>CM050649.1:61256423-62456423 GCA_027574665.1 Rhynochetos jubatus
TATGACTTTTATAGTCTTTTTTAAGCAGTGTTTAGCAAGAGGGCCAGGTGGTAGTGCCATTTTGGACAGCCTCAGAGAAAGAGCTGTACTACTTTCATTTAGAGAGGTAGATTCTGGTTTGAGAGACAAATAATCCCAGCTGTATGACCGATACCAGTTGCTAATTTTGAAGTTTTAGGGATTATAGAGCCCTGTTGCACATTAGAAATCCAGGGGTGTAATGCACCTATTTCTAGTAGTGAACTGGTGAGATCAGACACCTGTCACTGATCCTGACAATATCGTCATTTCCAGGCCTTCTAGGCCTCAAACAAGCATCCTTGTTCTGCTGAAGAAGAACAGAAGCCATTCCATGGTGGAAAAATATCAAACACTTTTCCTGGCAGAGTTTTGTTCTGCTTTCTTTTTTTCTTGCTTAAAAAAAATCAGAAGCTTGGAATCTTCACAGTGGTTTCAGGGAAGAAGGATTAGTGCAGGTGGGAGGAGGGGTGCTGAAATACAGTCAATTTCGTACTATTTTTTCTCTTTTTTCTATAGATATCACCATGACACAGATATAAAAACCACTAGTAAAGAACATAATCTTTTGTTGATAGCTTCTTCTTTAACTTTGCAACATGGAGAAAAATAAACAAACATACAAACAAACCTACACACCCACTCTCAAAAAAACAATCAGAAAAACCTACCCACCTACCCCTATACATCTATTATAGCAACGGAGATGCAGGGAAGTATTTTAATTTGACTTTTGTTGATGTTGTGTTTTTAACAGCAATTAAGTCCATATTTTCCTAGCTGAGTTTCAAAAATATTATGTCTAATTTCACAATTTTTAAATTAAGATATATATTTGTTTTAAAATGAGTTTTGCAAAGAGTCATATTTAAAATATAATTTTAAAACTTAATCACTAAATAAAATAAAATATATTAATATTAAATAAAATTTACCTGTTCAATTTTTAAGTTTTTGCTGGTATGAGCACAGGACTTTGGCTTTTCTATATGTATTGGGAATAAAGACTAGTGTAGGCATTAAAGTTGCAGAAATAAAATAACTGGAGACAATAATAGTATTGTAAATAAACTGACAGTAAAGTAGGTCAAAATTGTACAGTATTTAAAAATAAAATGAGTTTTATTAACATACATTAGAAACACAAGGAAAGAATTATCTAGATTATACTGAGAGATGGTCAATAAATTACAACAATTTTTTATGTGTAGTTCTCGATGTTTCTGTGGTAATGTCTGTATTATAATTTTCATTGATCTGTATGTTAATTAAGTAACCACTTTTAAGTCACTACGACTATTTTATGTGATGTTGAGTACTGCAAATGGGCTGCAGGTGGTCATATTCTATGTGTCTCTAATATGTGTATGTGTCGTGAAGTTTTAGTGGCATAGTAACAGGAACTATACACAAGAAAGAAAAATTTTTACTCCTTCATGAACCACTCGGTTAGTTGATGATTTTTCTTCCTTTAAATATTTCTGTTCCATAATAATCATATCAGAAGAGCATTATGAGCTAAACAGTCTTTACTTGATTAGTCTGTTCTAAACACCTTAAATCATTTGGGAAAGTGTAATAGAACATGTCTAGAAAACATTGCCTTTATAAGGATAGGCTTATCAGCCTCCTATGTCTACTTTAACTGTTTATTTTTAAGTATTTAATTTTAAAATTATTTATTTAAATTTCTTTTGATATGCTGAAACACAGTTTTGACAACTGTTGGTTATGCCATATAATGGAAAACTTCAATTATCCCACTGTCTTTCAAGTGTGTGTCAGGATTTTTTTGGGGAGGGAAACAGCTGTTTGGCTTTCCTGTTTACTTTTTGAACAGCCCTCAATAAATTGAAATTAAAAAAGGTATATAAAAACATTTTTCTTTCAAAAAGCCACATATTATAATATATCTCATTAAATAAAATTCAGAAACTGTAGATTATTAAGTAGCTGTTCAAGTCAGACACAATAAGCATTCAAGGCATTGTTTTGAGAAATTTGTTTTCTAAACTAAGAGAATGGCAGGTTGATGACTGTAATTTCTGAGGCTCAAAAAAAAAGTACAGTAAGAGTTTACAAAAACCCTGCCTCTGAATGAAACAGAATTCTCTGCATGCAGACAAGTTCCTGTGCAGGTTTTTTTCCAGTACTATCAAACAGATCTTCAGGTTAAAAATTAGTTGACACCTTTCCTGATAGAATTTGAGGTATTACCTGTAGGATAAGGTAACAGATATCTTTAAATAGACTGATTATTTTCAATAATTCACTTTCAGAAAATAATATGTAAAAACTCATCTTGATAGAGAGAAACATGGAAAGTACATAGGTTTTGAGATGTTTATTCTTTCTTAATTAATTTAACTTTTGAGATATTAATTTATATTAATTCTTTCTGACAGCTAAGTATGATAGTAGACGACATTAACATGGATCCTGCTTTCAAAAAAAGAGGTATCTGCAATTAAATAGTAATAACTGTGACATAGTTTAGCGAACTTCTGGCAGGTTTGGCTGGGATAGGGTTACTTTTCCTCACAGTAGTTAGCATGAGGCTATGTTTTGGATTTCTGTTGAGAATGATATTGATAGTGCACTATTGTTTTCAGTTGTTGCCAAGCAATGTTTATACCAAGTCAAGAACTTTTTCTGTTTCAGATACTGCTCCTGTTCTCCCACTTTCTTCTCTACAAGAAGCTGGGAGGGGACACAGCCTGGACAGCTGACCCAAACTGTCATGCCATCAAACATGATGCTTTGTATATGAGTTGGTGGAGCTGACTGGGAGGGGAATGACTGCTTGCAGACTGGTGGGATGTCAGCAGGCCAGTAGTGAGCAGCTATATCATTTTGTTTTCCTTCCCTTTCACTCTTTTCTTCTTTTTATTTTTTTTTTTAATATATAGTAGTAGCATTTTCATTACATTTTAATAGTAGTAGTAGTGGTGTCATGATTTTATTTCATTTATTTTCAATTATTAAACTGTTGTTTCCACAACCCACAAATTCTCCTATCTTTTTCCTCCAGTTCTTTCCCCCATCCCACTGGAGGAGGGGTGAAGGTGGCTGAGTGGCTGTGTGGTGTTTAGTTGCTGACTGGGGCTAAACCACAACAGCACTGTATATAAAACTTTGCATATCTGCCTGGCAGACTGAATCACTTAGATGTATTAAACCTACACTCTAAAACTACTAAAAAAAAAAAATAAGAGCAATGAAAACCAAACTTTTCTGTACTTTTTGCCAGGGGACGATGGAGTTTGGTTCATCGTAACTTCAGTTTACAGCACAGGCATGCTCTTAACTAGCCATCTAGAGCTGTTTTATGACAAAATAAAAGTAATAGCTACTTTCAGGCTGTGATTTATCTTACACTAATATTCATGGTTAAAATAGGTCATCTAAATTGAACACTAGATACACTTACTTCCTTGTATTGACCACTCTGAGCCAGATAATGAGCTCAGGTATATGTTTATTTTACTGATATCTTAAGTCATCTTTAAGGCAGATTATTTCCATCACAGTTATCTCTGATAATTTCTGCCCCTCCCTACCTCACCCATACCCCCAAGGAATTGGAGAAAAAAAGTACCCTTTAAAGACTTCAGAATAGAATTATATAAACAAATATATATGTAATTGCCTGTAATTATATATTATTATATATTTTATATCATATTATCAATAAATTACGGTATCATTTAAATAGCCAAATGTGTGTTTGCTCACCAGCATTAGCCATCAAAGCATCTTCACAATATCCTACAAGACATAACTGTATGCAACCTGGAGAAGGCTATACCTGCAAATGCTGTTCAATAAAGTTCCACCTTTCTGAGTGTTTTTTGTAATAATGCTGAACCATTGTTTTTGACAGGCTTTAAGTAGAGATTTTTTAGTAATTAATACATTTCCACATTTTATATATATATATATATATATATATTTAAACTATATACTATCCTCATAATAATGAATAAGAGACTCAAAGAGCATTCTGCTAATGAAAAACTATTTATCCAAGGTAGTATTAACTACAATTTTTTAAGCAATGTATAGTTCTTGTGGAGAGAGAGCAAATGCAGTTTAATGAAAGATGTAATTACGTTTCTTTGCATTTTGAAAATTGCTGGAACACATATTACTTTGGTTAATGTAGTTGAAAAGTACTGACTCCTGCTTCTCTCCCAGTATGTCCAATCATCTTTGGGTTATGAGACACATAGTGCGAAGTTATTCCTTATTAGCCTGAGATTGCACTCAATTACATATGAGTGACGTGCAACCTACCTAAGCTGCTGAAAGTTAAAGGACAGGCTGAAACTGTTTCGCTTTGTATAAATAACAATTGGAGCCACAGCTTCAATCTGACTCATATTTCCTAAGCAAGCGCCTTAATCACTGGTGTATAGAGGCAATCACTCATTTGTTCTGGCTCAGTGAATATTTATTTATTTAAAATGGAACAGTTCCAACAATAGAGACAGAGACTGATGTAGTGTGTTTTAGTAGCAGGGTAATTACATAACAGAATTTATGTTAGTCAATAAATCCCTGCAGCAGGGAATCACTAGATAAAACTATTACAAAAAGTCTCAGTCATACATTTACACACTTGGCAGTTCTGAGAAATGGCACTCTAGCTGGAACATATTTCTCTTTAAAAACAGACTCCATCAGAAATGAAAGTACAGGTCTGATCATATTGGTATTTTAGACACAGAAGTACTGTGCTGCCTCTTTCCATGTTCCCTCATTCACCAAGGAATTCTGAACACTTGGGTAGCAGTCTTGATTCTAGGACCAATGTGGTTCATAATCCTGAAAAAAAAAAAAAAAGAAAGAAAAAAAGAATTCACTTATTTTTATTCAAAATTTATCTTATATATTAGCTCATTAGCTATTGAGATAAGACTGTCTTTTTCTATTTTGATAAATACGCATCAAATGAATGGAGATTGGTTTTATATACTATGGTATCATAAACAGTGTATTTTGCCAATCCAGATTAATAAAAATAATATGCTGTCATGAAGCATAACAATATTTGTCAGAATCATAGCCCTGTACACTTAAATTGCTGACATTCATTTTAACCTAAGAATTAAAGTTTAATAATTAAAATTTAAAAGAATTAAAATTACATTTTCAAAAAATGTAGACAAAAATATATTTGCAAGCATTAACACCCTACCTATTGCATTTTATTATTTTTTGTTCAAGTTGCATTTTCAGTATAGAGGAAGAAATAGTCACCCACTACATATCATTTTCTTAACCCACAATTTTGCAAAATGCTGTTTTACAGCAAAATCACAGTTTTCTCCAAAAATAAAACATAGAGTTTTCCAGTTTAGTATTTTATAGTTATATGAACTATAAAGCAAAAATTGGAAAAAAAATCATAGACTCATGGAATCCTATAATTGTTTGGGTTGGAAGCAACCTTAAAGATCATCTAGTTCCAACCTCTATGCCATAGAGGGGCATTGTCATTTCAGATAATTCCATGCAAACATGAGTTGACATGAATTTTGTGAACAATAAATATTTTTGTTCCTTATGTCTATTCTTACTGCCTACTTCACATGACTGTGCTTTCAAAATCTTCCACTTCTATCTCTTTTTTTTCCACAAATTAGAATAAAGATGAACACCAGATACATCAGAAGTATAGGGGTTTTTTTACTCTTCCTCTCAAATACCTTTCCATTTTACTAAAAAAACCCCATAATTTTACCATAAAATGACTGTTTCACATTTTTACTTCAAATTAATGTATATGGAGGAATCCTAGACAGACACTCAAGTTTAATGTGGCAGTGGTAGCATCTATTTCTCTATGAAGGACTGTTGCAGACACATAAGTTACAAACAAAATCCATTAAATACATATTTGTATAACTGAGAATGGAATAAGGAATCAGTTGGTCACAATGACTAATTTCACTCCGATAAAGACTAATAAATAATCATATACATTTCACAAAACCAAAAATGGCTATCATGTTTAGAGATCATGGCTGACATGAAATACGAATAGGCTTTACCATATTAAACATGTCCTAATGTGTGATTAGACCTTTCATCCAAACATTTTGACATATTTCATTTGGTTTTAAGATCTCCTAATAAGACTAGTAAATTCACATAAAATTTAAAGTTTTTGATATGTTGGTAAGAGCACAAAGAGTCCAGAAGAAAGATTAAATGCGTCCATTTACAATAGAGATGTGCTCGTACCATGCAGAATGCCTGATATATGTAGAGAGTGATGTGTCAGGAACAGAAAATACTAAGGCTTTGAAAATTGATCCACATTTTATGATTTTCATAAACGTGTCAGTTAAGGTGATAATAGGAACTACTTAAAATAGGTTGAGCTTATATTTTAATCAAATGCATATTTAGGTTGATTAAACAGAAACTAATATTATGTAGAGAAAGTTAAGTTACATGCAGAGATGACATTCAAAAAGATGACAAAAACCACAGTAGTTTCCTTTTAGACATGTTGGTCCTTGTGAACTACTGCAATATCAGATATTGTCGGAATTTGAGAATGATTTAAGATGAATTGTAGAGACAAGACTGAATTATGTTTTGGAAAGTAAAGGAAATTAAATTCATTAAGTCTAGCATCACTGTGTTTCACTAAAGCTTATGTGTAATATTGAGATATTAAAGAAAAGGTACTTAATACACACAGGATAATTTCCTGTTTCTCCCTACCAGGAAGTTTTTTAGGTGATGTAGAGGCACATGGTTTATGCAGGGAGTTCAAGACCACAAGGTGATGCAGCCATCTATTCCATACAAGTTTAAGCTGATGGTTGTAAAGGAAGCATTGATATCTTAGGTAGTGATAGCATCTGTGAGCTGGAGTCTAGTTAGTTGAATAGTAATATAAACTTGCAACAATGATACTGTGGGCCATACAAGGCCATATTAACAATAGAATTGATCCACAATTTTGTCTTGCAATTCCTTTCTAGTATTTAAGTAGAATGTGTATTTATGGCTATATTAGTAGGTCTAATGATGTCACCAGTGGTTTATTCCTCCTTCTCAGTGTCAAAGATCCAATTTTCATGCTACATATGACCCAACATCTGCTTTTAACTTTCCATCGAGCTTTGGCAATTGAGGGCACTGACCTAGTCTGAGCACTCAGATGCACTTTACAATCCTATAAAGAAGATTTAAAGGACCTTGATCATTTCAGACTACAAATCAATCTGAAAGGAGGATGGAAGCTGTTGGAGACTGGAATGCTGCAGGTATCAGTCTCTTAACTGAGGTGATTTTTACAAAAGTTGCTGTCATTCAGTCAACAGCATTTGAGGAGCTGCTAACACTCCCAGGTCATTAATCCAGTACACAGCTTCGTCTACTAGAGCCTCTCTACACTGCTCCCAGTAATTTTCTGGCAGCCGTCTGGATACCAGCATTGCTCTGAAGGATTTGCTCACTTTCCTAACATGTGAATTTCTCAGACAGTGAGGTTTTCTTCTAGCCAGCTGTCTAAGGAGAACCTTGC
This sequence comes from Rhynochetos jubatus, assembly GCA_027574665.1. Taxonomy (NCBI): domain Eukaryota; kingdom Metazoa; phylum Chordata; class Aves; order Eurypygiformes; family Rhynochetidae; genus Rhynochetos; species Rhynochetos jubatus. The sequence continues at coordinate 61,263,988 of CM050649.1, forward strand.
TAGCTGGGGGCAGGTGCGGCATTCATGTGCTTATGATGTGGGTAAGAATATTGCTAAATAAAAACAAATTAAAAGCATTAAACTGTCGAGGTTTAGTACTGCTCTTAATTGAGTTATAAGCAGATAAGCCCACTTGCACACTTTCTAACTTCAGGCAACTTTATGAGAGTTATAATTTTAAAAGTAGTTTGTAGAGACAAAAGAGAGAAATGAGCAGCATCCACAGGTGAATCAGATCTCTAGAGTTCACTATACTTTGCTGAATGTTGAAGGAAGATGGGCAATGACAGTTGAAATTTAAGCACATCACTAGATGCCTAGATGTATGATGTATCTGTGCCATGTTGTATCTGTGTGGAAGTAAACAGCCCTTTCCTTCTGCATCTTCCTCTGCTTTTGTGAAATTCTGAAAGGCAGAAGGGAAAGAGAAGAAGTATTAGTAACATACATCTTTTAATCTCTGTGTTTGTGTATCCATTTACCTTTGAAAAGTATTCTGGTATTCCTCCAGTCTGTTTCACATCATTTGACTTTTCTGCCTGGTTCTGGAATATTTTTGTGTGGATTAAAGGGTACCTTCAGAAAAAAAAAAGAAAGAAAAAAACCACACACACACACACACAAAAACCACCAACACAGAAAAAAAGAAAAAAGGGAAGAAAAAGAAAAAAATAAGTAAAAGAATATGCTCAGAGATAAGTAGACCCAGAAGATCACAAGAATGTATTATATATGCCCATTAATGTGGCATTTAACAAACACAGTTACCTTTTCACACAACTTTCTGTCAATACAGCTTGTGACTGTATATGGCAGATACCATGTCTTAAATCTATTTGATTCCTGAAGGCCAGTCTTACCATAGAAAGACTGAAGTAAATAAGGCATTGAGTACTTCAACCTTCTCCATGTCATGTGCCTATCTCCAGGTCCTGTTTCAGCTTCAGCAGCTGGACCTCATTTTCCCTAGTCTTCCTTTTGCTACTGCTGTGCCTGTGGTAGCCCTTATTGTTGACCTTCACCTCCCTCAGCAGATTAAGTCCAGATGGGCTTTGCTTCCCTGAGCCCATTCCTGCATGCTCAGAAAGTGTCTCTGTATTCCTCTTGGGTTAGCTGTCCCTGCCTGCATCTCCTTTTTTTGTGTCTATTTAATCATAATCTCCTTGCTCACCCATGTAGACCTCCTGCCACCCTTGTTTGACTTGTTACATCTCAGGTGGATCATTCTTGAGCTAGGAAGAAGTGATCCTTGAAAATCAAATATCTCTCCTGGACCTCTCTTCTCTCTCAGCTTATGGAATATCCTAACAGCTGCCATAGCCTAAGGTACACTAGATAAGCACAAGTATGTTTTGAAAATGTCGCCTCTATTAGCTATTTTGGGTTACAAGTCTATAAAAAAAAAGGTGCACTCATCAAGGCTTGCTCTGATAGTTTGTCATCAACCAGCCTCCACCATTCTAAATTGCACATCTCTATTCTTAGGAAAAAATTATTAAGAATTTGTCTTTTTTTTTCTGTTGGTTCTTTGCTTCCTTGGTCTGTATTATGAACTACATTACTTTTTTAACTGCCTTGTGCCTTCCAATTTCCAGAAACACCATAATGAAAAATGCTTCCTTTTGGACTTAATTGTCTCAGTGTGAGAGGATATACCATCTGCCACCCAGAAAAGAGAAGAGGAAACTTTTAAATTATACTTTGGGCCTCGTGATGTGAGCTTCAGATCATGATATTTATGAACAGCTATGTTAATGCTACGGAACAGATATTTTTGACCAAAATTGCTTGAAAAAATGGTCTATATGTTGTATCCATCCCTGCATTGTACAAGGTTAAAGATGTAACTGATTTCATCAGGGTTACGCATAGTTTTATCTTAATTTAAAGTGTTCATACTTTCGCCTCAAAATGGCACATTTAAAAATCACTTGTCCTTGATTTTCTCTCTGTTATTTTTTTCCCCTCCTTTTATCAAAGCAAAACAGAAGCTGGAAAATTAATGTGAATGACATCTCATTTCAATTTACTTTCATTTGCATTACTACACGTACTAGTTTGGAAAGCATTTAAAATTAAGAAATTATTGACTAAATGACAAATCAAGGGAAGGACTTTAGCTCAGAACATGTTGACTACTCATTGCTAAAAATCAGAATGTAATTTATAGGGAGTCAATGAATAGTAAAAGCTGTCTGAATAAAGTCTCTGGTCATATATTATCTCTCATTTTAGCTCTTGCTTTCTTTCCCCTCAAATTAATAGTACATTTCCAGTACCCTTTTCATTTTCTTTCCCAGTTTCAATTAATTCTTTTCTTCTTCTTCTTTTAAAGATTCTATTTGTTTCCTCTTTCATGTCTCCCCATCCTTTTCACCAATGTGCTGCCATATATAAGATAAGAAAAAGAAATATTTTCCCCAGCATTACAAATGTACATTCCAATTAGTTTGCATACTACTGAGCATCTCAAATTAACATTAGATAAATTAGTTAAGCATTTTGAAATACAGGTTTAAAATAGTAGAAAAATGAATTTATTACAAATGTTCAAGAAAACCCTGAAGAAATATTTTAATCAGCTAACTCTGGTCATGCATGGCCAATTAAAATGCTGCAAATTAAGCATCTTCATTCTTTCAAAGTGAGATTAAAACTTAGTGTTCTGAATTTTTACACATGGAATAATAAGCTGAAGATCAGTGGCCTGTAGAAAGAGACAGAAACCTGAGGGCATCTACCACTGATTTTGGATAATGAGTCTAGTGTCACCAGAAGTGAGATTCTGATGAGTTGATGTTAGAAAGTTGATCTAGTAAGAACAAAAGAAACCTTTAATTCTGTCTTGGGAAAGAACCAGCAGTTCAAACCATCTTTTGTGGCTAAGCTTAAACTGGGTTTTCACATTAAAAAAAAAGAAAAAGAAGAAAGAATAACGAAAAAAGATTAAAAAATGGAGAGGTTATTCAATTTTAGAAAAGAAAAAAGAGGAAAGAGATACCTATTGCAGATTTAGATTTATCCTGGGCTGTCTCTAGCTGGTTAGTTTTAGCCTTTACAGCTCACAGTGTTTAATATCAAAGTTCAGACTTTTTTTCCCTTTCCTGTGTAATTTAAGGAAAAATGAACAAAATAAAAAGCCTTTTAATGTACTACAGTCACTCTAGGCAAACAGTATTGATGAGAGACAGGCATTTCTAAAGAGCTATTCAGCCCACCACGGTCTGAGTTCTTCCCTAAAACCATTTATCTCTTGCCACTGCTACGAAATAAGCTTTGGCAAACAGATTTCTCAGTCCTGTGCCTGATTCAGGTGGAGACCATTGTATTTCTTTAAAGGTTACTGATCCAAAATTCTTATAAGGTCTTTCTTTCTATACAGATAGAAGTAGTGAACTACAACATTAGTTACGTATGTGAAGAGGAAAAGGAATTTGGCCACTCCTGACCATCTGCCTGCAGACACATCAACAAAAAAGGAAGAAGTGAAGACAGGAGGACCCCCTTTTAACCCACACCACTAATCTGGCTAAGAGCATGACTGCTAAATCAACAGTTGAGTGGCTGCTCAGGCTCATCTGAGTGGATGGGACCATCTTAATCCCACTTGGTGCTGCTGACATTGCACTGAACATTGGTTCTGATATTAGCATTACATTGCATTTCATCTTCAGTCTTTGCTGCTAACGTTCATGAATATTCACAGAATTGTCAGTCTGAAAGTATACCTAGTATTCATGGTATTTTTTTTAACGGACCATTTCATTAATATTATCTTCTGCATGTCCTATCTCTTTTTCATCCCCTTATTTTTATTAGAGAAATTGCTCAGCAGTAGTCTGAAAGAGTTAAATTTCTACGTATGTACACTAAAAGAAGTAAATTTGAAAAGAAACTGCACCAGCTGCATACAGGAATATATTAAATTATATATAAAATTGTTCTTACACTAAACTTTATACTTTAAATAAAGGTTTCTAGCTGAAAGCCTCCTGATTGATTTACACTGGATGTTTAGGACAAAGTTAAGCAGGGTTGTAATGAAGACTATTTAATCTAATCTCCTTTGCAGAAAGAATAAGAGCTATTTTTGCTTGAATAAGATATTGAGTATAAAAAGCTGGAAATATTTAATGATACCCTCATATTCAAGAAGATTTTTCACTTTTCATATATAACTTGCTTATGTACAGGTATCTTCTGCAATATTCTGAATATTTTCTTACATGAATGTCAGTAATTAATTGCATGTGTGTCTGGCAAATAATTAAAAGTAGAGTTTGTAGCAAAAGCTGATTGAAAGCCTACGTCCAGTAAAATTACTATATTGTTCATCAAGTCTGTGAAACTATAGAAACTTCATTATTTGTTAGAAAGGTTTCTCTCTGCAGCTACAATCTTTTGGTATACTCATATATATACAGTGATCAAGTCATATACCAGAAAATGTTTAGTGATTTTAATCAATATTCTTACTGTTTAGAAAACAACACAAGGAAAGTGTAAAAACCTTTTGATAACTGCAAAATTACAGAAGTGTCAACTTACTGAAAATTAATAGAAAATTGGCTGGCATACGTCATGTCTTCAACATGCTGAGTAAAACATTTTACATTCATAATGATAAGAACACAGGTTAAGGTTTTTCTAAAAATATTTAGGGTTACATTTGTAAAAAATAAAAAAAAATGTTTAAAGACAGAGGGCTAATTCTGGAATGGAACTAGTATCCAAGTTATCTCTGAAATAAACTGAAAATAAAAAATAAATTATACTTTATTTTCCTTTTGTGTTTTTCTTGGTTGTTTGGTTGTTTTTTTTTCTTTTTAATTATCTAGCTCTTGTCACTGACACAGTAGAGAGAACAGAAATATGTATTGCTGAGACTAACTGGTTGAAATGTGTCAAATTACCATCAAAGTCAATAGGAGTTAACACAGATCCCCTAGTGAAAGAAATGAGATTTTTTACAAAAATGAAGTGTGTACAAGTTTGAACCACTAGGAAATGAGAAGTGGCTGTTGAAAGGCTGCATAGGAAAGGCCAGGAGAGGGAATCACACTTGATGAATCAGATCATTTACACTATAGCCCAGCTGTAAGGTTCTGTCAGATGAAACAGGATGATCTTTCAGAGTTTTTTTCTGAGTTATAAGACTTATTCAAAAAATGTGCAAAGAAGATAATTGTTTTTTCTTGAAATTTTCAGACCACTGTATGTTATTCAGTTAAAAGAATGATACTCACTACTAGTTCTATTGCAACCAAAAATTCATACAGGAAATAAGTATTGTTTTCTATTCCATATTACTGTGTTTTATCACAAAAGGCATAGTATGAAGAATAATCTGAACCTGTTGTGCCTCGTCTATTATTCTCCCGCACAATCACAGACTTACAGGGTGACTGAAGTTGGAAAGCAGCTCTGGAGATATCCAATCTAACTAGCCTGCTCAGAGCACCATCAGTGACAGCAGGTTGCTCGTAGTCATGTTCAGTTAGGGTTTGATTATCCCCAGGGATATAGGCTGCAGAGAAATCTTGACCTGATTTTACCACTCTCACAGGAATTTTTTTTTTTTTCTTGTATTTAAATAGAATTTCCTGCATTTCAGTTGTGCTCACTGCCTCTTGTCTTGTCACTGGGCATCACTGAGAGGAGTCTCAGTCTTCTTTACTCTCTCCAATCAAGTATTTATGCACATTGAGATAATACTCCCTGAGATTTCTCTTCTTGAAGCTAAACAACCCTATTTTTCTCAGTTTCTTCTCATATCAAACTCAAGTTCCTTTAGTCATCTTTGTGGCCTTTGGCAAGACTCCAGTATATTCATGTTTCTTTGATACTGTGAAGCCCAGATCTGGACCCAGCAGTCCATATGTGTCTCACCAGCACTGGGTAGAGAGGAGGTTATCAGCTATCTCGACCTGCTGGCAATACTCTACATAATGTAGCCCACCATAACACTGGTTACATTTGTCTGAAGGACACGTTCACCTTGGTGTCCGCCAGGACCACAGGACCTTCTCTGCTCAAATGCAGTGTGTTGTTAAGAGATTGAATTGGTCCCAAATGTTCACACTTTTCAGCTGTCATGGAAAAGGTACAAAGGTGTAGATCCTGGCTCTATAACCAGCCAGCTGTTCAGAGAAGAGATGAGTCTGCAGCAAAAGGCAAATCAGCTCAATGAAATGTGTCTGTTAAAGAAAGATTAACAGACCTGTGTAGAAGCAACCTAAGGAGAAGAGTTGTGCAGTTCTCAGATCTGCTGCTCCTTCTTTAGATCACCTTTCTTCAGGAATAGGCAGACAGGATGAAATACAAATAGGGGCAAATATATTGAGAAGTCACCCAAACTTTTACAGAGCACGGATCTGTATTTGAACTCAGATTAACTCCTACAGTGAGGAGTTAATACAGTGAGAAGGAGGTATCACATGCATCAGGAGATATCTAGAAAAATTAATGAATTTTCAAAAATATTTGTAATATCCATCCCTTTCATTTTATCATTAATGCAAATGTAACAAAGAAGAATTTTACGGAACATTTGTGTATTTTAAATTTTAATTTTTAGGAAGACTTTTGAGAAGTCATATTTTTGGTACCTGTGTTATAGTGTATGAGTCTTTGCTCACATTTATGAGCAGTTGCATGAATTTTCCTACTACCTTTCTAGTCTATCTACTTCTGATTATATATTTTTTGATCAGTGTAGTATTGGATCTTCTCCTAATGCTTAATTATTTAATGATACATTGAGAAAAGTAACACATACTGTCTTTTTACTATTGGAAACAGACTGAAAACAGACTAAGAAAAAACCAAAACTAGCTCCACAAAGATATTTCAGTCTTCTATTGTCAATCATCATGGCATTCTATTAAAAGACCTAAAATGCCTGGAAAGTATTAAGTATTGAGAAAAAAAGGCAGAGTCAATAAGTAAATGAATGGAAAGCTATCAAGACAGAAGTGTGGAAGGCATATAAAAGGTTTGGTACCAGAATAGGAAACCTGGTCAGTGCCATCATCTAGAAAACTTCAGTCACCCTCTGTCCTCATAAGTCAGGTGCCTAAGCCCCGGTATAGAAGAAAAACGCTCAGATGATAGGAAATGAACAGTCCCATATCATTAATCTCTGCATTAGCATGGCTACTCCCATGTTCATCTTTCCAAGGAAATAAGGAAGTGTTTTGAACAGAGAACATTTAGGCTTACAAGAGAAAGTTCAGCCACGACACTGGACAGAGACATCTCTGTCATATATTTCCTGCATGATCCTGAAAATGTTATTAAAACTGGAAATACATGCAAATTCTTCCTTGTAGACTACTTAATAAATCTGATTAGGTTCAGAGTAAAGTGAAGGATACATAAAATGCCGGATGAAAGAGAAATATAAGAATTGTGTTGGACCAAGAAAAGATAAACATGAAATGTTCCTAACAAGATCTCTTGACATCGAGAACAAAATGAAAGGAGAAAGGCTCTAAGTATCCAAATCTCTTTCTTCGCAGAAATGGGCTGGAGTTGTCAGGGAATCTTTAAAACAGAAAAGGATGGGGACACATGTGGAAAGGACTTTGTTAAATAGGTAAAATGTAGAAAGGCAAGACCCATGGGTGCATGGAATGACTCAGCCTATTAAATAATAATATACCATACTATACGTTAATCTTAGGGTATTCTCTTTCTCTCTTTTTCATGACATAAAGCCACACTGATGTTCAGCCTGCTAAAAATGTCAGAGTCCTAAAAAAGCCCAAAACAAATCAACCTAAACCACAACCAAATTAACTTATTTAGAAATATATAAGATACAGAAACATAAACAGAAGTAAAATTTAAAATGCAACTGAATTGAAAATAAATGATGAATTTGGAAGGAAAATAAAAGGCAACAAATGAAATAAATAAAATAAATGCTAAGAAAGTTAAGGGCACCAAAGGGGGAAGAGGGAAATAAGATTATACATTTATATTCTATTCTGTGGAAGATTTTTATTTACTTCTCAAGACATGCAAAATCCAAAAGGTCTTTATGAACAAATGTTTTTCTAGCAGATAAATAGTAAATCTCTGCTTCTAGAATTTCATTGATTTTTAAAAGCTGAATAGTATTGCCAACACAAATATTAAACTGTCAAGTAATTTTATTTACAACACTCCCTTGTTACTCAGGGTTTAGGACCCATTCTCTTTGGATTTTTGTTGTTTTCCTGTTCCTTCTGATGATCTGATGGAAGAAAATGAATACTGCCATGTCATACTCAGCCTCAGGAGGCAATTATAACTCACATTCAAGGCCATGTTACTCAGCTGTCTTCTTGCTCGAGCAGCAGCAAATTAACCTTGGCCTACAGTAGAATTCAATGTCATTACTGCTCACAACCAGTTCTATAGTTGTCTGAGTCTTTGCCTCCATTAGGTTACTAAGAAAGTGCGATCAAAAGTGTATGCAACTGACACCTATGAAAATGACTGGGAAGCTGCAGGGTTTGTGTTAAATGGACTAATCTATTTATAGGCTGTCACATCTGGAATGCTATACTATATGACTGGAACTAGAGAAGGGTTTCTTTAGAGTTTTTTCAAAATGTTAAGTAGAAGGTGAGAATCATGTATGGTCCTCGAGTTATTCAAATTAATGAACATACAGAAAAAAAAATTTTAGAAACTGCTTTCCCTGAATATTATTTTAAACATTAATGTTCTTTATTTAATCATACTACTCTCCTCTGTTAAGTGTCTTTATGTGTTTTCCCCACATAACCATGACAGAACAATAAGGTTTTTTCTCTCTTTTTAATGTAGCTTTTTCACTTTATTGTTTTTAGTGGTTAATGCCTTCATAATTAATTTCTGGAGATTTTTACTCTTCTGTAACTGACATCAGCAGACTTTTATTGTCTTCTCAGAAAACAAATCCAATCTTCAGATGCTGCACATTAGTTCTGAAATAAGATGCATTCTCCCTGTGTCTGCAGGTTGGAGTTATAATTCAGATTCAGTTTGACAAATGTGTCAGAAAACATGTTTTATAACCACATAAAGCATACTGTTAACAACTAATGCAAACTGTTATTCAGCAAGTCAGGAATAGCCTTGATTACAGAGTTTTGGCTTCAGAAGGGAGTAAACGTTTAACATGTTTACATCTAAGACAATTGCACACTTTTTCCAGAAGAAAAACCCAACCAAACAACCAAACACTAAAATAGAAATTATTTTATTTGGAAAAAAATGTATTAAAAGAATGTGTCTACCTATCTTATTTATTTATAACAGGAACCTGTCCTTCAAAAATATACAAAATGAAAACAAGCATAAAGCAGGCAAGAATAAAACTGAACAAAGATAATGATTTTCTTTAAAGTTTTCTTTTTTTGTGTGTTTACCTTATGTAACACTACTGGATTCAGCACAAAGTGACTCGACATCTGACAATCAGTCCCAAAGCAAGACAGCAGAGAAGAACATGGCAGTTAAATATAGACCACATATCAGGAAAACCAGCATGTAAATGCAATCCTCAATCCTTTCAGAGTGCCATTATGTACAGTATTTTGTGATTTTTTTTTTTCCCTCACTGGCTCAGACAACTGAACACAACAGAACATTGCTGGGATTTAAAAGGAAACATTTCATTTGATATTCTCTAAAGAAAGAAGATATTACAAGCTCCTGTCTGTCCAGTACCTGTAAGGTGGAGGTCCTGAAAGAGAGTAAAGGTTATACTGGATTTTACCCTGTCATGTTGGTGTACAAAAAGCCAGAAGCTGGAGTGTCATCATGGCAACACAGACCTCAGCATGCTGATTTAATTGACAGAGAAAGAGCGCAAATTCTTGGAAAGTTTTGTAACTTGCTCTGTGGTCTCTGCATCTGTGGGTACACAACAAGCATTAGTTGTATTAATGTCTGCTACAGTGATGACAGAGCAAATGTAACCTATCAGCCTGGACACAGTTAAAGAGAATTTAGGTCTAAAATCTCTATCCTGAAAAGGTATAGCTAGGTCAGTCATACAGTGTGTGTTTTAACATCTTAGTCTACCTCTCCATATTTTGTGTAAAATGTGTGAGAAATTGTTTTTCACATTTTTCAAATGATGAAATTCTGATTAAAGAAATTATTATTTAATTATGATTAAATTAAATTATTATTTATGATTATTATTATGTTTTTCTTTTTGATTGCATTTTAGAGTGCAAATGATAGTTTATTTGCAGGTATTATACACTAAATAGTCAATCATTCTATACATATCCTTCATGATTAGAGGTCATCAAAGTATTGAAATAGAAGGATGATAAATATGCTAACAAAGATAAGTAGTTGAATTCTAAAAGTGGTTTGTAAAAAAAATATATCTAAGACAGTTGTCCTCTGGAACTTCCTTGACTTTAAAGTATTTTAAAAAATAACTAAAAATGGAATAAAATTTTGTTTTGTCACTACTCTGTCACACTGAAAGTTGTGTATCTGATACAATGACACTTTCTTTTTCTGGAGGGTGGGTTTATCTGGGGACACCTGTTCTGGTAGTCTATGATGTACTTGACACTTGGCAGTTCAGAGACATAAAACGGTAGCCACAGGACTGCAGAGAAGATGCCCACAGCTCTGAGAATGACCTCTCTGTAGACACAGATTGTGTCCTTTCCCCATACAGCCAGTACAATCTCACCTGGAAAGGCAATGAACTGATAAACACATAGGTATGTCATACTGACCTATAAATTAGACCATGAGTCCTAATTGGAAGAACACTTGCCATGAAATCAGAATTCTGTGATGAATACCTTTTTTTTTTTTTTAAAATGGTAGCGTGGAAAATGATGTTTGCACAAAGCCAAAGACTTGAAAGAGAGAGGGCTGGATGAGTGGTGTCGTGGTTTAGCCCTGTCACGCTATCAAGCATCAACAGTTGCTCTACCACTCCACCTCTACCCCCCCACTCCCAGTGAGGAAGGGTCGGAGGAAAACCAAGGGAGGTTCATAAAAGCTGAGATAAGAACTATTTAATTATATAAATGAAACTTATGTAGTAACTGACTACTATTGCTAACAAGTAATTAAAAGAAAAGAAAAATAGAATGAGTGATACAGGATCTCACTACTCATGGATGGACACAGCCACATTCCAGGACAGCAAGGCAAAAATAAATAAATAAATAAATTCCAAACCCTGAGCCCAAAAAACAGAGGGAGAAAAGCCCTCCCTGAGCCCAGGACCCTAGAGTAAGGGGAAAGAAAAGCTTCCAACCCCTGCTTCCCAGAGCAATTTCCCTGAAAAAAGACACTATTTCTCTGCTAATCAACCAGCACGAGGTCTGGACAAAAACTGTGCTGCTGAGAAAAAAAACCAACAACACACTGCCCGCAAAAAACCCACATTGCCAGCAAAAAACCCACACTGCTGGCAGGAACCTGTGAGCCCCCTCTCCAACACCTCCCAAATGCCTTCTGTGGACATGCTCAAAACTGGACACAGGATTCGAGGTATGGCCTCACCACTGCCGAGTACAGGGGGACAATCATTCCATAGTCCGGCTGGCCACACTGTTTCTGGTGCAGGCCAGGATGTCTTTGTTTTGACCACCTGGGCACACTGCTGGCTCACATTCAGATGACTGTTAATGAACACCTTCAGGTCCTTTTCTGCTGGGCAGCTTTCCAGCCGCTCGTCTCCCAAGCCTGTAGCATTGCAGGAGGTTGTTGTGGCCCAAGGGCAGGACCCGGCACTTGGCCTTATTGAACCTCCTACAGTTGGCCTTGGCCCTTTGATCCAGCCTGTCCAGATCCCTCTGCAGAGCCTTCCTACCCTCAGGCAGATCAACACTCACACAACTTGGTGTCATCTGCAAACTTACTGAGGGTGTACTTGATCCCCTCATCCAGGTCACTGATAAAGATGTTAAAGAGAACTGGCCCCAGTACTGAGCTCCTGGGGAACACCACTTGTGACCAGCCACCAACTGGATTTAACTATATTCACCACAACTCTTTGGTTTGGCCAGCCAGCCAATTTATTACGCAGCGAAGAGTACTCCTGTCCAAGCTATAAGCTGTCAGTTTCTCCAGGAGAATGCTGTGGGAAAGTGTCCAAGGCTTTACTAAAGTCTAGGTGTACTGCATCCACAACCTTTCTCTCATCCACTGTGGGTCACCTTGTCACAGAAGAACATGTCAGTCAAGCAGGACCTGCCTTTCACAAACTCATGCTGACTGTGCCTGGTCACCTGCTTTTCCTTTACATGCTGCATGATGGCAGTCAACATGATCCATCCTATAATATTCCCTGGCTCTGAGATCAGACTGCCAGGCCTTTCATTCCCTGGATCCTCCTTACAGCCCTACTTGTACGTGGGCATCACACTGGATAATTTCCAGCCAAGTGGGACCACCTCAGTTAGCCAGGACTGCTGACAGATGCTGTCAACTCCCTTAGTACCCTGGGATGGATGACATTCAGTCTCATAGACTTGTGAGCTTCTAAGTGCTGCAGCAGGTCAATAATCATTTTCCCTTGGATTGTCAGTGCGTCATTCTGCTCCCCATCCCTGTCTACTATCACAGGGGCCTGGATACTCAGATAAAACTGGTCTTACTAATAAAGGCTGAGGCAAAGAAGGCATTAAGTAGTTCAGTATTTTCATCATCCTTAATCCCTATATTTTCTCCCACATCCACTAAAGGATGGAGATTCTCCTTAGCCCTCCTTTTGTTGTTAATTTATTTATAGAAATGTTTTTTATTGCCTTTTACAACAGAGGCCAGATTAAGTTCTGGTTGGGCTTTGTCCCTTATACTTTTCTCCCTGGAAAACCTCATTAAGTCCTGGTAGTCTTCCTGAGTTTCCTGCCCCTTCTTCCAGAGCTCATGACTCTCCTTTATTTCCCTGAGTTCCAAGCAAGGACTGCCTCCAAGGGACTATGTCAACCAGAATTAGTTAGGTACTGATATTGATTTCTTTATGGACTTTGCATTAATGAAAAACTTCTTTCAAATGTTTATGTACAATTCACCACTCTAAAGGTAGCCTATCAGCCCTGTTTCCTATGTCTATAGGACAATTGACTGAAGAATATGAATTTTGCCGATGAAATATGCTTAAATGTATTTCAGGAAGAGATACATTTAAAATTATCCTTAAGACTGAGACAAAAAAAATTAGTTTTCTAAATACTCAGTGATTGATGCATTCTGTTTTCTATAAGAAATATTACCTTGTCTAGCTATACTTCACAGCTAATTGCCTAACTTCCCTTATTAAGATAAAATCTTCATAAAGAATTGATTTAAAGCTGTGAACTTGCTCAAGTGCTGGTACCCTGATAATTCATGCAGGAAAACTTATGGAATCAAAGAGTCTTTCTAGAGTAATTTCTAAATTTTCTCAATATTGATTTTCTCAATAATCTGTTTTATTTATTTCTACTCATGTATTTCTCTTTTAGAACATAAAACAATGTCATGAGTCATAGTCACTGCCAGAAGAATGTCCACCATCAAATGCATGAACTATTAAATATGTCCCATATAATACACCAAAGCTCTTGTATTTAAATATTGCTAAATTGTGGTTTATAATGATACTGTCCTGAAAGCACAAACTGATTTGTTTACTAGCAAGATTATATTTACATGTTGGGCAATCTGAGAAACTATAAACATAGCCAAAGTATGCATTGCCTTTGAGAACCATATATTTTAGTGTTTGTATTGCCTGAGGCTCTGTTTGTGAAGTAACAATGCAGGCCAATGTGGACAACTGGGAGACTCCTTTGGATTAAGGTCTATTATGCAATAATAACAAGTAAACCTAATAACATTTCATGAATACAAAACAGCTTAAAAATACACTGAATATGATTCAATGTAAAATATGCATTCATTACAGCAAGGAGAGGTTTTTTTATTAATGTTCTTATATTTTCAATTACTAAGTTATTTGTCCTTCAGTTCTTAAGTGATAATAAACCAAGAAGCATAGGAGAAGGTATGGATAATTTTAATAAAAACGCAATTTAAAAAAAAAAAAAGTTAGACAATATGAAAGACATAGACTTGACATTCTGAGAATGAGTCTAAAATAATTTGATGAATACAACAAGTAAATTAGCCATTGATCAGAACCTGTGAAAAGGAAGTTTAACAGTTTTTTTGTATTGCTCATATTCATTGATATCTATACAGATACATGACGCAATCTTATTTAACCAGGGTAATTAATTACACGTTTAGAATATTTGTACATGATTCATAGTAATCAGCAGCTTCTATGTTGCATTGTGCCAGATTCTGGGTTGGTGTGATATAGTTGCTTCACAAAGTTAGAAAGATGGAATCCAGAGAGCTATAGACCCTTATCAATCAATGTTACTTGCAGAGATATATTTCCCTTTGGGTGCTCGGAGAGTATGGAAAAGCTCCAGCAAGACAGACTGGTAGACAAAATAATATTTTACAGATGTATCCAAAAAACTTAGTGAAGAATTTCACCTATTTTCAGATATGTTTTCTTAGATATTTTAGTGTTACAAATACTACTTTCCATCAAATACGTGACTTGATCATTGTTCAATGATTTCCCTGACTTCACAAGAACAGAATTTCAAAGATATTAAATTGAGTGAGCTTGGCATAAGTCATGGTTAGTGTAACAGAAGGTAGAACAGAGTTCTTAATCTGTAACTGCTCATGGACTCAGACATAGAGTGAGGGGAGTGGGGTCTAACAGAAAACATGGAAGCTTTTGAGAATGACAATGAAATATGGGGAGAACCTAGAGGTTTTAACTGGTTCCTTTACCAACAGAGTGTTGGTTGTACATTGAAGGTGAAAAACAAATCACCAATTCTCTGCTGCAGGGTAAGCTTAAAAGCCTGCTGCTTACTGAAATTCTATACACTTATTTATACATTATATTTTATGAAAAGCTGTAAATATGTGTCTTCATGCTTAAGTTATAATTGATATATATTTTCTATTCCATTAGGTATTGTAGTCATGAGTTTGTATTAGATATTTTCCACAGAAGCCACAGTTCAGAGAAATAAGTAGTTAACAAATAAATTCTGCTAAGGCAGCACCTACCCAAAGAAAATTAGGTAACCATGAAAGAGAGGAAAAAGGCTTCAACTTGTGAGTAAATAGGCTTTATAGTATAGAAAACTATCCCAGTAATTATCACAAGTGGCAAAACATATTCCCACTGGTTAATTGATCAGGAAATACAGGTTCTGGCAACTCATAGTTTCCATTTCAGGCAGCAGTGTATATCATCTACCTGGACTACAGTAAGTCCTTTGACACTGTCTCCCATAAGATATTTATAGACAATCGTACTGGGTTTTGCTAGGGTAAAGTTAATTTTCTTTATAGTAGCTAGTATGAACCTACATTTTGGATCCCTGCTGGAAAAAACATTTGTAATACAAGGATGTTTCAATTATTGCTGAGCAGTGCTTACACAGAATCAAGGTCTTTGCCCCAGTGAGTAGACTGGGTGTGCACAAGAAGCTGGGAGGAGACACAGCCAAGCTAGCTGACACCATCTAACCAAAAAGATATTCCATACCATTCAACATCATGCTCAGTAATAAAACTAGTGGGAAGGTTGGTGAAGGCCCGGTGCTTGGGGATTGGTTGGACTTCAGTTGGTTGTTAGTAAGCAATTGTTTTAATTTACATCACTTACCTTAATTGGTTTTTATTTCTCTCTATTACTTTCCTTTCAATTACAATTTATTATTATTGTCATTGTCATTATCACCACAATCATTATTCTATTTCAATTAATAAACTGTTCTTACCTTAACTCACAAGTTTTTTTACTTTTACACTTCCAGTTCCCTTACCCCATCTCACTGGGGCTGGAGGATGTGTGTGTGTGCAGAGTGAGCAGCTGTGTGGTGCTTAGTTGCCAACTGGGGTTAACCACGATAAGAAGTTGTTGATGTACTGGCTGGATGAGCAGAGAGTGAGGTGGATTGAAAATTAAATGACACAAAACTGTGAGGAGTAGCTGATACGCCAGAGGGTACCTTCCAACCTCAAACATTCTGTGATTCTGTGCTTCTGCAATTTATCTGAAAAACTCTAAAATTTAAGCTATTTCTTTGACTTTGGTCAAAGCTCTGTAGGTTCTCATTTCTGTGGTTGCTGATTCTTCAAGGACCAGTCCTTGCTGTCCAGCTCTATACCTAAAACGCCTGGATTTTTCAGCTTGTTAATTACTGAGCATCCATTTCTTTCTGGTTGTGACAATTGTAGTCTCATGCAGCTTTTGTCCATTTCAAATAAAGCTGCAGAGTTTTTCCTCTACCTTGCTACTTTGACAGTGTCACCCTTCTTGACAGACTGCTGGCTTCCACTTTTCCATTGAATCACTTTTCTTCAGATTCAAGCACATCATGGATTATCCTCAACCTACCCAACATGTTTTTCACCTTCAGCGTATGGAATTATCCTCTGATATGTTTCTTTCACTTTGTTGTACTCGCTTACCTTTGGCACCTTATGCTGCCTCTTTCACAGGGAATACCAGAATACAATCACACAGATTTATTCCTGGCTTGTTATTTTTTCTCTGCATAATCTTTTTTCCTTCTCTTTCTGTAAAACTTACATAACCCCAACATTGTTTCAGAGCTTCTGTGCTCAAACAAATGCTTGTCATATTCATCTGGGTTTTTCTGCTTATATTGCAAATCATTTGGAATAAGGATAATTTTTACTTAGCTTTGATTTTGTACAATGGTGTGTACACTGAGAATTTGACCCCTACGTGCTATGGTAATACAAAAGTTAACATTATGATACGAAAAGCTGGTGAAAACCATTAACTTTCCACTTTTTGTAGAAATGCGGTTTTCAAAAGCTTCATGTTAAAATTGTGAATGTAAAGGGAAACAAAATGTTCCCTACTTTTTTAACAAAGATTTTATTTTTTTTTTTTTAAAGGATTCTTTACTAAGTTGCGTACTTAGGAATTTGTAATTGCCCTTGGTTTTTTTGACAAAAATCTTGTATGTGGAGAACTAAGTGCAGGGTCTTCTTAATTCATTACAGTACTGCATAAACCAGATGAGTGCTGGCAATAAATGTGATAGCAAGATGTTGGTCATATATAGTTTCTTTCACTCTGTTTTCTTACTGTGCAGTTCCCACTGAGCTCTCATTTTTGCCTGCAGGATATTAAGGTCTCTGAATGTACTGTTCATGAAGCTTCCAAATGCATTGGAACCCAGAACAGTTGCTAGCTGAACAGTCAATTCACAATGCAGTCTTCTATTTTCCTCTGTGATGAAAATACACAAATGACCATCCAAGTGGGTCTTGGAGGTTAAGAAGATGACTAAGTAGGTCAGTACCAACTCAACACTTTAACACTATGAATAAAGATGTAGATATTGTTACGTTCTCATTTATAGCCCCAAACACATCTGCAGTGAGTATTTAGTGCTGTTGCACTTCTTATATTCTATTCAATAAACTCCAACATTTATTTTTCAAGAAAACTAGAAGCCCAATATTCACCAAAGTCCCCAGTGTTACTATTTATTAGGCACCAGCATTAAGTCCTACGCCACAGGGGACACTGAGATGATTTCCTACCCCACACTGCAAATAGTGTATTATTAAGCATAAGAGACATCATTGGAACAAGAAAAGAAATGGGAAATTGTTAATTTTTCAAATTATTTTTTATATATAAATCGAATAGCAAATGCATGGACAATACGTGTTACCTACCCAAGGTACAAGCACATATATATTCTCTGTAAGAAATAACTGTAAGTCACATATATTAACCTTAAGGAGAAGTTAAAAAGACAATTGTTTGTGGTACTAAGCCTCTGGAATGGTGAAGAGAACAACATTTAATTTGACAGTAACATAACAGTCTAAGTAATGAAAATGTAGCAAAGAATTAAAAAGGGGTTTTACTTTGGAGTTTACTGAGGGCCTTTATGAGTCTAAGAACAGCCTGGAGTCATCCTAAAGATTTCTGCATGAAAAATAAACAGAGTACTAATGAGCATATGTATAAAGAGATACAAATGTCATGGTTTAATTCTGGCTAGCAAAATACCACGAAGCCGCTCTCACAAATCCCCCCTCCCCTCCTCTACCAGAGGAGAATCAGAGGAAAAAGAAATAAGGAATCTCATAAAATTGAGATAAGAACTATTTACTAATTAAATCTAAATTAATATATACAAATAATACTAATAATAATTAAAATAATAGAAAAGAAAATATATGATACAGTTATGATACAGTTTCTCACCACCCATTGACCAGTGCACAACCAGGTGCTGAGTAGTGAGAGTCAGAGCCAGAGAGCCATCGCAGTCTGAGAGCTGCAGTCCGAGAGCGATTGCAGCCCAACAGCCGCAGCCCAATGGTCAGAGCCCAAGAGCTATCGCAGCAGATTCTGAGCGGACACTATCAGTGATAGCATGACCTGTAATACTAAACAAACCCACCAACTCCCTCACAAACAAGCCAGCACAGGAGTTAGCAAAGAAGCTAATGCAGGAGTCAGTGAGAGTGTTAGCAAGTGTACTGAAGTAAATGAGCAAGAGAGAGCTCCCAGACCCCCTCCTCACCTAAGCCCCAAGCATGATGCACTATGGAATGAAATACTTCCTTGGTCAGTTTGGGTCAGCTGTCTGAACTGTGTGTCCTCAACACTTCCTGCAGTGAGACAGCGAGAGCTGGGAACACAGAAGAGGGAAAAGACCTTGAATCTGGTGCAGGCATTCCCCAGCACCATCTAAGACCTTATCAGTACTTCTCTCAGTACCCAGGAATACCGCTTCATAGTAGCCATGGTAAAGAGAGTTAACTTTTTCCTGACTAAACCCAGCACAACAAAGATTAGTTCTAAGTTTTTTCTGTCCATCTTTTTACTATTCCATCACCTATTCTGTATTTACCCATAAAGCTCAAAGAAATAATTAGGAGAGGTTTTATACATTAATGCCTTTGCTCTGCAAGATTCATAGAGGCAAAAAGAAAAGGAAAGTATACACAACTTTTCTATAAATGACCCAACTCCAGAATTTCACTAATTTCAGTAATGAAAATGAAAGCAGAGTACATCAGCAACAGGGTAAGAATCCTTTTGGCACATGGTATAAAATTCTGGTTTCCAGCCCAGAATAACAGAACTAAAGTAGTTGGGTAAAAAATCTATTTTATACATTCATATGGGGAAAAATATGCATCAATTATTTTATGATCCTATGATATGAATATATGTATGAGATCTAAGAGGCATATTTAAGTGACTTAGTACAGCACTTGCACTTTGAATCCAGCAGGACCATTAGGAATCTACTGAAAATTCATTGAATTGGTTCTTCATAAGAAGTGGGTTCAGCTATCCAGAAAACTTCAGCAAAGTGTTCCTTTGCTGGTTGTCTATGCAATGGACTAGTATGTGCACTTCAGTAGTGCATGCTCCTTACAGCATATGTGCACCTATCAATGACATTTCTCAGACAGCAATATGAAGTTCTAAAACAGTACTCTGATTTTCTGCATCACGTGGTGTATTTGGGGATTCATAAGCACCATTTTAATCACCTGTTAATGTTTCTAGGAATACCATCTGACTTCCAGATTCTTAATATTATTTTTTTCTTCTTCATCCAATAGTTTTATATCATAATTAAATATACCTTTATTTTAAAAATGTTTAAAGTATGTAAATTGGTGTCTTCAGAATAGGGTGAGCAAATAGGTAAAGTTTGCTGAAACCTATATTCCTTTTCTATAAAATCATGACAAATTCCATCAACTACCCTTTGATCTCATTAACAGCATCCTACTTGCAATATAGAAAATCCAATAGTGTTTTAAGACTGCACAGAAGAAAAACAAAATAAGAAAAAGTTCAGAAAAGTAGATAATTGTCTTCTATGTATTACTGGCTGTTTCTTTCATGCAAAAAAACCCAAACCACACCACCATAAAAATCACCAGACCAAAACAAATCTACCCAAAAACCCCAAACACAAACCGTAATGCCAATTTCCTGCAATTAAACAGACAACGGGGTTATAATGAATGTAAAGAACAAAATGGTGAATTTTTTTATAAAATTGAATGTCAGCTTCCAAAGTGAAAGCTTAACAAAACCTTAAAATGTGTACCATTTTGTGTTATTGAAAGCTTATATTTCAGTCATGAAGGGCCCTAATGGTCAGTTTTCACACTTAAAGCTCCATTTGATATCTACATGTCAAGATCCAGTCCAGTTTTGCCAGATATCTAGGGTGAAGAGGCTTCTGTATTTGGAAATTGTAATTTAGCTTTTCTTATGTTAAATTATGTGAAGTTAGTTAAAAAGTCAGGGGAGGGGAAGAAATTTACATGTGTTCATGAATAAAATATTTTGATTCTCTATGCTCCACTTGTTATGAACGTTGGTGTGACGTTAAAATATTCCAGAAATATGTAATCATAAATGGATTATACTTTAAATGCATTATATGTTAGTAGACCTTATTCTGTGTTTATTTTATGAAATTAAAATATTTTCCAGAGAAAGAATTCTGTAAGTAATGGTCGAACTTTGAGAAATCCTTGTTCATGTTCCCAGATCAGACAAAATGCAGTTATCTACAAATCGGAGGAGCTTGCTGTTATAAGCACGTTACTTATTTATTTTCTCTCTCACTATGTATGAAATAGGTTTCCATCCAAAGGAAATTTTTCAACACAAGGTAAATTATTGTGTAAATATTGATTTGTAAGGCTGTGATTTATTCTAAATCATCATAAAAAGAAATATTAATACATTAAACATTGCATAAAGTGGAAGTAATTTTACAAGTCAAGCTTCTACTAAGGGAAAGCAAAAGTCAGAAAAATAAATCTGATGTATTAGTTTTTGTTAAATCTTCAGTTTAAGTTAACTCTTCAGGCTAAAATATGTCAATCACACTGGTCACCAAGGGGATAATTTAGATTCCTGTTTTTCTTTGTTCTGCTAAGTATTTTTCTTCACATGTTCTCTATTCTTACAGAATTCACTCTGAGTTTTACTATTAGCTTCAGCAAATTCTTTCATGTTATTTCAACTTGAATGTGATGCTTGACCCTTTATACTCAGTCTGACATAAAGCAGCCTGATGAAAATATTATTCTACAATTTTGATGGGTTTTTTTCTTTTCAGTTTTGAACAACTGTTCAGTTTTCAGATGTGATTTGTATGCGCACCTGATCACTGCTGTGCCACAGACCTGTATCAGCTCCTTAGATCTAGATTTGCTCATTGCTATTGTATTAGGTACTTCAGGGACCACGCAATCCTGAACTGGCAAAGAAATTGACAGATTAATATAAACTTCATTTCCTTAACTTCTGTCATATGATTTTTTTGTACTTTGATCAGAGAAACAAACAAAAATATTAGCGTTGTGCTGCTGAAACTTTTGGTAAACTATTTGGTGAGCTATGCCCGTTCTATTAAATCAGACTCAAAGAATCATCAGGACACAACAAAGTCTATTAACATTCAAAGTCTATTTCAGTGAAAGTGTGTGCTGGTTTTAGTGGAAACAAAGTTAATTTACCTCACAGGAGTTAGTTGGGGAATGGATTTGTGTTAAGAATAATATTAATAACACACTATTGGTTTTAGTTGTTGCTAAGCAATGTTTGTATGAAGTCAGGGACTTCTTCAGTTTCTGATACTGCCCCTGTGTTCCCAGCTTCTTCTCCACAAGAGGTTGGGACGAAACACAGCCCAGATAGCTGACCAAAAGGATATTTCATGCTGTCAAACGTCATGCTTGGTATATAAATTGTGGGAGTTGGCCAGGAGAGTCAATCGCTCCTTGGTGACTGACTGTGTGTCAGTCAGGCAGTGGTGAGCAGTTTTATCATTTTGGTTTTTTCCTTCCCTTTTTTTCCCTTTTTTCATTACATATTATTACCATTATTAGTATTTTCATTACGTTTTAGTAGTAGTACTATCATTATTTTATTTAATTTCTTTTCAATTACTAAACTGTTCTTACCTCAACCCTTAAGTTCTCTTTTTCCTCCAATTCCCTTCCTCATCCCACTGGGGAAGGGGGGAAAGTGAACAAGCAGCTGTTTCGTGCTTAGTTACTGACAGGCTAAACCACATCATGACAATAAATGAAGATTGGTAAAGAACTGCAGCTTCTGCCATGCTGGATTCAAATTTCAGTTAATGCTTTAAAAATATTCACAAATCGTTATTTAATGGCACGCCAGCCTGCAGAAAAAAAAATTTTAGAGTTTCTTCTTTCACAATAATTCCATTATAAGCAATGAAATTTCAGATTACCTACCTGATCAATTTTCTTAGTCCCCAAAGTAGTCTTATTATGGAATCTAGAGCTTGTACTAAAAAAGAGGATGAATCCAGAAGAAATGCTGCCTTAAATCATGTAGGAAATTATGTGAACTAACAATAACCTTAAAATTTAAAATCTTTGTGAAGAATGACAAGGGTAAAAATCTGTGAAACTGTGTGTGAAAAATATGTTTTATAGAGATTTTTATGTTTCAAGGTTTTTTCTACCAACTACTAAAATCATGAGTCACCTAAAAAAAAAAAAAAAACTGTTCAGGCTTACCACCATTTTTATTATTTATGTAATTATTTTTACTGAATTTTGTTTTCTTTAGCTGAAGAAAATTGGTGAAAAAAACCATTGTCATAGGGTGGAATGCTACCATGAGATAGTAATTTCCAGTTGGCTTGTGAATGCTATACTAAACTAAGAAGTATTATTTACAAAGAAATCTGTGATACTTTTGTTTATCAATTTAAAGCTGGTTTCCTAGTATGTACTTTAAAAAATATTATACAACTAACTTTTAGAAAAATTCTTCCTAATTTTTTGAGGGGAGATAAGATTTTAATTCTGCACCATGAGCCTGCAAGAAAAGAATTCTGGTTCTGACCAAATCACAACAGGTTCAATCTTCAGGTTCAAGAAATTAATAAGATTTTGCTGAGAAGAAGCAACATTTAAATTGGAAGCTGGAAGAAAATCGATCTTGAGGAACACTCAAAAGGCCATCTGTTAGAAGTATAAATATTAGAAATGCGTAAGAGGAATGAAAGGGGGAAAATGACAATGGTGATATATTTCAGGAAGAATTGAAAGAACTAAACTAAGTTGGCTTTGCTGTGGACAGGAGACTGGACCAGATGACTTCCAGAGTTTCCTTCCAACCCAAAAATTCCTGTAATTTTAAATAAGTATAAAAAAAAAAAAAATTAAAACATAGAAAGTCGAAGAAAAATATTCCTACAAATAAACTCCAAACCCAACTGCAAACACAAAAATTTTAGAATATATTTAGGTGAAGTGGAATGTATAAATACTTTTACATCAAACAATTCTGATGTGACTGAGAGTAAACCTTTAATTTATACAAACATGACTTGACAAAAAATTGTCTTTATTCTTCCCTAATCTCCAAATATTTTCTCATAGTGCTTATACTTTTTTCTAAAATAAAATTTTTAGGCTCAGATGTTCATTTCTGTGTCACTCAGAGCCTTAGTAAATGAGTGCATATACCTGCAAGTACTACAAGCAGCTTACCATATTTCATTTACAACTTTTCAGGCACAATTGCTGTCTTCCACAGTGCAGAACTCCAAAGAGTTAATTTTTTATACCCGTATCTTTACTGATGAATAATACTGTCCGTTGAAATTAGTTCACTGACTTTAATTCACTATTTGTGTTAAAATAAAAAGGTAGGGTTAGCAAAAGAAGTATTTAAACATGCGTGAAAATTTAGGAATTACTGACACCTATCTTGCTTTATTAACAAAATACAAAAACATAAAAGGGAGATTGCAAGTTTTAAACATATTGTTTCAATTTATGCATGGAAACGTTCTTCTTAAGAAAAAGTACCTGATATAACTTTGTGTCTATGATTATGAAGCACTTCAAGAACTTGACATATTATACTTGAGGTTTGTTAAGTATGATTGAAATCAAGTAATGCACCTAGCAAATGAATCAAAGGGACTGAAAACCTGCAAACTCTCACAAAAAATATGTTCAGAAAACCTTATCCACAGTCTTTCTATCCCATCTGTTTATCCACATTTGCAATTGAAATGCTGAAGCTACATTTGAAAAATAGATATTTTTGAAGAGACCTAGAGAGCTAAAAATATGTATGAAAGGAATGAATCTGCTCAATGACAAAAACCTATCTTCCCACAGATGCAATCAGTTGGAGCTGTGAAGAAACATTGATAATGTCAGCTTCCAAAATCTATTTCATTTTGTATCTTATGGCCCATACAGCTATGTGTAAAGTTTTCTTAGTATCACCACAGAAACCATACATGACATCTTCAGCTTCTACAATGACATTAAGAATATTATAGCCTCACTTTTCTTTTAAGAAGATCAAAAATTACCCTTAAGAAAAGTTACACAGAGTCATTATCAGTCTGCAAAAGTTAAACTGATTCAGAGGAGTGGAGTCAGTACTCAGAACTGAAGCCTCTGGTCATAAAATATTCATTGTTATGTTACAAAGGCCTAAATAATCAGCTCCTCCTATCCTAACAGGATATTATTTTTCATTACATTGCACATAATGAGCATTTACAAACAAACAAACACCAAAGAAAAAGTGCTTGGCAGGGAAAGCTATTTTTTTTCTCAAATTTTCTGCAGGTGGTGAACAGAGAACAACATGAATTGTCAGCCAGCAGAACATCCTTAGGCATAAGTAAATGATGGACTACTGAACGAGACATAGAGAAATGCAGTGACCTCTAGGATCACCTTACCTAAAAGAAAAAGTTACCAAATTCAGATGCATCTACGATGTACTCAATGGTTCTGTGAAAAACAGTAAACAATCTCTGTGACGTACCAAGGCACACACTATGAAATGGAAAATAATTTCTGCTAATCTGACTTCTGCTAATGTTCTCGTCATCATCCTGTATAATCATGATATCAAATTAAAACAATAGCAATTTCCCTAATTACTAGCAATTCAATTTTTACTAGTAGTAAATGAGGAATAAAATAATTAATACTGTTACTGTATTTTAACTGTGTTACTAGCCAGACTACATTCAAAACCAGAACACAATTAATTAATTAAAAAAATAAATTATCTCTTTTAAAAAGTATTTTGAAGATAAACTGAATGAATTCTTACTTTCAAAAGAGAGCTAATGTGCTTCTATATAGAATAGATTTCTCTTTCGCAAGAGGAATGCTAAAGAAGTATTATTTGTATTCTAAACATGTACATTTTCATCAGAGAGCTAGTAACAAATAGAATACTATTGACTTCACAGGCTTCTTGTCAGGAGTAGTTATTTTCACAGCACAATGCAAAATGGAGATAGGTAGCAATAGGATGGGCAGGTTTAAAGAAAGAAGATTTTAATAGATTTTGACTGTTAATGTGTGTGTAACATAACTTAGTGGAGACCGGGAAGCTTTAATTATGAAAAATTAATTCCTGTTGTCAATTACAGACAAGTCCTGCTAAATAGGTAATATACTCTGATTTGATAATATTTGTGGAAAGTTTTTTCTTTTTATTTTGGATAACTGCTGTGCTTTGTTCCTTATATAAAATATGGCTCAATATCACACTATTATGTAAATATTACATTTAACTTAAAATAATTAGGAAATAATAGAGACATTTTCTATTATCTTCAAAACAATTTTTAATATTTGCATTCACTGAAGTTCATTTTCAAAATTTGCTCTCTCCACTAATAATTCACACAAATGTCTGTTGTCAGATGTGGACTCTTTATGTAACTTCTTTAACCTTTCATCTAATCTCTATTGTTTTGTTTATTCTGGATCTTTGAACAAAATAAAACCAAGCATAACCTCATTTCTGTGGTTTTTTTCCAGCTAGCCACATATTTTGAATATTTTCAGGTGGATATTATCATAAATTATTTCTAGTCTATAAGCTATATAAGCATAATAGTCTATAAGCATAATAATGAATATTTCTAGTCTATAAGCATAATAATGATTACTGCAGAATCAGTTTCTCACTAGTTCCATGAACATACATAATTCATCAAAAATTTGAGCTGAAGATACAGCTGTCCTGTCATCAGGGAACTCTGTTTGAAAGAATCAAACTCAGTCTCCACTCTCATTTAAGTAAAACATGGACATTCAGAAACTAGAAGTTGACAGTAATCCTTTGAGCACTGTATATTATCTATTTATCTATGCCTTTTTAGAAATATTTGCTTTACTGCTCATAGGAAAACAATCAGGAAGGGTTCATTAGCTAACACATCTCATATAGAAAGGATCAGTGATATCCACATAACAAAGTGCATTAACAGCTTCTTTCTTCCAAGTTGCCTACCATTTATGCAAAATCTAATTTGGATAATACACTGTTGCAAAGAAATCTTGTCAAGCTATAATCCTCTACATTCAATATTGGCAGTTCAAATGCAGAATAAACCAATATGGCATTATGAAGTCTGTTTAATATTCAGTAAAACAGAAAAAGGATTTCCACCATGAACTGAGAAGATTATAATGTGTAAACCAGCACAAACATAACCTAAATATAGATATGAAGACAAGACATCATCAGCTCTGTTAATATTCCTCAGCCTTCTATTTTTTGTGCCTAATAACTTCATGGACCAATGCTATGATCTACTATTTGCCCTTTCAAATTTTCAGTGTCCTATGGTAAGTGGAGGGAAAGGAGGAAAAAAAAAATTAAAAAAGAAAAAAACCCACAACCTATTATATTATATTATATATATATAGTCTACTCCTGAGAACATACAGTCCCAAAAGAAAATTGGTTTTGATGAAGAATTTCTGGGAGGTGCCAGAGCAAAACAATTTTAAATAGGGTTAGACTTCCTGATGTGGTCAGATGTTGTGTCTGCAGTGACAGACATTCAGCACAAGCCAAAATGAAGCACTGCATAATGTTCTGAGCTAAGGAAATGGACAGTTAAAAATCAATCTCTATCTCACATTCCCAGCTCTGAACCTGAAAATGACAGCTATTATCTAGATTTACATTTTATCCCAGCTAGAATAAAGCCAATAAATCACAGGGCTTTTGGCTGCTCAGATAATTACAATGTGAGTGGCTGGTATGAGTTGCACCGGGGGGAGAAGCTTTCAGAGGGTTAGAGCACAGAGTGGAAAGAATGACAGTGAAAAATGGGCTTGATTTCCATGTTGAGATGAGAGCTTACAACATGCAAATCGCTGAACACAGTAACCTGTGCTGAGATCCATCAGCCCCCCTCATCAAATACCCTGACAAGATAAGCCTGTGCAGTGGAATATCTTCACCGATCTAATAGCTCAGGAGAACAACCATTTGGTTTAAAGGAGGCAGGGGAGTTTTTAATGGTATATTAAAAAATATTCCCATGTGTGTTTTCCAGAAGTGATTTTATCATTGCCATGTTCTTCAATATAGCTTACTGTTTTGCTCCTGTGAAAACAGAAGCACTCTGAAATCTGCTTCATTCTCAGTTATGATTAGTTTAGTTCTAATACACCTCCATTCATATTTGTTTATCAGATTACCCGGCAGCAAGAAATTAAGCTATACAGACTTGTCCAGAGAATCTGAATGAAGACATGATCCAAATGTTCAGATGTGTAATGTGTGACTGCTCATTTCGTCCTGTTATAGTTTCTTTCCTTCTTCAAATGTAAATCACAGTTCTGTCTCATGATAAATGTAAGATGTGCTTCATGGCTACTCCCTGTAATTGTTCTGGCTCATGGTCTGAACTGCATCTTCTATGCTGCTTGCCTGCATGAGGTTCCCTTAGGATCCTGACGAAACTGTTAAGGTGGAAGAATTAGCTTTATTATTCTGTATGATTGTCTATTTTAGATTTTGAAATTCCAAGAAATGTTTCTAAATAAAAATGAAAAAGTAAATATACGTAAATATCAGAGTACTATTTTTAAAGATCTCTAAAATAAACTGTCTAAACTGTCTACAACTGTATGCAAACAAATAAAAAAAAAAAAGTATTTCTATTACTATGAACTTGAGACAACTTTCTTAAATACAGCTGATAACTCATCTGATTGAAGCTATCTTGGGAATTCAGAGCAGTGGGATATCCTTATTGTCGCAGTAGGGATATCTTATTACCTAGATATAATTATTCATTATTCTACATTGTTGATTTCATATGTCCTCTAGTTGCTTTTTCTCTTGATGTTTAATTCTTGTTATTTACTACATTATATAAATACACCTACTCTTTCTGTAATAAAAATATTCTGGGACTGAGTCTGCAGATAAAGCTTTTTATTCTTACCCTATTTCTTTCTGCTTTACAAGGATGATGGAGAACATCAAGAATGCTCCCGTAAATGAGGCAGGTAGACACTGAACTGCAAAATTTGCACCAAGTTTCTATTTAGTGTTGAAAAATATTGTATCAACATCATTTTGTTGTATAAAACAACAGTTACTTGCAGACCATATCAGATAAAATTCTGCACTAAGATAAACAATATATGTATAGAACTCTCCACTCTACTGGAAATGATAACTAGTAAATTAAAAACCATGTATACCCTCTCTGTTGGGGTATTAAAAATATCTATAAAAAGTGGTGAAAAGAATCAAATTTGAAGATTCTGAAACTTGGCTGAGGTTGTACACACCAAATCCATTTAGTAGTTATAAATGGATGAGAACATACTAACTGTAAAAGAAGACAATAAAAAAAGCTAAGCTGTAAGAAACTTAGAGAAATCCACTACAAGAACATGAAATAACATCATTACAGAACTACTTTAAAAACAAGGAACGATAAAAGTGAGAAGAGGAAGAGCTCTTAGCTATGATGGAAAGGGGAACAGGTTGAAATATAGAAGAAAATGGGAAGAAGATTAAAAAAAGGTGGATAGAAAGAGAAGATGAATTGTGCTGAAACAGGAAAGAATGACAGACTTTAAATATCATGTCACCCTTTCATTGAACTTTGAGCAGCAGAAACAGAATGGATTGGAGAAGAGCAGAAACACTGGCAGACATTTGTGTATACTACGGCATATATGAACAATTTCCCTCTACTTTGTTAGCTCCTTTTCTGAAGTGTAAGGATAAGAAAATAGTATTAAATTTTGTTTGTGTGTTTTCATGGAATTACAAAATAGAGTCATGGAATAATCTGGGCTGGAGGAAATTTTAAATGCCATGTGGTCTAACTCTCCTCTCAAAACCACATCATTTTACATCAGATTGCTCAGGGACTTAGACAGATGGGTTTTCAGTATGATAAAAGATGCAAATTCCACAACCTCTCTAGGGAGCTGGTTCCAATATTTGATTATAATCTTTCTTAATTTTTTCCTCACTGTCCATTTGGAATTTCCTTTGTTTCAAAATGTGTCCATTGCCTTTCATGTGCACCTCCTTAAAGTCTGCCTCCGTCACAGCTACATTTTCCTGTTATGTCATTGTAGACAACAGTAAGATCTGGTCTTCACCATCATTTTTTAGAGCTGAACAGTCCCAACTGTCTCAGCTTCTCATTGTATGTTAGGTACTCCAGAAATCTTGTTGGCCTTTAAGCATGTCACATACACTTCTTGAATTACAAAACCCACAGTTAGTAGATGAATGAGAATTTGTTTGTATACACAATAGGTAATATGATATGAAATCATATTCCCCAACAAAGATTTCCAAAATCAATGCAGTACGCACAAAATTAAACCAATCTACAAAGAACCTCATTAACTCATAACTGATAACATACAAAACCCAACCCTTTTGCTCATGAATAAAAGTAGAAATAGCAACATTAGAAGAAAAGCTAAGGTATTCTGTGTCCTTATTAATTTATTGAATTTCTCATTTGATTTTCTCATTTAATAAGATATTTCTTTTCCTTACGGCTAGATTCTTAATTAACCTACTTCTGAATACAATAATTAATTTTGTCTTATATATTAACTCCATTGATATAGATATTCTAGGGCCAGAAATGTAATATATTAATTATTAAGGATGTACATCATGTTAAATATGATGAAATTATTACAACAATTTGTAGTATCATAGAAGGACATAAAGACACCTTTGAGATGTGCTACCATTACTCCAAATTCAGTATCTAGTAATTCTTAAAAGACAAACATTCCAGAAGAGCAAAGGAGAAAGTAGAATAGTATATTTTTTCTTCTTCAAATATATTTTGATTTTTTCTTCATTTTGAAAGTACCTTTTTTCCCAAACTTTACTAGTCAGTTTGAAGAAATAAAAATATATGAACTCTTTAGCTGTAAATTATGTTGTAATTTGAACTACATAGTAAATATTGCTATTAAGCAAATAAGAATCGGTTGTGTTCATCAACTGAAAATTTAACAGGTATGAAGATTTTTAAAGTAATTATTGACCACTAAATTATGCTAATAATAACAGTTTCAGAGGGTTTCTGTTAGAAAAGTGGTGTTTCATGAAACTGTACTCTCTTGGTATAGCTGGCATAATATGCTACCACTTATAAGGTGAGCTATCCCTGCAGGGTATTTAGGATGAAATGAGTTATTTCTTCTCACAAGCATTCTGGGTAGAATTCTAGAATCATAGAATGGTTAGGGTTGGAAGACCATCTAGTTCCAACCCCCCCTGCCATGGGCAGGGACACCCTCCACTAAACCAGGTTGCTCAAAGCCTCATCTAGCCTGGCCTTGAAGACAGCCAGGGGTGGGGAATCCACAGCTTCTCTGGGCAACCTGTTCCAGTGGTGTTCCTGTTCTCAGTCTTCACCGAGAGTGTGCTGAAGAACTTCTTCCTGATATCTAATCTAAATCTCCCTGCTTTCAATTTAAACCTGTTACCCCTTGTCCTGTCACTACAGGCCCTTGTAGAAAGTTCCCCCAAAATTAGCTTCCTTGTACTCCTGAGGGTAAGGTTAGTTGCTAATGGCATGAGTTCCTGTTAGCGGTCCAAATGGTTAATACATAGGCCATCTACATTTTCTCACATCTACTATTTACTTTACAATATTTTTTAACTGCATTATATTATTATTGAGGTCTTAGTAAGGTTAAAAGCAACAACTTTGCCTTTGTTCAATAATTGCTACAATTTAATAAAATTTGACAGATAACTGAAAACAGTTAATGTAAGAATGCAGTCCTAAATTAAAAATAGAGAGGCTTGAGAAAAATGACACCTTTATTAGTGATGCAATATATTATAACACATAAGCCAGAAATACAATAAAATATTTCAACTTATCCTGTCCATCAACAATGTCTGATAAAGATTTAAAAGGTTTTTGTTTGTTTTATTTTTGTTTAAACTCCTCAGACTGCTTTCTACTTGCTTTAAAACTCTTCATTAGTGACACTGACCTTTGAATTAAGGTGATATTAACATACCCTTTATGTCATTGGTTATTGTCAAATATTTTTGTTCTGGGAAAGGGAAGTGAATTTTTATAAATCAAGCTGAAAGTGTTCTCTTTTTCTTCTTTTTTCCCACCAAGCTTTTCTGTTAGAAAATGTGTTTTATGGCCAGGAATTGTCTCTCTCTCTCTAATAAAATGACAAGACAAGCCCAGAGACATTACAAGCTGCAGCAGTCAAAAAAATAAAACACAAGTCAGTTTTTGCCTGTTCTGAGTGCTAAGATGTCCTAGTGAAGTGGACAAGAGGATGATGCTATATCAACATCTTTTGACCTTGAATGTGCAAACAAGTAATTTTATATAACATTTTGAAGAATTTCTCTGAATATTTCTATAACTCCTTTTATATCTGCCAAAAACATGCAATTTCAAGACAGCTTTTCAAACTTTCACTCTTATGCTGTCACTAACTCAACTTTAAACACAACTGTACTCTATTTCCTGGTAAATATCTCAAAACCCAGAAGTGGGATTAAAGCAAATTTATAGTAATTACATAATTATTCCTTTTCATCTATGTTATCAACCAAAGTTATCATTTTCTCTGAACACAAGTTCCTTTTTTATATGAAGGTGAATTTCCTCACTCTTTTCAGTACAATGTATGTGCAAGCATCAGAAAAATCTCATTATTGCTGCTTGTCAGGTCTCTGTTATCCCTCAGGAGCACGCAACACCAGAATTTCCTGCTGTGTCCAAATAAAGAGATTCTGAACAGCACTACTCTAGAGCATATATTTTTCTTATAGTGAATAAGCAAGAAAAAATTCACAGAATTATAATAAATTATTTTGACTACCAATATCCTTGAGTGTGGTTGAGCTGAGTGAGTAGTTTGCAGTGAATCATTCATGAGATTAATTTCCCTCCTTCTTTACTTATGTAAATTCCATGAGCCATACCTTATTTGTTTGAATTTATTTCTGACTGTAATAGAATCCCTCTGAAGCACATGAAAGTGGTTTCACTGAAGACAACAAGCTTCCTGCCAGTGGAACTGTATCTGAGAAATATGTCTTCCAGGTTTTCAAATCTATATGGATTGATAGCACACAGCAAAAATTCAACCGCTGTTATTTTCAAGTTACTAGTAATTTTATGTACGTGGATAGACATATATTATATAAAACTGAACTACTCATATGCAAAAAGTTGAGTGTGTGTGCATAAAAATGTGCAGGGTCAGCACCCACAGTCTGGGCGTTGCAATACTATAATAGAGTATTGGTTTTCCGCTGGTCCTTTGCAATCCACTTTCCATCACGAAAACCTTCTTGAGTTACTGGAAATGTAATGCTGTACACCATTACATAAATGTCTTTTTAATAAAGAAATCCAGGTGCATTTATAAAATACTATGATTGAATACTTGAATGTCTCAACTTCATTAAGCAATGACAGGGTGTCATGCTCTTTTCTTACTTATTCTGGTTGAGTTGCCAGCCCTTTCCTGTGGCTTTTAATGATGACAGATCACTTATTGCTCTATGAGAATACAAATACATTTCCATCACTGTCTTACACATTTTCCCAACCCCACAGATTGTTGTTAGAAACCTAAATACAATCTTGAAAAAAAAGGGTATATACCCATACCTCTTACTTGTAACAGAAACACAACTTAAAACACATGCGAGTGCAGAATTAATTAAGAATTAATTTCCTAATTACATTTCAGCAATACTTTCTTTTAAAAATATTACAAGATTTGATACATGCTTTACTGATAGACAGCAGAAACCTAAAGTTTTGCTTTTTTATTCGCATTAAGCTATGTTTGGATTTTCTCATGAAATTAGAAACATGAACATGAGAATAAGAGGTCTTATTCAGAAGGAAGATTATTGAAGGGCAAATGATCTACTCCTATTTAGAGAGAAGAAACCTTCACCACATTGTCTGCTATGTTACTCATTAATCTCATAGATACCACCTCAGTACTGAGCGGCAAATTTGTCATATGAAGAAGACAATTTCAATTGGAGGAAAATTGTTTATTTTCTTCACATTAAGGATAATGCTAGCTTAGAATATAAAAATCTAAACCCTCTATCTTATGAGAGAGGAATTACTAACCCATAAACCAAAACTGCTGGTGATGTACTGACAGACAATACTGATTGACTTAGAAAGTTTTTCACCACCAAAGAAAACTGACATCCTAACTTTCAATGTTCACGGGTAAAAAATACACTGACTACAGCATCCTCAAAACAGTTCTACACAGAGAGCTAGGCTGAAAGTGTAAGATTCCTAAAGTTGGTGATTTAACCTTCTATGAGTTTTACTGATTTTCACATGATACAGAAATCTACAAACTGTCCTATAAAGAAGCATAATCTATTTTATGTAAAGCTGGAGTTAGTCAAACAGGTACTTCTATAAATTTTCTACAACCCTGTGAAGAAGGTAACATGCACACTAATTTGATGCCTAACTTTGATTTAGCAAGAAACAATATACTAGCTCTGTTCAGTTGTGGGATTTAGTTTCCAGGATTCAGAAAGAGATGTTTGCTTGTTGTGAATCTAAACACGATGCATACCTAGAAAGAAGTCAGTGTGTCTCTATAAAGATTAGACTGCAGAGATGTGCTTTGTTTACTCTTAGTACTATGAAATTACCCTCATGTGCAATGGTGTCAGCAACTACCGTCTCTTCTTCATCTACAAAAGCAAAAAGTCTGTACAATGTACTCTGATTTGAATAATCAGGCACTATTTGGAATTCATTACTATTATCTCCTCCACCCATTGAAGAGGATGCAAGAAAAAACACTCTTTGTGGTTGCATGTCCACAAGTCCTAATGCATGAGTAGTAAACCAGAGCAGCCCAAAACAATCCACCTGCCTGACAGCTGATGTGAGGTTAAATATCCCTACAATTAATGATTAGAGTGAGGATTTGAACTAAGATATTAATTAGTTTTTCTGTCAGAGAATATCCTCCAAGTCTCTAAACTATTCAGGGTTTATTTTAAGCATTCTGCATTTCACAAAAATTCAAATGCACTTTGCTTGTACACGTGCCTGAGGTCACGTCCAGAGAAATTCTGCAATGATGGAAGAGGGAAGTCCTGATCCCCCAAACATCAATACTATATGCATCTAGTATGTAACTGGCACTTTATTATGAATTAATGAAGCACAACAACTTAATCTGAGTGTTACGCTTGTCAAGCTACTTACATAGTCTTAATTCTGGAACCTGATGAAATAATTTCTTCCTACCTGGTGAAAATAACAACTAATTTACCATGCAGGACAGAGTTTGAAACATTAAGAGACTGATTAACTATCATGTATGCAGATATGTTCCTCTTATGAAGTACACTAAGAATATTACAAATCAGTAAAATCTACTTTAAAGAATTAGAAGTGAAGTCCCACAAAACAGAGGCAGAGTAATATACACATACAGCTTTTATAATTTTCATTAAATTTATAGACAGTAATGTACTATCATATTTTGAACTTAGTGTTGTAAATGCTTGATGAGAAATAGGCTTCATCAAGAAAATTAATCGTAATTTCAAACCGTTTTTATTTTTGGAAAACAAGAATAATTTCTGAAATTTCTGCTTATTTGGTAAATCACCTTTCTGCTGAATCTGCACAATGAAAATTACAAGACTTCATAAGAACATTCTATTCCATTTCAGAAAAATAGAAGAATTTTCATTCTCATTTAACTTAGGAATCCTTAACACTATGTCTTTAAAAAGAGCTTCTATGTACAGTGGAAATAGTGAAGCTTAGCTAACCTGTGGAATAGCATCCTTTATCTCTATAATTTTTAGTACAATAATGTTGGCTTTTTTTCTTCTGGTTTATTTCTTATTATTGTACTTCTCATTCTTTCTTAAGTTCCATCATTTTAAGTCCTCACAGTATCCCCACCTTGACTCCATTTTTAAACCTGTGCAGGGACTGATTTGGAGCTACTGCGCTGTTATGTCAACAGATATGTGTTTATGGATTAACTTGTAGTCCAAGAAAACAGGTTGTTGTTGAACACATACTACAGCCTTTTCCTCAATAAGGGCACTCATTTCAGTTTCTTTTGTCTTCATAGACACTAACAGCCTCTGTTCCTTTGACAGATAGGTTTTAAATTTTCCAATAACCAGAAGTTATTTACAGACACTAACAGATAACATGGTAAAACCTCATTTCCTTATGAAAGTCAGATACAATTGCTGAGTTTAAGTGTTTAGTATTTTTTAGTAAAACTTCTTGAAGTTACCTTTACTCTACCCTTTGAAGCAGAAAGTTCTTCTCCTCTTCTGTGCATCTTCTCTTCAACAGCTCCAAAGAAAGACAAAGCCCTTGCTTTCTTGTCTAAATATATGGATGTCCATCTGTGGGAGTTACAAGGTTCAAATTATTTAAAACCAAAGAGAAAACTATATCCTCAGTACATATTACTTTAACGAAATGTATTTTCAAATTTTTTTCAGAATGATAAACCAAATTCTGAAAGCATTTTCCATGCCATTGATTGGCTTTTAATTCTTATTCTTTGGAAAATGCCACAGTAAAATTTTATCCTTTTCATCTAGACTTTTTGTCAAAACACACCTGGATAAAATCTTCTCCGAGTATCCATTACAGTCACTTTTGTTCCATAAATGAAACCAGTCTCAGCATTCATTTCATAACTCTTGATTTTTTAAATTTTGCTCAATACTTCTTTTAAGTTTGGAATAGCTTCCTGAAGTCCATGTGCTCATGAACTTCTCTTTATTCTCTTCCCCCAAAAACATACTTTAGATATAAAATACAGAAAAAGTAAAGGGTACCGCTTGGATGCTTAAAGTAGGAAAAGAAGTTCTATAATAAAATAATAGTTTCTTTTCACTTCTTCTACTTGGTTAGAAAACCATCATGTTTTAATTTTTGCACTCATTTAGACTTTCAATTCCCCTAGAGATATTTTAGATCAAAAGAACTGATTGTGAGATGAGATGAGATGAGATGAGATGAGATGAGATGAGATGAGATGAGATGAGATGAGATGAGATGAGATGAGATATGTCCATGCAATAAGATTCTTTGTGGGGTGTAGCTCATGGTTCACTTACATCTGCCTTTCCCCCATGATCTACTTTTTAAGTCATTTAACCCATGTTTGCCCTTGATAAACCTCTATACAACTAAGACAAAGGATTGCTGTTGTTCTTGATGGTTTTCTTGCATTCCTCTTACTCTGATTACTTAATTCTGAAGTAACAGCCTTTGCTTTTTCTGTCCTTTAACTCACTTCTTATATTCTGTAGAATTTTAAAAATTCAGTAAAAGTAGCGTGCTGTCAAGATTTATCCCCAGACAGCAACTAAGCACTGCACAACCACTCGCTCACCTCCCTCTCCCCTAGGTGAGATGAGGGAGAGAATCTGAAAAAAAATCATAGGTTGAGATAAAAACAGTTTAATAGGACAGCAAACAAAGAAGAAATAATATTACTACTATTACTACTACTACTACTAATGATGATAAAAGAATATGCAACAAGTGATGTACAATACAAGAATTACTCACCACTCAGTCAGTGATTGATATCCCGTTCCCAAGCAGTGATTTCCACTCCCCAGCCAACAGTTTGGGTCAGCTGTTCTGCCTATGCACCTCCCCAGATTCTTGTGCACCGCCCCACTGGCAGAGCATGGGAAGCTATAAAGTCCCTGACTTTTGTAGTTGTAGTATAAGCACTACAACTAAAAACATCAGTGTGTTATCAACGTTATTCTCCTGTTCAATTGAAAACACAGCATTATACCAGTTATTAGGAAGAAAAGTAATTCTATCCCAGATGAAAGCAGGGCACATGCATACTCATAGAATAACATAAGCTGATTTCTGAATGAAAATACCTCTGATTCCACAATCAAACCTGAAGTGAAGTTTCAAATAAACTCCTTTGCCATATTGGGTCAACCTGACTCCAGCACAGCATGGTCTTGAATTCCCAAGATGCTGATGGTAAGGTGTCATGAATAAATTATCACTAAGTAAAGAAGTACCGCACATTTCCTTAATCTACTATCACGTGTCTCACACATTTACCAAAATAAGTAACTTAATCGTTCTGCTGACAATTCTCAGTGATGTTGAAATTAACAGTACTGAGGCGATATCTTGCAAAGGGTGTGTCACCATGTTTTAATCTACCTAAAAAAACTTTGTATATGTCTTCACATATTGTGTAAGAAACACAGCTGTTTAACAGTGGTTGATTCTGGAATTACAGATCAGAATGTGTCGCTTATAAATGCATGAGTCCTTTAAGGGGCTTAATTTAAGGTGGCATTTTGGAAATTTCTGATGTGACTTATTGCCCCTTATGAAAGGGATTTTCATAAGCCTGAAGACATTCCTGTGCATGGAACTTGTGTAATTTTTCTCATTCAGTAGGTTTGCACACAATGAAGTGATAAAACGAAGTCTTTGCTGATTCAAAAGACTCTTGACTAGAGTTATGCATGGCCTTGTTTACTTCTCTGTCTTTAGTGACTGGTGGCACCATGGAATAAATAGGCACTGAAAGCTCATCTGTGTTTACATTAACCCATTAAACATGCATACGTAAGGCAAAAAAAACAAGAAAGAAACAACACAAAAACCACACAAAACCCCCCAAAAAACAACACACCAAAAACCCCACCTACTGAAACCAGTGAAATCATGATGATATAATAGATACACAGATTAATAGTTGAATAATGGTTTAACGATTTCATAATAGATAAAGGAGGGAGAATGACAGACCATGGTCAAGTTGGAGTCTGAGTTCTAAAGAGATCTAAACTTATGACAAGGACTATTCCCTGTCATAAGGGGGTAACCATTTATAAATGTATACCTATATGTGGTGACTAGATGTGATAAAAACAGTATACTTAGAAGTCTCTTCAGTTTTTTTTCTGAAATATTTATTAAGTTTCTAAAATTATTTTCCAGGTTTTGGGGTATATTTTTTGTTTTCTGAAAGTAATTTTTTAATTATACAGAAATATTATTTTATAGTCTTTTTTGCCAGGTTATCATGGCCAGGTAAGGAACACTAAGATTGTGTCCCAGAACAGCGTATTCTGAAAGAATGCAAAGACTTTCCAAACAAGATGAAATGAGAATTGAAACAAACAATATTCAGTGTCATGATTTTGAGCAACTGTGACAACATTTCCTTGGATTCTTTTTTTTTTTTTTTCTTTGAAACCACAACATTTGTGCCTACTGTGAGCTCCACTTAACTTACTTAGAAGTGGTAAAGTTGCTGTCCAACTGTGAGCAAATGCTGTGTATTTTAATGAGGATGGAAGCCAGTAAGTGCATTTAAGAAATTTCAGTGGTATGCAGTATAAACAATACTTTTCTTCAGACAAACAGTTTATAGTGCATATAACAAACTTTTATTTTAAAATCTGAAATTACCTATCCAATTAATTTCAAATAGAAAAGCTATTAATTATGGTAGTTTTTGTGGTTTGGATTCTTTTTTTACTTACTAAATGAAAAGATTGACAAGATTGATTGCAAATGAGTATGTGGCGATTGGAAGTTTAAAATGATATCCCTCCATAAGCTTTTAATGTACATAAACTCTTCCCTGTCTAAAGCCTTAACTATCAGGTTATTTCCAACACAATCAAGTTGGATTGAGAATAGCCCCACCTAGCGATGGACTGGGAAGACCTCATCTACTTTTTCCTAGGAAGGTGTAAGAGCCAAGTATAAAAAAGCTCACCTTATAAGCGAAAGAGATCTCTCTTGCATGAAAGTCAAAGCTGCCACCTTCTGTGCTAATGCTTAGATATTTTCTGCCTGTTATTCACCCTCTCCTCCTTGCTAGGTTGTAACTTCTCACCTCATATATTACAAAGATTATCCAAAGTGTTGGTATTAATCTCATAGAACTCATAAAAAATATCTCTCTTTCTTCCATCTTGGCAGTATCCTTGCTTTTCTATGCATCATCATATTCTGGATGTCCACATACTACTCCTAAATTACAGTTTGACTCTCACAGAATCCAGAGTATTCATAGAATCATAGAACGGTTTGGGTTGGAAGGGACCTTAAAGATCATCTAGTTCCAACCTCCCTGCCATGGACAGGGACACCCTCCACTAGACCAGGTTGCTCAAAGCCTCATCCAGCCTGGCCTTGAAGACAGACAGGGATGGGGCACCCACAGCTTCTTTGGGCAACCTGTTCCAGTGCTTCACCACCCCCTCCATGAAGAGTTTCTTCCTGATATCTAATCTAAATCTTCTTGCTTTCAATTTAAACCCATTACCCTTTGTCCTGTCACTACAGGCCTTTGTAAGAAGTCTCTCCCCAGCTTCCTTGTAGGCCCCCTTCAGGTACTGGAAGGCTGCAATAAGGTGTCCCAGGAGCCTTCTCCAGGCTGAACAAGCCCAATTCTCTCAGCCTTTCTTCATAGGAGAGGTGCTCCAGCACTCTGAGCATCTTCGTGGCTCTCCTCTGGATTCGTTCCAACTGGTCTATATCCTTCTTATGCTGAGGGTTCCACAGCTGGACACAGTACTCCATGTGTGGTCTTACAAGAGCAGAGGGGAAGAATCACCTCCCTCAACCTGCTGGCCACAGGATACGATTGGCTTTCTGATTATTCTTTCCTCTTGGATACGTCTCTTACTGTCCCAGGAGCTAAATCAGGGAGTTTTACAAGAAAAGTGTATTTTTACTTCCCCTCCATGGCTGATGACTGGAATGGAGGAAAAAAAAGGATGATTTTCACTTATCTTTTAACCACAATTAGAAGAAAGTCAAGTGGTCACAACATACCTTAAAGGAAAGAATGGTTTACTACTTCAGTAATTTTTCTTTTACTGGAAATATATTTGACATGTGGCATCAAATTTTTTTTCCCATTTCAGCTGTTTCTGCAAGTGGTAAATAAAATAGTAGTAGTTCATTCTTTTCTCAAAAAGGGAATAGAGTCCCAGTAGCCCTAGGAAAAAAAAAAAAAAAAGAAAAAGAAAACAGATTAAGTCCACTTAGTAGTCAAAAATAAGTCCTCACTTCTCTCTAGACCTGTATAGAAGAACATTGTCCAGGGAGCTGTTTTTTTTTGTTGTTGTTGTTTTGGTTTGAGTTTTTTAAATTATTATTTTACTGAAATGATCAGCCATAAAAAAGTTAACGTGCACAACATGACTGTGTACATTTGACACAACTGTAGTTTTAAGTTTACTTTCTACATACCGAGGGAACTCACCAATGCAGTCATGTCCCCATATTTGCAAGTGTAAAGACTATAATGCAGCAGTAGAAGTGATGGATTGAACTGAACAGTAAAATTAAAAGTGAAGTCCTGGAAACATTTTAAAGTCCAAATGAGGTTACAAGACAACAAGTAAAAGTAAATTATTTTTGCTTTTTTCAGGCTGTGATGCCAAATCTTGTGCTGTGGAATTCAAGACAGTGATGGTAAGAAACCAGATTTAAATAATAAAAAAACATGTTCCTTGAGCAATATAATCTTCTGAAGAAATGACACTGACAGTGGTTGTGCAGCACTTCAGTTTCTTTAACATGTAATTCCTATTTTTTCTGGTTGTTTGAGGGAAAGAGATGGCATAAATGAAATGCATTTTGCTTGATGCTGACCTTTCACTGGACAACATAGGACATCCATCTGCCAACCTGTTCTTTAATCCCTGTATCACAGCTGAAACCTACAGGTATAAGCCCATGAATATTTCATAACTCTTTGCGAGGAGGAAATGTCAAGTTTGAATTAAAATGCATTCAGATAACACCAAGAAATACTATGATATGGAAGAAGTATAGCCAGTTATAATATGAAAAAAGCATGCAAATATTGTGGTGTCTCCTAGAAATGGACTGTCAGCAAAGCCTTTTTGCATGCATGCAGTTTATTTCCATTTCTAACCTCTTTCTAAACTCTCTGCTCATGACAGCAAGTGACTTTTTAGACTTCTAGGCTGACAGTACATACCTAAGTTAGTTTCATCTTATTTCCCCAAGTGTT
Organism: Rhynochetos jubatus; assembly: GCA_027574665.1. Lineage (NCBI taxonomy): Eukaryota > Metazoa > Chordata > Aves > Eurypygiformes > Rhynochetidae > Rhynochetos > Rhynochetos jubatus. Next base: position 61,305,487 of record CM050649.1, read on the forward strand.
TTTGTGGGGCACATGACGTGTTTGCTTTTATTCTACCATGTTGTAGGGGTAGATGGAAAGATGGACCAAAATGTGCTTTTTCAAAGGTCACAAGCACTAATATTTGTTGCAAGTAGCATCAAAACACCTCCCTCCTCTCTTCCCTGGCACTGTTAAATGACCACTTCTGTGACTTCTTCCTGTTTGGTCTTGCCAGTTTTCTTTCCCTTGGCTCTATTTCATTATTTTTAAGTTGAGACAAGGCTAGTAGGCAGAAGAGATTCCTCTTTTGATACCAAGAACTTTTAAAGCACATTTCCAAAAATAGATCTTTGCAACTGCATGCTAGTTCCACCAGCACTGGGACAGTGGGTATAAGTACCAGGCCCAGGCTCTCTCTCAGGTGCTGAAGCAAAAATAAATACTAATATAGGTTTTCTCAGTGAAACTGGTGAATATCCTGTCAGTTCTGGCTATAAGCAAGCATGGTATGCAGCTACATAAACATACCAATCCTTAATCAACTTAGTAGAGCTTTTAGTCACTGGTTTTACTCAGAATTCTTTTTTCCTTGACTATGGACAGTTCAGATGTGACAAAATCAGTGCCTTGAACGCTGGCTAGTACTTGTCAATCTCTTCCAGAAACCCTTTGCTCTGGGATCAAAAGTGAGCTTTTGTAGCTTTATTAAATTGATATTTCATGTGGAGATTTTTGTGACATACTTGTCCAGTTTGGCCATTCTCTTCCTCTGTCATTTTCGGCAGATGAACTCTCAGGTTATAGCAAAAATTTGTATTACAGATGTACCATCTTGTACTTTTAAACTTCTGCATTTATTCCCACTTTTAGAATTCCAGTTCTCAAGGTCATCCAGTTCTTTCCAATCTTCTTGAGGTAATAAACCTCCTTGACTTTCTCACCATTTTATTAGCATGCCCTTTACAAGCCATGGTCATTTTTGAAAATATCATATTAAATAAGAAAACAGAATGATCCTTGAATAACCCATTATTTCATAGATATTTCCAATTTTAACATTAATTCTTACTCCTTCCCCTCTGACCAATTCATAAAATAGTTTATTATTTTTATGTAATTCCCTTTTTTGTATCCTAAGTAAGCTTCTCTAATAGCACCATATGAAATACTTTAATGAATATCCTAGTGAATTCCAGGCAGATTATATTTATATTTCCCTTTCTAGAAAATCATTCATTTTATCAAAGGAAGACATCACTTTATTTCAGTGTAATGTCTGTAAGCCTATGTTGCATTTAAGCTCCTTTTCCATTTACAGAAATGTCTGTTACTGTTCTTTAGTCCTATTTCATATTTGTATAGCCTTAGGATCATGGTACTGTATTTTGATGCAGTCTTCCCCTTCCCTCTCCTTCCCCTCCCACTTCATTCAAAAGAAATGCTTCACTCACTACTTCCAGCTGCAAAGTATCACTCTACAGTTGATAGATTTATTAAAAATAATACTATCAAGTCTGAGCTTTCATTTGTCTGTTGTGGTGCAGAGCTTATCAGGGCTCCTCACTCTGAGTGTACTAGGCAAATGTAAGCTTCATTTTGATCTCTGTTATTTCTGTTTCTTTGCTCCTGTTCTCATGATCCTGTATGCATTTTTCCCCATTCAGTATCATCACCTTTATCAGAAAATGAGGCAAAGTATTAATTCCATTTGGGAGCCACCTTTATGTTTAATCTGTATTCCATTCTCTATTTTTTTCCCTTTGTAATTTATATGGTTGAAGAATCTTTTGTTATTTTTTGCTATCTTCTTTGGATACCATGATGATAAAAGTATAGAGATATAATACAGACTAGGTGAGTTAGACAGATAGTTTTCTTAGTGTCAGAACTATGCTTATGTTCATTTCTTCTCCCTGGTGCTAGTAAAAATGATCACACTTTCAGAGAGAAAGGAAAGGTCTTTTCTGCAGCCTTAATTTAGCACTGAATGTGAACACAGGATGTGATTAAATGTAGCTGTGCAAAATACAAAACCTTGGGCTGGTGAATTGAACAGCCAGCTCACCACAAACATAGCATGAGCTTGAGGATAATTACTTTTCTTCTGTTCATTTTGAAGCAGGTGGGGGTGATGGTGAGAATGATGTTAAGTATTAGAAGCTACTATCAGTTGAAGTTTCATAATGTAGCCTTCCACCTCAGACAGCCTGTCTTTCTTTAGTGACATCTCTTTTCTTCCACAAAAGAGCTAGTCAAGGAGTTTTTAAATTAAATTAATCTTTAACTAGTGTCAATATTCTTCCCTTTCTTCTCATCAGTTCCTAGATGTACTTGAAATGTACCAAATGCCCTTGAGTTACATTATTTAATCTCAAATAGTTCTTGACTCAACTGCCTTGCAAGTATTGATGCTTCTCAGTTATTATAAACAAACAAACAAACAAACCCACCCCACTTAAGTGTATTTAGGCTAACAGTTTTTGAGAGGATTTTGAAAGACTGTTACCAAAAGTCATTCATTCCAGTAATGAGAATATGCTAGCAAGGGAAAAACAGTCTCACAAATAATGGGCAGGGAATGCACAGCACAGGATAAAAACTGGGATCTGTATTCGCAGGCAAGTTTATGCACTTTTTTGCTGTTTAAGGTAAAGACAACACAGCAGTATTACTAAAGGAAAATGCTGAATATCAAAATTATAACAAGGCAACTCTTGAGGTCTGTGCTATTTTAATTTGTGTATAATATATTAAAAAAAGAATACTAGACATTGTAAATTACTTTCAAGCTCAAGTTTACTACATGCAAGTACATTTCTGTTATTCATTAATTATCATTTCAGGCTTCATTTCACAAAACTGAGTCAGGAACTGACTGACCTTTTCTACTATAGCAGCTAAGACAAAATTCAACCAACTACATGGGGTAATATGAGATATCCAGACACAGTAACGCAGAATTAATCTATGTGCAGTTTATATTCTTTCAGAAAGCAAATAGCCAACATGCAGTTTCAAGCACACTAAGAAAGAGACATTCTAAATCATATGTTTAAAATACTCTTGGTTTTTCTTCTTAAAAAAAAAAAAAAAAGATCCTGAAAATATTTTTTTCAGTTTTGTCTCTAGGCAAAATAATTCCTCTGAGTATATAGTTTTCTCTGCAGGAGGAGAAAGATGGGTAATAGATTCTCCTGTTAATCATCTGGGGTAGATTAGGGAAGTTAGCTGAGTTCTCCTATGTAGTTCCTGTTTGCTATAATTCAATCATCTCACTGTTGGTGCTACCTCACCATCTTAGACAACGCACTTCAGATAACCTCCATACATAAACATCCTATGTGATATTTCAAGATCAGTAAAAAAGAACTTGTGGAACACTGCTCTGTAAGTGGAAAACGGAAGTGTTTCCAAAGAAAAGTCTCCCTTAAAATTTTTTAGTTTTTCCTCTTAAGGAAGATAAGACAATTGAAAACTGAGTAAAGTCCTACAAGTAGAAAGGATATATCCTAAATTAATGATTATATAGCAATAACTCTGAAGTCAGAAGTCTAGAATATGAGTGCAGATGGATGTATAGTACCTATCAGATGAATAAATATAGAATCATCAAAACGTAGAATCCTTTAGATTGGAAAAGGCCTTTAAGATCATCAAGTTCAACCATTAACCCAGCACTGCCAGAGCCCAAGACTGATTGCAGCAGAATCTGAGTAAGCCCAATGAACGACAGCACAACCGAGAGAGCCAACCAACCTGCCAACTAAGTAGTGAATGAGCAACTGAGCTAATGAGCTAACAAGCGAGCTAATGAGCAAGCTAGCTAACAATCAAGAGAGCTATATGGACAAGCAAGCTAGCAAAGGAGCTATGGCTCCCCGTCTCACTCCCAGCTGATATACTGAGCATGATGTGCTATGGAATTAAATACTCCTTTGGTCAGTTTGGGTTCACTGTCTGAACAGTGTCCCCCCATACCGCTTGTAGTGAGGTTGTTAGCAACACAGGTGCAGTATCAGAAGCTGAAAAAAGTCCTTGAATTGGTGCAAACACTCCTTAGCACCAACTAAAAAAACACCTTCTCAGTACTCTTCTTAGGGCAAATCCAAAAACATAGCCCATACCAGCTACTGTGAAGAAAATTAATTCTGTCCTGACTAAAACTAGAACACTGCCAACTTGGTGTTATCTGCAAACTTACCCAGGATACACTTGATCCCCTCATCTGCATCACTGATAAAGATATTAAGCAGAACTGGCCCCAGTACTGAGCCCTGGGGGACACCCCATGTGACTGGCCACTAACTGGATATAACTCCATTCACCAACACTCTTTGGGCCCGGACATCCAGCCAGTTTTTTACCCAACAAAAATTATGCTTATCCAAGCCATAAGTTTCCAGATACTCCAGGAGAATGTTGTGGGAAAAGGTGTCAAAGGCTTTATTGAGGTCTAGTTGGACAACATCCACAGCCTTTCCTTCATCCACTAAGCAGGTCACCTTGTCACAGAAAAAGACCAGTTTAGTCAATCATTAGGTTATTATACACAGGTCAAGCATATTATAACTTTGATAGTCTTTCATTAGTTTCTATATCATGATCAATATATAGGTATTAAATTATTATGCACAAAGAAGAACAATTGATTTTTGTTTCAAGGAGTTCTTTCAGTGTTTTTTAAGGATTCTTATTGACAATAGAAAAGCCCTTATTGCATGTCTTCATTTATGCTGAATGCTGTAGTTACAAATATACTCTAGTACTAATGCTTTAGTTTACATATATTTAGATCATTTCAAAGCCAAGAAACATTTATTTATAACTGCAGAAGAATTTTCATCATTTAGAGGGCTGCACAATCTCTGTTCATTAAAAAATCTTGTAGTAGCTGTTCTGAAATAGTTCAACAATGTGTTTTAGTGTTTATTCTAAGAATAAAAAGAAAAAAAGTAGTATCAGTGAGTCACAAAATAGCCCTGAAGGGCTACTGTAAGCAGTGAAACTTACCTAAGATGTCAGTGCTAGAATTTGTCTGTAAAATCTTCCTTACAAACTTATTTGAGCAAAGTTGATAAACCAGGCATTTTAGTTCATTAATTCACAGTGCTGTTGTCACAATGAACATGACAGTTTCCCCTTTAGTATGCTGGTAATTTTCTTCTGTTTTTCTTCCAGTCTAGTGAAGTACTAAAAGGCTTTAAAACCTGTTCACTTTAAATGATGGTCAGATAGTGAATTTGTCTAACTACTGACTTTCTAGAAGGACCTACTTTCCAAAACACAAAATTAATTGTCTCTGAGATGTTATTATTTTTCAGTCTTGAGATCATATTCACAGATGCCAAGTATAAATCAGTGGTTTTAAAGTTTACTTCAGTTTTAGATGTACAAAATAAATATCCAGCAGGGATTCAGTTATGGATTCAGCTGGTATAAAAAGCGCTTCCTATTCTGGTCATCTTCTGTGGACCTCTTAATTACAGTATCTTTGTCCCACAGATTGAAAATCATTGTCCTAAAACACCATTCCAGTTCCCTTGGCAATGTGCACACTAGACCAGAGAGGCATTCTTACCTCAGGGCACTTGCAGTCCACTTCCTTTTGGAAAAAAAAAAAAAAAAAAAAAAAGATAACGTTTTTCAGCTTGTATGAGACCAAATAGTTTACCAAAAATGTTTGGTTTTCTCCCTAATTCTTCATCATGGGGATAAATAATGGAGATGTACAACTGCTAAACAGAATTAAAATAAAAGACTGTAGAGGACAGTATGGTTCTGTCACTGCTCTGTCATCCTGAAAAAGGCCAAACAGTTCTCTGTACATTTTCTGCTTCCACTAAATAATAAAAGATCACAATCTAAACCAATAAATATTTCTATTTTTCAGCCCAAAGTCAGATGGACTCCAAGAATGCCACAGGAAAGTAGTCTTACTTTCAGACCCTATAGACTTTATATATAAGGTCACATAACAAAACTTTCTAAGTGAGACTCCACTTGAGTGAACAACTTGCTAGCTGAGACAGTAACATCCTGAAGTCTCCTCCAGATGTTCTGGGAATGGGTGAGTGGGTCTGGACGGAGAGGAGAGGAGAGGAGAGGAGAGGAGAGGAGAGGAGAGGAGAGGAGAGGAGAGGAGAGGAGAGGAGAGGAGAGGAGAGGAGAGGAGAGGAGAGGAGAGGAGAGGAGAGGAGAGGAGAGGAGAGGAGAGGAGAGGAGAGGAGAGGCTTTCCTTTACAAGGTCCATGAGCAGCCTGACAGCCTACAAAGCTGTCAGCCACATAGACCCAGAAGCTCTCACCAATATTTTCTGTATTTTGGTTAGTCCCTGGGAAGAAGAAATAACTAAAGAACCAATGAATTTTCCCCATATTACTGTTGTAGATGTCTAGAATGTCATATGACGTGTAGAGGCTACAAGGACATTTCAGGTTACTTGTTTCTCCTGCCCACTTTTCAGTCTTCTGGGTTGCCCTGTGAGAAAACACTTTGGAAATCCTTATATATCTGGTCTGGTTGAGTGTTCTTCAGTGGCTGCAGGAAAGACACATCTAACACGTCAGAGATGAGCAGGCCCAGGTAATTTAAGCCAAGATGCCTGTAGTAGTATGGCAGGGCTAGTATGGCTCTTGGAACAAGGAAAGAAATAGTGTTCCTGCCCCAATCTACTTCTAAAATTTTCTCCCAACTTCTGTCATTTTTGCAGCTTCATGCCAGGCCACTTCAACCCTTTCCACTATCTTTTAATTTCATAACATGACACTGTCCTCAGAATTGTTAAACATAACACTGGAAGGGGAAAATAAATTATTAGTACATGGTGCTGAATATTCAACATGCAAAAGGCAAAATTAGATATAATGGAAGCTATTAATGGATTACCTGCTCTTTGAACAGGAGAGGGAAACCTCTACAAGTCTAACCGAGAAAAACAGAAACTAGATAAGATCCATGATTAAGTATAAGGCAAGGAAACTGTAAAACTTTAGAAAAGTATGGAGGAATCAGTCTGGTTTTAAAAGTGGCCTTTCACAGAAGAAATACTTTTTCTGATTTCCAGTGTTAGCCAAAGCCCTGACATAAGTGGCCACAGCGTAAAAATACCCCAAACAAACAAACCCCAACAAAACCCACCTTTTCTAACTTATTGTGCCTGGAGGAGCACTGAAGCTTCCATAAGATATCCAAAAATTTGTGGGCATGAGTGTGCCATCAGAACAGTATTGAACCATTCACCAGTATGGAATGGATGACAACGATGCTTCAAACAGCAAACACAATGGGGTTTTCTGGTTACAAGGTTCATATGCATAGTGGAGAGCAAGGACTTTCAAGTCCAAGATGGGGACTGCTGTGGGGAAGATGAGCTGTCTTTTGCTTAGTCACACACCTTAACCTGGGCTGACAACAATCATAGGAAGACTGAAGCTGCTGGGAGCAATTTCTTAAACCATTCTACTTCCATAAGATTGAACAGATTACTGTCTACTTAAAGTAGACTGAAATATCCCCTGTTTCTGGGGACACATCTCATGCCTCTTCATGCTGTAGTGATCTGCCTTCTGCTTAGTCTGAACCCAGACCAGTAGGTCCATGCTGGTTTAACACGAATAGAATAATTGCATATAAATCAAAGAGAAGTCAGATGTAGCATCCAAAAAAGGAGTTTACTAACTACAGAGACGAGATCTTCTATGAAGCTATAATTAGAAATGTTTATCCACACAGACATATGTGAGATCGTTTCTGTGTTGCTATCTGCAGCCAATTTGTGGATGGTTAAAAGGATTCTTTATAAATTATTAATGTTAGACAATGCACTCAGTCTTTTGTATTGCATTAAAATTTTACACAACTAGTACATTGTACAGGCAACATCTTATCTCCCTTTCCTGCAAAGAGGCTTATTGTCTACATGCTTGTTTGAAAGGTAGGTAGTATAAGACACACAAATCACCTTTTGTCTAATATTTTTCAGTGTATGGGCTTTGATACGGACACTAAGGTCTTTCTTACAAACAGTGATAGATATTGATAGATATATCTTATTAGAAACAAACTTAATTAAAATTCTACTAAATCAAAGCCCTAATGCAGAAACATAGGCATAAACAAGACAATCCATTATACTATCACAAACTCACACCCATAAAACACTCCTGACAAGTCTGTGATTTAGGACTCTGTCAATGATTAATAAATCATTAAGCTATCCAGTAGCTCATTTATTAACTTTAGAAAACCTGAAAAGCTTTAAACAGTCTTTCAGCAAACTTTATTGGGTACTGTATTCCCCCTTTTTCAATGATTTTTTAAGATAGTGTTGTTTTTTTATTATTTATTTAGCAGATTAATCTTTCATTTTATTTTTTTTTTTATTTTGCTTTCTATCTTGTTACCTACTTACAGATTTTTCATATTGATTATCATTGTGGGGTTTTTTTTTTTATTTATTTAACTACCTAGCTACACATTATAATGAAAGATTATGGTGTACAATTTCATTGTTGTTAAGTAGTAATTTACATATCAGGTCTTCAGTATTTAGCAGTCCTAGCCAGATCCTGATCTCATTCACTATAAGTGAAAAAATAATTTATATCTGTGTTCTGCTTTAGTTATTATCTATTTAAGTATTAGTTTGAGCCATACTTGTGGCCTTCCAATCCACACTGGGGAGCCGCCTGTAGAACAGGTTTATATCACATCAGTATGAGATTATTTGTGTAAAAAAAAAAAAAAAAAAGATTGCTGACCCATATTCAGCATGCAGAGTTGTTGAAATCAATGAAGATAAATCAAAGCACAGAGTAGCACTTAATAGGACTTATCCTCAGCAGCATGAACTGGCAGATTTCAACTGACTTCAAGGGAGCAATTGCCAGTTACATCAGCTGAAAATCTGGACCAGTGAGTAAAATGATGACAGAAATAAATGCTTTATATTAGAACATGGGCACTGGAGATTTTCAAATGAATCTTGCATGGTTCTTCTGACAGATCAAAGATTTAAGAGAGTCTGCAATGTACACACAACATTTGTGTTCCAAACTGAAGAGAGAATGGGAATTTTTTTATACATACCATTCCTACATTTCCATAGAGAAAAACAGGAATAAGGAACAGATAAAAACCTCAGCAAGTAATTATTTTTCTCCAGTACCATGACTGCAATACAACAGATATAATAAAATTGACTTTTGAATACTTGAAAACATGTAGAACAATTCTTGTAAAAGAAGTGTCCTTTAGGTATGGTTGGGTTGACTTTCATTTGCTGCATGACAATCTTTTGAAATAATACCATTTAAAATGGCAACATTCATATAAGAAGATGACCAAAGACATCAATATAAATGTTGCCTTGTAATATATCTTTTTTCATGTTCTCTAGAACACTTCTGTGAAAATGTTTCTGGAAAAACATATTACAGACTATCCTATGCTGCAACCAGTCTGAAAGCTAAACTCTACTAGTTAATCATAACAGTGTAAACATACACCCTGATGAAACAGAGCTGCTTTGGCATGTCAGAAGAGAATAGTTTTACAGAAAATTAAGGTTTTCCAGCAGTGTGAGAAAGAACTGTTTAGACAAAGGCAGAAGATATCAACTCTTCCTGAAAGGTCTTTGAATCTTCGGGCAGAGCTAGACTATGCCTCGCAAGACCACTTTGGGAAGATATATTGCTAGCAAACTGAGTGGGAGGAGGAAGTTTTCCTCTTTCAGACTGCCTGACTGAGACCTCTGAAATTTAAGCCCATGGAGACTCAGTACCAACCTAATATTCATGGCCTTCACCACCTGCCTACATATTCATTCTCCCTCCCCTCTTTGCCACTCTCCCCAACAGCTGAAACGTGTTTTCCAAGGAGAAACAAAATAACTAGCTTGTGATTCACAAAAGGGTTAGTGATGAAAGCTAGAGGTTTTCTACAGCCATGGTGGAAAATACAGGAGTCCACATAACATTGGGTGAGATTTTTTCCCACAGTAACTATGTAGTCAAGTCTTTCAGAGCTCACAGCTATTTCAGAATGGTTTTCATTTCAGAAAATTGGGAATTGCACAGACAGGATAGAATTTAGTTTTATGTAGGATTTCTTTTCCTCTGAAAGGAACTAGTCTAATTACTGTCAGCTACTTTCTTCATACCTTTAAGCTACTTCCAATCAGCTTGTCCAAAATGTATATACTTAACAATATAGAAAATAAATAACGACTTAAGATACAGCCACACTGCCAGTAGGACGATGAAAAGGGAGGTATGTAAGAAATACCAAATATTGCAAGGACAGTTCCTTGGGCACTTGTACCTTTGTCTGTGTGGTTTTATGTGTGAGTCCAAGCCTCCTGAGGTGAAATATTAGCATTATGTGGTTGTTCATCTTGAACATTTTAAATATGTGTTTAGTTCCATCTCTACACATTCTTAAGGAACAGAGAAACTGAAATGTATCTGAACTAAGATTTCTATTTAATGCCTTCTGAGGATAACCACAAACTTCTACGATATATTTTTACATGTCTGTTTCAATTCATTCATATATTCAGCAGTATCACTAAGATACCAAGCACAAGAAAACATCATCTGATTATGTTTAAATGTAAATTTGCAGTATTTGTTCTCCATTTTCATCTTCTTTTACCTCTAGATACCCCAGAGAACTGACCTTTTTTTTTTTTTTTACATAAATGTGTTTGTGAAGCACTCAACATGTTTCTGTGCACTAAAAAAATCATACTGTCAAGTAATAACCCTATGAAACAGTATTTCTTGTTGCTAATATAAAAAAAAAAAAAAATGCAGCCTCAAAGGTTAAGGTAGCTGTCTGCTTTCAGAAACGTTCAGAGTTTGGAATTTTTTCTCTTTTTTTTTTTTTTAGGTCTTGCTTGGAATTCCATATTTAGATCAAATTATCTGATTAAATAGATTATTTCTTTCTCTCTTGAAGCTAGTAATCAAAATCACTGTTATTTTTTTTCAAACTTAGAAAGACCTGATTAATTGCAGACCTATAATTTAAAATAAAACAATATTTTTGAACTTGAAGCCTGCTGTATGAAAGCTAAGTAAGATAATAAATGTTAAAATCATTGAAACATATTATTGTTTAAGTTGGAAAAGACCTTTAAGATCATCACATCCAACTTTTAACCTAACACTGCCAGGTGCACTGCTAAATCATGTCCCTAAACACCACATCTACATGTCTTTTAAATACCTCTGAGAATGGTGACTCAATCACTTCCTTGGGCAGCCTGTTCCAATGCCTTACAACCCGTTCAGTGAAGAATTTTTTGCTAATATTCAACTTAAACCTCCCCTGGTGCAACTTGAGGCTGTTTCCTCTTATCCTATGCCTTGTTACTTGGGAAAAGAGACCAAAACCGACCTTGTTACAACCTCCTTTCAGGTAGCTGTTAAGAGCAACAAAGTCTCCCCTGAGCCTCCTCTTCTACTGGCTGAAAAATGCCAGTTCCCTCAGCCACTCTTCACAGCACTTGTACTCCAGACCCTTCCCCAGCTCCATTGCCCTTCTCTGGACATGCTCCAGCACCTCAGTATCTTCCTTGTAGTACGGGGCCCAAAACTGAATACAGGATTTGAGGTGTGGCCTTAGCAGTGCCAAGTACAGGGGGACTATCAATTCCCTAGTCCTGCTGGCCACGCTGTTCCCGATGCAGGCCAGGATGCCATTGGCCTTCTTGGCCACCTGGGCACATTGCTGGCTCATATTCAGCTGGCTGTCAAGCAACATCCTCAAGGTCCTTTTCTGTCAAGCAGATTTCCAGCCACTCACCCCCCAAGCCTGTAATGTTGCAGGGGGTTGTTGTGGCCCAGCACTTGGCCTTATTGAACTGCATACAGTTGGCCTTGGCCCTTTGATCCAGCCTGTCCAGATCCCTCAGTAAAGCCTTCCTACCATCAGGCAGATCAACACCCCTACCCAACTTAGTATCATCTGTAAACTTACTGAGGGCACACTCAATCCACTCATCCAGATAATTGATAAACACATCAAAGAGAGAACTGGCCCCACTACTGAGGCCTGGGCAATACCACTTGTGACCAGCTACCAACTGGATTTAACTCCATTCACCACAATTCTTGGGCCTGGCCATCCAGAGAGCTTATTACCCAATGAAAAGTATGCCCTGTCTAAAGCTTAAAATGCCCTTCAAAACTGATTATTTAAGGCTTGCTTAAGAAGTAAGTTCCCCAGGAAGTTCACTAGAATTTGAAAAATCTTCCATATCTTAACTCTATGAAACTTACTATATTCATTCTGAAAAATGTAATCTTGTCTCTTTCATGTCATAGAATCATAGAACGATTTAGGTTGGAAGCGACCTTAAAGACCATCTAGTTCCAATCCCCCTGCCATGGGCAGGGACACCCTCCACTAGACCAGGTTGCTCAAAACCTCATCCAGCTTGGCCTTGAAGAGCCTTGAAGACAGCCAGGGATGGAGCACCCACAACTTCTCTGGGCGACTTGTTCCAGTGCCTCACCACCCTCTCCATGAAGAACTTTTTCCTGATATCCAATCCAACAGCTGAGATTCCTGCTTCTTATTATTATCTACAGATTAAGTTCCTTACTTTTTAAGAGATTTAGTTTTAATATATCCTTTATTTATTATTAAGATGGCAGCTACACAATAAAAAATATAGAGAGGACACGAAAATTTTTGTTGCAAATTACTGAATTTTGATAAACATATGTGTAAGGAATTTTGTGAAAGACTGTAAGTACCAGTTTCACAGTCACCCCACTATCAGATATGGGATATAATCGTTTAAATAATGGCAAAGTATATAAAAGAAAAGTAATCTGAAAAGGAACCATCTATTGTTTGCCAGTTTAACCAATGTAGCAACAAAACTTAATCTTCAGCACAAAGAAGTTTGGAAACATCCATTCACATTTTATTGAGATGTTTTATTGTTTATGTGATATTAAAGTAGAACTCACTGTCACACTGAGATAATAGATTAAATTTCAAATCTCTTGTCCAAATAAGCCTGGTATGAATTTTTCTATGACATTCCTGCAGTGTTAAAATTATATTTTGTTGTACTGTCCTGCACATGAGGTCCTAGATATTTTAGATTTAGAAAATGGTAAGAACATTTTGTCAAGTAATCAGGACAAAAAAAGAAAAAAAAAGCAGTTGTTTTTAAATTGTGGGAATTTTCTAGCATTAAAAAAAAAAAAACAAAAAACAAAACCCTAAAGTCTTCAAGTTGGCACTAGTGCCATCTTGAGAGAAGACAAACAGTTCTTCTTTAATCACCCACTATGGACAACCCTGAAAACCACCAGCTTAAATTCTGAGGAAAATGGGAAATCATATTCAGCTGTTTTCTCTGAGATATTGAAATAGATGTGAAACAGCTCTTCCCATGAGTCCCCATTACTTGAAAGTTACCTGTGGCATAATGTTTATGAAAATGACAAGAAATAACTAGGAAAACTAGAGATTCGTGAAAACTTACTGTGTAGAACACTCTATAGATAGTAATCTTCTCAATGTCTAGAACCTACCCATGGTTTGCTGGTTTCTGTTTGTTCTGATTTGGGTTTTTTTGTTTTGTTTTGTTGGGATTCTTTGTTTGGTTATTTTTTTTTTTTTTTAATCCAAGGGATTTGAACACTGCAATATAATAGAATTTTTCTATCTTTTTTTTTTTTTTTTAATTTACTAACTTTTACTTATGTTTCATGAAATAGAATAGAGGATATTCACAGTTCCAAAACAACAACAGTCCACTTCTGTAGCTCAAGAGACCTTTTCCTGCTTGTCATTTTAAAAGCTAATGAACTATTTCCAATAGTAATGAAATGGAGTTAGAACCAGTGCTATAACCAAAGTTACAAAACAGTCTTATTGATTTGATAGAGGAAACAGTTGAAGGCATTAAAAGTATACAACAACTTGTCTTTCCTGGTAATGGCTCATTTAATGAAGCCAAAGCAAGAATAACACTTAGGCCAGACACATTCATCCCACTGATAATCCCCAGCAGTGGTCTATCTACTATTCTGGATTTAAGTTTCTGGGAAACAAATATCACAGTAGCCAGTCTGTAATGCTTTATTGCAAGACATGAATGGTGCCTGCATAAAAAAGGCATCACTATGTGAATGCAAATGATTGTTTCTCTTGTTCTCTCTAGTCAGATAATTTTAGCAAAACTTTGAATTGCTTTAAAAAATAATCCCTGAAACAGTGTATTTAAAATACATTGATAATGTCTTATGGCTGTGAGAAAGATTCATCCTCTCTCATTCAATCTGTAATACAGATTGACATCAGCACAGGAATATGTAAGGAAGTTGTTTATACATTTCATTAGTATTCTTTCAAGAATCCACATTGCTATTGGACATCTGGAATCTAAAAATATACATTGTGCATTTCTGAAAATCATTGTAGTCTCATCCACTGGAAAAAAGATGGCTTATTTTTGAGCATGAATAACCTGCCTCAAGGCACATGTTACTGCCCGCTCCTGTGGCTCAGTTCTGCTTCCACAGAATCTTCAGCACTAAGTTTTTACCAGTTACAGGTATATCTATCATTCCTTCCTGTCAGGAGAGGGGTAACTTCATCCAAACTAATAGACACCAAGTACTTATACCATATATGTGTGAACTAGTACCAAAGAGAAATCAAAACGAAATATGCACTGGCACATCTAACCCTAGAGGGAAGCAATTCCACTTGAAAGTAGCTCCCTCAGTGCCTATTGTGCAAAGTCATTATTTGAAAAAGTTTAGTTTTCTGGCTTTCAACAAGAGGGCTCTTTGAGGACACACACACACACACTCAAAAAAAAAAAAAAATTTTTTTTTTCAGAAAATACTTTTTTCAAAAGTATTTTTCAGAGTTTCCTTGAAATGTTATGTATGCTCACGTATTTTGAAAATGGCAGTAATCGGTGAGGCGTTTCTTCTTTTTCAGAAGATTCAAAAAGCTGCACAGGAAAAGGTCACTATGGAAAGAGAGGTAAACAGCCTATACATAGGAACTTCTTCATGAGCAATGAGTGTCGGTTCAACCTACGTATTTAGGACACAGGCTGTCTTCTCCTAGTCCTGTGCTGTGTTTGTATAAGCAGGTAAGCATCTGTTCAGAGAAAATTTTTGTAACTTCCTTTTCCATGCATACAAAACTCAATAATCCTTGAAATTTAAACCCTTTCAGCAAATGTTAAGGAAACTACTTTATGAGGGCTAAGAATTCATATTTAAAGAGTTACCTACTTTGTATTAAATACTAGCTGCAGAGACTATAATAAAAAACAGACTATAATAGATAACAGGGCCTACAAGGAAGCTGGGGCGGGGTGGGGGGTATGGGGTGTGTGCGACTTTTTATAAGGGCCTGTAGTGACAGGACAAGGGGTAATGGGTTTAAACTGAAAGCGGGGAGATTTAGATTAGATAAAAGGAAGTTCCAGTGGAACAGAATCTGTGATTCTATGAATAAGGGCTATGGATATTGTCACATTTTCTGAAAAACTGAGGTCTCAAGCTGGTTGCAGGGTGTTTTTGAGGGTTCTACGATATTCCCCAGATGAACAGAATCTTATCCAATTGAAACAAGAAAGAAAAGTTTTCAAGATATTTTTCTATTTTCCTGCTTTCTAAATGTGACAGTTGTGAATTTGTAGTATTGTATTAAAACCCCAAATTTTTCTTAATTTTTTGATTTAAGGATCCCCAGAATAGGGAAACACGAAGATAAAGTATAAACAAATTTAATCATCAATTAAACAGTGTTCAGGTTTCATTGACTCAGAGTTAATGCCTTGTTTTCCAATTATCTTCATGCAAGTTTTCCATCACTGTCACACAATGAAGCATAACTCTTCAAAATGACTGTGTGTAAACTAACAGCAAGTGGAACACACATGGGAAAAAAATGCAGCAGATCTAACCTTATTAAAGGACACTGGGACATTTGTATTCCCCCAGGCTGAAACAAAATATTTATTAGCAGCTCCAAGTGTAAACTTATATTTCAATATTTGCAAATTTTTTTCTCCATGACAGTGTAATTACAGACATATGTTTTTCTATTTCAGATCATGGCATCATTCTTTTGAAGATGTTTTATCACTGCCCTTTTACAGTCAGAATTGCAATGTTAAAATAAAGCATGGATTCCTTTTACCTCATAACAAATATTTTCATAGATTTAATAATCTCAAACATTCTATATGCTAGAAAATACTTTTCCAGTCTGAGACCTGAGAACAATAAAAATAAGAAATGAGAGCTGGATGTTGTATTTCATTTCTGTAGGCACTGAATGTGCTCCACACACACTGGAAGACTCTAGCAGTCTGTGAACAATATATTTCATGAGATCTACTGCAGCCACACTAGTCATTAAATACATTAATAAAGGTATTGACCAAATGTTAGGAATAGAAAAGTGTACCTGGAGGTGATGGTTGACTTTTCCAGTGAGTGAAACGTTCTGAATTTTTTTAAAAAGATCTTGTATCATGAAGAAACAAAGGACTTATGAAGATTTTTAAAGAAAAAGAAATCACGGAAAATGAATTTAAAAGGTACCTCAGTGCAGGAGCACTTAGAGGGCTATGTAAGACAGGGTAGAAGTACTTTTCAGGTTCATCACATTTATTATTTAAAAAATAATGCACTCTTACAGAAATATTCATGTTTAAGGACTTCTCACTTTTTGACTGAAAACCACTCTCTTCCTGGACACAGCCTAGGATGTTTTGATGTTTGCTGCAAGTTCAAGATTCTGGTGGGGATCAAGAACTTCCAGAGTGCAGTTTATCTTATTCTCATGTTAACCGGCAAAATATTTTGATGAAATACTATTTAAGAATGTCCATTTCTTACTACAGATAGCAAAGGGAGCCTAGAGTGACTAGCTGAGATTTTGGCAGCTAACATTAGGATGGATGGAACCTGTAAGCCCTAAAACTTTCCTGCTGCCATGGCTGGCTTTTAAGATATGTCAAATTTTATTTGAGCTAGATCATACTTTTTAAGCCTTTTATAACCCACTGGCTTTCTGTTCTAGTTGTGCAGCATTTGTCAGTATTATTAAAACTGGTGAGGGCTTGTTGAAATCCTTTTTTTTTTTCTGTTATAATTAATATAAAAACTGTATTTTTAGTGAAAAAATATATTTTAGTATATTTTATAGAGTAATGGAGTATAATTAAAACCTTCAGGAAACATTTAAAAGCTAAGTACGTATTTTATAAGATAAATCCTGGACAATTAATTCCTTTGGGCTATATCATTCACACAAAACCTTCTGTTCCAAATTAAACTATCCTTCATCAGTATTAATTAGGTAGTAACTGCGCACAAGAATACACTAGAAGATCAAAAGGGCTATTGGTCTTTCTGACAGCACTTAGAGAATAAAGCTGCTGGTGGTCTAAAGCAGGAAGCTTCATTTAAGCAGTTAAAAATGCTTTCTTTAGTCTGTCCATTTGTGCTATTTCTGTGTTCCTTTTTCCCTCATTACCAAGGCATCAGACTGCTTCAAATCCTCCATACATTTATTCAGTCAGCATGGTTGTGAGGTAGGAAACTCAGAGGAGCAATTAAAGGAGGCTTAGAGTGCTATATTAAAGGTATGTAGGCAGATAAAGATGAAGGTAAGTGCCTAGTGGGATTTTGAAAACCACTTATGGGTTAGAATTACAGAAGGACTTTGTGTTTGAGAGACTAGATGTCTAGCTGTTATTTTAGGTACTTGTAGCTGAAGGTAACTTGAAAGCACTCTGTTCTTTCAAGTTCTTTAAAGTGGGTACTACTTTTTCTCTGCTTTTCTCTTTCCTCCCATTTTGCCTTGCCTTGCCTTGCCTTGCCTTGCCTTGCCTTGCCTACGTAGTTTCATTACTCCCCTCCCTGTCCAACTCTAGCCATTTCTTTATATGAAGCCTGACCACTTCCTCCTCAGCAGCAGCAGTTCAATACAGTGACTTTCCAGTGCTCTGCCATGGGTCAAACAAGTTTAGAGGGCCATAGCTATGGTGATGACACAATACCTTACACAAAATGCTCATCCAGCATAAATCTGAGCTAGATCTGATACTGGGTGGCTCAGAACAATTTCATTCTTAAACCTTCTGAGGTTTCACATACCTTTGGTATCAGACATTGTTAGGATTCCTCAAATCGTCTAAACTTTAGTTAGTTCATTCAACCTTGTTGTGGTATTTTCTGTTTATGGTTTTATATTTGCTTCAGGGAAATGTTGCTGTGCATAATCTCACAGGTACAAATAAAGAATAAAAATAATGCAAATACTTAAACAGTGTAAAGGCATGAGAATGTGGATAATTTAAACTTTTTCGTTGTAATATTTCTATCAACTGGTTGTCCCTGTTCTATTCATTGTCTTCTTCCCCTACTTAGTTGAATTTTTTATATGTTTGGTTTTGGGTTTTTTTAATCATTGTCTGGCTGCTTGGAAGTGGATAGATTTTGATAACAGCTTAATTTAGGTGATAACCAAATTGTGAATTCTCGAGCAGCTCATGATACTTTTGAATTAAATAAGTGATCACAGTCAAGAAATTAGTTTTAATTTAAGAAAAGTAAAGACAGATTCTGAAAGTTCAAATGCAGTCCTAAGTCCCATGAGTAAGATGATGATTAACTAGTATGTCTAGCTGAAAAGTCTCCAAGAAAAACCTATACAAATTTAATATAACAAGTACCATACTGTCGTGGTTTACTCCAGCAAAATACCACGAAGCCGCTCTCGCAAATTTCCCCTCACCTCCTCCAACAGAGGGGAAGAATTAGAGGAAAAAGAAATAAGGAAGCTCGTAAAATTGAGATAAGAACTATTTACTACTAATAATAAATAATTAAAATAGTAGAAAATGAAACATATCATACAATATAATAAAATATGATACAATATGATACAATTTCTCACCATCCACTGACCAATGCACACCCAGATGCTGAGTAGTGAGTCAGACCCAGAGAGCCTGAGAAAAACAGCCCGAGAGCAATCGCAGCCCAAGAGCCGCAGCCCAAGGGCCAGAGCCTGGGAGCTGACACAGCAGATTCTGAGCGAACCCTATCAGCAATAGCACAGCCAAGAACTCCAAACAACCCAGCAACTAACACATGAACGAGCCAGCACAGGATTTAGCAAAGCAGCTAATGCAGGAGGGTTAGCAAGTGTCTGGGAGGAGGTGAGCAAGGGAGTAAGGGAGAGAGAGAAGGGCAGAGTAATGGCTACCGGAACCCCTTCCCCACCCAAGAGACGGGAACATGACATACTGTGGAATCAAATACTTCCTTGGCCAGATTGAGTTAACTGCAGTATCAAAAGCAAAGACAGACCTTGAATCCAGTACAGGCCCAGTGCCAGCTGAGACCTTATCAGTGTTAAGTTGCTAGCAACCACAGTAAAGGGAGTTAACTCTTTCCTGATTGAATCCAGCACACATACTTTCAAAGTTAATAATTATTTCTGGAATCAAAAGTAATAGAAAGAAAATGAATAGTATTCACTTTTTTATGCAGAATTACTGGATATATGTACATCCCATAAAAGTTTTTACGCTGAGAGAAAATTTGTTGCTAATTATGGATTTTACACACAAAACATGGTCTTCTTGAGGAAACTCTAATAAGAGTGCAAAATCAAATGCTCAGAGTTAGGGAAAGCTTCAATCAGGCTTGCTGTGCAACAGTTTCTTAAGTAATATAAGCATATTAGAACTCATTAGACAATTCCATTCATGGTAACTCTTAACTTTTTCTAGATAGGTGGTAATAATAATAATAATTATAATAATTATAATAATAATAATTTATACAAGTCTAGCAAAAATTCTGCTGTAATAAATGTCTGTTTGGTAAGCTGCTGGTTTTTCTGCCTTTTTTTTTTTTTTAATTTTTGTTCCTCACCCCAATAAAATATTGGAGTTTAATAGCTTAACAAAGCCAAATGCAAGGTGATTGTTCAGTTAAAAATTCAGGCTTCATTTGATGTTGAAAAATGCCATTAATAAATACAACCTATGTAAGAGCAATTATCCTTAAGACTTCCATTTTGTTTACCTATGTCTAAATTGTATTTATTTTGCCAAGAATGAACAGTTATATATCCTTTACAAGATAGTCAGTTTGATTAATGTTTTTTTTTTCTCACACCCTTCCACTCAAAACAATTAAAAAAAAAAAAGAAAGAAAGAAAAAGAAAAGCTCTGAAGACATGAAATGGATTTCAAAAGCAGTCAGAATGGAAAAAACCTAATTCTGTCTCCTTGGGAATAATTTCTCTTCTTGCCATTGAGAAACACACAAGTATGATCTTGGAAACATAAAGGTTTACATGTACTGAAAATGTCTTCAGTTAGGAAAAGGGGCTGTAAAGTTTATTATTAACAATTTTACGTCATGTCATGTCACCACTGTGTTACATTGTTATTTGTTATGGTAAAAGAATAGTCTCATACCATTACCGACTTTCAAATCATATTAAAGAATGTTTGCTAACTCAACAGGGTGCAAGACTAATAAGATATGATAGAAAGCTCCTGTTATATAAGACTTTCATATCACATCATTCCAAGAATGCCACTACTTCATGTTCTGTTCACACTCAACACTACCATTCAGTATTCATTTTCATTACATTTTTCTATTAGATGGGGAAATAAACCTGAGAAACTGAATAATTTGACTTCAAGCAAGTAGTCCTTTAGACTATCATGGTCTATATACCCACAGACACAAGAATATAAGGTAAAGGAACTTGATCTTTGCAAAGTCCATCCTCTGTCAACCTGTCCTTTTATATTTTATACTTAAAACAGTGCTTTACAACTAAAGTTCCCTTTTCTCAACAAGGGCAAAGCTAGTGTCTCAGAAACAATTTTTGACAAGTATGATGTGACATAGGAGGTGAAGAGGAAACGCTCCAGAAAGGATCTGGTTTAAGTCCTTCATATTCTTTCCCACCTTCTGAGGCATTTGTATCAAGCTGGAATGTTCCATTTCAAATGCATTCTTAAATTTCAGCACATAAGTATTATTAGGATATGATGACTCCTATGGTGATACCATTATCATCTTTTAGGTAACAATTCCATGCTAAAACCAGTTCAGAACTTAAAGGAGACATGGGTTCCTTAGTCTATATTGAATGTGTTTTTATGTGGAAAAAGGAAAAACACCTTATAGACATTACTGTTACTATAACTGAAATCTTAACAGTTTAATCAATTTATTAATTCACATGTAATTATGCAGTCCAAACAGTAATGCAGTCTGAAAAAACATTATAAAACAAATCTTTATTGAGGCAGTAGGAAAGATGAACAACAACGTGCCCATATGGTGACTAACACAATCATTTAGATTAAACATGTCATCATAAGCAAGGCCATGGTCCAGTGGACAGGCAGGGAAACGTGGTGTCTGGGACATCTGTCAGCAACAAGTCGTATGCATCCATTTGAATGTGCATCAGAGTCGTGGCACCCCTTGGCTCCAGAAATGGCAGTGTGATTTGAAAGGATCATGCCTTACATGAATAATATGGGCAGTAACCTGTTGTCATGGTTTAACCCCAGGTAGAAATTAAGTACCACACAGCCGCTGACTCACCTCCCCCTCCTCTAGTGGAGGAGAAGAATTGGAGGAAAAGACAAGGAAGCTCAGCGAGTGAGATAAGAAATATTTAATAATTGAATAGTATAGTGATAATAATATTAACAGTACTAATAATACTTAGAATACTACTAATAATACATAATGAAAATAATGGAAAATAAACCAAATAATACAATTACTCACCACTCACAGACTGATACACAGCCAGGTCATGTGTAGCGACAGTCAGAACCAGAGAGCCCAAGTGAAGAAAATTAGCTCTATCCTGACTAAGAGCAGCATATTCTCCACCCCTTATTTCATACCATTTATGTCATGTTCAAGTCCCGCACTATTCAATACATTGTCATTAACCAGCTTCAACCTCCCCATCTCACCCGACACAGATATCATTCCCTTAGTCTATGGACCATCTTTGGAAAATGTCCATAAAATCTGCATTGTGTTCATTTAGTCCATGACGTTGGGTTCCATCTCTTCTGGTGGTCATTCAGGACAGGAAAGGTTGAGTGTTGTGTGGGATTATTGAGTGCCAAAGCCAGCTCAGATGAGGTCACTGCTGCATTTCTGGCTAGGCTTGTCCTCTGTAGGTTCAGGTGATTTCGCTATAGTGATTCCTATAACACAAAACTCAGATTAAGGGTTATTTACAATGATTAATGGTCATCATTCTATTTAATTCATTGTCTGTTTTCACCCAGAATCAAATCCCCTTGAGGTACACATTGGAGTTCCCCATCTTCTCGCATTACCCACCAAGTTCACCCAGGTCCTTGAATAACAGACTGTTTTTCCCAGAATATTTTTCATGCACACTACAGGGACTTTATCTCTTTCTACAGTACATAAATGTCTTGATCGGGCAGGTCCAACCCAATTGGCAGATTTCCTAGTGTTGGCTAACCAGCACACCTGCCCACAATGATGATGCTGGTAGGGGTCAGGCTGTTGGCAGTCTGTCTACATTGCCAATACTGGTCAAGAACAGTGTGTCAGCAGTCAATAATGCTGCCAATATTAGTCAAGGGGCAGGTATCAGGAGTCAGGATGTCAAATTATTAAGAGAAACAAGCAAAATTAAAACCACATCAAAACCTACTACAGAAAAAAAAGAGGAAAATGGTACTGAGGAATGGGAGGCAGTCAGTGGTGGTTATAACACAGTCAGAGAGGAATTTCTAGTGTGAAACTTGCTTAATATTCAAGTAACAATACCTTCTGCCTGTCCTGACCAGTGAACTTGAAACCAGAATGGACATGATTCAAGAAATATGCTTACAGCAAAAGAACAATGTCAGCTAAAAGGCATAATTCTTCCTGGGAACTGAACTTTGTCTGGAAAGAAAAAGGGTCAGGGCAAGTGGGTCATTCAGCCTGCAGAAGAGAACAGGAGGGTAGTCAAGACATGTCTCACTGAAGTTTGTGCCTCTTGTAGCCCAGTTGTCATTGCTACTACCAGGACATGACTGAAATCTGCAAGACTTCAAGACTGAAGCTTTCCAGGCTTACTTTGCCTAAACTTTTCTTGCTCTACCTGGACATTTACTTTCTGTTGGCTTTTATTTGGTTGGTTGGTTGTTATGTGGTTTGGTTTTGGTTTGGGTTTTTGTTTTGTTTTGGTTTTTTTCTAATGTCTATGTTGCTGTGAGGGACAGGGGTCTTTTTTACTTTTTACTTTTTTTCTCCCATCTCTTTATGGGGATGTGCTGGGTTCAGTCAGGAAAGGGTTAACTCCCTTTACTCTGGTTGCCAGGGAACTCTGTTGCTGGACAGTAAGTGAAAACATTGATAAGGCCTCAGCTGGTGCTGGGGATGGCCTGTACTGAATTCAAGGTCTTTTGTCCACTTCGGATACTGTAGTTGACCCAGAGTAACCAAGGAAGTATTTCCTTCCGTCGTACATCATGTTCCAGTCTTTTGGGGTGGGGAAGGGGTCTGGTAGCCATTACTCTTCCCTTCTCTCTCTCCCTTACTCCCTTGCTCGTCTCTCCAGGCACTTGCTAACCCTCCTGCGTCAGCTCCTTTGCCAACTCCTGTGCTGGCTCATTCGTGTGGGAGCTGATGGGTTGTTTTGACTTTTTGAGCCATGTTATCAGTGATAAGGTTTGCTCAGAATCTGCTGCATAGGCTCCCGGGCTCCGGCCTTCAGGCCATGGCTCTCGGGCTGTGATCGCTCTCGGGCTGTGGTTCTAGGGCTCTTTGGGGTCTGATTTTCATCCCTCAACATCTGGGTGTGCATTGGTCAGTGGATGGTGGGAAATTGTATCATATTGTATCATATTGTATAGATTGTATGTTATGTTTTATTTTCTACTATTTTAATTATTTATTAGTAGTAGTATCTGTATATATTGATTTAGGTTTAATTAGTAAATAGTTTTTATCTCAATTTTACGAGCTTCCTTATTTCTTTTTCCTCCAATTCTTCCCCTCCGCTGGAGGAGGGGAGGGGGATTTGTGAGAGCAGCTTCGTGGTATTTTGCTGGAGTAAACCACGACAGGGGAGAACCATAGTTTTTACATAGACAGCAGTCAAGTAGCTATTCTATGTGAATTAGGTAATTGTGACTGAAACCTAATGATTCAGTGTACAGAAATACAACTTGAACCTTGAAAAGTCAGGACACAAGGCTGTGGTGTACCAAAGTACAACAATGAGAAGACAAGGAACAAATTATAGGATGTAAGAAAGACCCCAAGTTTATTAAAAAGTCACTAATGGTCAGTTATAGAAATGCGGACCAGAAGTTGCACAAGTTTTAAGAGTCAAAAAAAAAACCAAACCAAAACAAAAAACATTGGATTGATTAGCAATCTCATGCTACATCTAAATTTGTTAGACATGATAAGTTCTAATCACTGAAGAAAGACCAAGGTTTAAAAGCACTTTAGAAAGCATATACAGATCAACCCTGCTGAATAGCCCCAGAAAATGAGAAAGGAGAGGAAGAAGAAGAAACCTTTGAAGAGACTAGAAAACTCACCTGGTTCAACCATTCCTATTCTTGTCAGGGAAGATTGTCACTGTCAGTCTCAGGATTGTAATGAGCATATGAAGGGTGAGCATAACACCAGAAAAAGGTGTAGATACTAAGAATGTGTGTGTACAGTCTTAACTGCATTATTATTGATTTTTTTTTCTTTAGTAGCATCCTCTTCTTTAGGATACTACTTTAGTTTTATGTTTATTTATTCTAATAATTAAATCTGGACTAATAGTCATTCTCTGACTAGACATCTGAGATTTCAACTATAGTAATAATAAATTCTTGGTTTTACATTTAAGTTGTGTCCCTTTTGTCGTTACGGCTGTACTTACTAGTCTGCTGAGAGTTCTTTATGATAAATTTGACTAAATATTGTAATTATTGCTGTGTATGTATAATATGCATTTTTCTTTGTTTCTTCTTGGAGTCTCCTTCTGTTCCTTCCTTCTTCAACAGAAGAAATTAATCAGCCTTACAAAAACATTAAATTGAGCATTATCAGTTTGCGATTCTCAGACTGTAAGCATTTACAGCGCCATCTCCCAAGTCTACTAAATATTTATCTTGTATTTAAAATGTTTTGCATCTCCAAATGTGTAGTTCTGTTATTAAAAGATATCCTTGTCATCTTGTGCATGTATAATCCAGAGCCTCATTGAAAAATTACGGAGCAAAATTAATGTATTTCCTGCTGATCTCCTTAGGAATCAGTAAATGTCATATGCATTTCTGAATGATGACAAGAGATGACACAGCTGAAAGTAATTGAATAATTAATTAAATGTTTTGAAAAATGTAACAGATAATGCCTTTACATGTATTAACTGTGTAATGTTGTAGCTTTTTGATTCAGGGTGCTTGCCACTTCATACTGTTGCCATTACGATGTTAAGAAATGTAATTTTCCATAGTTAAAGGCTCATAACACTGTACAACTTTTTGTTTGATTTCTTGCCATGTTCCTTCCCGAGTGATCACCTCATTAAGATTACTGCTGCAGTTTATAATCATAAAATCGTTCTTAATTCTACATTTTCCTTTAAAGCTGCCACTGGGAAACTGTCACTGCAATATCTTCGAAACATTTCTCATCTATCAAATTGATTATTGCTGCAGGATGATGGAACTGAGATACATAGTTTTGCTATTTCCTTGTTAGATTTAGGTTTTTTCTTTTGCTTATTTTGAGTTTAGCAGCTATTTATTTCATGGCTTTAAATCTCATTCATCATGCATTTGCTGTTTACTAGGGTGTGAACAAGTTCTGGGACCTCCTATCACAATTTAGCTGTGTTAAGTGGATGATGATGAATAAATAGATTGTCGTTTAACTTCAGACTGTATCTGTTGGAACTTTTTTGATACTGTTTACGTATTTGCATCTTTAAATGTGTCATTCTCTTATTAAAAGATATTCTCATCATTATGTGCATATATAAGCTAGATTTATTCTAATAATTAAATCTGGACTAATGGTCCAGATATATAAATTTGCTGTAGAAAGGAAGGAAGAAAATGTAACTGGCTATTAAAAAAGACAGAAAAAAAACAAGTTTTATTTCTTGCTGATTCTTCACAATTGCCCAACATTGGCACCAATCCTGCTGAATTGCTTTTTACTGTAGATGTAATAGTCACATCTAGAAAAATATTTATTGCCCTTTACATATGCAAAAGATTCAGGATCTGTCTCTAAATTAAAAGGGTTTCTTACTGAAGCTTTAAATGTAAAAACCTGGTTTTTACAATCCTAAATTACATCTACAACTTGTCTGTAGCTGATGCATTTCTCGAAATAGCTACTTGTCTGCATGCAAGCAATCAGGCATGTTTTTCAGTACAGAAAGTGCTTAGAGCATTCTGTTTTATTATTCACTAATGTTCCAACAGACATCAGAGTCTTCCTGGTCAATTGACCCAGTGACCGGTTACTGGACTGTATATCTACAAAATTAAATGCAAAAGTTTGTCTCACTTCCACAGTGTTAGACTGAAGTTGTCAGACATTTATAGCACTCACCCAAACACCCAGGACTCTTATTTGAAGATATCTAGATGGCAACAAGCTCATTAGCTCTCCAGAATATTATCTTTCCTATTAAGTGAAGGAAGAGTACTTACAGTGAAGACAATTTGACCTTGATCATATGATCAAAGAAAAATGTGGGTAGGAGGTGGTATCTGGAGGTCATCTATTCTAAGGTCCTGTTCTAAACTTTAAAGTTCAATCAAGACCTTGTGCAGTTCAGTTCTGAAAAGCTATATGTGTTTAACATCTTCTCTGCGAAACCTGTTCCAGTGTTTAGTCACCATCACTGGGAAGAGTGGTTCTCTTCTGTATGTCCAGTATGAATTTCCTTTTTTGCAAGTTGTATCTCATCTCTTGCTCTTTCTTTGAGAAAATACATCTCCCATGTGGTGGGAAACTTAAGTTAGACTCCTCTGGAGCTTTCTCATCTTCAGCCTAAACAAATCATAAAATCATAGAATGGTTTGAATTGGAAGGGACCTTAAAGATGATTTAGTTCCAATCCCCCTGCCATGGGCAGGGACACTCTCTACTAGACCAGCTTGCTCAAAACCTCATCCAGCCTGGCCTTGAACACTTCCAGGGATGGGGCATCCACAGCTACTCACTTTCAATTTAAAGCCAACACCCTTTGTCCTGTCACTACATGCCCTGCTAAAAAGAACATTATGTATGTCATATGCCCACTCACAGTCCCCCAGCCAGCTTAGCAGACCTCTGACAGATTATCTTTATTTGGAAAAAATCTTTTTTGTACTGTGGACTCAAAACCAAAGGAGACCAGTGTTTCCAGTGCAGCCTTAACAGTGCTGAGAAGTTGGGGATAATAATTTTCTTCAATATTCTGGCTCCGCACTTGAAGCCCTATATACAGACTCATATGTAGTTAACCCTCATCACTGTTGACCCATTTCCATGCTGTCCCCGGGGAACCCCAGGTCTGTTTCTACAAAGCTGTTCTATCCAGGCAGTCCTTAGCTTATACTGACACATGGTGTCTGGTGTCTCAGGTGCATAACTTTATTTTTGTCTTTGCTGAGATTCATGAGGATTTTGTAGGCCCATTTATGCAGCCTGTCAAAGTCTCTCTGAATGGCAGTGCTGTCCTCAGCATATCCCTGTATGTTTTTTCTTCAGCTTGCAGAGGGCGCATTCTGGTCTGTCGCCCTGATCACTGATGATGCCTTTGAACAGTATCAGTCCTTTATTGTCACTTGAGGAATTCTTCTTGTAATAAGTGACAGCTGGACTTCTCACTGTTGACCCCTACCTTTTCAGCTTCCAGTGAGTTTTCCACTCAACAAATCCATGTCACTAACTTCAAAACAAGGGTGTTATGGGCAGATCACATCAAAGTCTGGTTAAAGCCAAAGTAAACAAAACTCAACTGCTCTCCCTCACCTGGAGAGGCAGTTATTTCAGCTGTCAACAAGCTGCCAGAGCTAGGTTGCCTTACAGAGGAGTACGAGCTGGGAGCCACGGGCACCCAAGGTAGTGGCAGGGCAGTGCTGTCACTGACAGAGCACCCACACACAGTACCTGGGTGGGACCATTGCTCAGTGGTGGTCTGCCATTTCTCAGTAATTATCAAGCCGGGCAAAGGGAGGAGTTGGGTCCAGAGCCCAGTGATCACCTGGCAGTCATTGACAGGGGAGGTCTGAGATCCAGCTAAAGAGTCAAGTAAGCAGGTCAGGGTAAGGATCAATGAGGCACCTGGTGGGAAAATGTATACCTGCAATGTAGCTTAGAGAAGGAACAGAGGATTGGACATAAGTTTAAGTACAACTCCAAGGCAAAGTGGGAAGCATCACCCAGCTCTCTCTGCCCCGACTCTTTCCAGTCTGTGTGATCCCATGACCCTCAGCTGGGTTGTCACAGAGGGGCAGCCAGACCCCAGGGGGGATTGGCAGACAAAGCCTATCGATGAACTTAGGGGTCTGATGCACGGGATCAATCATAAGTTTATTGAGCAAGCCAGGGTCTTCTGTAGGCTGAGGGTTTTGGTCTGCTAGTTATTTTCCTCACTTGCCACAGGATCTTTATATCCTTGTCATCATCTGCTTTTTACCCAGCTGCCACTGACTGTCATATTCTCAACCAGTTCTCCTTTCTTTCTGGGTACCAGGTCAAGGAGAGCTCATCCTTTAATCCCTTCATGCAAAATTTGCATCTAAACAGAACATTCAGAAGTCTTCTGGGTTATTTGTGTCATACTATCTTGCCCTCCCAGAAGACTTCATGGTTGCTAAAGTCCTCTATGAGAGGAAAGGACTGTAATTGTGAGGCTTTTTCCAGTTGCTTTAAAATGGCTTTGTTTATTTCCTCTTCTTGATTGGGCTGTCTGTATCAGATACCTAGCATGTATGACCCTCCAGCCCTGCCCCCCACTTTGTTGGTTTCTTTGTTGATCCTGACAAATAAACTCTCCAAAGTTTGCCCATTTGATAGCAGATCTCCATGAATTTAACTTCATGTTTGTATTTAGAATCAGTAGTTTACCTAGGACTTCAGGCATCCAGGCTTCTTACAGAGAATATGAGAATCTTATTCATTCCCCTGATGCATTCACATTTCAGTGCTAACACCCTTATCCAAGAAGTTCTGCACTCCTTCTGTAGATAAGTAAAACCTGGGGTTTTTTTTTCCTTTTTGCTGTACTCTGTATGTTATTTGTTATGTGCATGAAGGCAAGTGACTTAGTAAGTGAATAAAAATGGGATTTTCTCACATAAAAGAAGAAAATAGTTTTCACTTAAATTTTACTTCAAATGTTAGTTTTAAACTATTAGAAGACTGAATCTGTAATCCTTTATGTTGTGAGAAACTCTGAAATTCCCACTTCACTAAAGCACTCATCACAGAAAGACAACATAGAGTTACTTTAATGATTTATTTAATAGATTCTTTCTCACTTTGTCTTGCAATGTTGGAGGAAATGTGAGTGATAAATAGTTGTAACTAAAGGGAAAATAGCTGACATTTTGTGAAATGTTAGGTGGAAGTACACTTAAACTAATTAAAAAGGGTTACTTACAGTAAGGTATTATAGACAACAATGAAGCTAAAAGCTCAGTGAAATCAAACTATTCTTATAGTATATTCCTGATGGTAGAAAATAACGTTGGCTGCTCTTCTGATATGCTAGACTGAAAGTGCTGTCAGGAATCTTTCTCTAAGAGACCTGTGCAGAAAAGCATAAATAAACAAGTTGTTTTCTCTCCATGTCCATTGAGTGGGTAACTCTAGAATATGGTTGGACTTTTCCCTCTGGGATAGAATGGGACATTTCAGGTGCAATGGACAACCTACATTTTTATGAAACGATAAGAATTGCAGAGTGATCCAAAGGCCAGTCAAGCTGTAGATAGTGTTGTGAATGCATTATGCAGGGATGTGTATCAAATCTGGATGTGGCTACATCTTTTAGGCATGGGATAGTTCTCCCATATAGAAATAGAAATATATATATATCTATATATATATACTTCCAGATAGAAATATAAACACATTGGCTTGGGAACAGTGGGAATAAAAGCTGAATCTTAGAGAAAAGATCCATTCTTTTGTTATGCCATAATAATATTCTTGAGAATTAATGACTGAAGTCCAAGATGAGCTTCATTTCACGCTGTGTCTAGCACAGTCCATACTGGACAAGACAGTGTTTAAAACCCAACCTCTTTTTGCCAAGAAATACAAATATTTTCCGTCTTTCATTTTCCAGCAATAAGCATTATATTTGAGATTTAAGTCAGTCTATTTCCAAGAATACTAGAAATACATTAGATACTTAAATCACAGTCTTCCTCACTATTAATGGTTAAATTATTAAAATATAATTCCATTGCATGATTGATTGTACATGTAAACATAAAAGAAACTGAATCAGTTATAGACAGCTGACTCTCATTGCCTTTTTATCCTACGGTTGTGATTTTCAAGTGACTGAAGTGTGAAAATAGTGCAATAACTGATAGCTTGCTTTAAAAACTTACCCAATTATAACTGGTTGGTTCTGCAAATAATTACATTTGACTAATGACATCTATCACTTGGTACAAAAGCAGAAGTGTGTATTGCATTTTTCATGGCATGTTGGATAATCCAGGTCATAGAGACATAAATACCAATATGTATGAAAAAAAAAAAAAAAAAATCAGTAAGATGAAACTGCTAGTTCTTGTCAAGGTTCCAGTATCTGAGGTTGAAAATCTTGTTGCATTTGATTTACTTTTAGAGTAATACAACTGCACTGACTTCACTGGAGAACTTTGTTACACTTCTGTAAACTTGTGTAAGAGAGAGAATATTTATGCCTCTTAAATCTATCTTGTATGCATTATTTCCAATTGCAAAAGGGTTGAAAATGGATCCTTTAGGTAATGCCAGTGTCTCATAATGAAGAAAATCTTGTCAGTTTAAAGCCTTCAGGCAGTAGAATTCTGTGGAAAAGCACTTCAGACTTGGAAAATTGAAACGATCAAAGTGAAATCGAATTTTAAAAAAATCTGAAACACAATTAGTGGGGAAAAAAAAAAAAAAAAAGAGAAAAACCAATCTCCTAGTCAACTTATTCACAGTTTCAATGTGTAATTTTTCTTTGTTTGACAGTGGATATTTATGTGTGTTACCCTGAATTCAGCTGTAAGAAGACATCCATACATTTTCATTAATGGGCTATTGATATGCACTGGGGTAATATGAAAAAATCAAAGAGATGGCAGGTTGATTGGAGAGTATTTAGCAGAAAAAAACATCATTAACCTAGGTGAATAGGCTATGACTACCAAACAAGCCATCTAAAATTCTGCTTGCAAAATAACTTACTAATTATTCTTTTTACTACTACTGCTGCTACTGTTCATACTGTTACTGTTGCTATTTTTTACTGTTAGTGTTACTACTATTGCTATTGCAGTTATTTTGTTGTGTGTTGGAGCAACACTGTGAATTATCACAATGAAATACTGTCACCTTGAGCAAGTTAGTTTTAGTGAGGCAAGGACTTGAGTCCATATGACTGGCAATTAGGGGACTGAAATACCTGAATTTTATTTTCTAGTTAAAATTCCATGCCCTAAATTAGAAATTTTCCTGGGGGGGGGGGGGGGGGGGTGGGAAATGAAGTCTTGGAATTTATTGATGTCTGAAAATATTTTTTATTAAAACATCTATTTTTGTCAAAGGAAATAGGAAATTCTGTTGAGATGTTGTTTACCACTGTGGCTTAAAACCTCAAATTTCTTATAAATAAATAAATTAATGTCTCAAATATGTGCAGAGTGAAACTCAAAGAGGATACCCTTTAAGCTGACTAATTTTGAGATACCTTTGCATGAGCCTGTATGAGAAGACACAAAAATCTGGGAGAAAGATATATGCAGAGTAGCAGTAAGGACCTTATTCTAGAAAATGCTTCAGGTTGTTCAACACTGCCTGTGGTTCCAGTAATCCTGGTGTGCTTCTTCCATTGTAACTGCGTTAGGGTTATGTCTCAATTCTCTGACTCTCTTAACCCAGTCCCAGTAACATCTTATTCAAATGTCCTTCTGGAAGAATAAAGACTTCTTATGACTCAGTCTCAGACTTTGGAGAAACACAGATAGAAGAATGTGACTCTGAAAAAACAGTAATCACAGAGACAAGTGGGTTGAGTCACTTGGAGGGAAACTCTGGTGTGTAACTTCTTGCATTTCATCTCTCCATTGAAACCGACCTCACACTGCTTGTTCAATAACTGTCATTCCATTAGTGTCAAAAGGGGCTTCAAGGGCAGTGTCTTACTGTTAGTTAGGTTCCAAAAGTATCCTACATGTATGCAAATGCTATGGTGTGCCAAACTTTTTATGAAATAAACCACACAATAGTTATAGTATGAGAAGTAAGAGTTTTTGTGCTAGAGCAAATAAAATCAAAGCCTGAATTTTCTTTCTGGCTTCTTTCATTAAATAAGCCTGATGTTAAGGGAAAAAAAAAAAAAAAAAAGAAAAGGCCCAGGTAGGATGGCACTGGGGTTGAAATCTTGTCCCTACTGGATTCATATCTTGCCCAATAAGTGGATTACTACTTAAGACCTTCATTGCTATGGGCCAAGTTAACTAGCTAGAATATTTATAAAGAACAAAGAGTCAAATTTTCTGCTGGTTTAGCATGACTGAGTGCAGAGAGTTGGCCTTCAAAATGCATATCTGCTTGCATTTTCTTGCAATATTGATAGAGGATTGTGATGTAAAATGTAGAAGAGGCAATATCGAATGGCCTAATTTGTCAATTATTTATTGCTGTGGGATATCCTTGACAGCAGACTGGGAATATATGGGATTAATATAGGGAGCAGATGCATCCCCTGCTCCGAGTTATTTTCCATGATACATTTTATTGGAATTCACATCAGAGCCATCACAATAGTAATCCATAACACAGAATGTGCTGCTGGTGAAGCCCATGCCTGTAGGCTGCATCAATAGCTTGTTACATGAGCCTTTGGTGCTCGCTCACCCTGCTAGTGTGAAAATGAGAACTGTGGGGTGAATCCTAATAGCTTCTGTCAGGCCTCTTAGGACAAATGTTTGTACGACTGCATTGGCTTCTCATTTATCCTTGCTATCACTACCTATTCATCTCCTTCTTGGCTTTGAAGGTGAAATCCCTTATTCTCCTTCATCAGAGTTGACAGCAGCACCAAAGCTTTCTCTCCTGTGTTACAAAACTCTCCTTTCCAGAACATGGAAACATCATTTTCTCAGGAAAAACATAAACCAAAACAAAACAGACTTTTTGTCTAGGAATGTCATTAACTCACAGTGTTCTGCAAGCCAATAAGGTATTTAATCCTTTGTCTTTTCTTCTGATTTGACACGCACATAAAGGTTCACCATGTTTACTTTCTCTGGAAAATTTACAGAAGAGAAATTACTTCTGATTGATGCATTCTTTATTATTTATTCAAAGCTAAAGCAAATTTTGATCATTGTACTGGTGTATATTTTTACAAAGTTTGTACTTTACACATTTTTAAGAACAGTTCTATTTCTAGGAAGAAATAAGGCATGCCTAACAGCCTATAGTATACATATGATCAGATCAGTTAGAAACCATGGTTCACTTTTGGCCTTTGAATCTATGAATTAATGTACTCTAGCAGGAACTGCTTACATTTCTGAGGCACAGTGTCTTATGCTTGACATCCTTTGTAAAGCTGGATGTTTGAGGTGGGGGACATACAGTGTGCACCCTTCCCAAATTCCACTTGTCAGTCGTCTTAGCTGAAAATTGCTTGTTGAGTTTCTATGTTGCTCTTAACAGTAGTATGACTGAGTAACAAATGACTTGACCTACCTTTAATGAATTATATGCTCTGTTAATGATAGAAAGTAACAGAAAATATGGCTTCATTTCCTGTCTAGGTTTGTTTGTAACAACTTTCTTGCACCAGAGATGCTTGCATCTAATGCAATTGGTAAATTAAATTTATTTAAAAGGAAAATAGAACCAAACTTCCTTCATTTTAAGGTTTCTATAAAGTGACTAATACCAATATATTATAGTGGTGTGTTGACCCTGGCTGGAGGCCAGGTTCCCACCAAAGCCACTCTATCCCCCCCTTCCTCAGCTGGACAACAGAGAGAAAATATAACAAAAAGCTCATGGGTCGAGATAAAAACAGAGAGAGAACATTTGAAGCTACTGTCACAACAAAACCAGACCCAGTTTAGGAAAAATTAATCAAACATATTGACAGTCAAATCAGAGTAGAAGAGAACTAAACCCACATCTTAAACCACCTTCCCCCCACCCCTCCCTTCTTCCCAGGCTCAGTTTTGCTTCCAATTTCTCTACCTCCTCCCCACTGAGCAACACAGGGGGGTGGGGAATGGGTGTTGTCATCAGTTCATCACATTCTTCTGCTGCTTCTTCCTTCTCAGGGTGAGGACTCTTCATCCTCTGCCCCTGCTCCTGTGTGGGGTCCCTCCTTTGGGAGACATTCCTCCACGAACTTCTTCAGCATAAGTCATTCCTATGGGTTGTAGTTTTCTTCTCTAACTGCTCCTGTGTGGGTCTCTTTCATGGGGCGCAGGCCTTCAGGAACAGCCTGGTCCAGCATGGGCTTCCCATGGAGTCACGGGCTTCTCTGGACATATGCGCCTGCTCTGTTGTGGGGTACTTCCTGGGCTGCAGGTGGGTCACTGCTCCCCCGTGACCCTCCATGGCTGCAGGCCACAGCCTGCCCTCTCGCAATGGGCTGCAGGGAAACCTCTGCTCTGGCCCACCTCCTCACCTTTCCTCGCTGACCTTGGTGTCTGCCTGGCTGTCTCTCTCACATCTGTCTCCTCTCTCCTACTCCTCTTTCCACTTCATTTCCAATTCTGCTGCTGTTTCTCTTTTTGTGTTTTACCTTCATAAATATGTCAATTCCAGGTTCACTGACTGGCTAGGCTGTGGCCAGAGGTGGGTCTGACTTGGACCTGGAGGGAGCTTCTAGCAGCTTCCCACAGGAGGCTTCCCTGTGGCCCCTCCCCTTCTACCAATCCTCACTACCACAGAAACCCAACAGCCCCTCCACTATTAAAACCTTGCCACACAAACTCAATACAATTACAAATACTATGAAAGGCAATACAATACCAAAAATAACTTTCTAACATTTTTTTAAGCACAATCAAGAAGCTTGTGGAGAATCTTCACTAAAGAGATTCTTCCTGGTGATTCCACTGTAAAAGTATAGGCCTATATATTCTGGATATAATCATGACCAAAGAGTTCATTTTTGTGTTAACAACTAGTGCAAGTTGATAAGTTATTACATTTATCACCAGCAATGGTGGTATACCTTCTTACAACAATGACATATTCTCAGTCCCTTGAGCCACCAAAAAGTTCTCACATAAAAGAAGCTTATTGGGTGCAAAACTTCCAGAAGCTATTCCTACAGAAAATTATAGAATACCCTTTCTGACACGCAGTATATACCTAGAAGTGTACAAAGACAGCTATCTCTTGTATTCCTTAAGGTTCACAGTTCTTCAAAAGGAGAAGACAGAAGCAATCAACTACGACTTGAGTCTGAATTTCCCTACTCCTAGACTTAATATCTGACCATTGTTATGTTTAAAACAGACAGTACATTACATATTTCTAACTAGCTGTCCTTCATGGCTGTTTATGAGATTGTGGTGCTTAAAAATGTATAAATTGTTAGAAGCTGGTTCAGAAAGCTGATTCCATGGCCTTAATCATGCAAATGACAAGAATATATAATGAAAGCTGTAGCTTTTAATCTCAAAAATAGCAGAAACACAGACCATAATCCAGGATTAAAAGTCTTTCTCTTCCACATACCACCAAGAACTATCTGGAGATAACATTTGTTTTTCAGATTACAAATTTCTTTCCTTAACTTTATTCTTTAATAGTTCTTTACACCTGTGAATGTTAATAATCTTTTCTTTGTCCTAGGTGTCAGATTATAACTATGTTCCTCTTTTGCCTTTACTTAAAAAAACCAAGACGTATTTAGGCTGTTTCTTAAAGGAGATTTTGAAAGATAGATGTCCACTCATCCTCAACAGATTAATGGCACTTCGTCAGAGAGCATCCAGTATTCATTCTCTACTTTTGAAGAAATTCTTCCAGCACATCTAATACATTTTAAAATTTCTCGCTGGACTAATTATCTTTCAGCAACATGTAATATGCAATTACAGTGATATTCCATGTTCATATGAATCATCATTATCTTTCTATCTATTATCTCCCTATGACTATGTGCTTTTGCATATAATTATCATAATTGGATATGAAGTTTTTAACAGTTATATATCCATCTTTACACTATGCCAGTGTGCCCTTTGGGAGTAATTTTAAGTAACACCCACACAGAAGTATTTACATTAATGCATTTTTTAATAATTTATCAGAAACAAAAAATCACATCTATTTTATCAGATGAACCTCACTATTTACTTACCAAAGGCTTTACCTCTCCAGGCTATTTTTCTCAAACATTGATCTTTTCATTTTATCACAGCTTAGTATCAGTTGCATACTGCTAACCACCTTCTCTTCTACATATTCACAAACTTGTTAAACAAATTCTGATTAAATTTCAATTCTTTTGTCAGTAGCATGTCCAGATTGGAAAACATTTAACTTTTACTCCTCAGCACAACAAGACCAAGTGGACTGACACTTAAATGTTCTCGGCTCCTTGTGTAGTTTCCCCATGAGGAGTTTTCACTCACATACACCCCTACTCCATGTATGACTGTTTCTGCAATATGAATATGGGGTTTTCTCTGACTTCCCTGTAAGTATCTTCAGCCTTTAAAACTCCTAGTATGATGCCAACTATTTAGAAGGAGTCTAGAATGGGACTCAACTCCTGATTAAGACGTCTAAGCACAGTGTCTATGTGACAGGTAAGTGTCTCAACTCCTCTTATAGCCCATGAAGATCAAAGGCTCACCTAAGCTACCCAGGCATAGGCACAAAGTGCCATTGAGATCTTACTTAGTACAAAACACAGGTACATTCACCCAAAGACACTAAAGGTTGCACTGAATGCCATTTGTAAGTGGCTGAATAACCTGAGTCTGGAAATCCCAAAGCTGGATGTGATCAAATGTTCTGTAATGAGTACTGAGAAAAATGGAATAGTCACTTTCATCCATCTACTGGTTGTGTTCCTGTTCCTAAATCCAGGATATCCATGATACTCTTCACTTTCACCACTGCAAAGGCACATCATAGGCTCACATTCAACTTGCTGCCTAACATCCCCTAGACCTTCCCCATAGAGCTGCTCCTGTGCCCCTCTAACCCCAGTCTGCACCACTGCAGTCCTTCCCACATGCAGGACTTTGCAACAAGTGTTTAGGGTTTTGTTTCATGATGTGATTTGCCACATTGATGCAACATTTTATGTATTATATTTCATAAGAATGAAGTTTTAAATCCTCATATCCTCAGTGTGGCCATTGTGCTTAAATTCCTTATGTCACTGTTATCAATTTCTAGAGACCATTCAACACCTATAAACAATATACATGATGTATTGTTTAAAATTCTTAATTCAGATACCTCATTTATTAATCCTTACGATCTTTTGTCCATTTTGAATATTTGCTCTATACCAGCTTCTTAAACAATTCTTTGAATTATTTGTCTGGGATGCAAACTCCTCATTTCTCTGAAGAAAATATTCTACAACTTAAGAATTATTGATCTCCTTATTCTGAAGCACAATATTCTTGGTGGTATGTCGATATATATCAACAGCAATTCTTTGAATTTCACTGATATATCCCTGACAAAATCATCTGTATTGACCCAGAAACAACTCCAGAAATCATGTATTACAAATGATGTGTGCAGTCCCTTTTTTCTAGTTGGTTCATTTTCTTTTATCACCAGTCTCTGCAGTTTTCTCCTATCCTCTATCATCAGTGGACCTTTTCAAAACTTTTTACAATGGACAGGGATATACAATACTACACAGATACTTAAAGAAAATCCTTCTGGAGAAGGATATACCATTGTCAAGGTTTTCATGTGTAGGCAGAGCAGGAGAAGATGATGTAAACACTATTTATCTTCTTTTCTGCCAAGCCGGAAAGTTTTTCAGGCTTTTGCCTGCCAATAAAAATCCAACTGTGCCTGTATGCTCACAATTCATGGGAAAGGTCACAATCTGTCAGAACCAAGAAAACCTCTTCTATGAATTTTCAGAATTTTATGAAGATGACAACAAATATAAGCAGCTTGTTTTGTTTTTTGTTTGACATGGCAATCATCAATTACCAATGACAACACCTTATTTCATAAATGGCAACTATCATATAACATCATTCAACAATCAGGATAAGCTAAGAAATATCCTGAACATTGAAATTACAGCTTTCCAGAACAAAAGCTCTATGTTATAAAACAAACAAGCTGCCATTAAGAACTGGTCCCCCAGTCAAAAGAAAACTTCTTTTATTCTGAATTCTAGTGTCAAAATTCCTCTCCATTCACTGCCATGTTTACTTTTATCAGATGATCAGGAAGAAGTGAAGTTGAAAAATATGGCTCACTTTCTTTCTTATCATGAAAATATCTTCCTAGATAACCTGAGACTTTTTTTGTAGTTCCTGGAGTGAGTCCAATGGTATAAACATGAATAATACTGGGAACATTTCCAAAGAAGTCAGTACATCCCTTTAGTGAGCAATTCTAGGCTTTTAACAAAAGTTCTAAAGACTATATGAGACAGCATCTCAACCTTTACTTTTAAACAAGGACACGTAATTGATTCTTGGAAAAGTGTCTCTGTTTATTGATGTTATGTACAGGGAGCCTCGTGGAACATTGGGGTTGAGGAGTGAGAGATGTAGAGCAAGCCATGTACACCATCCTGGGTCTTGTATTTAGGGCTTGAGAAACCTATATTTTAGCACAAATGACCACAGTATAACCCTCTATGTACATCAATGTAAAAGATTGTGCTGGAATACCCTGGATACACACTGTTTCTAGATCTGTGCAGATAGATTTGCTGTGGTGGGCATTAGGAAAGAGATAACATTCCTACCTGCCAAAATAGGATGTATAGTTTTGTTTGTTACACTAGAAAGGAGGAGGCACTACATAGGTGTCATGGTTTAACTCCGGCTAGCAAAATACCATGAAGACACTCTCACAGATTCCCCCTCCTTTCTACCAGTGGAGGGGAAGAATTGGAGAAAAAAGAAACAAGGAAGCTCATAAGATTGAGATAAGAACTATTTACAAATTGAATCTAAATTAATATATAGAAATACTACCAATAATAAGTAGTTAAAATAGTAGAAAAGAAAACATATGATACAATATGATATAATTGCTCACGAACCACCAACCAATGCACAACCAGGTCCTAAGAAGTGAGAGTCACACCCAGAGAGCACAAGGGCCGGAACTCGAGACCTATTGCAGCAGATTCCGGTGATAGCACAGACTGGAAAAACAAAACAAACCCACCAACTCCCTCATGAACGAGACAGCACAGGAGTTAGCAAAGCAGCTAATGCAGAAGTTAGGGAGAGTGTTAGCAAGTGTAAGGAATTAAAGAAGAGAGAGTAATGGCTCCTGGGCCCCCTCCTCACCTATGCCCTGAGCTTGATGTATTATGGAATTAAATCCTTCCTTGATCAGTTTGAGTCAGCTGTCTGAACTGTGGGTCCCCTACAGTGCCTGTAGCTAGAGAGAGTTGGGAACACAACTGCAGTATCAGAAGCAGAAAGAGACTTTGAATTTGGTGCAGGCATTCCCCAGCACTAGCTAAGACCTTATCAGTACTTCTCTCAGTGTAAATCCAGGAACAGAGCTTCATAGCAGCCATGGTAAAGAGAGCTAACTCTTTCCTGACTAAACCCAGCACAATAGTGTAGATGAACCTCCCCATGGATGGGTTCTGCACAGCCTGATGGACTGTCCACCTGAGTGGACCTGAACACAAAAGTGGGGTTTCCAGCATCTGAAGTGATGGAAGATTTACTCACTATCTCAATTTCTTTTCCTATTACTATCTTATTATTAAAACAATATTATTACCATATTTTTATTGCCAATGTTTTACTAAGCGCATTCCTTCATCAGTACCTGAGTTTAACAGCACTACTGATAACATGGAGACTGGGGGTATCTGGCAGATTGAAGCTTTTTTTGGTGTGGTAACTGCAAACTGTGACATTTCCTTTCACAGAGAAAACAATCTCCAACTTATTAAGTCTGTTTTGAAACCACAGAGTCAGGCATCTTAGAAGAAACAGTAACCCTGCAGTTCCATCTCAGAGCTTCTCAGCAGAACAGGCAAATCTACCTTCCCATGGTGGAGGCTGTGCATTTCATTAAAAAAAAAAAAAAAAAAAAAAAAAAAAAAAAAAAAGGCAGAACCTGACAAACCATCTTGGCTGGAACGGGGATGACAGAGTCACAAAGGCCCCTATGAACTTTCGAGGCCATCTTCAAAAGAATGGCAGAAGTAACAATGGAGAATGTAGTTTCTGTGAATCCATATTCTCCTAGCAGTTCCTGCAAGACAGGCCCTGGCAGAGGTGAGGAAATCAGCAGTGCCATGGTGCAGAACATTGACCCTAGGTAATTTTGCTTATGCTTACATTCACCATCAACTTAAGTGGTTGTAATGGACATCATCTGTGGTCAGTATCCAGCTATGACAGAGACTCACACAAAAATCAGAAAATCCTATAAGCATGAAATATGCAAAGAAGAATAATGTAAAAAGAATAATTAAGAAAAAAAATGTTTCAACATTTTATATGAAGTATCAACATCTGTTTAAGAGGTTGTGTGACAGATACAATTGAAGTACATTTCTGAAATGAAAACCCAGAGGTGCAGTATGCTTAGCCTACGTTTCACTCATTTAAATAAACTGCTAGTAGTACGGGCTCTTCTAAAACCAACTACTCCAATGATAATTGTTGAAGAAAGTCAAAAACATGGTATTTTTAAAGGTTGATAAGTAAACATTTTTTTTTTTGCATCTCAGATTTTCCAATGAAAAGTTCACTGTAGAATTATTTTGTGAATTTGTCAAATAAATCTACACTCTGACCTAATGTCCATAGTTGCTAGTTTGTTTGACCTTTATTAAATAGCTTTCTTTCACATCACAAGGCAAAGGTGAGAAGGAAGAAGGTAATGAGGTAGGTTGTCATTCTGCCAAATAGAAAATAAAAAAAAAATTAGATGAAAAGCTGCTGAAGCGTTAAAAGTTCTAAAGCTTTTATTGTCATTCATTTAGCTCGTAACAAACAATTTAATGTAGTTTGACATGACCTGTACATTTCTTCTTTGGTCACTCTGAACACATTAACACAGTCTGTTTGCAAGGTTGAGTGGCTTCCAAGAACATATTTCTTATGCTGAAGTAGAAATTATTTATCTCAATTTTGATTTATTTTGTCCATTGTTTACTTATGCTCTGTTTTCTCATAGGTACAGACCAAAAATATACACCAGGGATATCTGAACATGAGATGCATGAGGACATATTTTGTCCTTCCTTTAAACTACAAAGATCAGAAAGCACAATAATTCTTTCAAAATACCCAGAAAGTTATAGAATGGAGTTGGGCTTCCAGTTATATACATTTTAAAATTTTACACATTTTCTCATTCAGAAAACCTCAGCCTTTCCCTTGTCTTTTCCTTCCCACTTTTCTTTCTGGCATATAATTAGCATGTGTCTGAACAGATTAGTGAACATAATAGACACATAAAAAAAAGCTAGTGAGGAGTTTTGAAGGAATATAATTAAGTAAAAAAGGTGGACATTCATAGTACTAAGTTACTGAAATTATCCCAGTTGTTGCATTTTAAAACTGTATGGTGATCTGCATTCAGACTTTTGTATTGATCATGTAGTATGTTAGGAAATAATTTCTCTACTAGTTATAGAACAGCATAATTTTCAATAATCTGCTAATATTTTCCAAGTAAATTAGATCAGTAAATCTAATATTAAAAAAAATATATAAATAGTAGAACACATTAATGCTGCCTAATCTGAGTGATTGAGCTGTAACACTAAGCAGAGAAGCAGCTACTCTGGACTTCACAGAGGTGGCTACCCATAGACTCTTCATGGAGGAAGGCAGGAAATTCCAGAGGGCAGTTCAGACCTCAGAAAGACAAGGCTGTCCTCTGGGAATACTCAATTTTTTGTCACAGTGAAAACCTCAAATACCAGAGCTCAGATTTTAAGCACACTTTGCTTAAATTCTGAGGATGGGATAAGCCTAAACCAATTAAGAACTTCAGGTCTCATCAGGTCTCATGATCAATAGGAGTCAATCGCTTGGCTCAACCTGTCTATGAAGCTAAGTGCCGCCTCCATATTCTCCTTCACCTGGGAAATCACATCATTTACACGAAGTTGTATTTTCTCTGACCAGTTACACTCTAATTTTTGAGTGGCCAATCATCTTATTAAACAAAAGCATTATTTATTGTTTAAATGGAGGCATTAAAATCAGAAAGATTATTTGTAGACTGAAGTCTTGCTCAATGCCAAGAAATATATCCAAATCCAGTACTTACAAATGGATGAACCATACAAATGAAATTAATAATTCAATACTGAGGAAATAACGATAAAAAATAAAGTATGAATTTGAAGTACATGAAAGTGAATTCCAAATAACCCATTGACAACAATGGACTCAGCCTGCTGACATCAATATCAAAACAAAAATTGGAAACCATTCCTTGGATTTTTTCCTGGTGAATATATCTTTGCCAAATGACTTTCAAATGACTTAAGCTGCCTAACAGTTTAAATGGAATGACAACTTGATATCACAGAAATTTAAAGGAATATTTGTTCAGAAATCTAGCAAGAGAATATTCCCTCATCTAGTTAAATTAAGAGAAAATAGATTCAAGTAAAAAAAAAAGTTCTTTAATAATGGAATACTAGTAAAAGATCTGGTTTGGGAATTTCATAGCCTGACATTTTTTCTCTGTGAAAGGTTAGAGAAATATAACAGAATGAATGTTTGATATTATTAGTCAGCATCTATAATAAAATTGTGTCAAAAATAGATTAAAAAAAAAATCTGTTTCTCTCCAAAAAACCCATGTAATCTATTAAAGAAAAATTCCAATTAATCATTTTACAGTCTTTATTTATGCCAAATTCACTATACACAATTTTGGCAAAACTGAGTTCTATTCATTTTCACTTCCTATATTTTCTATGAAGGGTATCTGACATAATTTAAATCAATTGAATTAATTAATTACTATATGTTGTATAATTTAAGCATGATCTTATGATTTCTAAATATGATTATTTAATTCAATTGCAGTCAGTTGTAAATTTTCTCAAATAAAAATTATTGTAACCTCTTTCCCTGCATAAAATAGTATCAGTGTGTTTTAGTGTTTTCTTTAAGAGTGATTCTTTTTTTAAATTTCCTTTCTTTTTTTTCTTTCTTCTATCTTTTTTTTTTTTTTTTTTTTTTTTCAATAAACAGAACAAACTTGCAGAAAAGTACTTGGAGTTTGAAATATACTGGCTATTTAATTCCTACAGTGTGAAAAGCTTTTATGTTATTACATAAGGCAGTAACT
This sequence comes from Rhynochetos jubatus, assembly GCA_027574665.1. NCBI lineage: Eukaryota > Metazoa > Chordata > Aves > Eurypygiformes > Rhynochetidae > Rhynochetos > Rhynochetos jubatus. Next base: position 61,349,241 of record CM050649.1, read on the forward strand.
ATGACAATTATACACAAAGAGTTAAGGAGATAAACTCTATGAAAAGAACCATAATAATTCCAGAGCTATGTAGCTGGAAAATGGGAAATTCCTGCTGTTGCTCATACAGTGTGCTCATAAAGTTCCATAAGGTCACAGTTTATTAAAATTAGACTTCAACAGTTATTGAAATGCCTTCAGAAATGACAAAACCTTTCACCAATGAGAGCATCTAATTGTCAGAAATAGGTTGTATGTGGGAGGAAACTGAAAACATGCAAAGTGAAGATGGAGTATAATGCTTATCAAACAGAAAATATGTTTGATTATACTGAATCACATTATAGGAACAAATCCCTGTAAATTTTTCTTTTCTATTACAAATACACACTCCTCTCTTTCCCCTTGTGTAAGCTTTGCACCAGTTAGTCTATATTTTTGCACCAGCTAGCCTATATTTTGCTTCACCCCATAACACATCAAGCTGGACAGGTTGTGCCAGCCCAATGCCCGCGGCACTGCAGAACCAGCGGGGAGGTGGTGGGGATGTGGGTGGAAAGGCTTGTGGTTGGGTATGACCCTGGAAAGGGAAAGGGTCTGAGGGGGCTTCCAGCCGAGGGGGCTTCTGGCCAAGGGGGCTGGGGATTTGTTTGTTGTGGGACCTCATGGTGAGTGGTGGGTGCTCCAGGCAGAGCCAGCGTCTTGCCGGGCAGATCGGTCCAGGAGTCGGGGTTTGAAAGTTTTTTTTCTCTCTTACTCTCCCTTCTCTTGGCCCTGGGTGGTTTCGTAGGGTTTTTGATCCCTTTGGGTTGGTTTTCTTTTTTTTTTTTTCCCTCCTCAGGGTGAGATCCTGTATCATTTGTTCTACCTTTTTCCTCCATACCTTAAATTAGTCATTAGCACTAACATTGTTAGTAACCCCCTAAGTTTCATTTATATAATTAAACAGTTCCTATCTCAACTTCTACGGGTTTTTCCTTGGTTTGTTCCTCCAACCCTTCCTCACTGGGAGGGGGTGTGGGAAGTGTGTGGAGTGGTAGAGCGGCTGGTTGTGATAAAAACCATGACACCCCTCCATTTTAGGACCTTCCCAAAGCAAAGTAAGGATCAAAAGAGTGGGTACATATTAGTACATTGTACCACAGTACAATGCCCCTAAAAAGTCTCAAATTTTAGCCAGTTAGTTCACTTGAAGAATTCATATGAAACTTAGAAGATTTACAATAAGATCTTTCATTTCTTCATGGTGCTTTGATGCTGGTTTTAAGAAATGTTGTTACAAGTGTAACATTCTGAAGCTGCAGCCATGTAGCATTCAGAATCAGTGATGCCAGACTTCTATAAAGCTAGCTAGGTAAGTAAATAAATAATACTTCTGTGTCCTACAAACTCGCATGCCATTTCTATAATTAATTTGATGGGTTTTTTCTACTCACCCATGACACATCTTCTCCAGGTAAGCTGGACAATGAAATGTTAATTCTGAAAACACTGCAAAAATTGAAAGCAATTGCTCATATATCTCTAGTTTAAAGCACATATACAAATTTTTGTAAACATATATCAGAGTGGTACTGGCAAATTACCAATGTCATTCTCATCAATGCACCTGACTCACTTCATTACTCACGAAGGATCACCCAAATCCAAGCCTAATATCTGGTTTGAAAATCTGCATTCCTTCTTGACAGAGGATCAGATTTCCTTCCCAGCCTGTCACCCCCTATTGCAATCCATGTGTAACACATCATGGAATTACAGAACAGTTTAGAAGTTACCCACAAAACCAATGAATGTCATCGAAGTCTCTTCTGAATATCTGAAAAGTGAATCTTGTAACACCTGTGATATCACATAAACAATTTGCAATCCTTTGATCAACCATTAACTGATATATTATGTCTAACCTTTAGATGCCTCCAAGAAGGTTGTGGAGGGATGTTTAATTACATCATACAATGCGGACTGAGCTGTAAAATAGAAAGAATGCATAGGGAAAAGTAGACGTTAAAAGTGGGAATCTCAGTGACTATACAGGAAGTCTGCAAAATGAGCAATGCAATTTATCCCAGCTAATACAATATAGATTTTGAGGAGATACGGTTCTTTACACGCCCTACCTGCAGTCTCCCATTAACCATTTAAGCGTGGTGAATGACCCTACTCTCCAGGTATTCCCCTAAGATATCGCAACTCACGAAGTTTTCCTTGCATTACAGCACTTCATCTGGAAATATCCACAGCACAAGACTCAATCAGTTTAACTGTAATATTCCAGTCTAGAAATAACATAATAGTAAGGATTTCATTAGTGAAAAATATGATTAAATTAAGTTGGTTTGGACCCAGCATTTCAAATACCTATCTTCCTCCTGTAAGTGTTAATATTGAAGGCATCTGTGTTACCTCAGAGTTAGAGTCAATAATTTAAAGAACATTGCAATGTAATGTCCCCAGCTTACAAACAGAAATAATTATTAACCCCGTAGACATGTTTCTGTAACAAGTAATGTACATGATAGATTAATGTCTGGCAGTTTTTTGATCACACAGCCTCTGATTTTTATTAGTGCTAGGGCTCTGTCACCCAGACGTTATCCATTTTGATAGATTTATACATTTCAAATAAAATACTCCTTCACTTTCTTTATTGAAAGAAAATGGAAGTCAGATAAAAGACATTACAGCTATTGAATCTCAGGAGTTTGGCAGAAATTACACAGCATCTTCTGAATACTAAGATCCCAGTACAAATAACACTTCAAGGTAATTTTATTTAGAGGTCTGGAAGTGCCAGGTACTGAAAATTGTAATTACTCTAGCTAATGTGGATGATTAAATGAAGGTTTCTCTAGAGTGGGTTCCAAAAATCTATTAAGTCTCTGGAATAGTGGAGAAGATAACGGATGGATATCATATATATGTATTAAATTCATATCATATCATATCATATCATATCATATCATATCATATCATATCATATCATATCATATCAATAATGCCGTTTTGCTTTGATACTTTTCCCAGGTGATACTAAGACACTTCTGGGAATTTTTCTTTATGCTTCCAGAAGTCACTATCTTTTACTTAGTATTTATGGTCACACAAGCAACATTGGAGATACATTTTGAGAAGTTTGCACATTTGTGATATAGTGTAACATTCACTTCCACTTACCTAATGTTTAAAAAAGAAAATCATTAACCTGAGTAATATTTCACTCAGTACTGGCACAAGACTGTAGAACTCTTTTTTTAGGTTTTTGTTGTTGTTGTTTTGTTTTTTAATGTAAGAATGTCCCATAAATTGTTTCTATTAACTTTTTTTTTTTCCCCAGCTCCTATTTAAATCAATAGAAATGTTTGATGAAGGAACTGAACTTTTTTTTTTCAATACATTAAAGACTACATTTGAAATTTATGTAGCTTCCAAAGCAACACTGTTTTTTTGCCAGAAGACTTTGGAAAAATTCTGCATTTGATGATGTTAGAACTTCAACTGTAAAATACGAAGCAATGTAATGGATTTTCCCCCAGCTCAGGCTGAGTCCTGTTATTTATTTTGAACTGGAGTTAGATGCTCTATTTTGGCTGCCTAAATGATGTATTACAATATCTAGGCAGCAGAGTCTATCCTACTTGGCCAAGTCAAAGTTCTCTTAGTAGGCAGTAATGTTGCCTGTACACTCTGTACGGAAAATTAGATACCTCCAGGGAGCAATTCAAAAAGCCTAGCCAAGTTATCAGTCTTTCTCTATTAACAGTAGAGAAAAATGCATTACTCTGCAGTGATTCAATGATTCTGCACTCAGAATGAAACCTCTACAAAAGCAAAGAGAGAGCCTGTAGTCCCTTCCATTATGCTGGAAAAAAGGTATGGGCATTCATAAGTGTTTGTAGTCTTTGAGTTTTGTTCAGCAATATATAAAGCTCAAATGATAAAATGATATGAAGATAGGATTTATCCTTCAGAACATATTTTTCCCAAGTGCATGTCCTGGCTAATACTCTCAAAAAGTATTAAAAAAATAAAGATTTAATTCATGATTCATGGATGATTAGTCCCTCAATTAAAACTGTTCAATATGGTATTCATGCAAAATGCCTCTCTGATTCTTAGGTGACAGAAAGCAATTTGAAAACATGGTACATGGGAGTGGTACACTCCACAGGTGTACTCCACAAGCACAACACAGGGACTTGTACATTTAAAATAAGCCTATAGCATAAATGGTATATATATTGAAATCAGACATAATAAACAGGATGTCATATTCATTGTTAGGTAAAGTGATAAGAAGCTCCTCTGCACACACAAAGAGAGCAGAGTGCCAGTTAGGGTAAGACAACTAATAACCTGTCCCAGCTACATCAGATCCATTGTTCAGGTGTAAAACCCCTCAAGATGATGAAAACAACCATCTGGATCTCCTTTTTTGACTAAGGCTTTGCTATTGTCTACCGTGTGGCCAGTGATGTGTATATACGTATATACTGCACACAGAGTAAACTGCCTATCAGTAATACATGCTCAGACTTGCTGCTGGAGAGACCAGCTATTGAATCAGACTAGAAGGAATTAGAGACTAACACAGGCAGCCCAGTAGATGTGATAGGAGAAAGAAAAGCTTGCTGGATCAGATAGTCTTAACAGATGTTAAAGTCAGAGCTGTTTCTGCATATGTTCCTTCTGCAGTGGTAGCAGACTGCAAGATTCCAATTAGAGAATCGCTACCCAGAAGTCTACATGAAAATTTCTGAAAACAAATAGAACGGGACGCTGAGATGTTATGCAGGCAATGTAGACTAAGCTGTTGGTCAGTTCCTGCTGTTCCTCTGAACTTCACAAACTCTAGGGGGCAAGTGCAGAACCCCTCTTTCCACTTACTGAGTACAGCTTCAGAAATCCCCTTGACACTATTAACACAATTTAGACTGTCAGTTTTACCACCAGTGTTTCATCTCCCTTTCCCCTTCTCTTGTCTGATGAAGACCACCTGTACATGACTGTCCACGACAGAAAGGAGGGGAAGGAAATGCAGAAGTGCCAGTGCTGAGAAGGAAGAACAAATGTTAGTAAAAGTCACTGCAGAACATCGTTACAGTTGTCTGTCAGCTGCACACTACTGCTATGATACAGCTGATGACAGTGTAGTTCAGAAAAAAACTAGATACAAACGCAGTGAGAGACTTCATTAAGCTAAATAAATGTGCTAATGAATTCTCTTTTAGGTGCAACACTAAGAGCAATGAAGTCCTTCATGTGGTGCAGAAAGAGGGCATCCAAGTCAGAGCAGCTGAATTTGTGGTACTATCCAGTCATGCAGTGTTTTGTGCTCAGACACTGGGCCAAGGGCAGAGTGGGGGGAGCCCCCAGGAAGCCCACATTTGGTCCTGGGCTGTAGGCAGGGTAGGGGGAGCTCTAGAGGGCTGCTAGGCAGGGACAGTCAGGGCTGGGTGGTACTCTCAGCACCCTGGCACTGGAGTAGTCGTGACTGCCATGATTAGTAACACATTATAAACTAATTCATAAGTCTAATAATTTATATGGATACAGAAATGAATGAAAACCTTTTTTTCATCTAGAGAAATCTGTATTTCTTCCCTATTAGCTATTTTATAATGAATAATGCATCAGGAGAGATTCTAATTATAGAATGCCTTTAATTTGAATAGATTTCATACATTTTTCCATCTTATTAACCCCAGTGTTTCTTTCTTCATGTGAGTGGATAATTTACACTCATTCCTTTGTTTAATTGTACCATTTACACAACAGGTGCTCTCTGTGGTAGTTCATATCATGTACAGATCAATCCTGTGGCACTGTTAAACACTTCCGTATTTAAATTCTTAATCATATATACTCCCTTCTTACATTAAAATGTAGGAAGTCTGCCTGCAATGGTTGATAGGGTTTGGTCATGCAATGTTCCCCTTCTTCCAGCTCATGAACAAACTTTGATTAGATAACATCTTAGGAGGCACTAAAAGCTAGGACTATGCCTCAAATAATGAACAAGTGAACACTTTTGAAATGTCCAATCCAGAAAGACAATAGTTCCTTAAACCCTTGCCCCTTGTTTTCCACAGGGAAGAAGTCAAGACAAGCCAGCTGGCAGTGAACTTTATCTTGAAGAACCAGAAATCTTAGGAATGCACCATCCCCAGCCATTGCCCAGAGTCACTGCAGCCTTTGACCCCAATCTCCCCTTCATCCATGTCTTTGATGTACAGTACACTGCTGCAAATAATCGTACTGGTTACTTTATGACACTGATTCTTGGTATGAAGTTGCTGTTTGACAGTGTTGGACTACTGTTTGATAATGGTGATCACAATACTACATGAGAAAATAATAGCTAAGGTACAGTAGTCTTTGATGTACATCACCGTACATGAAGGAGTGTATGACCCCCATAACAGTTGACCTGAATACGTGCAGACCTGTGCTGTGTTGCATGTTAGTTCACTGCCAGATGAACTTTGGTTAATTGTAACAGGGAAGCCTGTATGCAGCTCCCTCTCTTGGTCCCTGGCCTTTGTGCAACCTGCATGTATCTTCTTAGAATCATAGAATCACAATAGTTTGAGTTGGAAGGGACCTTTAAAGGTCATCTAGTCCAATTCCCTCTGCAATGAGCAGGGAATCTTGAAGATAAACAGCATGTTTACATAAAATGTTGCTCTGCTTGATAGTAGAAATGATGACTAGAGCTGTTTACCAATAAAAAAATCCTATAAAACTCTAAAGATGACAGCGCTGGCAAACGTCAACACAGAAAGGTTCCACGCAGCATGCCATGCCCTAACTACTAGGTAGGGTACTCTCCAATTCTTTAGAACTCCAGGTTCTCACCTTTTGAAGGGATGTAAGGTTATCTGTGCTATCCACTATTTCTGCTCCGGTTCTGTCCAATAAATGGTATTTTACTTAATATTTGACAGACCCTGAGTGCCTTTCTTATGGAATCCATAACAAGCTCTTGCATCAGTGTATTACACTAAACATTTGCTGAATGTTTAAGTCTAGTACCAGTGCCAGAAGCTGCTACAAGGGCTCAGCAGTGTGAGGCTAAAAGGTGGCTAGAAATGGGTAGCAATCTCTCTGGTGCATGTTTAGTGCAGGAATTGACATGCATATCAGTTATCTGCATGAACTGTGTTTGTAGAAGTAGACAATGACTGTCTAATGCTGCAAATGCTAATTTTGTATTTCTATGTAGAAATTAATTCATGGGAGAAAAATCTGCTATAGAGAAGCTTCCTTCCCCCAGCAGAGGGGAAAGGTCACCTTCCTGATAGCAATACTTTGTCTAATGCAGTCCAGGACACCATTAGACTTCTTTGCCGCAAGGGTACATTGCTGGTTCATGTTAAACTTGATGTCCACCAAGATCCCCAGGTCCTTTTCTGCCAAGCTGCTTTCCAGCAGGGTCAACCCCAGCATACATTGCTTCATGGGGTTTTTCCTCTGCAGGTGCAGGACTTTGTACTTCCCTTTGTTGAACTTCATGAGGTGCTTGTTAGCTTTTTTCTTCAGCCTGTCAAGATCCCTCTGGATGGCAACACAGCCCTCTGGCATATCAACCACTTCTCCAGGTTTGGCATACACTCTGCCCCATGAGCCAAATCAGTAATGAAGTAGTTAAACAGAATTGGATCTAGTGTTGACCTCTATGGTACACTGCTAGTCATTGACCTCCAATTAGACTTCCCTGTTGATCACTAACCTCTGGGCCAAAAGTTGAGACAGTTTTTGGTTCATTTCACTGTCTGCTCATCTAGCCCATACATCATCAGCTCCTTCATGAGGATCTTACAGGAGACAGTATCAAAATCCTTACTGAAATCCAGATAGACAATATCCACTGCTCTCCCCCCATCTACCAAGCCAGTCCTTTCTTCATAGAAGGTAAGCAGTTTGGTAAGCATGAGTGTTTATTGGTGAGTTCATGCTGTCTATTCCTGATCACTTTCTTATCCTTCATGTCCTTATTATTTATTTATTGTGCCAAGCATTTATTTATATGTGTTTAATATTTACTTGTTAGGGATAAAGTACACCAATTTTAAAATTTAACAGGATAAACAACCAAGTTCCAGTGCCTTGGCATTTTTTTTTTATTCTTCGTTTTTTGGTCACTGAGGCTACATCATTGCACTGTTAGAAACAGCAGGCTAGGATCTATGTTATACCATATCTTGACAATGTAGAGAAGGGAATGAAGTGAAAGAGGAACATGGCACCTGACCAGATAGTATCCCTATGAACAAGAGCTGAGAGCCTTCTCCAAACAACCTTCCACAAGATATAACTTGGTTGATTATCTTCACATTATCTTTAAGTGATTATGTTTGCAAACAAAGCAGCACCCTTTTTTTTTTTTTTTTTCCTTTTTAGGCTTGGAAAATAATAATGGGTTTTGACCAGGCTGAATAATAAAATTAAGAACCAGCAAAACAGAAAATGTTTGACTCGACATAAAAATAGCAGTATTTACGTTATCAACACAAAGATGAAACTAAAATTTCCTTGGTTTAAATGCTTTTAAGTACTATCAGAGGGACACATAATTCTGGTGTGCCTTATGGCAAAAAATATTTTGTTACTGTAGTCTTTAATTCAACATTAAATTTGTTATTATTCAAATGAATGGTCAGCAAGAGGTTTTATCAAAATTGGTATGATAATTAAAGATTAAAATAAAATTCATTTGGAGGCAGATCTGGTAGATGCAATTTCTATCTTTAAGCAGCCCACTAATTTCAAAATCAGTATGTCATAAGAACAATTTAAGTTTTTACTAGCTATAGGTCACAAGTTTTAAGTTAGTCTCAGATTTGTTACAAAGCTTTGTCTAACTGCTTCTGATGTTTCTTGCATTTTTTTTTCTCTTTTTTTTCCCTGTTTATGAAGTTTTTTGTTTATTTTCAAACTGTTTTTTCAGAGATTGACTGCCAAAGGATTATCATATATTTCCAAGGAGAAGGCTAGAGAGCAGGAATGCAAATACAAGTTAAGAAGCAAGAACCAAGCAGAGATTTTGAACGCTGTTGAAAGAGCAGCTTTCTGTAGTTGATTCAGGATATAAATAGGATTTTGCCATGTGATTCTACCTAACTTAGCCAAATGTTCTTGACCAAAACACTTGTGGAAAAAATGTGAGGTAGATTCACAAGTACAGATTTATTAGTGGGGACAACAGCTGATAACATACAGCAGCTCTAATTGTGAAAGTTACTTCTGGGGAAGAATGAGAAAGTGGACGTGAAGGAAAGGAAAAGGGAAAAAATGGGGCAGGGACAAGGATAAGGGCAATGAAAATTGCAGACTCTTACCAGTTGCTGGCCTGGAAGAGCAGAGAAACCCAGGTAAACATGCTCCGCCAAGAGGGTTTTCTCCAGTACAAGACGTGGTGAGGAGGAATGTGACAGCAATGGTGATGATGATTTCTTCACCTTACCTTTATCCTGTAGCACTATATACTTTTTGTCACGATCCTCTAATTCCATATTGGTTTGTTTATGATGCTGTTGGCACAGGTTGACACATAGCAAACAAGTTCAAGAATTGCATATTGAATGACTGTTAAGTGTCTGTGAACATGTATTATTAAATAATGTTGGTCAAGCATTTAAATTACTATTGTCTATTTTAATGTGTGCTACGTTTGGTTTTCTCTATGCTAGAAAAAACTGGGGGAAAAGAAACCAAACAACTAAAATCTGCAAAAGAAGAGGAAAGAATAGATAGGGTTGTAAGCAGGAGTGATTGTCATGCCAGTAATAGCCATTTCCCATAAGAATCCACTGTACCAACACTATCTGGGTTGCCAGGTGCAAGATGATGCAACCAACATCATGAGAAAAACAGCATGGGAGCAAAAGGAAAATAAAACCACAGAGGCTCTGGTAAAGCACTTCTACAGCAGCATATGTGAATGGCATGCTCTTAGCCTTGCTAAGGTTAAGGTACTAAGGTACCTCAGGAACTGTGCAACACTACCTGTTATTCTATAATCATGTTCATGATTGGTTTTGTAGCAGAGAGAATTTCTCTATCTGTATTTATTCTGTCTTGTTAGATTTTCTTTTTTAAGATGAAAACGCATACTTAGATTGTCTTGTTAAAGTCAGTATTTTGTAAATTCTACATAATAATAATAGTAATTTACAGAGGAATAGCAACTATGCATTTCAGTCAGTGAATGATTTATAATTCAACTTCATATTCAGGAAATCTATGGAATGCGTATCATCTGTATGTGCACAGAATATTAAATATTACTTAGGGATAGCATTTTTAGTACTGACTTTAGTTTTCCTTCTAAATTAGCTGTGGATTAAATCTGTATATTATACTAATGTTCTGAAATAAATAATATAAACAGGACAGCTGTTGCATTATAATGAATATTAATGTCAAAATAATCATAGTAACCAAACATATTGCTCAAAGGCTTTGAAAAATGAATTGAAAGGCAATTAATAAGGGCTAATTTCTTGTTAAATCCAAAGAAGAATACTTTGAAATACAATGTTTGTGCAGGCAACAGTTCACTTCTAGAAATTGATCGGGATTTTTCCTTCAAGCGTGTGATGAGGAAACATTCACATTTGCAGAGACTACAGATCTGAAATTGGTAGGTTTCTGGGTGGTTTTTGCTTGGTTTACCAGTATTAAGAACTGATGTTTAGGTTTTAATTGCATCTCTGGTGATGTTCAGTATAATGAGAAAGAAACTTAAATCCAGTGGTCAGTGTCAGGTGTTACTGGAGTAACACCCCGGTATATATTTTCAACTGACCTGGTATTTCTTTGTGTACAAATTCAGGTGATACAAGCTGTTTTGTTAGCAGAATTGTAATGCTCTGAAATTTCATTCCTTCTTATTCAGACTCCATATGTGCTTCTTAAGCCATTAATTTGAAACTTAAGATATTTTTTTTGTTTGAAACAGATGTCTGATGTCTATTATTCATGTATGTTGGTGTTCTGTTCAGATATGTCCTTTTTATCAGTAACAGTGGAAATACAGACCTCAGGAACTTGACGGTTGGTTTCTGTGGCACGTGATGGTAAAATATTCTCTGAACTCCACAGAAACAGCTCCCATAGCTTTACTCTCATTGGGTGGGAGCTTCTTGGATGACAGAGTGTACCTGTAAAGGTCATCTAGTCCACCCCCCCACCCCCACCCCCCACAGTGAGCAGGGACATCTTGAACCAGATCAGGTTGCCCAGACCCCTGTCCTGACCTTGAACATTTTGAGGGATAAGGCAACTACCATCTTTCTGGGCAACCCGTTCCAGGGTTTCATCATGCTCATCATAAAAAATTTCTTATATATAGCCTGAATCTACCCTCTATTAGTTAAAAACCATTACCCTTTGTCCTGTCGCAATAGACCCTACTAAAATGTTGTCCCCATCCATCTTATAAGCTCCCTGTAAGTACTGAAAGGCCACAAGAAGGTCTTCTTGGAGCCTTCTCCTCTCCAGTCTGAAGAACCCAAACTGTTTCAGGATTTTCTCGTACGAAAGGTATTCCTGCCCTCTAATCATTTTTGTAGTCCTTTTCCAACAGGTCTTTCCTGTGCTGAGGACTTCAGAGCTGGATGCAGTACTCCAGCTGGGGTCTCACCAGAGTGGAGTAGAGGGGGACAATAATTTCCCTCGGCCTGCTGGTCACACTGTTTTTGATGCAGCCCAGGATGCTATTGGCTTTCTGGGTTGTGAGGACACATTCCCAGCTCATATCCAGCTCTTCAACTGCCAGCACACCATCAGCTCCACGCCCTTCTCCTCACTATTGTTCTCAATCCATTCATCCCCCAGCCTGTGTTGATACCAGGGTTTGCCCCAACCATGTGCAGGACTTTGCACTTTGCCTTGTTGAACCTAATGAGATTTCCATGGGCCCACTTCTTGAGATTGTCCATGTCTTTCTGGATGACATCCCATCCCTCAGGGGTGTCAACTGGATCACTCAACTTGGTGTCATCTGCAAACTTGCTGAGGGTGTGCTTTATTCCACTGTCTATGTCATTGATGAAGATATTAAGCAGCATTTGTCCCAATACAGACTCCTAAGGGACACAACTTGTCACTAATCTCCACCTGGACATTAGGTCATTGACCGCTAACCTCTCAATGCGACTATCCAAGCAGATCCACATTCGCCATCCATCTATCCAATCCACCTCTCTCCAATTTAGAGAGTAGGATTTTGTAAGGGACCATGTGTGGGAGATGCACCTGCATCCTGACTATGTTGATCAGGACTTTTCCTTGGTGAAGCCATGCTGGCTATCTTGAACCACCTCCCTGTCCTCCATGTCCTCAGCATAACTTCTAGGAAGGGTTGTTCCATAATCTTCCCAGACACAAAGGTGAGTCTGACAGGTTGGTAGTTCCCAGAGTCCTCCTTTTTATGCTTTTTAAAAATGGGTGCAATTTTTTCCTTTTTCCAGTTACCAGTGACTTCACCTGACTGCCATGAGTTTTTAAATACCATGGAGAGTGGCTTGACAACTACATCAGCCAATTTCCTCAGGACTCTGGGATGCATCTCATCACATCACATAGATTTTGATATGTTCAGGTTCCCCAGGTGGTCTCAAACCTGATCTTCTCTTACACTGGGAGGGACATTGATCCCCCAGTCCCTGCCTTGCAGTCCATTCACTGGAGCAGCGTGGGAAGAGAGGTTGACAGTGAAGAATGAGGCAAAAAAATTGTTGAGTACATCCATACTAGTCTCTTGCCTTCTTTTCCTGATTTCATACACATTTTTCACTGGGGACAACAAATAGATGATGCAGTTTTCTGTTCTTTCAGACTAATTTTTACTTTTCCAGGTTGTTTTCCTGTTCTGGCACTTAAGACAGCCCATGGCAGTTACCAATTCTTACTTTCTCAGATTTTCCCCTTTTTCCAGACTATTTTTCACCTTTTCAGATGTTAAATTGCCACTAGAGTTTGTTGGTTTTGCACATATTGATGGTACGTCAGGATGTCACTAGTTTCTAGGTACCCAGCTGAACTTCAAAAATGCCAGCTCTGCTTCTCAAGGATGTTTCTGGTTCACAGATGTAGAACTAACAGTTTCCCAGACTAACAGTTTCCAGGTTGGCAGGCATTTTCTCTATCAGTATCTGAGCAGATATTTTCTTCTGATCATTAATCTTACCTTTCTAATCTGGTTGCTTTTCTGGCTGCTCACATCTGTTGTTAAATCCAAAGACCATTCTCTCTGGAACCCCTCTGTTCAGATTGTGATTCTTACTGCAAACCTTTTAGTTTACCTGGTGAAAGCTGAATAGACTTGAACGGTCTCATATTTTCCAAGCTACTGTGCTTCCTAATTGTCTTCCAAAACATAAGAGTCAATTTACCAACCAACCACAAGTAGAAGTGTTCCATTGCTGCAAAGCACACCCTTTTTCTCAAACCCACAGAGGGAATAATTAAGGCAAGAATGTACAAGATGGAGAACAGACCACCTCTTCTTCCAGTTGTAAAAATGCTGGACTAAAGGAACAGCCCTTGGCAGCTTCTCTTCCAAAGGCATATGGTGGTGAACCTCAGAACACTCTAGACAATGTAGCTGAATTGACCCAGTGACAAGAAACAAAAGAAGGGCACACATCAATGTGAGAATAATCATTGAAATGTGTGTGGGCAAATTTGAAAACATAAGTTTAATTAAACCTGGAACACAGGACTGATTCAGTCTGAAATAGTTATAGCACTGTGTGATAAAGGATTCAGGGGAAAACCATGGATTATTCTGTGAACTGGAATGACTTTTCTTTTTTTCTTGCAGAAAAATAGGTCCATCACATATGTTCTCATGAGAATCAATCATTCCTCATCATGTTTCCTTATGTGAATATGAATTTGCCATCCATACGCCTCAGCTTTCTCCAGTTTTATGCTTAAAATAAAGTAAAAACTAAAAGTCATGAAATATGCATGGTTTTTGCTTTTCTATAGGCTTATAAGTACGTGTACTGATTTCACCATTGAAAATCCATTATACAACCTTTACCTTCTAGAAAGATGATTTTAAAGGCTCAGTGTTTTATCATATTGTCTTTTTACTAACTTATTGCTGGACTAAAATACTTCCTAAAATGCTTTGATATTTAAAAAAAAAAAGGATGCTTTATAATGTGGAATCAGAAGCTGTTGTTCCAAGTGTTTTAAAGCACTCCAATAAGGCTTTGATAGATGCCTAGAATCATGGTTGGGTTTTGATGGAATTCTGTGGTTTATATTTCTGTAATTTGGTTTTTTTTTTTTTTTTTTACAGATGCACTCACTAGTCTCTATGGAATTTTTCAATAATTACTATGTTTGCGATCTTGGTATGAAATGTGAATTAAAATTTAACACTTGTGCTATAAATTAACAGCGTTTATCTTGTTTTAATGTTTTATAGCATAAGCATGAACTTATATCCTGAAGATCCATACTTCCCTGAGGAAGTGTTACTTCCAGGGCCACTGTAAGTATCATCTTAAAGTCGATGAACGGATGTGTGGGAGACTAGAATAATAAAGCCATATATGGTTCCTTATTTGCACTACATAAAAAAGGGGGAAAAACCCCACATTTTTTTTATCTTGTATTGTATACTTTAGCAACTGAATACTGAACTTTATGACATTATGGTAATTTCTCTGATTCTTTTATCTTCCTATTCAGTCTTATGTTATTTTGGATTTAGTAAATAAAAATTGGGGGAAAAATGAGAATTTCATCTTGTCAAATAATATCTTGAAAGAGTCCACATACATTTAGTAACATAGTTCAATACTTCGTACTTCAACTCCTTAGGTCCAGAACATCTATGTCTACACTCTTTTTTGGTAATTCATCCAAAATAAGGGCATTTTGTTTGTTTGTTTATTTTTTAAATACTAATATTTTGTTCTTCACCCATCCTTTGTCAGTGAGAAGCTCAACCTGATGGAGTGGGTACAGATCAAACTTGGTTTTAACAAACAGTGTATAAGAATGATAAAATTTCTTGTGAGCAGCCCAGATATATCACTTAATTTTCTCTTCTGTTCTTTGGAGATTGTGCATCTTCTGGAGGGAAGAATGAAAGGAGGAGGGGGAAATACCTGAGATTAATGCATTGTTCTTTTAGGACTGTGGATTCAAGCCATGTCTGTCAGGTATTAAATACCAATAGAAAGCAATGAAAATAAAATTAAAAAAAAAAAAATTAAAAGGAACTACAGGACAGAAAGTTTGATGTGGGAAGGGACCTCTGGAAGTCATCTGGTCCAATCTCTCTGCTCAGGCTGGGCCATCCAGAAGCTATTGCACAGGACTATGTCCAGATGCCTTTTAAATATCTCCAAGGAAGGAGACTCCAGAACATTTTAGGAAAATCTGTGCCAGCGCTAGGTCACCCTCACAGTGAGAAAGTGTTTCCTGATGTTCAGAGGGAACCTCCTGTGTTTCAGTGTGTGCCCATCGACTCTTACCCTTGTAGAGTGAGACTGCATTTCACTCATAAGAGAGAAATATATTTGATTGATGTAAACAAAGTTCAACAGTAAATGTGAAAGTAACATGATTCAATTGCAAGGTACACTGGATTATTTACTGCATAGAGGACAGTCAGACAAAACTTTCAGGGACACCTTCTCATTGAGTCACACGGTACAGAGTGGACCCCCTTGCTTTCTAAACTCCTTCTCAGAGAGGAGTCTAGGTGTGGCTGGATCCATCCTAACCTCAGACTTGGTCAATGGTTTATGTCTAAAGTATTATACATGCACAATCTTTTATATCACAGCTAAGATTTTGAAGTTTAGCTTGTTACTAGTCACTGAGAATCTGTTGCAACAAGGAATCTCTCAACCTGAGGAAGTAACCTTGGGAGGCATCCCTACTCCAGTGGCGAACATGACATGCAGCATGCTGTAATTTCAGAAGAGATCAAAGCTCCCTGGGATGTCCGCTATTTATAGAGTAAGATGATTGACATATAGTTATATTTGCATACCAGCAAGAAGACTGGTTCAGTCATCCAGACATTCCTTGACTACTGTGTTGCCATGCATCTACCCAAAGTCCAACTTAAGCTGGATGCAGCCATCATGACCCCCACTGCTGGTCATTGTTTGAGCTGGGGGTGGGGAGTTCATCACCACACTATTGTCACTGGAAACAAATTAAAAGAGCCTGGTTCCATCTTCTTTACATCTTACCTTCACATCTTACCTTCTTTACATCCTACCTAGCTTCTCAAGGCTGAACAGTACGAGATCTCTCAGCCTTGCATCATAGGAGAGATGCTCCAGTCCCTTAATCATCTTGATCTCCCTTTCCTGGACTCTCTCCAGTATGTCCATGTCTCTCTCGTACGGTGGAGCCCAGCACAGGACATGGTTCTCCAAGTGTAGCCTCACCAGTGCTCAACAGAGGGGAAGGATCGCCCCTCTCAATCTGCTGGCAGAACTTTGTCTATTGTAGTCCAGGATACCTTTAGACTACTTTGCAGCAAGAGAAAATTGCTGGCTCATGATCAACTTGGTGTCCACCAGGGCCCCCAGGGTCATTTTCTACCAAGTTGTCTTCCAGCTGGGTCACCCCCTGCATATGTTGGTGAACAGGGTTGTTCCTCCTCAGGTGCAAGACTTGGCGTTTCTCCTTCTGAACTTTATGAGGTTCCTGTTGGACCCTTTCTCTAGCCTGTCAAGGTCCCTCTGGAGGGCAGCACAATGCTCTGGCATATCAGCCACTCCTCCTGGTTTTGTGTTATCTGTACACTTGTTGAGGGTATGCTCTGCTGATCCCTTGGGTGTATGACTAGTCAGTATCCCCCAAACAGAGTTCACCACTGATCACTAGCATCTAGCCCCAGGGCAGAAAACAGTAAAACTTACAAAGACAATATGAGTGCCCAATGTGTGTTAAACATACATTTTTAATTGAAGAGTTTTCCATAGAAAATATGTTACAAAGCCATTTCATAACAATGCATGCCTAAGGCATTTATATGGGTCTGCTTTATAATAGACTATTGTCTCATCATCTTCACTCCTCCATCACTGATACAAGTTAGGGAAGATGTGTCATGTATTAATTAGGAAGTTTCACTGTGAGCTTCTGTACCGTTTCTTTTGAAGGTCTCCATTTTCCTTTTGCCTTCTTCAATGTCCAGGGTTGGTCCCCCATGTATACACAAAAACCTGTAAATTTATGTTCTGTGGAGAGTGTTATTCTGCAACATATTTTGCACAAGAGAACTCATAAGCATCAAATAATGTATTTTTGCAGAAAGCACAGGATGCTAATATGGTTTCACCATCATGCTGAGTCCTTCACAGTGATGACATGCATCAGTTAAGCCTGGTACAATTTTATATAGATTTAGGTGAATAAACCTGGTTTACATAAAAACGGTTTCTCTCCCAAGCCAGAGAATTCAATTATCTTTTTCTATGCCCTAGCTCACCATACAGGAGCTGACTGACTATTCTTGTCATCTATCTATACCATATACCTGGCTCACAATGGCTGGGTTTAATTAACATAGTATCAGAAAATGTGTGATCAGCAAGTTTCATGCCTTCATCCCTGACTAATTTGACATACCACTGCAGTCAAAGCAGCGCACAGAAAATTCCTCTAGTGGAATTTCTCCAGGCGACAGTTATGACTTGATTAAAGTATCCAGCTTTATAGGCCTTCAGAACTGCCAAATGAAAGTCAGACGCATTTCATAGGCTTGTACAAAGGGACTAATTCAGCCTATGGAAGTGTAAATTCCCTAGTTCTAAGATAAAACCTGTGTTCAAGAAGAGATATATCTTATTCATGTTTGTTGATAAAAGCACATTTGAACATTTCAGCTATAAAAGTTTCCTTCCACTGCTGATATGTCAGTGCATTATCGTATCAACCACAATTTTTCCAGAAACTGTGAATGACTGCTGGATCAATGCTGTCAGTCTTGTTGTGGTTTAGGCTTTGACAGGAACAAAAGAAAATCCAACCACTCACTCACTCCTCCCCAACTGTATGATATGGAGGATAAAATATAAGGAAAGGTTCATGGGTCAAGACAGGACAAGGAAGGATCACTCACCCATTATGGTCATGGGTTAAACAGACTTGGCTTGGAGAAAAAAAATCAATTTCATTAATGACCAATCAAAATCAGAGTATGGCAAAGAGAGACAAAGCAAAACACATCTTAAAAAACACCTTACCCAACCCCTCCTCTTCTTCACAGGCTCAGCTTTGCTCCGGATTTCTCTACCTCCTCCCCCAAGCAGCACAGAGGTCAGGGGATTGGGATTTCTCAGTCAAGTCCATCACACGTTGTCTCTGCTGCTCCCTCCTTCTCAGGGATGGGGGACTCCTCACACTCTGCCCCTGCTCCAGTGTGGGGACTACTGCATGGACTTCCCTGGCATGGTCCTTCCTATGGGCTGCAGTTTTCTTCTCCAACTGCTCTGGCGTGGGTGCCTTCCATGGGGTGCAGTCCTTCAGGAGCAGCCTGCTCCAGTGTGCGCTTCCCACAGGGTCATGGGCTCCTTTGGGTGCAGCTGCCTGATCTGGCATGGGACCCTCCCCAGCCTGCAGATGGGTCTCTGCTCCCCCATGACCCTCGATGGCTGCAGGAGCACAGCCTGCCCTCTCACCACAGGCTAATAGAGAGCCTCTTCTCCAGCCCACCTCCTCCCCACCTTCCTGCACTGACCTGGGCATCTTTCCTGGCTGTCTCCCTCACATCCCACTCCTCTCCCCATAATGTTTTGTTTACACTTTTCACTTCCACTGCTGGTTGTCCTTTTGGTTTTTTTCCCCTCTTAAATGTGTTAATCACAGATTTTCTGACTGGCTCGGCCATGGCCAGATGTGGGTCCAAATTGAAGTTTGGAGGTGGGAAGCATCTAGCAGCTTCCCATAGCAGTCATCTGTGTGCCTCTTCCACCACTTACCAAAACTTGCCACCACAGGAAACCAACACAGTTCTACTCAAACCCTGTTTGCAATGGTTGACTTTTGTCCAGCATTTCCTGCATTTTATAAGACAATTCGTACAGCAGGTAGTGTACCAACCCCCAGCACAGAGAAAATGCAGAAAAATCACAAGCCAAAATCAGTGTATGAGCCTCTACAGAGGTTGCCAATGTGTTTGGAAGGACTGCTGAGGAAGAAAAGGAACCTGAAAGTGACGCAAACAGAAATAAAAGGAATGTGTGAAGTGAAACCAGAGCTATGGGATAACAAGTGTGTGTGATGAACTCTTCATCACCCAAAAAACATTCACAGCTGTTGGTACTTAAGATTCCCATTAAGTGAGAGCTGTGTTTGTTTCATTGGCACTGTGCTCCTCCAGAACTCAAAGCAACAACTTAAGAACAGCTAATTTCTATTGTGCTTCACCTACTTCCTAGTGGTGACTAGACTAACTTGCTTAATTTTACTAATTTGAGTGTTTATGGTTGTATATTTCTTTAGGTAGTTTTTGTAAAACTTACTGAAAGGTAAGTTATTGATGTCCTTCCATTGTACAGTCTCTACACATCAGTATTAAAACACTTAAAATTTCAATTATTTATACCTATAAAACTGTTATCTTGTAATATACAAATTGTACATGATGTCTGATCTTTCAAGCTAGTAAATCAAATTATTTCCTTCACAATTTCATTTGGAAAGAAAGTGCATTTGATAGTTCAATGAAATCTACATTAGGTTTGCCAAATTCAATCTGAGAAAACAAAACAAAACAAACAAAAAAGCCAACCTGCTGCAAGAAATCATTTTATTAATCAGATTAATCTCAATTACTCCAGTAAACCAGAGCAAAACGCTGTTGAAGCAACCTTCGGGCAATTGCTAAGTCTGAAATTGAGAGTGCTCATTTTTTTATGGTGAATTTTTTTTTAATAAATCCTGGTTAATATAAAATAGATTAGTTTTTACTTTTGTGAGTGTGAAAATACAACATATGTGGATGTAAAAGCAGTCTGCATCGTAAACCCTCATTGGTGGTATTTTTGGTTATAGGCATTACTGTCTTTAAGTCTGTATAGCTGCTTGATGCCAGAAATATAAAATAAAATATAAGGGAATAAAGGTTTATACCCAAATACTTTGTACAGAGGGAAACTCAGATTTGGATGACCTCAAGCTATTTTTGAAGCTTAAAGTTGGAAACACAGCTTTGAGGTCATCCAGTTCCATGTAATTCAGTCTTGTCTTTATTTTTTTTTTATTCTTTATGATTGTGGATGGATACAATACATTTGAAATTTAACTTCAGCATTTTCTGATATGATGAAGTTCTAGCTTTCTTAAGTTCCCAAGGATAAAAGTTAACTTAGAAAATGCAGAATAGCTTTTGATAAGTTTGTTTGTTGTTTGCTTGGTTTTTTTCCTGTACTTCAGAAAATAAAATTATCAAGAAAGTTCTAATTACCAAGGTTAGCAAAAAAATATTCAAATTTACTGTGCTGATTTTCACGTTTTTGTTTGAACTGTTTTATGCAATGTTGATAGCTTTCTTGTGAATAGATCTAAGTGAATAAAATTTTTAGATGGGGCACAGATGAGCCATGGGTGGACATCTATGTAACTTGCTTTGGTTAAGCAAGAACAAGTACTTTGAACCAAGTTTGTTTAGACTAAACTCTTTTGCTTTTGATTTGTCATGTCCTTTGGCCTGAGTTTGATCTTTTGTCAGCTTTGGGGCCTACAAGATTGGTTTTATGTAGATAATGATCTTTTTCTAGAAAATAGAAGTCAGTGGTGAATGTATGTCCTAAATAAGCAGGAAATTTAGTGAGCATTTTAAGCTTTGAATTTTCAAATGCAAAAGTGTGAACACTAAAAATATTGACATATTGAGAGAAATAAATAAATAAATAATATTTTTCTATATTTCTTTCATTTGATCAAAATTATTGCAATTAATAGAATATATCAACTACACACGCGTAAATATTTATATTAATAGATATGTATTAGCAAGAGAGGTAAATACGCTCTGGTTTTTATTCTTTCAAGACATCTGAATGGGTGCCCTTTGTGGTTAAAACTGTCTGTTTTAATGTTAATGGATTTTAAAAAACAGACAGCAACATTAGAAAAATGGCATAGAAAAAAAAATACAGTGCTTATGCAATAGGCTTAGTAGTTCATGTCAGATTGCTGTTCAGAAATTAGATATTAAGCTTTTACTTTTGATCATGTCATGAACTGCTGACCAATTAGAAAGCAAGCTCTTAAAATACAGTAAGTCCTAAGAAAAATCAATATCTGTACTTAGTCCAGTTTTAAAGATAAGATGAAAATTTGGAACAGTCAATACAAAATATAGTTACTGACTCCTAAGAGCTGGGAATTCGAAGACATACTAACTGGCAGTATAAGTATGAAAAACGATTGAACTTAGACCTTCTCACTTCCTTTGACCGACAACCATTGCAAAATGGTTGCAAAACCTTACTACTGATAAAAGGCTTTGCTTGTATATAGTTATAAATTGATATATTCACAGATACACCAAAGCCCACATAACTCACCCCTTAACCAAAACGAAAATCTAATGCACAGAATACTCGGAGTTGTATGCTGCTGTGGAAGTCAGAATTTAGAAAATAGAATGATATTTTTAAGGCTTTCCATGATATCATTCCATCAGCTATATGCCTTCATTCAAGTGGCATAGAGTTTCAGTCAATCTCTGCAGAAGACAATTCATCATAGACCTATACTGCTGCTAAGTGTCTTCTGAGAACTCTCCTCTCTGACCAAAATATATCGTTTAACTGACTGACACAAGGTCAGGCAATATATGCATGTTACGCTTAGAGTTAATTGACTGCTATATTTAAATGGTTCAATTATTCTATTGTAAAAAAACACTGGCCTAAATAACACCATTGCCTGCAGCCATTTTCTGATACTTGAAAGAGATAAGCATTACATTGGAGAAATACATTCTCATCTATGAAATTTCTTTCCACTTTTGCTAATAATACTCACTTTTTTCTCATTTCTTCAGGAAAATTTTAGAAAACTATGGAAAATTCCTCACTGCACAGTTCACCACCAAAACAACAGTAACAGAAAAGCAAGATAAAATGAGTCCTTGAGAGTGACAGAAGTTTTAAAGATGGGAAAAAAAAAATATTCCTCCATGAGTCAATTCATACTCTCCTATTTGGACTTGTATTATGACCTTAAAGATTAATGCCTGACTTTGAGGAACTACTTGGAAAAGAACTTCCATATAAGATGGTGTGAAAAGGTAAAAGTTTAAGTCAGGCTTGGATGTCACAAGCTTGTGGACCAACCTTAAATCCAAAGGCCCATTACAATTTAAAAACTATGTTTGTAATGCACATAAGCCATCCTGTACATACATATCTGAGTTAACACTGAAAACATGATAGTGATGATGAAGTCAGCTGACAAAGTCTGAGGTAGCAACTTAATCCAATTCCATAGATGCCGGACAATATCACATTCTACTTCAGAAGTCTATCTGAAAGTAATGAAGTCAACTACTACCAGGCAGCACCTTCTGGACTTTTTTTCTTTTAGGTAGTCAACAATTACTGTTTCTTAAAAAAAAAAACAAAACCAAACCAAAACAAACCAACCAAACAAACAAAAAAACCCAGACAAATTTTCAGGACAAATATTGTCTGACATGCCTTTTTTTCATCAAAATCCTGCTAAAAAGTAGTTTTATAAATTCTATATCTATTCATTAAAGCAAGCAGCAACTGCCGCACTATTAAAATTATGATATGGCGGGACTAGAATATCTAAAACTCCAATGGCATTACCACTCATTCCTTGAAAGTATGTCCATACTAGAAAGATGCCTTTTGGCCGGATCTTCTAACTATATTTCTTATGTTTCCCCTCTGAAATTAAGTAGGAACATGAGGATTGAGCCTTTTCTGACTAACAGTAATACTATTTCATCTATAATCTGTAAAATAAGTCTGAAACAACAACTGTATCTTGAGGACAATGTCTTGGACTATACTTTCACTGAGAGTATCATACTTAAACTGTATAACTGTAAAGGATGACAACTGAGAAATTTGAATAGAGGTACAGATATACCTATTTATTTTTTATTCTTTTATGTTAAAGCCTCTGTCTTCTCTGAACATGTATTAGTTTTTTATCTGATTGTATGACTAAATACTCTTCAAACTGTTATTGAAATGTTGCTATGACCTTCATAGTGAATTTTCCTGCATTGCATCCTTTACAAGAGCATGAACGTGATGGCATTTAAAAGTGAGCTATAAAAGCCTACACATGTCAAGACAACTGAATTGACTATTATTCTACATATACACTCAGAGAGGGAGAAAATAATTAAAAAAATAAAATTAAAAACAAAGGGAAACTGGGAAGAACCCAGACAGTATAACAGAAGACAGTACTGGATTTCTGCAAGCAGTCAAACTGTTCAAATCCACAGATGCATTCAATGAATGTATCTAGTTACTGACATATTATTATGATATCTTATACTTAACATGTAGGTCCTCTCAAGATTCTAATCATGTCATAAACCATTGATTATATACCTCATATTGAATATTAGTTAAGAAGAATGTGGATCATTCAGAGTGGAAAACTAAAGTAAAAGCATATCTCGACATGGGTCATAAATCCAGCTTCCATGAATTCAGCATGAGCTGTTGTCATGACCAAATTGTTATATAAAAGCTTTGAGTCATTTATTCCAAAGGACTCTGAAAGACAATTAAAAAGATACTGAGCACTTGGCAATGCAAACTTAAGAATTAGGTACCTAAATCCAACACTGTAATGACATGCCCAACATCGTAAGTGTCTTTTGACATAAAACATGTAAGATTTATGGCCCTCCTGGCCCTCATAGGTGCCACACTGGTTAATAGTTAAAGAGTGATATTAATTGATGAGAAAAGCCTAAAAGGGGTAAGTCTGAAGTCTGTCAACAGACTAGAATGGAAGGAAAAGGATAGTTCATTTGTAAAGGACTTACAATCATTATCATCTAGTCTAATTGCTGACCAATCTTGGGTTAACCAGAAGTTAAAGTATGTTGCTAAGGGCATTGTCAAAATGCCTCTTACTCCCAATGCACTCCTTGCTTTAATCCAGAATACTTTATAGCCGAGAATGTAATATTTCTGAATACAGAAGACAACCTGACTAGCATAATGAGAAAGGCAAGCTAGAAAGCAGGAGCCATACACTATACCTACATTAGTAAATTAAACGTGCTCAGGGCTGTTCTCTGGTGTTGAGATCATCTGTCACTGAATCGCCTACTTCCAAATTCTTAGACTCTTGTACTTTCTAAAGCTAGGTGGCTGACAGAAAACAGCCCATAGGAATAGTGTCTAACCTATGCTATATGTGAACTGCCACCAGGAAATGGTTTATTCAGTCTCGCTTAAAATATTCTGTACACCTTTGGGAAGGGTGCACTTCCACTCAGCATGGTGGAAGGAACTGTGACTTAAACTCTCAGGGATGCAGTAGCTGTCAGCCTGAGAACTAGGTGGTGCAACAGCTCTCCAAATCTGCAGCCAGAAATGGGGTCTAGAAACTGAATACAACAGAACATTGTTTTGCTTCACTTTAGGAAAATATATGCAGTTGGAATATTTCTAAAGAATGGCAGAGAAGCAGACAATGGCAATAGCACTTATTTGCAAAAACTATTTTGATGTCTATTTTAAAGACCAAAGAAGAAAGTGTTTCATAGGTGAGAAGAATTAAAATTCTGGGAAACAACAAAAGATAAATGTAGACTAGACCATTTATAAGTCTTGATATTTTCGTTTGTCATAAAGTAATTCCTTCTATGTCTGTTGCTTGTAGGCTTCTCCAAAACCTATGATTATGGAGAATAGCTCTCAATACATTTGTGCATTTTCTATGTGCATTTCACACAGGAAAAGTTTTCTTTAATTGGTTTTTATTCCATCCTAAAATCGAAGGAGAGAAGAAAAGCTAGGGAACAGCAACTATTCAAACTTTCTTGTCAAAAGAGAGTCAAAACTAGGAAAGAAACATAAAGAAAATAGGCAAGTCTTCATAGCAACTATGAATAGAGATATTAAAGAAAAATGTTCAATAGAAAATGACAACACTGATGCATCCCCTATTTGAAATTACAAGGAAATACACCTTTTTAATGACAGTACTCTGATCTTTCTATGACTTCAAAATATTGCTGACATATATTTTGCTATTAATGAGAAAGGAATGGATTGGAAAAAGAAAATAAATGCAGTATAAAATGCACAGACGTTAATCTTTCTAATTAACCTATATGTCATAGTACATGTAAAGAAAATCTGTCTTAATGTTTGTTTCCATTTAGTATATGTTGGCTACAACAGATTCTCAAATTCAACAAACTCAGCAAGATGAGTGAAATTACACTCAGAAATCAAGAATCTTTGTTTTAGAAACACAAACACCGCATCCTCCTGAGCTGACTTTGGCCAGAGGGTAAGTGGTAAACATGAAACCTTGCCTAAAACCACATCTGTTTAATATTTCACAAATGTTCTTTTAAACTGAAGTCCAAAAGATTTCAGATTACAAAGATTATGAATACCTTGCTTCCTATAGGAACAAAATTTATAAAGCACCTGAGAAAGTACAAAACATTTTCAGTGCAATATCGTACAAAACCTCTGAAACTGATTTGTTTTTCAGAAAATAAAATTACAGCTCTTTGCCCATTCTCTGGTCACTGAGGCTATTTAATAAAGTTACATAAAAAAATAAACCAAAATATATACCCTTATTTCAGCCATCTTCTATATAGAGTGAAATAATAATATTTATTGAGCAACCGGTAGGAAAACTGAGACATAATTGTACGTGTAAATACTTTCACCATTCAGTAATACTAACTTTCAATCCAAAAGTAATACTTTATGTAGCAAACTGAAATTAAGAAAGTAGTTTTCATATACTTTTATAGTCAAAATAGGTCACATATTTAAAATTCCTTCTGTAATATGAAAATCTGACTTTGAGACCATCCAAATTGTATTAGTTCTGACTAGTCTAGTCTGTATTTCTTCCATGATCCTAATATAAATTTTTTATGGTACTTTAATATCCAAACACTTCTTTGAAATAAATGCTTCTTCTTCAAAACTAGCAGATTTTGATTCAACTAACAAATTTCTCTTAATTCACCACAATTTTATAGCTTCCCAATTGGGAATGGGCAATCCTCTGACAAATTCTCTCTGAAAATCGTTATTGCAAGTTTTTTATCTACATTCAGCTTTAAAGGTCCTGATAAGTTAAAGAAAAAGGACTAGCTTAAAACTTGACACAAAATAAATATGCCCAGACTCATAATAAGTACAGGCAAAAAAGAATATGT
Source organism: Rhynochetos jubatus (assembly GCA_027574665.1). Taxonomy (NCBI): domain Eukaryota; kingdom Metazoa; phylum Chordata; class Aves; order Eurypygiformes; family Rhynochetidae; genus Rhynochetos; species Rhynochetos jubatus. The sequence goes on from CM050649.1 coordinate 61,375,642, forward strand.
CCACAACAATCTAATAATTAAATAGATTTATCCAGTATATTTACACTGTGAACATATGAAGTACTTACTGGTTTAATGGGTTGTTGTAATAATTCCTAACATCACACATTTTAAATCTAAGGATTCCATGATATAGTGATAGGAGTTAGGCTGAAATTTACATCAATCCCACTTAGTCAATTCATGCCCTTATCCAAATTCTATTCTGGAAAAGTATGGTATTAGAAACTAGTATCTAATCCCACCATTTTAACTCATGTCTAGACACAGAAAGATTTTCACATACATAATATTCTGGTACTAGTAACATGTTATTTCGTAACTGCATAGCCATGCAGAGTAAATCACTACAGTAAATATGATATATTACATTTCAGAATCCAGTGATCAATTTTCCATTTACAGCTAAATCAGATAAAATTATCTCTATTTTCATCTCCATCTGACTCAGCCAGATGCAAAGAATAGAAGCAAACACTTGTTCATTTTCTGTTTCTGGATCCTTCACTCACTCTTGATATTGAGCTGCTGAAATCATTGCAAATGCCATAGGAGAAGCAGCAAATTTGTCCAGATCCAAGATCCTGTTTTACACTACTAATATAAATATATTGCATAGAAATATTTATATCAATTGTTTACAACACCCCTCAGATGTCATCCCATATATGTAGGAAAAATTCACCTTAGCAAATTTTCAATACTCCTTAGCGTATTGAATACATTTCCTCTTGTGGGGTGCAGATGATAATACATCTGGCATATTTTGTGGGCTGACATAAGGCTATTCTGGCTGCATCCTAAGCAAACACAAATGCAGATGCAGTCTGCTCTCAATCTAAGTCCACTGTGAACCTTAGGAGTCTGACTTGAATAATTCCACACCTGAGCTAGTGGTGATGAATCCCAAGTCAATGTTTTGAAATATGCATTACTATTTATTCTAAAGAGAACTGGATTCTGACCACAGAGCTGTATATATAAATATATTCTCTCTAAATATATGTTCTCTCATGTTCCTCCTTGTTCCTTGTCATAAGCTAAGTGAGAAGAAGGGTAACTTTTCTGATTCTTACATAAAATGAGGATTAAAAATGCAGGATTCTTACAGGCAAGTCTTAAGGAAAAGGTTCTAAGAAAGTTTCAAAGGCTATAAACAAATTTAACAAGTACAAATCCAAGTTCTGGTAATTAAAAATAAATAAATAAATAAAACCAGGGGTTTGTGGGTTTTTTTTGTTGTTGTTGCTGTTGTTATTTTAATCTGAAAAAGTAATACAAAAGGAATAAAAAATGAAACAGGATAAGAACCAAAGTAGTTTCCTATCTAGATTCACCAAAGTTGCTCTGCAAAGGAACAAAACTTGGCAGCCTATTCAAAACAGGGAATATCCTTCAAAATATAGTATAATTTAATGGTTGATGAATGGTTGGAGTCTCATATGTGTAGGAAACATGAATCACTTAATCAGATAGTCCAATGAGGTATCATGTATAATTCAACCAGATTTCAATTCAGGGATATAAACACACTGATCAGAGAAAAATCTTAATACTATTATCAGAAAGATAATATTGAGTAGTCAGTAGTATTACAGCAACTACAAACAGTTAAGTAATAGAGTTATTAACATCTGTAGATATAGCTAAAGGTTATTTTTCAGAAATAGTGTATGTTCATTAGTCAGAATGGAACGTGACTTCTAATGGCTAAACTCCAGTGACTTTTTATAACAAGCCAGTAAATTGCAAAATAATTATGGGTAGGAAAATCTTTTATATGCTAGAACAGGAGGAAACCAAAAATCCTATATTGTTTACACTTAGGACCATTTTGATTACTGCATGTTTGTAGCTTTGTTTAAGTTTGTATGTGCATGTGGAGACTCCCTGATGAAAGTTACATTCATATTTTAGCTATATAAATAATACCAGTTTAAATGCATATACACATCAGAAAGACGAATCCACAGTTTTATTACTCTTTAATACATTTCTGTGCTGCTTTCTTCCCCAGGCTTCCTTAACTGACTGCCTATTGAGGAAAGAAGGAGAAGTCATATAGATTTTGGGTTATATGTCACCTGTTATGGAAAGAGGCATCTTCTGTCTATTTATGGCAGATTTTGATCCCCAATATTGATCATTTGGTCTGAACCTCCACTACTGACCTTTTGCACAGGATTTCTGTCTTCAAGCAGAGTTCTGCACACAGCAAAATTTTCACTTTTTAAAGGCCGCTTCTCAAATCTTGTATACTTTTTGTTTCCACCCCAATAATATATATTGTTTGCTGACTGAGGATTTCTCAGATTATTGCATCTGACTGTCCCACTCTGCAAAAGAAAGATGCCCAGGAAGTAATAGAGAACTAGGAAGAATAAGATTGCTCTGTCTTGGAGAAGGAGTGTTTTTATGAAGTCTGTCTGCTACAAAGTCTTTAAACTCTGGTGTCAGACATGCTGGGTAGTGTACTTCACCTGTGAAGGTTGGCTGCCACAGTATGTTTCCTTATGAAGTGTGAAAGATTGATGAGGTATGAAAAACTTATTTTTCCATGAAGTGAAAGCTGTGCCATCACCCTTCATGGATGAAACAGTCATTGATGCCTTTTCTTTCAGGTAATATGAAAGTGTTTAATTTTTCACTGTATGCTTTTAGAGAGGGATAATAATGTCAGCAGTGGTGAGTATTATTAAACTCACTCTTAGAAACCCATCCTGTTACGTAAAAGTGATGCATGTGTTCTCTGCTTTCAGTACATCTCTATTTTCCTTACAAGATGGAGATTTTGGGTGCATAATGGGTTATAGACTTAAGAATGAAATTACAAAATGTTATAGTAAAGCATTACTCTTTTATTTGATGCATTAGGATATCATCAGCCACACTGTTTAAGTCTAGACCATTTTTTTCTAGTCTTAAAGAGTAATTACCACACTGCTGATCATGTTCTCATGGCTTAATCTTTTTTTTTAAATCAGCCTTCTCACTCTGCTCTTTAGGTTTTCTCCTATGTATATGATCTCTTGAGCAGAGCCGTAACCTTCTGTTTAACTTGAATTTCACATTGTTCAAAAAACTTACCAAGTTTCAAGCTTATTTCTATGCTTTCTGGTTCCTTCTTTTCTCTTCTTCCAAAAGCAATGCTAAGCACATCTTTAAAATTAATCAATCTCAGAGGCTAAACCATTTAATTTAATTGTTCATCCATTCACTGAAGTGGGTATGACTCCTTGCCAATAAGACTTGAATGCATTGATGCTATATTTAGTCCACTGACCTTAAAAAAAATCCCCTAATGCACTGTATTTCTTAAAACTGCAAACTTTCTTCTTTATTTTTTAATACTTTCTGTATATGTTCTGAGTTTTCTACACCAGGTGCAGCATCTCAAAAAGATACATTAAAGAGGAAGGGTGATTTGTTTAGGGGGGAAGGAAAGGAGAGACAGTGAGAAAGGCAGTGAGAGACAACAGGCAGAGACAGAGAGAATGCTAATAGCGCAAAGAGAAGGAGCTAGTATTTATCTGCTACTTTTGCTACTGAAGACATAACTCCTCTTGAATGATTAAGAGTGAGGTAATGCCTAGCAATGACTCTAATGAGTTAAAGAGTTGTCCTATTATCTTCAGACCACTTCTACTAAGTTTGTTACTGTTATATCTTAGGGGAACATCATGAACCATCTTCAAAACTTACTTGTTTAAGAGCATATAGTGACTGTTACAGACTATACTGTTTTTCAGAGCTCAGTGAAAAAAGCCGCATCAAACAAAATTTTAAAAGGTAATGACCATCCCAGGAATTATTTGAAAACCATGGATCTTTACTAAACACACCAAAATTACAAAAGTGGAAAAGACTAACAGATACAAACTTGAAACTCTAAACTACTAACAGAAAATAAACCTACCTTTCAATGGGACTCCCTTGTAGTTCCATCAAAGCATATTAAATGCTAATAGTGCATAATTATAGCCTATGCACTGAATAAATGCTGGTTCGACTGCTTCTCTGCCTTGTATTTGTTTACAGGTTAACGTATCGATCTAAGTAATGGCTTTGCTTCCTAAGACTAGTGTAACCACAAATTGCCTATGTGTTTGTACGTTTCTTGTTTATACTAGAGAGCAGCATAATGCAATGTACACTGCCTATGCCTCACTGAACTACAGCTTTTTCAAGATTCTTCTTCCTTTTTGAAGAATAAATCTTTCCTTAGTGCCACAGTGGATCTTCCTATAAAATGATTTAATAGAGCAATATACAAGACTTTGTTGGTCTCCACAGAATACCTGTAGGGCAGAACTGCAGTGGAAGATATTAATATGTTGGGGTTTTTTACTATGACTAAAACTTATTTTCCTAGAAAACAGCATATAAAAGCAGGAGCTTTCCCTCAAGCATAGTGTACTCTCTGCAAAAACACCCTACCATTCATCTAAAGAAGAATTTACCCCAAATTTAGTATCTCTGTGCCCTCAAAGCATTTCAGAGAGTAGTGATCAAAAAAGATCTCCATGGACCTACGTGTGAGAAGAGCTCAATGGAAACACAGAAATGTTGTGAAGGAAAAGACCTCTGTACATTTAGATTGCAGCAAAGATTGAGGTCCTATTCTTTTGATGAGAAGACCAGTGTTGTATATCATATAAGCCCAAGAAAAATGCAAATGTGCTATTTTCCTGCAGCTGACAAAAGCAAGGAATTGTGAGACAGGCCTAACAGAATGCATTTCTGTGAGTTTGGAAAGAACTAGTTTGAACAAGGAAGACAACAGTAGGAAAGAAACAATGAACAGTAGTGAACAAGCACCTGGATACACCAAATAATACTCTGTTCATAAATATAAGTATTTCAACCTCAGGAATTCTGGCTACTAAGCAAACTCTTAGACATTAATACCTACAAATGTTCTTCCCATTACCTTCTCCCAATGAAACTATATGGGCTTAATAGCCAATTATTCCTTAGTCTGCTATCTCTAGTCTACAATGATGGTAATTCCATTTTGCTCTTGTTGATATTAGAAATTTTCTTCCAAATAATTAACTGCAATTTATTTAAACTAGAAAAAGTGTGTTTTGATTAAGTAGGCTGAATTTGTTTATAGATTCTCAATTAAAGAAAGAAGAAGAAGAAAAAAGTACACAACAGGAAATTCAAAGTATTGGATCTTATAAAGGTGCATATATACTGAGCTCCTTCATAAAGTGTTAACAAATTTTTCACTCTTTTATAACGGTAGAAATACATGTATACATGCTTATATATACCTTCATAAAAAGTAGAAAATCTTTTGTAGCTTGTTTCTAGGGAACTTCTAAGTCTGAACTATAGAATAAAAGGAAACAAATAAGCAAGCAAACAGAGAAAAACAAGATGGAGCTGGCTAGACAAGAGTTACAACAACTAAGTAATTAATCATGGACTAATCAAATGCAGAAGCCCTCACAGTATCATTATAAACATTTAGTAGTAAAAGGAATGCTAACTATACTGACCCTTCTGGATGGATATGAAGTCAGGTATATTCTTTAATATGCTTAACACAGGTAGAGTTCAATGAATTTGTATTTCAATTAAATATATATATGCATGCACATATACGTGCATACACATACATCTCCAGGACAAAAAAATTACACCAGTTTAATTTTTCATATTATTTAAGCTGAAGTAGAGCACCTTTGAAAAGGACCTGTTTCTTTTCTTTAGCATGTACATTTGAATGATGCCACATGCAAATGTTTTAGCAACATCTATATACATGCTATATTTCAAAAAATATACCTCAGTCAGCCATACTATTTTTTGTTAGAATATCTGCAAGTACTTTAGAAGACGAATCCAACCCCTTTTTCTCTATGTTAAAAAAAGACAGTTCTAGAAATAGAATCCAAATTTTTGAGTACTAACATAGCATTAATTCACTAATCCCAGGTGTGTTCCTAAAACTACACAACACCACAGGAAGCTGGCACCTCAGATCCCAGATAATGCGATCTATTAAAAAAAAATAGTGGGATTGTTATAAGAATAAAGACTGTCAGGCAAAAGTAGATAGCACAGGGAACAACATCAGAATGAAAAGTGAACAGTGGTTTCTCCAGGCAGTGAGACAAAACATCTTCCCAAATGTAAACTAGGAAGGAGTAGATTTATAGTGTCAGGTTTTATTTGAGGGTGATGAATTGTGGGGGAAAAAACCCTTTTATTTTGTGTTCTCTGAGCATCTCTAGTATTCCAGGTGGTGTGGTGGCTGTGGGCCTTTCGCTTTTAATTTAGCATGAAACAGTGCTGCTCATTGTAATTTTGCCAAAACTACAAAATTGCAAACTATTACAAAAATGCTGGTGGTCATTTTCTATGTCACGATATTTGATGGCATCCAAATAATGAAGAGGAAAGACAGGCTGTAGTTTGCATACATCCATACTGGTAACAAAGGATGAAAATCCAATTTAACATCCTTTGTATATGTATTCAGATTCAACCTTTAATTATCTCATGACATGGTATTTTTACACAGAATATGCCTTTTTTACGCACAAAACAAAACAAGTCTGTGAAGTAAATTAGGATCTTTGCCCCAGCCTCTGCGGAAGTTGGATTTTGTGCGGTGAATGAGTTATGATATTTCAGAAGGAAAAAGGGTCTTTGCACAGATAACGCAGATGAATGGCACTGTGGTGAATCCAGTTCAGGTCTCTGTGATGTTGGGCAAGTGATGTAAATGAACATTTTCTCAGGTGCACACTAACTGTGTATTTGTCATGTTCCGAATACCACCAAGAAATGAGGGTCAAGTTAGCAGACATGCTGAATGCTCAGTAGTTACAACTCATTGAGGAGGGCTCTACTTTGGGAAGGAAAAATGCCATAAGAAGCAGCTAAAAAATCAGAAACTGGATGTTTAAGTGAAAAGCTTTGGTATTCATATTTTTGAGTTTATATACTTCATTTATTTTATCTCTATACTTATTGTGAATGAGTAAATGGCTATGAAGCTCTCAAATTCCATAGAGACATCACAGTAGAGAAGCTCATGGGGTAATTATTAATTCTGTATTTAATATCCTAACAGTATGAAATAAAATAGAACTAGGACTATACATGGTCTGAGAAAAATGCAAAGGGGTTTGGAACAGCTCTTTTGAGAAATATACCTGCAGAACTAACACAAGAGACTTTATAAATTAAAATCTGAAATTAAACTTCCCTGAATATTTTTTGAATATATCTTCATGTTTCAAATTATAAGAACTTGCAACAAGAACTGGTGTGAGTCCAATTCTACATTCCAGGATAAGTGTTTTGGTCCTGTTTTTGGAGTTACACATCATCACATCATCATATTGGCAACAGTCAGGTAGTAGTCAGTCATTTTCCATTGTTCAGCTGAATCACTGAGGAGCAGAAAAGAGGCATGCCAGAATTTGCTGTGTTCTGCTCCACTGCTGTCTATTATACACCTATGGAAGACGCACTGTGGAACAAACTGAGAATACGTGTATTCAACTCTCCATAAGGAGGAAAGATACAGATTAAACTTTCTAAACTTAGAAAGCCTGCAGCCTCAGTGAGTATTACGAGGATTTTTTGTCATCAGCATTCCAACATACTAAGTTCACAGTAGATCTTAAAGCACCAGTTTTACTACACAGTACAGCGTAAATTTTGAGTAACTTCTTGTGTAAAATACAACCCTAAGTGTTAGTCACAGTTTTATGTCAAATATCAATGAGTTCATGATGCATGCTTCTTGTTACTGGCATATGAAAGGAAAAGAACCAGTTCCGTGTATCTTTGGTATTTGTTCTGCATGTCTGTCATGGTTTAGCCCCAGACAGTAACTAAACATCAAATAGTAACTCACTCTCTCAAGAACCAGAAGAGTAAGAGGGAGAAAAATAATGAGTTGAGATAAAGACAGTTTGATAGGTAAAGCAAAAGCTGCATATGCAAGGAAAACAAGCCAAAGAATTAATTCACTAATTCCTATCAGCAGGCTGGTCTTCAGCCATCTCTATCATGCATAATGGTTACTTGGGAAGACAAAATGCTGTAACTCGGAAGGACCCCCCCCATCCTTCTTCTTCCCCCATCCTTCTTCTTCCCCCATCTTTATCTGCTGCGCATGATGCCATATGGTATGGAATATCCCTTTGGTCGGTTGGGGTCAGCTGTCCCAGCTGTGTCATCTCCCAACTTCTGGTGCACCCCCAGCCTGCTCGGTGGTGGGGTGATGTGAGGAGCAGAACAGGCCTTGACTCTGTGTCAGCACTGTTCAGCAAAAACAAAATCATCCCTGTGTTATCAACATTATTTTCAGCACAAATGCAAAACACAGCCCCATACCAGCTACTACAAAGAAAATTAACTCTATACCAGCTAAAACCAGCACACTGTCCTTCAAGACTACATTAAAAAGGGATATTCTGTCCAATACCACACATAAAATATCTGTTGAGAGTGTTGTGGTAATGCACTCTTTAATCATAATCTCGAGTGTATGAGTCTATTCCCACTAGAAAGATTCTATTAATTTCAGGAATTAATGTAACTTGGGTCCAAACAGTGATGTTGCTGAAATGTCCTGATTAATACTGAATGACTTTAACAATATAGAGAAATTTGCATAAATCAAAGTTAACTGACACCATCATCACTCCAGATTCCATCTGTAGTTTTGGTAGAATCTTAGATGTAGACTAATAACCTAACCTCTATATTAAGGTGAAAACACAAATGCATGTGTAGGTGAACCAGCTGCCTAACTTCAAATTCTTGTCAATGGAGATACATGGTTCAATTCAGTTTCCTCAACTGTATTTCATACCATTTTCGGTGCCTTACACTATCTTGCCAGCCTCCAGCTTCTGCCCAGAAGGGCATGGATCACTTGTAAATAGTATGCTAAATCTGAAAAATCCATGTCTCTTACACCTGTTCATATAAAAAGTGGATATGTAAACCAATATGACTGGAAGTAGGAGATAGATATTTACCCTAATTGTCTAAAAAGTACATATATAGAGAGACTTACACGATTGTCAGATGCATGGGCTATATCATAAAGATGGCTATCTCCTCCATCTCTGTTGAACGAACGCCCTTCAATTAATTTTTTGGTTGTTTCCTGCTTCTTTGAAGTAACAGAACTGAACCCTTTATTCTTAGCTATTCATTGTGAAACGGTTCTGCACTGGCCAGACCCCTGCAAAAGGCAAATCTTCAGTAATTCTTTTGCTTTACCTGCTCTCCTTGCAATTTATATGACCAGGCAAACTTCAAAACATTTGTTTTGAAGGCATCTTTCAACCACAAGCATTTCCCAGGCTGTGTCCATAAAGAGGTCGGTAAAGTCAACGTGAATAGTGAAGCTGAATTATACATATCATACCAAACCCGCACCAGTAGAATGTTTATATTGCAGAACTGCATATTCTGTAGAAAAGGTTCCACATATTACAAAGTAAAGCTATTATAGAAATGCTTCAAAGAGTTTTCAGCAGTGTTATTGGTGCTGTTCTCTGAATATAGTCATCTGTAAAACTATGCCGCCTTACACAAAATCTGTCCACAGCTACAGGCCTCCAAGGAAGAAAAAAAGTATAAATTAGCCTTTCTGTACACCATGATGTTCAACACGCTTGAGCTGACATTTACGAAGGTGGTGAACATAGACCAAACTTGTCAAGATCCTACGCAAGGATAGGCTTGATGCGTCTGAGATGCTGTGCAGCTGCTTCTCCTCCTCACCTTGTCCCCTCACCAGTAGTCCTGTGTCAAGCCAATTGCCTGACATGGGCTTCTGTAGTAAGGGCGGGAATACCAAGAACTGGACCTGGAAAGGCAGTTGCACAACACCAGATCATTTTTCTTTTTTCTTTTTTTTTTTTTTTTGAGAGAGAGACTTGGAAAGAAGTTATAATAATGCACCACAGGCACAAATTGTGCAGTTGACTGTGGCAGGGTGGGAAACAAGGAGATGAAGTTTATGGAGTGGTCTGACACCTCCTTTTCCCCTGACTCATTGGGAATGAGAAAAAATTCAGAAGACTTTGTACACAGCTATGGAGTAAGCACATGTTTGTGCATTTAAAAATTTCCATGTCTTCTCTTTATTGCTGGTGTTCATAATGGTGTTAATGTTATTTCTGCACTCTGTGTGTGTATGTAAGCAAGGCATACTGCTTTGATCATTTGTGTGTGTGTTTTTTAGTGAATTCTACAGTGTACTACTACCCAGAAAGCTGTATCAAGTTCCAGGCAAGATTAACAAAGTAAGTGATAGAGTAAAAAGTATTAGATAAAATTAGATTTAAAAAAGTATTTAGATAAAATTTAATCAAAATATTTTGATATCCAAAATGCTATTATGTTCAAAGTAATGATTCAGAGATTATACTGAAGCAAGATGTCAGGATACATAGAAATTTAGGGGTTTTAGAATAAACTAGATGCCAGGTTGTGCTAGTAGGGAAGCCCAGAAGCATCGTGATTTTTGTTGTTCTAGACATGTGATAACATTTCATCTACAGCCATTTACTTTTCCAAGAAACATCTCGGTGTAAAATTCAACCACAGCTCATTCAGCTGCATAGGGTTAAACAGCTAGGATACTGGTACCAAGTAAAGGATAATTCCAAGGTTCCAAGTTACTAAAGGCTTGATCCCTTCCAGCTACACTTCAGCCTTACATCCAGAGTATGAAGCATCCTCAGTTCAATTAAAAGTGCATAGGCAGGCTTGTAAACACCAGATTATTCTAGGCATTTTTTAAAAATCTCTTTACGAAATATGAAATTTAAGAACAGTATAGAAAGAAGAGCATAGTAAAAATATAGAAGTGACTCTAGAGCAAAAATACTTATTTACATGTTTGCATTGCAGATATGTTTTTGTATTTTAAGATAATGACCTGAATAATATTTATTTGTAATGATTTGCTAAATCCAACATTAAACACAGCTTTACATGCATGAACTTAATTTTTCTTGAAATCCTAACACATTTTATGAAAAGTTAAATTTATATAATCATCAATGAACTTACTCTTGATGTGTTTGTTAATTCATATGAAATATGAAAATATAATAAATTACAGTATCGGGGATATTCTCATACATATCATGTTATTCTGGGTTCAAATACCTAAATACAGTTGTTTACATATAGATGTCTGCATATGAGAAAGATATCTATCCTCCCATTATGATCAATACAGATCTAGTCAACATAGTCAAGATATCTGAAGAGGGATTCAGACAAACCATATCTAGGGATTTGATGCAGTTCCTAAACAGACTCCCCCAAATCCATATACTGCTTGGCTTTTTGTAGCTGGTTTAAATGGCTGCAGGTTTCTTGTGCGGTTGTATCTGCCTGCCCCATGAGCATCTGCTTATGTCCTGTTGTATCACAGAAAAGTGCCAGTAGCCTGTATTGGCAAACTGGATCAAGCACTCTGCATCTTCTTTAGGGTAAGTTGAAGAGCTTTCTAGATTCTGCTGGCTGCTTTGAGTAAAATTTCAGTGTAACAGAACATTTGATAATTTGTTCGTGCTTAAACACCAACAATACCAGGGTTTGGAGCATTGATGAAAGCAGAGCCATCCTGTTCAGGCTCGCAAGATAACTGGCAGGTACAGAAGCAGCAGTTGATGGCCAACAGGATACTACAAAGTATCTTAAATGGCATTGGCTACTTATGTTGAGACTTATATTGGATCAAAGCTCAGCATCTGAAGCTGTTGCAATTAAAGACCACAATGGTAGAGCAGAGACTGAACGGACACAGATTCCAAAACACTGTGTCATAAACATATTGTAATTTTATGATCTATACAATTTCCATTTCTCATTGAGGAGACTACATGGTCCAGCAGAAAAGTTGGGTGAGTGAGTGCAGCTGTGCAACACCAGCCATGTGCCATGTGGTCCTGGAGTTGTGCTGTGGGAAGTCTCCTGACAGACTGAAGATTTGGTGTGTACTGCAGCATTTGCACGGGTGTCAGAGTTGGCTGGACTCATCTGCAACTGAAAAGGATGAGTCTTGCCATCCTTCTACCTGGGCACCCTGCAGTCACCTGCTAACCAAACACTACAAGCCCTGTCTAATGCAAAAGTTGAACATGGAACCTCAATGTGTATCTAGTTCAGGGAAATACCCTGAAGAAATAAATGCTCACTTAATGTGAATTGAAAGAAAGTTTACCTTTCATAAAATTCTGTGAGCTTGTACACAAATGCTGTATTACATATGCATGAAACTAAAGAGCCGTAATAGAAGTGTCTCTGCATCTCAGAACATGTGACATCTGGAATTAAGACCTTAACCATTTTCTCTATTTGTATAGTTGTTGTTTAAGTTTAATTGCAGTTGCAAAGGGAAAATAAGTACACTTTCATTTTTATAAATCAGGTTGAATATGAAAGTTAGAGAGGAGAAATATGGTTTATTCTCTGAACTCTCATGTGTATACATAAAAACTAAGGCAAACATGACAGAAATCAAAAGTAAAGGCTTTTTTTCCCAATGACCTTTTACACCAAGAAATTGCTTTAGACAGGTGTATAAAACAAGACAGAGCTGGAATTTGTTACACAAGTTTGTTCATCTACAACATTTTTCAAAATCTGTGATATTTAGGACTGACTTCCTATAACAAGTGACCTTACAAGAACTCCTTTCATTACATTCCATTGTTAGTTTAGAAAGCAGTACACTACTGAAGTAGCTCAATTATAAAGGACAATTTAAAACAATTAATGAAAGCCAAATTTCTGAAATAATGATTTTTTTGTCTGTCAAAGCAGACCTCTCAGGTATCTTTGGAGTAGATGTTAATATTTATAGCACTATATGTTTGTATAGCACTTCTCATGCTGGGTCATGTTCTAGCTGAACTGTCAAGGTCCTACTGCAATATAAAACTGTAAGATGAGAAATACCTGTAATTATAAACTCCTGTGACATGTAAAGAGTCAGAAGAAAGATGAAGCATGAGTCAAAATAAGGTCAGACAGAAATAATAGTGGCTAGAACTGATCTATAACACTTCTTCACCATTTACTGAGGATGTCTGTCCTTCAGTTGTCAGTCTAGCCCTGAGTCCGCAACATCTCAAACATGTTTATAAGCCAAAGGCTAAAAACAATCAATCAAGAAAACAACAACAATCAATACTATTATTTACATCTGTCATTAAAGAGTGACTCTATGTGAATTTTGAAATGAAGATATAAATGGTAAATAGTAGAAGTACATTCACCACAGAATAATTTATCAAAAGATTCACCAAGTTCTTCACTCCTTCAGCTCTCCACAGCAAATTGTATCATCCACACTAGATACACTAGAAATAATGAATCTTTTCCCCAAACTTTTAAGTGAAATTCCATAATCTGTATGGCACAGGTGCTCATATTGGGTGATCAAGAGCTATCATTCTTTTTCACATTTTTCTGTAATGTAGCTATAGTGAATGGTGTATCTGTGGTTGAGCTATATATGGGTTTACTAAAATATACTACACTAAGGGGTGTAACTTGTGCCTACCTTAGATCAGAACATGTTAGTCATTCACAATGCAATACGTTCTGAAAAGACAGCCTCATTCTGTTCATAATTTCTATGTTGTTAAAATCTACACCACTGATAGAAATAATAGTGAAGAGATTTGAGAAACATTAATATTATAGATCAATAGGACAGATATCTTCACAACAGATACACAATATAGTTATGGATAGCAGTCTTTCAATAAGCTAAACCAACAATAAAACATATAATTTTATCTTTCATGTGGAAGTCTGACTCAGTTTCTCTTAGGCTCCCCAGTTTTCACCCTTTTTTTTTTTCCCTTTAATTAATAAGTTTTACTCCCAAGTTAGGGTAATACTGCTGCTTTCTCTCACTCTTTTCCTCTTTTTCCTTTGAGGGTTGAGCTTAAAGAATTCAATTTAAATTACATTATCCTGGAAACTACTGCAATCTATCACTATGACTGTTTGTTGATCTTGCAATGACAATTATGCCTTTATTCAATACTCCATCTCTTCCAAACATAATTTAAGAAAGGTTAGGTAAATATACCCAGCCTGGTCCTTAAGCTAGTAACAGGAATAACCAAAATTAAGGTATCCATACATATTTGGGTAAGAGGGGCAGTGAAGGAAAGTAGATTCCTTCCTTTCATAGTAGAAAGAGGGAGGAAGTTACTGACATACTTTGTCCCAAGTCTGGGCCATGAGTCTAATATATATTCCTTTCAAAGGGGGGAAAAATAAACTGTTTATGATTCTCAGGCATGCCACAGTCTAAGTTATAGGAGCATCCATTGGGCATTTATATGAAACATGATGTTTGTCTTAAGTCTTTCACTGTAATGCTCAAGGGCTTTTTTTTCCTCTCACCTAATACATTAGTGGTTCTTACTCCTTAGTACTTCAGTTGAAAGGAGTTTCCCCCTGAGACTGAAACCACTTTCTGTTTTTATGTTGACCAATGTGTGCTATTTCACCCCTCACAACAGAGAAATTAACCTACCTGAAGGAAGCAAGTGAAGGAGTCACAGAATCACAGAATCACTAAGGTTAGAAAAGACCTATAAGATCATCCAGTCCAACCATCAACCCAACACTACCATGCTCACTGGACCAGGTCCTCAGACACCATGTCTACACATTCTTTGAACATCTCCAGGGGTGGTGAGTCCACCACTTCCCTGGGCAGCCTGTTCCAGTGCCTGAACACTTTCTCAGTAAAGAAGTTTTTCCTAATACCTATTCTAAACCTCCCCAACACAACTTGAGGCCATTTCCTCTTGTCCTATCAACAGTTACCCAGGAGAACAGACCAGCACCCACCTCGCTACCGCCTCCTTTCAGGTAGCTGTAGAGAGCAATCTGGTCTCCCCTCAGCCTTCTTTTCTTCAGACTAAACAACCCCAGCTCTTTCAGCCGCTCCTCATAAGACTTATTCTCTAGACCCTTCACCAGCTTTGTTGCCATTCTCTGGACACGCTCCAGTATCTCTATGTCCTTCTTGTAGTGAGGGGCCCAAAACTGAACACAGTCATGTGTAAATTTCCTGATATTTTATTCCAGAAGGACATGTTCCTTCTGGTATTTTGGGAGTGAACTGGAGGAAAACCAGAAGCTTCCAACACATAAACGTTGGCCCAACCTAGCCAGAACTGCTGTTAGTCCTTGGAGTTTCCTGTGATAAATTATAGGTAGTGTTTACCTTAGCAATCAATGGTCAAAATAACTTGGAATGAGGCACTTTCTGCCTTAGGACAGAGTTTTATGAGGTATTGTATCTTGCAACATTTTAGCAATGTATTGGAAAGAGAGAGAGATGACCACTAACATTATTTACCTAGAATAATTTTTTTCTTACTCCCAAAAAGTGCTTGGAAAAGCCATAGTCATATTGTGACAACAATCCAGTAAGAACACACACAGAACAGGAGGCACTTACACTATTCATTACCAATTTCATGGTTTATTTTTTAGTGAGAGCGTTCATAGTCCAGATTCAAAAGGAAGACAAGGAGAATACAACAAACAAAACCTGGCACAAGCTAGTACAATAAATACTGATTTGAGACTGGCTTCTCTCTAAAAAATTCACTTTGACGGTAATTTATTCATGAAAAGACTCAGCAGTCAACTTTGGTCATTTCTGTTTATATTTTCATTGTGAGACGTTTCTTCCATTTGATTATCTGCTCATTCAAGCAACGTACCTAAACATGCCTTAGAGATATTTTCTGTTAAAACCTTTGGATCTTGACAAAGTGCGATATTTCATCCTTCTCTGAAAATATAATATAGAAAAACATCTAGAAATGAAAGAGTATTATCAATAAGCACAATCTATCTATAATGCATCATTTCTATATTGTTCTGTATTTTTCTCAAAGATCTGATCTGTTGATGCATTCTTTCTTTTGTGTATTCACCTTTTTTAACCAGTCCCTCTTACAGCAACCCAAGAGGGTTTAATCGAAGAAAAGAAAGGGATCTGGAACACCTCTCCTATGAAGAGAGGCTGCAAGAATTGGGCTTGTTCAGCCTGGAGAAGAGAAGGCTCAGGGGAGACCTTATTGTGGCCTTTCAGGACTTAAAGGGGGCCTGTAAGAATGATGGGGGCAAACTTCTTATTAGGACCTGTAGCAACAGGACAAGGGGCAATGGATTTAAGATAAAAGAGGGAAGATTTAGACTAGATATTAGGAAGAAGTATATTTACAATGAGGGTGGTGAAACACTGGAACAGGTTGCCCAGAAAGGTGGTAGAAGCCCCATCCTTGGAAACATTCAAGGTCAGGCTGGATGGGGCTCTGAGCAACCTGATCTAGTTGAAGGTGTCCCTGCTCACTGCAGGAGTGTTGGACTAGATGACCTTTAAAGGTCCCTTCTAACCCAAGCAATTCTGCGATTCCATAATTCTATGATTCTATGAATGATAACAGATGAGAACTTAACCTGAAGGATCCACTTTGTCCTCCTGCCCCGCTAGACTGGCACACAGTCATGAAAGCAATCCTAAAGGGGAAATTGAGTGCCCTGATTTCACCTGGGATAGAGTTAATTTTCCTCCTAGTAGCTGGTATAGTGCTGTATTTTGTATTTAGCATGAGAATAATATGACAACAAACTGATGCTTTGGTTCTTGCTAAGCAATGCTTATACTAAGTCAAGGACTTCTCAGATTCCGGTGCTCTGCCAGGGAAGAGACGCACAAAATGATGGGAGGGAGCATAGCTGGGACAGCTGGCTGAAACTGGCCAAAGGGACATTCCATACCATATGTTGTCATGCTCTGTAAGTAAACTAGGGTGGGTTGTTTGAGAAGCAGTGATTGCTGCTTGAGGATTGGTGGTTGCATCACTTGTTTTTCCTGTGTTTTGTTTCTCTCTCTAGAGTTAAACCAAAATACTGAGGAAGAGTAGAACAAAGCAATAACTGCAGGACAGGTGGGGCTGCATCCTTTTTTCACATTCTGGTAGAATGATATTGCAGAAGATTTTCTTTTATACCTGCTCTATACCACAAAAGGAAAATGCTCAACTTCCTGTTAAGAAGCTGTTTTACTGTGCAAAGACATAGTGCAGAGGAGCAGATCTAGAGGCTAATTATCAGCCCTCATAGAAGTGATTCCTCTTACAGGTTCAGTATTACATTTTCTGTACATCTCTGGGCACAGTTCAAAACCAATTTTTGATTTTTTTTTTATTTTTCTACTTTTAAGTTTCAGAGTTACATAAGGATTATGATCTCTGGCTTGGAAACTGGTACCATACAGCTTCTACTAGCTTCTGGTCTGGTAACCTGTGCCCAGTCCAATGGAAAAGAAAACAAAGATTCCCCCATTGTTAGCATGCAATCATCTCCCCTGAAATTTCACTACTGTGTTCTCTTTTTGAACTTTCAGTGCGTGATGTCTCTGAATCAAGTCTCCATAAAAAATTGAAATCCTATTCCCATTTCTTTCACCATTGTTTTTGAAAGGACTCTGTCTGTAAAACCTTCCAGAGGTAAATAGATTAATTAGGATGGCCTTACACAGCAGACAACGTGGATCTGAAGAGCATACTAAAATGTAAGGGGTACAGTTTTTGCCTGTGATCAATGTTCTATTCCCCTGATAATTTGGGCTTTTTTGGTAGATTTTTAAAAAAGATAATTTTTAAAAAAATTACTATGTGGAAATAACATAGAACAAAATACATGTGATTATGCAGAAATGCCATTTTTACACTGCTGGGAATGACATAATGCAGTTCATTATTTGGCCAAGCAGTATAACCAAAAATAAGTGTTTCCTTTTAGCTGTATCTATATCAAATAACAGACAAATAACAACTCTTTCAGGTAGGAACTTGGTATCTTACTATGTAAATGTATGGAATAGCAAGACACCAAAATATTGTGCATGATTAATAGGACATATTTTTGTATGAAAATATTTTTGATGTCACTGAAGCAGTTCTTCTGGGTAATTCAGTGTATATACATATATTTAATTCTTGATCTAATGTTCTATTACTGTAAAAAGTTATCATACAATAAAAGACAAGACAAAGCTGTTTCAGATTTTAATCAGTCATTTATGCAAATACGAGAAAAAAGACCCAATATTAAAATTAGTTTAAAATAATTTGTAAAAAAAAAATACTAAAATATATGTAATTTAAAATATTATTTTAACTATTAATAATATTTTTTTTCTGTCAAATGAAACCTTAAGCTGGTGATTTTAATTAAGATCTCCCATTTGCTGCTTAAGATTTAACACATATTATGGATTAACACAGGAAACACTAAAAATTAATAGGTAATTTGTGGACAGATTAAAATGTTGAAGTAATTCAGACGAAAAATTTATTTTCTTTGTGTTTTTCCAGTCAGAGTTTCCTTAATACCTCTAAGTGTTTGATATACAAGGAGTTTACATACCAATATTGTAGTAATATTCTAGATATATAGCACTATAACTATGTTTCAGACGTGCATTCTACCTGAGATAGACAATAATAGTTTATCAGTATGGATTTTATTCTTTCTCTTTGTTTTTTAACCATTCTTTATTCTGTGTGCAGCAGCACCACTTGCTGTCCAGAACATTAAATAGGTTTAGAAAAGTGGTATTTTTTTTCTCTGCTTTAGCATCCTGTATGTTTATATTAAGTGTGATGAGAGATCCTAGCCAAAAAAAAAAAAGCAAACCAACCTATTGAATTACTTTAAAAAAAAAAAAAAACCAAAAACATTTTTATAGTACTCGTAATGGCAACAGATTAAAAAAAAAAAATACGAACAAAAGGCAGCTTTGGGTTTCAGTTAAGTACAGATTTTCAAACACTTTTCACTGAACATATGTAGAAGCTTAGACTATTTTGAGGAGAGGCTTTTCAGGGTGTTTTGGTTTATGGGGAGGAAATCAAGGTCTGATAAAATAGGAAGTCCTTGAGTAATTTCTAACTATGGACACATTCACATTATGAAAGAAAATAGGGTTAAGTTTGTAGATAAACTCTTGTTTAAGGGTCCATCATCTACTCTACAGGTATTTGGGGGAATTTTCCTCTGAGCAAGCTCTAGGCTGGATGTATGCCCATCAACCAGTGGCACACTTCTGCACTCCCAGCATACATCTTCCCCTACATCCACACACAGCCCTGTTCATGCACTTTGAGACAGCCCTGTGGTGTGAACCAAAGCACAGAATCGAGAGATTTACTATAAAACTGCTCCCCTAATGCAAAATTAACATTAATGCAGATGCAATGTCTGTAGCTTTTCTTGGGCTAGTTGTTCAACACCATTTTAAAGACAGCAAAACTGAATACTATGTCTCAGAGTCCTTATTGCTAAGGTTCTTGGGTTTTTTTCAAATGTATTATATGTTCAACTAAGATATTACCTTTTTTCACCAAGAAAGTGTTTAGCTCTATCTTATGAAATCACACAAATCTAAACTAATATCCCTCAGGTGTATTTACTATTCCACTGCTACTGTTTACACTTCTACTAGTACAATTAGTATTTTTCGCTACTACTTTTCTCTGAGGTATTGTTTTATATTCAGTCAGCTGTGCTTTTTGAATCATTCCATGAGTATGGTTTATGCACCTTCCTTCCAGTGTATTTTAACAATAGTGATTTATACTTATTACCAAGTCATCAATGTAAATATTGAACAGAACCATGCACAATACAGATCTCTGCAGAACACTGTATAAAAGAAAATTCAGTAATAACTCACCTGTCCATTAGGCAACTCATGATCTACTTGTTATGTGATCTAATCTTTTTCTTAGAATGTCATATGATATTAAATCAAATACTTTATGTAATTTCAGCTCTATTTACTAAATCCATAATCAAGGCTGACAGCAAAATCTTATTTGCTTGACAAGATTTATATTCCAGTAAATCATGTTCACTACCTATAATTACATTCTCACCATTTAATTCATTGTGGTTTATATTTTATATCAGTTTATGTCCAATATTGTCCAGGATTTATTCCAAGACCTTTCCAGACAATTCCCAGTACTCTTGTATGGAACTGGTCCAGACTTGCCGGTTTGAATTTGTATACTAAGTTTTTAATTCAAAGTTTGATAGATAAAGATATTTAGTGAAAAAAGAGCACAAAGTCAATTTCTGTAAAAGGAAGGTAGCAGAGAAAGAGAAGAGGCTGCTCTTTCCAGAGTTTTCTTCTCCCACTAGCCACTAGCTGCTCAGTAGCACAGATTGCAATCAATCAGATATCAGGAATACTATAATTAAAAGCCAACTAATTACAGAATTTTGTCATTTTGGGGTTTTCAAGACACAGTCATTTTCAACTGTCCACAAATAGCTGTTATATATAATGTGCGTATGGACTTGGAAACCTTCACAAGAACCTCAGTGACAGCACAGTTATCAGAAATGCTCAAATGGTCTAACACAGTCAGGCTTCAGTGCCTGTACTTCCCTGTATGTGCATAGATACAAGGTAGTGATAGTTGTGAAAAATAAGTTTAAAATAAGCTAGAAAAATGTTATCATTTGTGCTTTAGAGGGGAAACATTTCTGAATACATACATAAATTTTCAGGCTCTGAGGTTTTTTGCACTTCTGCTTTGGTCGATGAACACTGTATGAGTAGCATTTTTAAAATTTCTGCACAATTTGTTTACTCACACTTGCAATCTAGCTGCTTTTCAAATTTTAATTTAAATAATAAAGATTGATATAGTTACAGATTAATATTATATATAGGTACATATGACCCTGGAAAAAGACAAAAAAGACTATCGAGGTTATATAGCAACTTTTGAAGTTTTATTCTTTTATCTATATTAAAAAAGAAAACCTATAAAAGGTTAACACTGAAAATTTCATTTAAGCCTCTGCATTCAGAAAGTTCATGCTCATGACGAATTAGATGGGAACTGTAAGCTGATCTACTTACATGTTACTGACGTTTCCTATTTCTCCAGTCTCTAAGCACACCAAGTCTTACATTACACTAGTTCAGAATGATTTATTTTGTATCATCTAGCTGATAGAAAATATTTTTTTTAACATTATTTTTCCTCACTTAAAATCATTTTACACTGTCATCATATAAAAGTGGTCATTTCTGCAAGGAGTTACATGCAACAAAGGTTCTAAAGATCCAGACACAGCATAGCTCATCAGCTGAGCATTATGCCTAAACTGGTGAACCCAGCTTAATATGCCAAACAGCAGAAAATGATTTTTCAGCAGCATACTCTGTCTGTATGTCAGCAGCAGTGCCACTTGAGAGCACGATGGAGCTTCTGAACATATCTTGCTGAAATCTCACCCTGCAGGACCTTTGGTTAGCCCTGCATTTTGGAAGGATTTCTGTCAAGTGTGCTGGCTGTCATTCCTTTGTACCTTATGATCCCAAGCCTCTCTAATTCACATCTTACCCTCAATTCATGTGCCTCTCACGCATGCCCGCCTTCACGTTCTTTTCTGAAAGACTATAGTAACTTCAGTCTTTCAGCATCATGAAGATGAACACACCAATTCGTGAAAAAATCCATATAGCGCAATACCCAATAATACATGCATTCATGCCAAAATAAGATCAGAATTATATAAATGCCAAATTTGCCTTTATGTTACACATTTATAGAATCCTAGAATTGTTTGGGTTGGAAGGGACCTTAAAGATCATCTAGTTCCAACCCCCCTGCCATGTGCAAGGACACCCTCCACTAGACCAAGTTGCTCAGAGCCTCATCCAGCCTGGCCTTGAACACTTCCAAGGATGGGTCAT
Source organism: Rhynochetos jubatus (assembly GCA_027574665.1). Taxonomy (NCBI): domain Eukaryota; kingdom Metazoa; phylum Chordata; class Aves; order Eurypygiformes; family Rhynochetidae; genus Rhynochetos; species Rhynochetos jubatus. Next base: position 61,397,471 of record CM050649.1, read on the forward strand.
CCACAGCTTCTCTGGGCAACCTGTTCCAGTGCCTCACCACCATCTCCGGGAAGAATTTCTTCCTGATATCTAATCTAAATCTCCCCGCTTTCAATTTAAACCCATTACCCCTTGTCCTGTCACTACAGGCCCTTGTAAAACATCCCTCTCAAGCTTTCTTGTAGGTCCCTTTAGACATTGGAAGGCTGCTATAAGGTCTCCCTGGAGCCTTCTCTTCTCCAGGCTGAAAGCATTTATTTAGTTTCAGGAATCTTCTGGGCTGAAGGAGGTTTTTCAGTCAAGGCGGAAGAATTTAGGAGATTTTAAATATCATTTTTTCTTGGGAACTACAGTATTTTAAAATATTATCATTCTATCATGTATCATACAATAAGAAAATTATAATCATATAATTAGAAGAATGAGACTTGCTATTACTGAATGTCTCAGTATTATCTGTCAGGTATCTAATCAACCTGAAATATTGTTTACTCTAGTGCATGCTACCTACTCTGTCATTAACATTAGCTGTTCATTGACTTGCCTATTGAAAGTGTCAAGATAAAAATAAAAAGGAGAAGTCAAAGGAAACAGAAGTTTTGAATTTCATTTAAAAAAATATTTTATACAGTTATTAAATGTCTGTAATTGTGGATTGTGGCTCTTTTGTTAGTGTTTCAACTGTTATTTATTTCATGATGTATTTGGATTTTAGCCTATCACACGGAACCACAAAAAGGATACCTCATATCCATTCAGTGATCTGGGAGCTCTTTGACTACACGTATCTATTTTGTTGATGTAAGAGATATAGATGAAGAGCATTCTCAGTAGTGAGGGCCTCTTAACTCAGCTGTATCTTAAGGTCAGAAGGGCATTGGGAGCTGTGGCAAAGGATCCTATTAGCTCAACTATATTTATCTTCTTCTTGAAAATAATAGTTAAATAAAAATGTAACCAGTTCATCTTGAAATGAGCTCTCATGCAATATGAAAATCTTCAAAAAGCTCCCAGGTGAAAATCTGGAATTCAGAAATTATTTAGCCGAAATGGACAAATATTAACATTGATCAAGTTCTTTCAAAATTTTAAAATTTAATTTTTGTATTCATGAATTAATCTAAATAATGCTTTTGTTTTAAAATAATGTTGCTCTATTTTAGGTGTTTGAGATTTCCATTTTAAGTTGAAATGTTATATATCAAACAGAACAATGCTCTGTTCCAGGAAAGATCGAAAAATTTTCCATGACAGAGCTCAATATCCTGTAGTTATCTCTCAGAAAGAGCCACTTAAACCATGCGTAATGGTCACAGAAGTCAATAGTGTCTTAACAAAGTCAATGAACTATGGATAAGTGCGTACAAATAAAATTTTGATCTGCCTAGTCACTACAACTCTTCCCGTTAAGAATTCTTCTTGATACTCTGCCGTCTGAACTGTGACCAAGTTTAAATTTTCCATTGTTGCCTGTAGCATGTGAAATAAGTCATAACTGAAATAGTGTTGGGCCCTAGTGTTTAATGAGAGTCTGAAGGATTCTTCAGTGTTCTGAATGGTGTTTGATATACACATCTTGCATCAAGCTTACTGTATTGCACAAACTCTCAGGTGTAGAAAATGTTTACATTTTTAGCTTTAAGTAGGATACTCTGAGCTAGTCTGGTAAAATTGCTTTTATACAAATCTGGAATCCTGTTAGTTCTCAAATTATGCTGCACAGAAATTATGTTACGCAGGAAACTCCTATTCTCAAGTTCCTTGTCTTCAGAATAAGAACTTAACTTTTGGAAGGGGAGTTAGCTTATTTTTCTGTAAATCTGTGGAAATCTATGTAAATCTGGCTAATTTACAGTCTTGAAAAATCAAATTTCCTGAGCTTAATAAAGGTTTCCTTAATCTCATTCATACATTTGAAAGACTTCATTTACACTGTGTGTTTCACTTTTTGCCTAAGAATGGCTTTTTGTTCTCTAATCTTAAAGATCTGGAATCCAGTGGCAGACAAAACAACTAAAAATAATGTACCTACCATGTTTTCACAGCAGCCGTCATTCTGTCATGGACATATGAGGAAGAAGAGGCCATTGATTTGAGTAATGACATGACAAAATGCAGGTCAGAAAACAAACCAATAGAAAAGTGGAGATACTACTTAGCATGAAAATACAAAAATGTTTGCTGAAATGCTGAGAGCAGTTAGACAATAGCTAAATAGAGGCAGGTTGATCATAAGTTTGTTGAGGAAAAAAAAAAATGTACTGGGAAGAGATTAGGAAAGACTGAATGAAAACACTGGGAATTAGGGCAGATAAAAACAAAGGTAATTTGGAAGGAGATAAAGTTAGAGATGATGAAGAACCAAGATAAAAGAAGTTATTGCCAGCAGAACTGGCAATAACTGAGGACAGGATTTAATAAAATTCTTGTGGAAGTCTAAAGAAAGATGGAGAGATTAAAGACGAATCCAGAAATTAATCTAAAACTAGAAAGCAGTGAGAAAAAAGGCTAAGTGGAGGTAAAGTCAGGTGGAATATCAGGAGATTTGAGTGTGAAGAGAACTGAGAAAATGGGAATGACATAAGAGACAGACTGCATTAGGAATGATGTGTCAGTTACAGGAAACTAGTACAGGAGGGGCAAAGACCCAAGGACTGAGATAAAAAAATGTGAGAAACAGAAAGCAAAACTGATCATATGATGATAACAAGGTTGAAAGTTGTAATAGAGAAAATATGAATTTGCACCCACACAGACTAGAAGGAACAGAAGGAATCATCTATGGGGAAAAAAAAGGTCATATGGAATTTTCCAACAATTGTATCACATGACATGCCTGCCGGAGTAATTGATAGAGTTTCTCTAGTGTATTATAGGCGTAGTACAAAAATACTTATTTCTGGAAAGAAGAGATTTGTACCAGTCTCAACGTCAGGGTACACGGATTAGTTTTAAGACTGATGTGAATATATTGACTAGGTGGTTGACAGCATTTGTTTAGACATTGGTGTCTATGTCATCTAAGGTGCCATAAGGTATCCAAGGAATGCACAGTGGGCAGGTAGACAGGTCATAGACCTATGTGAAACTTGTTCCTGCTCTGAAACAGCATATGAAGACCAGTCAAGATACTCTAAAGCATGTTAATGAAACCTATCCTCAATATTTCACATGCACCCTATCTCAGCCTGGATACCCGGTTTTACTAAGGCAAAACATTAGTATGTGAACAAAGGTAATTAGAATTAATTAATGGTTTGAATGCAGAACATGTTGTACATTGTTCTATAAATTCATATAATAAAAAATCATTTGGTGACACAATCAAATACACCAGTTCTGGGCACTGTAAGAAGGAGACTTTAAGCAAAAGGCTAAGTGTTAATTTGATACAGGTTTTAATGCTAATCGGTAAATAAGACTTCAGAAAATACATGAAACACTCAGAAAGAAACAGGTATGTGATCAGCTTCTTATTAGTGAGCACTATCCTTGCCAGGCCCTGCACGAGGCAGATTGTGTATAAATGTGACTGTGCAAATAAGGCCGGGACTCAATAAAGCAAGCTGTATGCAGACTGCACAGGCAGGTTGATTTCTGGCATGTGATATTTCTGAGTTTCCTCTGCTTTTGATGTTGTCAAAAATAATGGGGTTTCATTTCCTCGATGATTATTTTATATCACTCCATATAGGTAATACTTCTGTTGAACACTATATAAAGAGCATTTTGTCTTGTCTAGATGGAATGGGAAACAGTATTGTGTGAAATTCACCTTATCTAGATTTGTGTATCAAAGGCATGTGCTGTTCTTCTGCGGTACCCAAGAACAAAGATGTCACTCCAATATATTGAGCTTATGTTAGTCCTTTCTTACCACATCAGAAAAAGAAACCCATTTATTTAATTTTATTGTCAATTGACAAAATATGTTTCCAGGTCTTAAGAACTATAGAGAAAAAAACCAAACCAACCAAACAAAACAAAACAAAACAAAAAAAAAACAAAACAAAAAAAAAACTAAAACAAAAACAAACAAACAAACAAAAAAAAAAACCAACAACCAACCTAACAACAAAGAACCCACAAGAACACAGAGTTTTCAAGAAGCTCTCTACCAAAAAGAAGAAAGGAACAAGGAACAATAAGTACCTACTTCATCTAAGCAGACACTGCAAGATTGTCAGACAGAAAGAGATGTGTGTAGACTGCTAAAATACACAAAGACAGAGAACTGCTATAGTTATATCTCATCAAATGTACCTACATAACAATATCTTATTAACTAAGTAAATGAATTATTCTGCAGTCAGTCTTCTCTCAGATCTGAAAAAAGTAGCATTATCTCTGAAATTAAACATTTTTAAATTTTATCTTTTTTTTTTCCTTCAATCACCTTTGACCAAGAGCCAACTGACAACCATTTTTCTAACTGAGGGAAAGCTGAGGGAAATATGTGTGAAACGTGTATAGTTCTTGAATGGTAATAATACTGTGTGCACACACGTTTACAGCATTGTTCTTGAGGCTCAGGAGTTCACAAAGACCAAAAAGCCAAGTAAATATGAAGCAGATTTCCTTTAAATGAAGAATTTCTCATCCATTTTGTTCAAGGCTTGTTGACTTTGATTGAACTTATACCTAGCTGAACAAGATCCTAAGAAACAATGTGTGTCATCAGCTTCCTAGGACTTGTTGGCATCATGATTAAATGCAACTCATTTTGCAGAAGCTTGATTTCAAATGAGTGTAGCAGGTCAAATATTCCTTTCAAGGAAGGACACGGCTCACCTGGTAAGTGGGTTACAAGCAAATAACATTTGCTTTAATAAAGGCAAAAAAGTCATACATCTTAAGAAAAAGACTGGAGTGTGCTTAGAGCTTACAGGAGATCATCTGAGGAGCAGTGACTCTGAACAGTGCTTTGGGTTGCATGATGGATAACTGTGGATGTAGGCACAAGAGATATTACTGGGGAAATGCTGAGGTAACTTACTGCTGACTTTGTCCTGGTGTCCCCATTCATGGAAAGTCTAAGACCTTGGCTCATTTCAAAACTTTTACAAGAACTGTGATCACCCCGGGAGAATCCAAAAAGAGAGAAGAGACTACGTAGAAGGTTGGAGAGTACATCTCATGTACAAATCCCTGTACTTTTCCCATTTAATGAAATTCAAAGTATTTTCTTTTCTTATTTATTGTTAGATTCACCTCTCTAAACACTCATAGGCAAAGTGATCAAAGTTAACGTGTCTTGAAAAATCATGTGTTGAGCTGCTGTACTTCATTTTCCTGTTAAAATAATCAAAATTATATAATACAGACAAGTGATCACTACAATAGTGATCAGATCACCTGTTGAAAAAAAGGTGTGCAGAAACCTAGGATCAACATCACCTTGGGAAACTCTTATAAGAAACTGTTCTTTAACACCCTTTTAGCTTGAATACTGAATTTTGTATTAACCCATAGAATGGTTAGGATGCCAATTGCTCACACAACACTATGCTTCTAGTGGAATATTTCTAGTGGAGGGTGTCCCAGCTCACAGCAGGGGGGTTGGAACTAGATGATCTTTAAGGTCCCTTCCAACCTAAACCATTCTATCATTCAGTGAATACTATATTTTTACTCATATTATATTTTATATATATATTTTATATTATATTTTGTATTTTTATTAACACCTTCCTAGTTATGCTAAAGTCTAATGCCAACATTTAAATATATTCTTGTGATTTAATTTTGTCCAGACAAAATAAACAGTTTTGTACCATGTTTCAGGCTTGCAACTTTCCAGGATTTTACTATTTTATAACAATTAATGTACTGCTTTAAAGCTAATTTACTCCCCCCACCCCCCTCCAAAATATTAAGCGCTTTACATTTAAGATAGCATTTTTCCATTTTACACTGGTCCTTCTCTCTTTGTTAGGTTTATTAGGAAATAGGTTGAAAACTGAAAGGACATGAGGCAGATCTCAATCTTTAAAAAATGAGGATAAAATAGTAACAAGCAAACTCTTTGTTTCCATATTACTTTTCCTATTGAAGTAATGCACTTATTTTTATGGGACACATTAATCACGATAGCAGACATTCTTCAGTTTTCTCCTGCCCTTGTCTTCCTGAGGACCACAGGTAGGCACTGTCACTTCAAATGCAAATTGGGCTGCTTTAGACATCTAGAAAACTATATTTACAGATTCAAGTGCCTTCTTGAAGAGGATACCATAATATTTCAAACTGGTTTTTGTAGTTGGCTCTGTAGTTCCTTCAGTCGTAGAGAGTACTACAGATAGTCATCTTCCAGAAGAATGTGACTAATGTCTCACAGTCCTGTGTATATATTCCGTTCTTGGAACTTCTAATTTGTATTTTTCAGGATAAGTTTCCTTTCTGCTTATGATCCAAACTAAAGAGATTGCATAGAAGAGGAATCATGGATCAGGTTCTAGGTAAGAAACAGCAGAAGAAATGATAGTGAAAGCTGGCCACCAAAAAAGATTAGAGTGTCTTTGGTAACAACAAACTTGTAAATTAGTGTAAGGCTTAACCCTGGGCTGCCCAGAAACATGGCAATAAATTAAGTACACTCACTTGTTAGATAGCTATTAATTCAGGGTTTTGTTAGCAATTACACAGTAAGAGATGAGCTCTCCCCTGGAAAAGTATTCTGCTGCTGGATTGACACTTAGGTTCCCAGTTGCAAGAGCGATGAGACCTTCACACCCTTCCAACTCAGCAGCTGAATCTTGAGGACAGTTATCCCTAAGAAGCCAATCACTTATTAATATTTCTTCATATCATGAGAAGTAATAGGATATCAGTCTCCAGACTCTTCTTTCTGTTTACAAAGTTATATTACTTCTGTAATTATTTTCTGACAGTTACATTACTCTGAATAAGTCCTAGAATTTTATGACTGATATTTTCAGGAGAGTTATTTGATAGTCAAGTCGCTGGAATACTTTGGTTTCTCTGGGTCAAGATTTGGCCTTCTTTTTTCTCTGAACTCATATGGTGGGGTCAACAGGGGTTTCTTACTTATGAATTAAAAACTTTTCTTTTTCTGATCATTGCAGTAATTCTAAATGTTAGTCTCCATTTTTGCTAGAACTACTATGGAGACAAAATCAGCTCCCTAAAAGTCACCGGCAAGGAAAAGGCAAAAATTAACCTTTCTTCCCAGTTCCATCTTTGCATGAATACACCAGAGATTGGTCAGCACAGTTCTGAAAAATTTCCTTGCTTGCACAATTTCAGCTGACTTGAATGGTAAAATTTATCTATTGCTTTCTTCTCTCCAGTAACTTTAATTTGCAAAAGAGTTGACCTTGCCTGTAGTATGGTTACAGACTATTGCATTTGTGACACAGCCTATGTTCAGGATTTGCGTAGGCTAATTGCAGTCCCAGATCCCCACCTTCCCAGGTATTCTCTCTCTGAAATTTGTCAAAACAAGCTTTTGCTCTAGTTTTGGATTTCTGTAATTTTGTAGCTACTTCCAAATGTACCTGATTTAGAAATTTACATAATGTTTGAATAATTATTTACCCCTGTGTCTAAGAGCACAAGTATTCCACATCAAATGTTCTGGCATGTGTATATTTCACACTATTGTCACCTCAAAGGGAGTTTCTGTTAGGAGCTAGGGAGGTTTGAAGAACTGTTGGAACTAAGGGAACTGTCAAATCCCAATTATTCTTTTGCCACCTGGTAACTTCCTCAGTATTGTTTTCATCATCTGTTTCATTTGTTCTACTGTGCCTGATGGCTGCATTCACAAGACATGCATTTTTTTGTTGTTCTTAACAGCTTTGAATATTTTCAAAACATCTGTCATCTTCAATCTTAGCTGGGAATATCTAGAGAGAAAAGAATTTTTTCCACCATAACTGCAGCTGTGGCTTGCTCAGCAGTCTGCTGTAAAAGAAATACTTCTACCTTACTTCAGAGTACTGAGGGAGAGAACCTACAATTACAAGTCAAAATTAATTTCCTTTAGGGTTTTCTGTCACTGGACCCACAAAATAAATTTGAAAGTACGCTGACATTCTTCATATCTCTGAGAACCTGAAGGGACTTCTTTAAACTTGATGGTTTGCTGGGAGAAACATTCGGGTATATTTTGGCACACATGCTTTTCAAGCCAGAAGCCCAAGCCAGAAAGCTTTTGAGAAGTCTTTTCCTAGATGCCCTCCAGTGAAGGTGTCAGAATAATACCACATTTCCTTTCTAAACTGAGTCAATATTCTCTATATAGGAATCTTACTTCCTTCAAACAGCAGTAACTCAAGTATTGTTTGTATTTTACCTAAGAAGCCTCTTTGCTAGTTCTTTTTCCTTTCCTCAGTTATCATCTTCAAACATATGAGGACATGTTTCAAATATTTTGTCTTTTTCACAGTCTTTAAATTACTTTTTTCTTTTCATTTGATTCCTTCATGAGAGTTCCAAACAGTACAGCCTCATCTATGGATTTTAAAATTTTGTTTAAATTTTTCCCAAGCCCTTATCTCATCAGCTGACCGGTCTTCTATTTTAAGTAAATACAGTACCATGAGCTTTTAATTCTTTCACCATGGAATGTTTCTGCAGTTTAGTAAGGTCACATATATACTGCAACAAAGGAATAAATTTATAGAAGTGACTCATCAGAAGTGTGCTCACAAACCTCCCTTGTTGACAAGAATTTTGTGAGAGAACTGTGTTTCCAACTGCAGTCTGAAAACAAGGTAAGAATTCAACTGCTACAAAAATATTCAAGTGCAGGCCATGGAAAGTAATTCTACAGTGAGCTGAGTGTGGGACACCTGAGTAATTCATGCTTCAAGTGCTTCCAGATGTGGGTGAAATTGTGTGGCTGTCAAATCCAGTATGTCTTTTCTTGAATGTAATAACTGGATGAATTATAAAACATCAGTTTGCAGGCACATCTGTGTGTGAGAGTAGTGATTTGAAGTACTGGTTCACTCTTTTCCATCTTTTATAGCAAAAACTGCATAGCTGTGTGGGTGTTATGCTAGTCTGGTTTGTACCAGTCAGAAGTGAAAAATGTTTGATGATCATTAGTAAGTGTTCCCCTCACACTGAGAAAACTTACTTTCCACACTAACCAATAAGAATAAAGGCTTAATTTCAACTCTAAACTTCTACACCTGTCCTAGGCTGTACCTGCAGCTGAAGTCATTTAGAGCATTTGTGTGTCTCCTCCCCTAGACATTTAATCTGGTTTTCCTGTAATTATTGCACAGGTTCCACTGAGGCAGTGCCATTGGGAATTGACTCATGATAGTACCTATTAACATCCAAAAATAATGTACTGATTGTTGAATGAGAGTTGTTTCAACACGAAAGCATGGTGAAACAACTCTCTTTTAACCATAAGGACATAATTCTTCACTTTCAATGACCAGCATATTTATCTTTTACAGGATTGATGTTCTGTCCACCTTTAAAAGGTGGCATACCAAAAAAATCCTTTCACTAACAGCTGCACTTTTGCTGAATTACACTTGAGGTCTGTTTGTTTTGGTGTCTCTGGTAGATTTTTTTATTTCTCTAGCTTGTCCTCCTTTACTTCTATGGCTAAGCCTCATGAATTTTGGTAATTTCATTTATGCTTGTTTCATTCGACAATGGAAATGGAAGAAACATTAAGAAATCACCAGAGTAAACACGTAAAATATGCACTCAATACCCAAGGAAGCAGAGATATAATTTTGCTAGGACCTTCAGCCAAATGAATGGAGAAAAAAATCCTTGCTTGTGTGTAAGGCTGAAAACCACTCAACCTTGAGATCTAAACTATATTTCAATCAGGCATCTTAAACACGGCTGTAACACATGTAGGTGTGATTTGATTCAATTTCCAGTAAACAGCTTTAAAACACTGATCTGCCTGCTTTTCCTATTGGTTAAGCTGTGAAATTGGTGACTGAAAAACACTGTCAAACTAATTTTGTTGTAAGTTGCCAATTCAGGTAGCATGACAGAGGCAAGGCTGCCACAGCTCCGTGCCCCCTGGTCCCGGCAGCAGTAGGGTTGAGCATGTATTTCCAGCTCCCAGGGTTCCATTGCTGAGTGTGTATTTCCAGACAGCACATGCTCACACCCTGTGCAACACATATACATGGATGCACGGCCAGCCACACAGAACAACATAAGCAGGCATGCTATCACCGACACGGACACACCAAAGGTCTCTTCCTGTTCCTCTCGTTGACTGATCAGGATGAAGGTCTGTTAGTGGAAAATAAATGCATAGATATACATATATAAAATATTGGTCTTTCCAGTACCTTGACTTAAGGCATTCAGTCTACCCAGTAGTTGGCGCTGGTATCCTATGTCACTGGCATACAAGCTTCCCCAGGTATCCCAAGTCACTGGCATACAAGCGTCTCCAGCTGCAGTCTCACTCCAGCTGCTTGCACAGCCCCCCTTACACAGACATACACAAAAGTGCACCCGCACGTGTGCACCCACGCCCTGCATGTTCCGAGTCTTTCTGGTGCCAGCCCTGCAGCAGGGAGGACACTGCCCTCCCACACCCGAGTACATGGAACAGGGAGCCCTTGCCCAGGAAAACAGTACAAAACAGAGTTTAATGAGGAGACTTTTAATGAGAGGCTTTGCTGGCTGGCAGAGGCACAATCAGGCACATGGCCTGACCTGCCTCTGCTCACATTCCACTGGCCTCTGTTATATCCTTTCCCTCTGTTTTCCCACACTTCTTCCTCTTCCAACCAGACACCTTGATCTCTCCCTGTCTTTCCTTCATTACTTATCCTAAACACCCTGTAATGACCCAGGTTCCCCCTGTCTTTACAAACACCACTGGTCATATACAGCAGCACTGTGACACTGAATGCTTCCTGCTGGCATCCCACTGCCTGCCCCACTGTGTTTCACACTCATGTCTCATCCTTTCATACTGCTTCTCCCTTTGATGGTTATCTATAAGCATCCCACCTGAACAGTGAACACATGCCAGGTAGCCCAAGTTGGCTACATTTCTTCCATGTCAGAGTTTTATACTGTGTGGTTTTACAGCTGTTGTAACATCTCAGGAGCAGGGACATAAATTCAAAATGATCACAACAGAGAAAATCCAAAGCTGCATGTGCAGAGATATTGGTGTGATGGATTGGTATTGTTCTCTGGGAGACCAGGGAGACCACTGGTGCTTAGGGAACATAAGCTTCTGTGGAAAATTGCAAAGCTTATTTTGTTGATGACATCACTGTGCACAACTATTCACTAGGGCTCTCTTATTCTCTGCAGGAATGCTTATGCCTGGTTCAGGTTATATGAGCAACTGTTAGGATTAAAGAGCTAAGAGAGTATTAAACTTCCTTTCGTATGTTGACAGTACTTCTGCAGCAAGGGCTCTCAATGTCTGTTTTTTAAGGGGAAAAGAATCATAAATTATGTTATACCACTGCCTCTTCAGTGCAAAAAAGGAAGACAAGTGCTTAATCAAGATACTCAGTAGTTCTTGTTCTTTCCTTTTGTGAAAAGAGTTGTTAACAAATAAGTTAATTTAACCAGAATTTCCAGGAGCCACAAGCATAACATTACTTGAAATTTCACATCCAGTGCTATAACCAATAGCTGATAGTCAGGTGCTACATTTTTTTCAATATCTTTACAGTGAGATTTGAAAGACCCTGGTTTAAAACAGCAGGGTAAGAACTCAGCAAATGCTGATGAACTGTCAAACAAAGCAAGTCAATCAAACCATCAGTATCAACAGTAACATGAAAACTGGGATAAGGTTCTAACAAGTATCACTTATACAGCTATCAGATAACTGTTCTTTGTAGACTAAACTTTAGTTTGAACATCTAAGATCTGGATACCAGCCATAAATACAACTGGAGGCTTAACAGCTCTGTGAAAGAGGAGTGAAACTGATGAGTAGGACTTATACTCTGAGCAATGTAATTAGAGAAATTATTCTATGATGAGAAAATGTATTTAAGATTAAAGGAACGAGGAAAAGGAAGGATGTTTAAGGCTACAGATGTGGTGGGTCTTTGTCTGTCAGCTAGGAAATGCTAGTGTCATCTGACAAGATTGCCAATAGCTCCTTAATGAGATATATGAGTGGTACAAGCATCATGTAAGGATCTCATTATAGCAGAGATTGATAGTGAATGCTAAGGTAACTTGAAATGTGCAGAGTGTCTGATAAATAGTAGCATTTACAGCAGAATGCACTGACTGTCGCTCCTGAGTTTGCTCTATTATGAATAGTTGGTGAGTCAGTGAGGGGGAGAAGCATCCCACATTACCACTACTTCAGTCCCACCATGTTGTATTGAAGACTGCAGATCAGATGACTCCCTTGTGGGTGAACTTTCAACATCTGTAATTCTTCGGAGTAAGAGGAGAGCATGTTTCAGGCAACCTCAGGGAACATGCTGCTCTCTGCAGAGTGGAAATCATTTTGTAATTTTCAGATAAATAATGTTAAAACAAACAAATTTTATGAACTGATTCATTCAGTGAAAATGAAGGTGTTTTGGAGGTAAGTAACTATAGTACAGTCAGCTGTTTCTGGTAACTAAGAGCTTGGAAGAATTAGTGATGCATTTTGAATTACAAAGTAATGCAGCTGACTAACATGCATTGCTGTGCAAGGCCTGTGCTTTCCAAAGGCTTTGTGCTCTACTGCTGTACTTTAAGTACATGTGCTCATTTGTTTGACAAGGTTTTGGTAGCAGGAGGGGCTACAGGAGTGGCTTCAGGGACAAGCTTCCAGAAGCTTCCACGATGTCAAACAGAGCCAATGCCAGCCGGCTCCAACATGGACCCACTTCTGGCTAAAGTCGAGCCCATCAGCAATGGTGGTAGTGCCCCTCGGTAAAATGTGTTTGAGAAGGGGAGAGAAAAAAAAATAAAACAACCGTTTTATTTCTTTATTATCTCTGATAGTTGCAGCCAGAGAGAGGAGTGAGAAACATGAGATAAATAACTTTGCATACACCAAGGTCAGTGGAGAAGGAGGACAAGGAGGTGCTTCAGGCACCGGAGCAAAGGTTCCCCTGCAGTCTGTGGTGACAGGGCAGGCTATGCCCCTGCAGCCATGGAATGTCACAGGGGAGCAGAGACATGCCTGCAGCCCCGAGAGGGCCCTATGCCAGAGCAGGTGGATGCTCAAAGCAGGTGGTGACCCCATGGGAAGCCCGCACCGGAGCAGGCTTCTGGCAGGACCTGTGGAAAGAGAAGCCCAGGCTGGAGCAGGTTTTCTGGCAGGACTTGTGTCCCCACAGGGGACCCACTCTGGAGCAGTCAGTTTCTAAAGGACTGCACAACATGAAAGGGACTCAAAATGGAACAGTTGGTGAAGAACTCCAGACCATGAGAAGTGTTCTTGTTGGAGAAGTTCATGAAGGACTGTCTCCCGTGGGAGGGACCCCATGCTGGAGCAGAAGCAGAGTGTGAGGAGTCCCCCACACCAAGGAGGAAGGAGCAGCAGAGACAACCTGTGATGGACTGACCACAACCCCCATTCCCTGTCCTCCTGCATCACTCAGGGTGAGGAGGTAGAGAAAAAACAGGAGTGAAGTTAAGCCCATAAAGAATGGAGGGATGGGGGAAAGGTATTTTAAGATTTATTTTTATTTCTCATTATCCTACTCTAACTTGATTGTTAATAAATTAAATTAATTTTTCCCCAAGTCAAATCTGTTTTGCCTGTGACGGTGATTGGTGAATGATCTGTCTCCCTGACCTTATCTTGCCCCATGAGCTTTTTGTTAAATTTTCTCTCCCCTGTCCAGCTGAGGAGGGCAGTGACAGAGCAGCTTTAGTGGGCACCTGGCCTCCAGTGTGATGACAATGACAAGTATATTTCCTTGTATCTCAGTGGTTTAAAAACTTGGTGGCTGTTGTTGTTGGCATTGTTATGACAAACAACAAAGTGACAAATGCTTCCACTGCAAGTTTTTCACAAATTGCAAAGCAATAACAGCTGAATGGTATAGTCTGGGAAGACACAATAGAAGAACTTAGAGGACAGCATAGGAAAATCTATGTTCAATCGTACAGAAAACCGACCAGAACCACAACTCTGTTCCACTGTAAATGTGGAAGTCTATCTCAGAAATTATGTGAGAGTAAAAACTTGTTTCATACCTAGAATAAGGAAAGAAAACAAACTCAAATCTCAGGAGCAATGTAACAAGAAAAGCAGGTCATGAATAGCTGAAGTACAATCCAAGAGGAAACTATCTAAATCTTGTAATCGAAAAGCAAGCACATTTGGTGATGTAATACAACTGCTAAATAATCCTTTACAAATCTCAATAAATATAAGCAGTGTGTATTAAAACAATTTTCAAATGAACTTAAAAGAACCAATAAGTCAGGAAGAAAATGTTATCTAGGAAAGACACTGTTTCAGGATCTTGGTTTAGATGAAAACACACTCATAACTACTTCACTAGTTTCTATCTGTTTAGTAAAATTTGCTTCTTGTTTAATTTTGATTTTATTATCAAGGCTCAGACTTCTTTTGAATAGAACTGAAAAAATGATAACTCCCTATTAAAAGCACTACAGATAAGTTCTCACAAGGGCAGGTTCCAAACTCAAATTAACTACATCAGAAATGAGATGAAAGTTGCCAAGTTGCAATGACACCACTGGAAACAATCCAAAGAAGCAATTCTTTAGCACTTTTTTATCCCACAATAACCAATTTATTTACTCAGAAGTTGTAACTATACATGATACATATACATTACTGACAAGCTGGGGCACAGATCTGCTGAAAAGGGCATGGGTGTTCTAGCACATGGCAGGCTGAACATGAGACAGCAGAGTGTTTCAGCAGAGAAGGCAACCAACAACATCCTAGGCTGCGTTAAAAGGTGTAGCACTGCTCACTCAGCAAGTCTAGATATTGCCTACAGTTTTGGGCCTCCCAACACAACAAAGACACATAGGCAAACTAGAGGTCCTGTGATTTGGATTTGTAACCAAAACCAATGTTGATAACACAGGAATATTTTAGCTGTTGCTGAGCAGTGCTTACACAGACTCAAGACCTTTTCTGCTTCTCACACCACCCCACCAGTGACTAGGCTGGAGGTGCACAAGCTGTTGGAAAGGAACACACACAGGACATCTGACCCCAAATGACCAAAGGGATATTCCATATCATATGGCGACATGCTCAGCAATAAAATCCAGGGGAAAAAGAAGGAATCATGGCATTTGTCTTCCCAAGTAACCGTTACATGTGATGAAGCCCTGCTTTCCTGGGTGTGGCTGAACATCTGCATGCCGATGGGAAGTGCTGAATGAATTCCTTGGTTTGGTTTTCTTGTGTGTGCAGCTCTTGCTTCACCTATTAAATGGTGTTTGTCTCAACTCAGGAGTTTTCTAATTTTCACTCTTCTTATTCTCTCCTCCACCCCATCAGGGGTCAGTGAGCGAGCAGCTGGTTGGGACTGAGCTACCCAATGATTTCAGGGTATGAGCTGCTGTATAGTAAATTAAGAGTATTATATCCTGCTGCTTACCCTAATTTTATTATAAAGTCTTCATGAGCTCTTCCTCATTTGCAAGCTTTTCTCAAATACCATCTGATTAAAATGATCTATTCTTATTTAATTTAAATAAGGTCTGTCTGCAGTTCAACAGGCAAAATTCTCTTCTCATTTGCTGAGGTCAACATATGGGGCCACCAATGTTCTCACAGGACACCCCAGCCCCTTTCAGACTTTCTTCACAGTATATCCTTTGCCTCTTGATTCCTTCTATCTGCTCCCAATGCCTTCTGATCCTGTCAAAGACATTAGACCTCTGGTTTAAATATTTTGTGGAATGTATTTTAATACCTTATTCTCTGATTCAGTAGCTTTTGTAATTTTTTAAGTCAGGTTCAATTAAAACAGACTGTTAAGGTTCTTTGGTTGATTGATTGTTTTCGTTTGGTTTTTGGTTTTAAGTAGTAAGTACTGGAGAAATAGACCTAGTAGATTGATAGGTGGGTGATTTGTTGTTAACAACTCAATTATCTTCATTGTCTTTTACATCTTACTCAGTTATTCCAATCACTCCACCCTACTAATTGCCCTGCTCCTTTTTTTCTTCCCCCAATCCCTTCAAAGAAAGAGCAAATAGCACTAAAATATAAATGAGCTTTCAGTTTTCTTGGAGTTAGATTGCTCTTTGTTTTAATTATATTCAACCAATCTGTTGAGAGAGAAAAGCATTTATTGTAATTAAAAGAAAAATAAAGAAATTTTATTGTTACTATAAAGCTGGTCTTACAACTTGCTTCAAAGTAGGAAAAGTTTTCAGATGCAGTACCAGGCAACAACCGGTATATTTTAAACAGCAAAGTGCTGTAAACATGGTAGGGTGCCATAACCATAGAGATAAGGTGAGAGGTTTTAAAGGATGCAATACGAGCAATAAAAATAAGTCAGTCGCACAACATCATAACACTGATCAACAAAAAATGCTAAAGTAAAGGAATATTTCCAAACCTGGAAAAAAAAAGGCCATAAAATTAAAGATGCAGAATGAAAAAATAAGTCTTCAACTGAAGAAACAGGATAACAGGCAAGCTCTGGATATAAAAATAAATGTAATCGTTTTGCTGTTGTTGAAGATCTGATGTTAGGTAAACACATGTTGTTAGAATCAGCAAAAGGAAGATGAGGGTGTTTGGATTCCATTCCTGATCTGAGTAAAGTGTCAGTGGCAAAGCAGATAAAATAACATGCTCAGTACTGCTAAAGATTAAAGAAACATCAGGAAAATGGTTATAAATCAAAAAACTTAAATTAACAGATTTGTAGGTGCATCTTGCTCATTTTAATGAGTCATTCCATGTTCTATAAACCAACCGTTAGATCCATTTATGATCAATGTTAAAAATTGCTAGTGGTGTTTTAATTAAATCTTTATGTTAAACAAAAGGCATTTTCCTGTGCAGAATGGACATTTTATCTTAAATGAAAAATGCTGTCTTTGTCTTGCAGAAAGTACTGTTATCCTTTCCCATTGTCTGCATCATTATCACAGAGTAATTTAATACTGATATGTGAAAAACAAGCATGCTGCTTATACATGGCAATTTAAATAAGCAAGGTGTTCTTGAAACTCTGAAACCATTTTTTGAGAACCTGGAGGTTTTCTTTCTTTTATTTTAGTTTGTTTGGTTGGTTGGTTGGTTGGTTTTTTTTTTTTATTTAGTTTGTTTTTTAAAGTAATCATGCAAAATGTGTTTTTTTCAGGTAAACACCTACAGACCTTAGATATATTTTGCATACCACGATACAGCAATTTTTAATCTAGGTCATTCAAACCAATAAATCAAATAGAATGCTATTTGAAAGTTATTTGGGGATCTAAATACTATATAATAAATTAAATTTAAATTTAGGACTACCCACCGACTACCGTCAGGTTCTCACAAGTGTGGGAGGTGTGTATCTGGTTGTACTCAGTTTCTCCAAGGACACGATAAATAAATCTGGCTGGGTCATATTTCAAACAAATATTAAAGTGGTAGCTTCTTCTACACATCTTTCAAAAGAAAGCCTCAAAATTATGTTTTTTCACTCCTTATAGCAATTTGTTGCACCTTCATTCATGGTTTTTCTTGTTCCTGTTCCCTATCTGGCCTCTCTCTTGATGTTCTCGCATTAAAATGCATCGTTTCAGCTGCAGACCATTTTGTCCCCATGCCTTCTGAGTTTGTATTGTTTCTTCTAGCTTTCAGCTTTTCCGTATTGTGGTATCTAATACCAATCTGTATTATTTAAAATGAGAATTTTTATTATTACTTTTGAAATAATGTTATAGCTCATGTTCACCTTCAGCTATTTTATGTTGTGACTGAAGGTAGTGAAACTGTGTTCAGGCCAGCTCTTCGGACAATATCCATAAGAGAACTGGTTTATTGTCATATTTGGGTATTTGACTTGAAAACAATAATTCTAAAGATGAATTTAAATATGTATAGTCGGTATTGCCTCAGAAGTGAGCCAAGTAGACATCTACACTGAAATCACATGTGCCAGTTTGAAGTGTAGGACACACAGAGTAGTTCAAAGGGAGGTACTAAAGAATGTACAGTGTTTTAGCAGCCTCTTGCAAGGTAATGCTGAGCTTTTATTTGGACCCTTTCCTGGGATTAGGCATTTATTGTGTATCTGAATATGAGAGATTTTCTTCTTCTGTGACTGTGTTTTAAGGAGATGGCATTGTCAATGATGTCTTGCATAATTACAAAACAAATTAGAACTGGTAATAAATTAAAATACTCGCTCAGGAAGCGATGAACTTATATTTATAAACCTTTGGAACCTAGAGGTTTGATTTTCTATATCAACATTTAACTTCTATGTCCCAGAATCATGTTGCAACTTCAATTTGGATTTGGGACTAATTCCCTCTGGTTTTCTTTTCTTTCTCATCCTCTCCAGTGAAACAATGGAAGCTATGTGCAAAAAAAAGTCTTAAGAAGATGTTGTGGTTTAACTCCGGCTAGCAAAATACCACAAAGCTGCTCTCACAAATCCCCCTCCCCTCCTCCAGTGGAGGGGAACAATCAGAGGAAAAAGAAATAAGGAAGCTTGTAAAATTGAGATAAGGACTATTTACTAATTAAATCTAAATTAATATATACAGATACTACTAATAATAAATAATAGAAAGTAAAACATATAGTACAATATGATACAATATGATACAATATGTTACAATTTCCCACCATCCACTGACCAATGCACACCCAGATGTTGAGTGATGAAAATCAGACCCAGAGAGCCCGAGACCCACAGCCCGAGAGCGATCGCAGCCCGAGAGCCGCGGCCTGAAGGCCGGAGCCCGGGAGCCTACTCAGCAGATTCTGAGCAAACCTTATCACTGATAACACAGCCAGAAAACTCAAAACAACCCACCAGCTCCCACACGAATGAGCCAGCACAGGAGCTGGCAAAGCAGCTGACGCAGGAGGGTTAGCAAGGGCCCGGGAGTAAATGAGCAAGGGAGTAAGGGACATAGAGAGGGAAGAGTAATGGCTACTGGACCCCTTCCCCACCCAAGAGACCGGAACATGACGTACTATGGAATGAAATACTTCCTTGGTTAGTCTGGGTCAGCTCCAGTATCCAAAGCGGACAAAAGGCCTTGAGTTCAGTGCAGGCCATCCCCAGCACCAGCTGAGGCCTTATCCATGTTTTCACTTACTGTCCAGCAACATAGTTCCCTGGCAACCAGAGTAAAGGGAGTTAACCCTTTCCTGACCGAACCCAGCACAGAAGACCAGAAGGGAGCCTAATGGTAGGATCACTCATGCAAGCACAAGAAATCTTGTGGTTTTGATTGCTCATGCCCAGACTATTCCTTCATTTCGTCTATTCACCAACAAGAATAAAATTTATAAACTTCCTGTGAAAGACAACTTCAAAGTCCCAAAAGCTATGTTTCACAAAAAGTTCTCAGCTAGCCCATGCAAACCAGGGAAGGAGGCTAAGACACACAGAATTACAAGAGTAATTTCTTGTTCATGGACATGAGGTGTATCTTTCAAATTTGGGCACACCACAGAATCACAGAACCACTACGGTTGGAAAAGACCTATAAGATCATCCAGTCCAACCACCAACCCAACACTACCACGCCCACTAGACCAGGTCCTCAAACACCATGTCTACACATTCCTTGTGAGTCCACCACTTCCCTGGGCTGCCTGTTCCAGTGCCTGAACACTCTCTCAGTAAAGAAGTTTTTCCTAATACCTATTCTAAACCTCCCCAACACAACTTGAGGCCATTTCCTCTTGTCCTATCAACAGTTACCCAGGAGAACAGACCAGCACCCACCTCGCTACCGCCTCCTTTCAGGTAGCTGTAGAGAGCAACCAGGTCTTCCCTTAGCCTCCTTTTCTTTAGGCTAAACAACCCCAGCTCCCTCAGCCACTCCTCATCGGACTTATTCTCCAGACCTTTCACCAGCTTTGTCACCCTTCTCTGGAGATGGTCCAGTATCTCTATGTCCTTCTTGTAGTGAGGGCCCAAAACTGAACTCAGGACTCAAGGTGCGGCCTCACCAGTGCTGAGTACAGGGGCACAATCATCTCCCTACTCCTGCTGACCTCAGTCTTCCTGATAGGCCATTGGCCTTGGCCACCTGGGCATACTACTGGCTCATATTCAGCCATCTGTTGAACAACACCTCCAGGTCCTTTTCTGCCAGGCAGCTTTCCAGCCACTCATCCCAAAGTCTGTAGCGCTGCCTGGGGTTGTTGTGACCTAAATGAAGGACCTGGCACTTGGCCTTGTTAAACCCCATACAATTGACCTCAACCCCTTGATCCAGCCTGTCCAGGTCCCTCTGCAGGGCTCTCCTACCTCCCAGCAGATCAACACTCCCACCCCACTTAATGTTGTGAGCAAACTTACTGAGGGGGCACTCAATCCCCTCATCCAGACCATTGATGAATATGTTAAACAAGACCAGCCCCAACACTGAGCCCTGGGGGAAACCGCTTGTGACTGGTCGCCAACTGAACTTCACTTCGTTTACCGCAACCCTCTGTGCTGTGCCCTCCAACCGGTTTTTAACCCAGCAAAGAATACACCTGTCTAAGCCATGAGCCACCAGACTCTTTAGAAGAATGCTGTAGGAGACCGTGTCAAAGGCTTTACTGAAGTCCAGGTAGACAACATCCACAACCTTCCCCTCATCCCCTAGGTGGGTCATTTGGTCATAGAAGGAAATCAGGTTGGTCAAGCAGGACCTGCCCTTCATGAACCCATGCTGGCTGGGCCTGAACCAGAATGCTGGCTTGAAGACTCATTTGACAGAAGGCTCAAATCCCTGGGAACTATAGACAGTAGAAAATCAAGGAACAAAAGAAATCAAAGAATACCTTAGAATGGAAATTATTCCAAATGAAGACATACATCTCAAATTTACATCTACTTTGTAATTTTGTTCCAACGCCTGTTTCACGAGGCTGACAATACACACCTAGAGCAATATATACTACTATATTAGACTTCCTTATTAAAAATGGATTCCTAAAGTTTATTTCCTGCCTGACTCACTTTGCTGCTACAAAAAACATCTTGGCAACTAAATTAAGAGAACAGTTTGTACGTCTTGTATGCATGCATGTACAAAGTAATGAAAAAGGCAAGGCACTTGATTGATTCTCACGTAAGCTTTATCTATGTTTAAGAATCTGTACTAGTATAACAATAGCATACAGCTACCACTTTCCCATGGAGTCTGAGATAATAATGGGAAAAGAGTTATTTAATTGATGTGGTTTAAATTAGTTTTCTGAATGCTAATTTAAAAAACCTGTTAAATTGCCTTCTCCTGGGGTTTTTGTATGTGTGGCTACAGTTACAGAAGATGTTTGCTCACCGTATCAGTTTTTATTCAGGTTCTGTCTCTGGTTTTGTCATACTTCAAGATCAGAGTAACATAAGAGTAGACTTATCATCAGCTATGTAGTTCAATATAAGTGGAGAAAGCTGTAAAGTGCTGTGAAACTCAGCTGCATTCAGTCAGATACCCCCACCTGCAGTCTTTACTCAAGTAAATGCTAACCCAATTATACCTTTGACTAAAATAAACTGACTAAGGAGCTCAAAAAGTGGTACTAAGTAGGTGGGACTATTGGCTGATTTCTAAAGTGTAACAGAGAAAATTAGATAGTCCTTTCCATTTTTTGCCTTAACACAATGCATAAATAAATTCAACAAAAGGAATATTAATTTCCTGCAATCTTTCTTAAGCAGTTAGTGAAGGCTTCTTTGATTATAATACATAAAAATGTACTAGAATTGTCATGCTGGAAAAAATTCTACCATATTAAATAAATTAGGCTGACTCATTACCTGTTGGGACAAAATTGGTACAATCTAATATTGTATCCATCCTCCCTCAAATCACTTTTGATTTTCTATCTAACTTTACAGGATACAATTTTTAAAGCTTGCAAGGAAGACTAAGGTTTGAAGCAAGATGGATTAGAGTTTAAGTGTCCAAAAAACAGTAGACACTGCTAGATTTGCAATGTTACAAAGTAGCATTCTACTGCTATTGGAGAATGGTACAGTAATTTACACTCATTATTAAGTCATATATATGGTAATAATTTAAGATACTGTATTTTGTTTCAGTGGAGTTTAGTCAGTTTCAAAAATAGGATCTGAGGATCTAGTCCTTCGTAATTAAGGTTAATCCTTGTTATTTACTTGATTTACTCATATTTTAACTGGAGCTTGTTGCTTAATACTAGTGATGAAGCTCTAAAAAAGACCCCATGGTTCAGAATGTTAGAGAAGAGCATAAGCATGGTATCCCAAGTGTTACCACAAATTGTGGGAAAAATTTTAACAGTCATACATATCACTTTAAAAAAAAAAAAAAAAAAAAAAAGAAGAAGGCAAGTGTGGGTGGTTTGCAAAGTTTAAGTCTGTTGGGATCGAGTTCTTTCTTTGGAGATTTACTTCCTTATTTTTTAAAAGCTATTCCCAGAGGGATTTTATAATCTCAGTATACATAAAAAGTAATCAGGAATAATACAGAACTGTCCAAATACAGGCGGTTTCATCCTTCTCTCAGTAGGGACTACAGGTAAGCATAAGGAAGTATGATTAAGAATTAGTTTTACGGTTCAGTGGGAGCTGAAATGATTAAGCTCCTTTATCATGTTTCTATTCCTATGTATATTTTAAAAGTACTTCTGCTAAGGAATAACAGGATCAAAACAAAAGGGAAGCGAGCTCTTCTTCAAAGTGCAGCAAATGTTTACTTACCTACTGTATACATGTGTTTCCATTTGATAAATACTGTTTAAGCCAAGACAAATTGCAGGTTGCAGAAATCTTCCTATGTGGCACAGAAAAGAGAGACTGCAAAGGCAGTTTTCAAGTCCTTATCTGCAAAGGGAAAGAGACGATTGCTTTAACCTTTGTGATGAGTATGAGACCTGCTTTAATGCTCCTAAGGCTCAAGAGGACTTACGAGGTGGTGAAAGGCTGATTTAGACGGGCTGCGTCTTACTGGCAAGCCTCTGGCTCTTCCGCAGTGGAACCTGTACTGGGTCACCCCTGCCCAGTCCCTTCTCACAGGCATGGGCTCAAAAGCCACTGTCTCTCCTGTGACAGTTCACCCTCAACAGGCATGGCTAGAACCGACATGTAAAACTCTCAAACCAATTAAGTCATCAGCTGTTGTTTTCTTCTTTCTCATCCAAATAGTCTCGCACTAAATAGAAGAGAAACTGAAGTTCCCCTTTCCTGACTCCTGAAGGCTGACCACCACAACTGTTGGCCCACCAAGAATCAGTCAGGCTCTGCAGAACAGAGTGGACTATTTTGACTTTGATGGAAGTATTTTATTTTTTTGTTCTCAATAAACCACCACATAGTAGTGTAGTATAATAAAAATTAGACAGAACATGCACCAATTTTCCACTTCGGTTTGTAAAGGTCTCACCAACTCATTTTTGTCATAAAATCCAAGCATATGAGGTTTCACTCAGAATTTTTTTGCATATTCTGAAATCTTAAAATTTTTACATACACCAGCAAACCAACTTGCTACTGTGCAGATTTTCACTTTTGTACCTTTTTTGGTATGCTTATATTTTTGGGAATTTTTACAGAGCTTCTGCAATATATTTAGGCTCCAGCCTTGTAATATTGCATGTGTAGAAATATTAACAAAGTTGAAGACTTATTTAATGCCTGAATAGTTTTTGATTAACTCTCCATTCTCAAACAATGATTCCAGGGTTATTCATAAGTACCAAATTTCAAAGTCTAGGAATGTAGAAATAGGAAGAAAATTGTGAGTTTTATAAAAGTGATCTTTCATAAAATGTCATTTCTCATTTATTCTTTACTACTGCTTTCTCTGCTGAAGACTTCCATTCCTTTTAACCTATGAATTGGATGCTATTGCTATGAGATCAACAAATACATTTGCCCTGGGCATTATATATTAAGAACACAGTACTTTGGGAGAAAGATACAAGACTTGTTTCTGTGATTGCCTAATCTGAAGAGGAAATCAGCAGTACCATATGTTCAGAAATACTAGCTAAAATATTTTACCTTTTTCAAGGCTTTCCAAATGCTGAAATTAGCTGAATTAGCCCAGAAGTTCCCATGGAATGCAGAGATAAAAGCCAGACCTCGGAACTATGAAGAATAGGAGTTAGAAAATTAGGATCAGAAATAAAAATTGGAGTGAGAAAAGGGGAAATTTCTCTCACACATCTGAAACTTCTTTCTCTTCCAATATATCTGTTCTAGCCTAATGTGGCTACACTACCAACTGGCATGTATGTCACTATAAACTAATCCTATTCCCACAAAAGTTCTTCACATGCATTTCATCTATCCTAGTTCCCTACCCAGTCTTTTCAGTTTCCTGTTTATATTCTGTGTCATTTCTAGAGATCAACAAAAATTAAAAATTCTGTACTTATGGGAAGACAATTGAAGGAGGACATCAAAGACATTTATTTCTTATACACAGATCTGCCTTTGACAACACTGCCTGGGAGCATACGAAAACCATCAATTTCATTGACTCATGCCCAAGACCCAAGGTACACTATGGCAAATATTGACAAGTCATTTAAAATGAAGTACTGAGAATTAAGAAATGCTTAAGAAGAGACATTTTCTACTTTTTGGTGAATAAGTAAAGAAGTAAAATTTGGCATATGGCCTAGACTTGGCAATATACTTGGCACCTCTGTTTATGTCCCTGTCTGGCTCAAAATCCCCATGGTATCTGAAATCCTTTTTTCTTGTAAGGGAAGAATTAATTGATAGAGCTTTTTTACTGACAACATCCAAAATCTGAAAACCAGCAGCATTCACATTTGTAACTCCTTCTTCATACATTTTGCCCTAAGGCATCTATATCCACTTGTTTCAGTATCCCAGAATAGACCCTTATTATGCTTCCCTACAGACATGTGCATCATCAATTCTCTTGGCTCCTTTTTCTACAAGTTAGGGGTATTTCAGAAAGATACAGAATCTATTTTTGGGTTATGTACAGGGAGAAATAGGAAATTAAAAAGAAATGAAGAAAGATATAGGAGCATGAATTATTTAGTCAATAAGAACCTTTTTTTTTCTTTACTATTAACTGTATATGGCTTAAAATATATATTTCATGTTTCTGAATACTAACTTACAGACCAATATTATCTCTTCTTAACGTATGGGAACATTTGCATTTGGTTATGCTTTAGCCAAATTACATTCATATATTTTCTAAAGGACAAACTTTGTCATGGTGAGACAGAGTATGCATGTTTTTATGCATTATATGCATTTTATGCATTTATGCATTTTATGCATTGTATGATTCTTTTAGACTCTCACAAATAGCTATCAATAGCTAATCAAAAATTTTTGAACTACATAAAAATTTCTTATTAACTTCTACATCTGGACTGAATTTCTATTCATCTTCAAAATACTGAAGCCTTAACATGACTGCAAGTATTTCATGACTAACTCATGAAACAACATGCATAGATTCTCATTTCTCCTAATAACTCTCTGTATTTATGAAAAAATTAGGTACTTTTCTTAGTAAAAGGAAGAGAGCTAATATCTTCCTCAGTTTTTCAAACCAGTGAGACCATGCAGAAGTCCCACACTATTGGTAGTATCTTTCAAAACACCTGTACTATCGTACTTCCCAAGATCATTCGAAGGAAAATAGCAGGATTTAAAACTCCATAACAAAAATAATTATAGGCCTGGTTTTAGTTATACTTTTCATCTTAAAAAAATTCCCTTCCATATATTTTTATGTAAGTACAGATATAGATGTAGATATGGATATGTAGGCATGTGCAAAGAGAGAGAGATAAACTATTCAATAAAAGTGGAATTCAAATGTCATAGGAAATCCTAATAATATGAAACTTATATTTCAAATAGGAACATATGAAGTATGTTCAGACTACCACTACAGATAATGTCTTGTAGAAGAGAAATTGTTGTCCACCCATGTCATGGTTTTTATCACGCCCAGCCGCTCTACCATTCCATGCACCCCCCCCACATCCCCTCCTGGTGAGGAAGGGTCGGAGAAACAAACCGAGGAAAAGCCCATAGGAGTTGAGATAAGAACTATTTAATTATATAAATGAAACTTAGGGAGTTACTAACAATGCTAGTGCTAATGAGTAATTTAAGGAACAGAAGAAAAAGGTAGAACAAATGATACAGGATCTCACCCTGAGGAGGGAAAAGGAAAAGAAAACCCACCCAAAGGGAGCAAACCGCCCCGCGAAACCGCCTGGGGGCCGAGAGAAGGGAGAGTAAGAGAAAAAAAGCTTTCAAACCCTGACTCCTAGACCGATCTGCCCGGCAAGATGCTGGCTCTGCCCGGAGCACCAACCACTCACCACGAGGTCCCACAACAAACAAACCTCCAGCCCCCTCGACTGGAAGCCCCCTCAGACCCTTCCCCTTTCCAGGGTCATACCCAGCCACAAGCCTTTCCACCCACATCCCCACCCCCTCCCTGCTGGTCCTGCAGTGCCCCGGGCCCTGGGCTGGCACCACCTATCCAGCTTGATGTGTTATGGGGTGAAGCAAAACATAGACTGACTGGTGCAAAAATATAGACTAACTGGTGCAAAGCTAAGACAACCCACTATACCTGTCACACCAAGTAAAATTTATCCTACCTTTTTTCAAAGATTCCACATTCCTATACACACCTCAGAAATAAAACCAATCATGAATGAACCGTTTGCTCCTGTACTGTAGACTTCCACAGACCCCAGCAGCTCTGGATTTCTTTGAGATACATTGTACTAAAACATTATCTACGTATATACTGCTTTAGCATTTTCATATCTGATTTTTTTAATAGAATTTCTTGTCTATTCAGTTTTGTTTTTTTCTTTTACTATATTTTCTCTACATTGATCTGCCTTTTAGTTTTAATCTGTAATAGAAATACCTAGTTCTTTATGACATGAGGAAAGACCACCTTCTCATGTTTACATCTAGGACCACACTCAGGAATTTGAATTATCTTTAGTTAAATTGTTAACTATATCAATGTTTAGGCACCACTAAGTGATCTCCCTTTTCGCAGAATTCAGTAAAACAAAACATTATCTGCTAAAGCAAACAATGGAAAATAAGTGCGACTAATCTGCATGAATAAAAAAACTTTTGTGGTGATACAGATGTTTACAAGTGGTAAAACATGTCTTCATCCCTACTCTCATCTGTCACAAGGAGACAGACTGTCTAGAGGCTGAGAGGTGTAAAGTTGCTTGTTTTTCATCCCTGCTTGAGTCAGAGTGGCTGCATCCACACTGCATGCCATTGCTCTGCATCATAACCCTTGTGACTTTATGACAAAATTGCTGGTTTGCATGCACTTTTCTGAAGTTTCTGAAGTAGTGTGAAGCTTAGCTGAAGACCATGAGTGTCATATTGCATATGGCATGGAAATGAGAGTATACATTGCATTCTTTGGGATGTAGGATGATGTTTGTGGCTATTTGAATGTACAGGCCTGCTGAGAGATTGACAGGTGATTAGATGAGAAAGTACTTGCTGCAGTCTCTTTGTGGTCATTTGTCACTGGTTATAACCTGCCTGGGGGCATCACCAAGGCAGGTGATAGCTGGCTGGTTCTGTGTATCTCAGACTGCCCAGATTGATCTGGAATGAGCTGGTTAACAAAAGTATTTTCTTTTTTGTAACATTCTTGACAGGTGTACAGTAGTGTTGATTGACTTGAGGCTTTGTCACTAATGAATACATGACTTGTTCTGAAAAATTAATAAAGAAAACAATGAAAAGTTAAAACCATAGTCCCTCCCGTAAGGACACCAAATGTAATGTTGACCATTTTGTACAAGCCATAGCGCAGGGTGAAACCATTGCACATAATTGCCAAGCTGTGAGGTCCAGACCTGACATATTAACAAGTTGCAGCAAGTGTCCCGTTCACCTGGGTCCGCCTTGTTCCAGTTTGAAGTGGCTGGACAGGGCTCTGATTTGCATATGCATTTATGGGCTTTAGGACAGGAATCACTATTCACCAAATATACCTGTCACACAAATTGCGTAAATTTCAGATCATATGTCACTGCACAGGGCGGTAGTAGAGATTGCCTGTGGCACCATGGGAGTGAACCATCCCCAGGGCTACACTGAGTTGTGTTTTCAGAACTGGGGACAGGGCAACATCTATATAGTGTTTATATCAGCAAGGATCCAAGAATTCCAATCAATCTAACAGTGCAGGTCTATTCTTATAACAATATGTGCAGGAAAGGATGTGTATGATCAGTTCTATTGGTATATGTATTACACCAAGCAAATTAGAATCATGAAATCATAGAATTATTTAGTTGGAAAAGATCCTTATGATCACTGAGTCCAACTGTAAACCTAGCACTGCCAAGTCCACCACTAAACCATGTTCGTCTGGACCAAATCTACACATCTTTTAAGTATTCCCAGGGACAGTCACTCCACTACTTCCCTGGGCAGCCTGTTCCAATGCTTGATAACCCTTTCTGTGAAGAAATTTCTCCTGATATCCAGTCTAAACGTCTCCTGCTCCACAAGTCCTCCCAGGCTCTTTGAGCAGAAGTTAGTGGTAGATTTATGACTCTTGGGACTGTATGAAACTAGCAAAAAATTCAACCCATTTGGTCATTTAATGACTTTTGGGTTGGGTTTTTTTTCCTTTTCTGGTACCTGTGTGTGTCAACATACTAATTTCTATTGTTATACTGTATTGTCAAGAAAAGCTAATTTCAGCAATTTCTCTCTTTTTTACTTTGTACTCTTTTTTTTGGAGAAAAGTTCCTGCTCCCACATACACAATCATATCTAAGGATAGGATCCATTTTTTCTCAACAGTTCATCTCTCTCTTGTCCATCAGTGCCATAGCCCAAGATTATATTTCATAAAGATTCAGGTTTTTATGGTTCTGCACTCAAGAAGCAGAAGCCTGTTCTTGTTTACGTGAAAACTTCAGCTGATATACACTGCATTTGGAGGCTTTGCTGATGCTGACTTGATTAACATGCAAATAGCTCTGATATCTCTGCTCAAACTAATATTTCTATCACCTTGATCCCTCAAGATAACTGCTTCTCCTGGCTAAACATCAAAACTGGATGTCAGTATTTCCCAAAATCTTAAATTTAAAAAGACAGAGCCCATATTTACCAATAATTTCTCCATTTCTAAAGTGAATCCCCAACAGATGAAGCTCCATCTGGCATAGTTACTATCTGTATTTTGCCTGCATTATAATCACACTGAAACTGCACTGCTCCACTGACGGGATTGCATTTCTCCATTAATACACCTCCACCATACAGGAATGGGTGATGCAAGTTTTCTGTCCTTTTCATTCTGTCCCTTTTTTTACCTCTGTCAACACTCAGTTGTGAAGAAAACAAACATTGCTAAATGCAAATTTCCTTTAAGAGAGACATTTAAAATTTCATGTCACTTCTCCCCTTTTTTCTCTCTATCTTGAAAAAGAATGAATCTGAAAACAAAATGCCTGTCAGACTCTCCATACCTCAGGCTTTTTGAGGCCACTGCAGCTCATGTCTCCCTCTCAACTCTATCATGCTCTTTCTGGGCAACAGCTACTATAGCTTGCAAGTGTATATAATTCCATTTGGTATAAATTTCCCCTGCGACGCTGTGGCTTCTGCTGAATGCTTTCTCTTTTTTCTCCCAAAACTGCAGAATGTTTCTGTCAGATATAAAAGTAGTTGGCCCTTAGAATTCAAATTGATGAATGGTGCCTTTAACAATTGACCATTGCAGCCGCTATAGTTGTTTTTATTACAAGAAATAGAATACATCAATCTGTGGTTCTTAACAATGTAGAAGAGAAACACGAATAGCTATAGTCATGGGTTTTTATAGGTTATTTCAGTGTATTGATAAGATCTGCAGCATATTTTTATATTCTATGACTCTTTTTTAAAAATGAGCCCATTTTTAATAATCTAAATCATATACCTAATTTCTCTGATTTTTCTACTGTTTCTGTATGTACTTTCTCTGGAAAGAAATATTTAAAAGCCCTTTAGACAACACTTTTGAGCCATAACTTTGTAACAGGGTCGTATTTCATTTAGAAATGTACAGTTCCTTTTACCCAAGGCTTTCAGCTCATTTTCATGAGATCAATAAAAGTGGTTGTGATCATGAACAATGTATAAAGGATGTGCTTACACCACCATGTCTGTAGTATTGTGTTAATGTACCCAAGCTAAAGTTAAACTACCTACTCTAGTTTCAGTGATTTTAAAGTGACTACAGAGCTGTTATTTAAGTGCTTATCCAGCTTTTAGTGCAAAGTTAACACAGATACGTCTAAGTTATCCTTCTATCATAATCAATCCACAGTAGTAACTGTAGCAGTGGTCTAACCATGAATAGAAAGTGATGAAGTTATATATTCATTGCTAGCTGATTACCCATAAGTGCATGTATTAATGTAGCAAGGTAAAATAACATTCCCTACAAAGAGAATACGAGAGGTTTAGATTTGAAGATTACTGTCTCCCAGAATTTGCCTCAATTTAAACTGTAAGTACACCATGGAAAAAGAAAGTCTCTTAATATGTATGTTCTCAGTCAGGCTCTTTTTGCTTCCAAGAGGATCAGTATCTCTTTATTTCAAAAATACAGTCCAATATGAGTGGTTCAGAACACGCAGACACCTACATCTACCGACCTGTTGTCTGTGTTAACTCATATCTAGCAGTTAGGGTGTGAGTAGCAGTAAAACTACAGCAACCACTGAATACTTGCCTAAGGCCCTGAGGCTGTGTGCTGATTTGTTTGGAAATGTGTTTGGAGATGTGTTTGATGGCTGTCTTTACACCGATGATTGCTTCTCTAGTGGGACTGTTGCCTGAACTAAAACTAGCTTGATAAGAGCTACACAGGCTTCACTCAGTGTGGTGTGGTCCAAACTGATGGAATCTGACAACACGATATATAATGAAGTTTTATTGAAGAAGTAGCGAAGACAAGCAAAAACTACCCATACCTCGACACACCCACAGTTATTAATGAAAGGGACTTAGTTCCTTTTTGTTTATTTGGTGATTAATGTACTTTCCCTGAACTGTAATTTAGGTTTGTTGTATTAGTTCTTAATCACGGCACTGCTTAAATGTGTTAAAATAATTTGAAATATGTTTTAAGTCCAAGAAGTTTAAAATCACTACTAAATAATAAAGAGGAACACACAGTAGAAATTCTTTATCTACAGAGGAATATCTTGAACTTCAACTAGATGTCTGAGTGGAGACCAGTAACAAGTGGTGTTCCACAGGGGTTGGTGGTGGGACCGGTACCGTTTAACATCTTTGTCAGCTCCATGGACTGTGGGATTGAGTGCACCCTCAGCAAGATTGCTGACTCCACCAAGCTGTGTGGTGTGGTCTACACACTGGAAGGAAGGGATGTCATCCAGAGGAACCTCGACAGGCTGGAGAGGTGGGCCTCTGCCAACCTCAGAAAGTTCAACAAGGCCAAGTGCAAGGTCCTGCATCTGGGTTGGGGCAATCCCAAACACAAGTACAGGCTGGGTGGAGAATGGATCGAGAGCAGCCCTGAGGAGAAGGACCTGGGGGTACTGGTGGATGAGAAGCTGAACATGAACTGGCAGTGTGCACTGACAGCCCAGAAAGCCAATCACATCTTGGGCAGTATCAGGAGAAGTGTGGCCAGCAGGTGGAGGGAGGGGATTTCCCCCTCTACTCTCTACTTGGAGTTCTGTGTCCAGCTGTGGAGCCCTCAGCATAAGGATATCAACCAGTTGGGATGAGTCCAGAGAAGGGTCACAAAGATGATCAGGGTGCTGGAGCACCTCTCCTATGAAGAAAGGCTGAGAGAATTGGGCTTGTTCAGACTGGAGAAGACTCCGGGGAGACCTTATTGCAGCCTTCCAGTACCTGAAGGGGCCTAACAAGGAAGCTGGGGGGGGGGGGGGGAGGGGGCACTTTTTACAAGGGCCTGTAGTGACAGGACAAGGGGTAATGGGTTTAAACTGAAAGCAGGGAGATTT
Source organism: Rhynochetos jubatus (assembly GCA_027574665.1). Lineage (NCBI taxonomy): Eukaryota > Metazoa > Chordata > Aves > Eurypygiformes > Rhynochetidae > Rhynochetos > Rhynochetos jubatus. The sequence goes on from CM050649.1 coordinate 61,429,569, forward strand.
AGATTAGATATCAGGAAGAAATTTTTCACAGAGAGGGTGGCGAGGCACTGGAAGAGGTTGCCCAAAGAAGCTGTGGGTGCCCCATCCCTGGAAGTGTTCAAGGCCAGGCTGGATGGGGCTTTGAGCAACCTGGTCTAGTGGAGGGTGTCCCTGTCCATGGCAGGGGGGTTGGAACTAGATGATCTTTAAGGTCCCTTACAACCCTAACCATTCTATGATTCTGTGATAGATGAGTTGAATTCAACATTCGTCCAAAGCCTCCATCAAAACGTATGATCTTTAATATGTGTTGATTCATGACAGCATTGCAGTGCAAAATATAAATATAAGATTTGACAGAATCACACAAATGTATGCTTATATGCTGTAACTTGTATGATTCACACCAGACTGAGTCTTGCTAAACTTAATTTGTAATAACTCTGGATGTAAGTGAGTATATTTCAGTTTTGCACTCCTCAGAGGAGTGTAAGGTCACCCCATGGAAGAAATTAAAAGAAATTTCAAGTTTCAAGATCAAAACTCAAAACTTGGACTATTTAAAATAATTCTGAGGTGTGTCTCATCTAAATTATCTACATTATCAATGTAAACTAGCCTCATTTGCTATCCTTGCTGCACTCATTCCTATGTTCAAAGGATTCTTTTTTACTTTTTTTAAGAGGAGGATTAATGCCAAAGTATTCTCTTTGTGGGCAAGCAAACACTCTTAGTTCATCAGTAGTTGAATTATGATCAAACCATTCTGAGCATCTCTGAGAAAAGCCCTTCTCCCTAATGACCTCTTGTACTGAATCACATATCCAAAATGAAAATGTGAAATGAAGATTTAAATGAAAAATCAAAACTTTTTATTTTTTTCCCTTTTGTTGTTCTTTTCCCTTACTGGTGTGTTGGTTTGGGTTTTAGTTTTTTGTGGTTTTGTTTTTTCTAGAAAAAATAGTTTGTTGCCTGAGAGAAGCTGATAAATCGTAAAAGCTTTTCCATCTGGAAAGGTTTTTCTGTTCCAAATCTCCAGACTCACCTTGGTCTTAGTTCTCCTGTATATTAAAGGCATAAAGCCATTTTAACAGAGAGTGTAGGATTATTTCATGCAAGGAGGATTCTCTGATGATGGAGAGCTGCCATAGTAATGTATTTGCCTCCCCCTATCTTTTTGGCATAGAAGATGTACATGTAGAAAAGGTTGTAATTCTGACTTCCCTGTTTTTCATTAGTTTGTGGCTGTTAAAATTGATTGTTGGAGTCATTAGCTGAGGGCACAATCTGTAAATGCACAAGATCTGTTCTAAATTACCACATGCACAAATATTTCTGTATCAAGTCATTCTAAAAGATGGTAGCATTTTCTTTTCTTCTTTTTTTTTCTTCCTTTAAATTATTGCAACTCTTCTTTGTACATACTGTGCAATGAAGTATAATGCAGAAAGCAAGATGGAGCTGGGACAAAAGATGTGTCCTTACTTTAGCCTCTCTCTTTTCAAAGCAGGGAATAAAAGAAGCAGAAAAGCAGGTGAAAGATTTTGAGTTCCTGAGCTCTGGCTAGTACTATGACCTAAAGCAATGATTCCCTGATGAAAGTATTTCTGTTATGCTTTTGATGAATCTGAAAATAAATCATTACAGACATGCCAAACAATCTTTTCTGTTGTTTGCAAAGCCGTGTCTATTTCTTTCTCCTGTGAAGGGATAGGTGTGGAATCTTCTTTATGAAAATCAATTTGGAGAAAATAGTCTGTAAAATAAGTATTTAGGGAGAGAATATTATCCATCATATATTTAACACAATCAGCTTTTTAAAGACAACTTTTAATGGAAGTGTGTTAGAGAGCTACTTACTGAGCATTAAAAATCAAGATGAGCCTCCAAGCCTTCACTGCACTGCTGCTACCTGGTACATATTATTACTTCTTGAAAGATTTCTGGAAATTCCATCTTTGCATTTGTTTAAACATGAAATATTTCCATCAAGGGAGGGAAAAAAAAACAAAAACAAACAAACAAACAAAAAAAGCCATTTAATGGGAAAATGTCCCAACAAATTTGTAGCTAACAGTCTCAGACACAACTAGTGATACAGACATGGAATCACAGGTTTTACTGTGACTTAGTAACTTAAATGTTTTCCAAGTTACTCCAACCTATTTTGCAGCTTGCTTCTTGTAATAATGTCTGAGCTGTACTACTAAAACAGTTTATGTACCTGTAGACATAGAAAGTGAAAGAAACAGCAATAAAAGCCCCAGTCCTGCAATTACAACTCTGATAGTGGATTCATGGGCCTGGGCTGAACCCATTATCTCTAAAATCCTAGAAAGCAACAGAAATTCCAGCAGAGCACTACACAGAAGTGGAACCTGTCCATGCAGAACCAATTGCAAGAGAAAGGCTATATATATATTTGAGGAAGCATGCCTAGCAGTCTGCTCATTGAGTTGTTCAGTCAAAAGCAATAGCTGCTTGACAATTTCATTTTCTGTTATGTTTTTCCAGTAAGCGAAGCTATTGATCTGAAAGACACAGATATTGGTGGAGTCCCAGAAAAACAGGAAGTTGACTGGTTTCACTTCTCCTTTTTTTCTGAACAATAATGAAATGATAAAACATGGGGTTTGCAGTTAATAGATTTGATGACACCACATTTCAAACTATTTAGGAAAATAGGCATAATTTGGAACCTACCAGATTTCGTGCAGTGGGACTTATTTTATTACAGCTAATATCAGTGAGCACAAAATATATAGTTCTTCTGCAAAAATCTCAGCTTAATATTTTGCTGAGATCTTGATAATGTGCACTACAATTTATTTCATAAACCCCAGAAATATATAAAACCTTATTCTATAGTTCCAAGATCAAATAGATAAATACATACATTTAATATCCATAAAAATATGAATATAAAAAGTGTAGGTACATTTGGTTTAGGAATTGATGTTAATAGAAGATCTTTGTATCTATTTTCAGTCTGTCTGTTCCAGTTCAAGTCCAACCCAAGTCAGTGGTACCTGTTACCTTCTAAATAAATTATAAGTCATCTCCATCTCATTTGGGAGCTCTGAAGGAAGTTTCATCTCAAGAGTCCAAGACTGGAATAAGCTATGAAGATTGAACTGAACATTCACCAAAAGAAACAATTCTTCCATATTTGACATGAACAGCAATTACATTCCCACACATTGATTATTCTGGAATTGATTGTATTTCAGAACTTCACTCCTTTTTCAGCTTAGTTGAGGAACTATTGTACACTGAAGTAGTTTGTCATAGGCTCTGCATAAGACTTGGTCCTGAGTCTCATATGTACATGTAGGTGAATCATTGCAACTAGACCAGGGACTTTCAGACTGCTGACAGACATCTGATTTAGTGCTTTGTTGTAAACAGACCTAGCAGAAGTTCCCAGCCTCAAAATAGTATTGACTGATGTCAAGTAGCAAAGTGTGAGGCCCTCAGAGCAGAGTCAGATAGCAATGCAGTGATAGCAATGATGGCATGACCAAAGTTAGGAAAGGGTTGAGTGAGCAAGAAGATAATGTTGTTTTTCCATTTGATAGGGGTTTTCTGGGTGAACAGTTTTTAAATGTCACATTGTTAAAACCATTTTGCTGAAACACATCTGACCAAACACGTTTCATTAGAAAAGGTTGGGTTGATTTAGCAGGTTTGATAAACTTGCCAACAGGTCATTGAGGTCAAGGAATATTCTGGTTAAATATAGAGAAAGAGAAAATGGAAAAAATCCAATCCACAAACAAACAAACAAATCAAAATAACGAACACTGTCACACCAAAAAAAAAAAAAATGAAACCAAGAAAACCTGAAAATGGTGAGTTTCTCGCCAAATGAAACAATAATTCATTACATATTTATTTTGTTTAAAAATATCATTTGAAGACAGCATAACAAAAATAATGGCCATTCCAGAACATGTTCTTGTTATTTTGTTTTACTTAATTTTTCAAACCACCTAGTACCATACTAATGAATTTAAAAATGCATAGTATGCCTTCTAGTCTATCTAGGCAGGCACATTATCATCAGCCTATATCCAGGGATATGCTTCTAGGGTTGTTACATGAAGACATAGCGAGGCAAGTCTTGAGGTTGCTGTTAGAGCACTCTTTGGAGTGCAGTCTAGGTAGATCAAACAAATCCTGTGTAAGGCCATAGTGATCATGGCAGGATTTGTTGACAGACACTCAGGGAGTAAGCAAGATATGAATTATGCTGAGGAAGAAAAGCCTAAGAAAGAACACCTCCTTAAAATGTCAGAACTCACCAGAATAACGCTGTGACAGTGAAAAATAATGTGGATTTTTTAGAGTTAGCTTGAAAAGAAATATTTTCCTTTTCTTGTAGGCAGTGCTTCTTGGAATACTATTCTGAAAGATTTTACTAAAATATTCTGCTCCAAAGGACACTGTTTGAAAATATCATGTTTGGTTTTTTTAACTGAAGTGATTGGTATAACAAAAAAATATGTTTGGACTGCCTTTACCTGAAAGCTGTTCTTGTATGTCACTATATCCACCTCTTCTTTTCTGGACTAAGACAAGGAAAGTGAGACACACTGCTTGCGTTTCTGATGACTACATATTTGCCCTTCACAACTACAAATTGCTTACACTCTTTTTTAATGAGAATTCCATTGGATTGACTCAGTACTACAAGACTGTTTTCTTAGAAAAATCTTGTTACATTTTACCCTCTCAGCAATGCAAGAGTAGTTGATACTATATCAAATTGACAGTGTTTAGAGGGAATTAAATATTTTGAGAGTTAAGAGAACTTTGTACAGGACAGCAAAATGATTAACAGCTCTCTCAACCTGATCTGTCTTGTATGGTGTTTCTTCTGGAGGTAATATTTTGATGCCAAGGATAGTCCTTCTCTGACAAGGAGGAGTTTAAATTCAGAGGTGTGAATGTCTGTCCTTCTCATGTTCCCAGCCTCTCACAATGCCAAGCATCAACTATGGAGGGTCACAGATTTTAAACACATTCTTTCCCTGTAGGAAAGATACAGAAAAAATAAACAGAAATGCAGCGGGTAGCACAATACTGAAGTGTTTTGAAGTAATAGATTTCAGGAAAACTAGGACATTCATGTCATCCCAATCCAAATGAGCAATTATGTGCATAAAGATAAGAGCAATGGCACAAATAGTAGGGTAATGAAGACATGCCACTGTCCTGAGTTGACCCGTCTATGACTCAGTTGTGAATGGTTCATTCATTCCACCATTTTCATAGACAAAATTACTGCAATATAAAACCTCACACATTTAAATATAGTAAATATTTGATACGTCCTACTTGCAAGATAAAATTTGAGTATAAAAGATAATAAATGTTATAAACTATACCAGATATCCCATATCGTCTATAAAAAAACGGCTTGGGAAAAAAAGCAAGCGCACTCTGGGCAGTGGTTCTGAAGCATTTTTCATTAGCAGTATTTTCTTTATATCATTTTAATCATACTACAAATGTTGAATAAAATATGTTGGGTCTGGCTGAGATGGATTATCCCTATAGCAGCCCTCTTTAATTGGTAGCTAGAAAGGTGTTGATAACACACCAATGTTTTGGATGCTGCTGAGGGGTGCTCACGCAGCATCAATGCTGCCTCTGCCACATTCCTCTGCTGACCAGGAGACTGGGAATGGGCGAGATCTTGAGAAGGGGCACAGCCAGGACAGCTGACCCAAACTGGCCAAAGGGATATTTCATCCTATACAATATCTGCTTATCAGTAAAAGCTAGCAGAAAGGAGGAGGAAAGGGGCTGCATTCATTGTTTATATTTGTCTTCTGGAGAAACCATTGTCCTTACTGAAATCCTTTTTGGGAAGTGGCTGGACATTTCCTGCTGATGGGAAGAAGACAATAAATCTTTTGTTTTCCTTTGCTTCTATGAATGGCCTTTGTTTTTGCTTTATCAAACTGTCTTTATCTTGACCCATGAGGGATTTTTTCCATCTTATTTTCTCCCCTTCCCCACCCCATCCTGCTGAGGAATGGAGTGATAGAGTCATTTGGTGGGAACCTGATATCCAGCCAAGGTCAACCCACGTGAAGTCAAAAAAGACTAGATTTGAGTCCTGTTCTATGTCACAAAATGTTTTGGGGGTTTTGTTTTGGTTTTGCCCATGCGTGCCTTTTGGAATGGCTTTGATAGACTCTGTTTGACTGTCAAAGAAAGGCATGAGCAGAATTTTAAACACTATGAATGAAATATGTTTAAAATCTGAGGGAAAAGATAAATGTATTTATTTATATACTGCAGCTTTTCGTTGTGACAATCCATTAAAACTTTAGAAATAATCAATTTTGTCCAGCTGCTGTAGCTCTTTATCATGTTTACCTGTTTCCATAGGAGCATATTAAACAAGCCCTTAGAAAAAAAAGTGCTAATTATGAGATTAAACCATTATTGAAATCGGTAGCCTACAAGTTAGCACAAATGTATTCCTATTTCAAATGAGCACTGTATTCCTTTGCAAAACCTGGGAAATATAGACTATTCAACAATAAAATAAAGGAAGAGGCAGAGAGAACAGCAAGGGAGGAAACAGGATCATTCTATGTTTTCTAAACCTTGTAAGGTACATTGATCAAAAATCAGTACAAAAAGCTGATTTCAACCAAACTCTGCCAGTGTCAGAACTGATCGTTATTTTTCTTCTGCACTTACATACATTAATTTATGCTACTTGTTATTATGCATATTGTAGGATCATCATGGCTTTTGCAGTAATTACATATATATATTTGCCCTGTGATTTTTACCTTACCTGCTTTCTCCAGAAAGATTTAGACAAGTTCTTTCACCTCAGAAACTGGGATCCAAAATAATCCCTTTAGTGTACTCCTTGAACCGCTTCTGGTATCATACAGGTTTTTGGTTTTGGGGAGAGGGAAAGAGGAGGGCACAATATATGCTTCTAAGTGTTATATCTTAATATAAAGTTAAAAAAAATATAGTAATGTTAATTTTAATTTTGTTTAGGAAGAAAATAATGTAGATTCCAGCAGAACAGGCTAGTATAACAGTTCAGCTAGTGTCTTCAAAACAGGAAAATACATTAAGCTACTGGGTGGGAGGGTTAAAATGCAATGTGTCTTTGTATTTCTAGATATAGGTCTGAAGACTGAAAGTCAATAAAAAGTTAGGGTTTATTCTAACTTCAGAGGTTAGATTTTTCCCACTGTATTGCTGGTAAAAATAGCTGTGATGTTCAGCCATTTTACAAAACTAATAGAAAAGGTTTCAGAAAATCAGCATAGGAAGACTGTCCTGGAAAATTACTGCTTAACTGTAATAAGTTGTAGTAAACAATATTTAAACAAAAAATTGATATTTATCAAGATGCAGTATAGCCTTTGAAACCTAACTCAGAATGCTTTCCAGGACTAAGCAAAATGTCTGGGTAGTGATGGAGGAACAATTATTCTCTTTCTCTTTAGTCTTATTCATCTCTTCTTTCCAAGAAGGAATAATATCAAAAAAAGACATATACAAGCGTAGATGCATAAATATAAATATATATAAGTGCCTTTACATTGAGAAAATTTACTTGGGTGACATATCTTTCTCAAAGAATCACTGTCAAGACCTCTGCAGTGGCAAATATGTTGACAGCAAGCATCATCATGACTGTAATTTGTGAGTCATTGTGCCAGCTTCTGTCTGGTAAAAGCAAACTGTCCTTGAACACTGAATATTTTTTCTTCTACAAAGTGTCCAGTGACTCTCCCATAGCATAGGATTCTAGAGATGCAAAGAAATAAAGATTTCTTTTTCTATGACAAGCTAAACTATTCTCTTGTCATCCATAGCACTCTTCAGATAATTCAATATCTTAATCAAGTCTGATCTGGCTATTTTACAAGCCAAATGTGACTGGTTTTCCTACAGTTGTACTGATTCAATAGAGCAGTGACTGCTATGCTGATGAAGAAAAATAGCATTAGCCTGAAGAAAATTACAGGGAAGTCAAAATATATTTGTTGATTTCAAATGAAGGTAAGATCCTGTGGAATTTAAGGTCTTACTCACGGCACTTAGAGGTCTTAAAAGTTACCTTCTACAGCTTGCTAGCACAGGATAAAAGATACAGCAAAACCATGTCTAATTATTAATTCATGTTTGTATTTCTGTGTTCATTACTGTGCATTTCCAGAGTGCTACATTTGGAAAGAAAATATAACTAAAAATTGTTTTCACTATGCATGCATGCAAAGTTTTATTTTCAGGCAGAACTCATCTTCTGGGCAAAAGATGTCAACCAATCTGAAAAAAAATAACATTGGTGGATTCTATAAAATTTCCAGATGCTGGCATATAAATGTCATTAAAGACAAGGCTGATGATAGGGGACATACATCATCTGTCTCTTCTGCTCTGTAAAATATAGCCAAATATATCCTAAATATAGATTTTGTAAAATCTGTGGATACTATTATTTTAAGCCTTTCTCCAGTGGTTAAACCATGTGAAATTAACAGGCACCTGCTATAGCCTCTAAATGACTGAATTTTTTTTTTTTTTAATTTGTTGGAGTCTTTTAAACTTGGTCTGTAATGGTTACATTTTTCACTATATTTTTCTTTAGATTCTAACTTTAAGCTCTAAAGATATAATCTGATTCAAAAAGAAATGCCATTATGCATGGAACACAATCTTAAAAGGTTAATAGCTGTTTTCATATTGGTAGCTCTAGAAATGCACCCAGTCTCAGACAATGTAACAGCTGTTTTTCAAGGATCACTGAAAACATTAATCTGTGTGGAATGGGAAGGTTATATTTCCTGCCATCATGCAACGGCAACAGGGTAAAAAGATTACAAAAAAGAAAGAAAACTTGCTGATTCAAATCTTTTGGTTAAAATGGCTACCATCTACTTAGAGATTCTTCTGGGAATTTTTGTATTAACCTTGAGTAAAGTAGTGAGAAACTGTAAGTCCTGTGATCAAAGCCCAGAAGAAAAAGCAGATTGTGTGAACACTCCTTCTTTATTCTTACTTACATACATGAAATTCAGCTCTGGCCATATTCATTGGAGAAAAAGCCAAATAAACTGAATGACACCAATGGGTAGGTCTGAAATACTGTTTTACACCTTTTCTTTTCATTAGATTTGGAGGCATTTCTATTAAAAAAAAAAAAAAGTATAAAAAATTGTAACGGTTTAGTGCGTTAAAATTTGGGCAGTTATTTATGTCTAAGACTTTCCCACTATAAAGCAATAGCTTCTGAGAGAGAAGTGAGAGTCTGGAGCAGAAAGAAAACAAATCAGAGACTTTTTTTAGATGTCTTGGTGAGGTCTGAAGAGGGACTCGCATTTAGTTTCCTTTGAGCTACAAGATATTCAAGTCTGCTAAGAATCCTGTTTCCAAGAAACTGTGTTAGTCATAAATAATACATTTATTATAACCTAAGAAAAAGCAGAAGAAAGATGATTTCAGCAGTTAGCTAGAGCTGCTAGTGGAAATGCAGTAAGTGCCGAGCAGCTAGTCAATGAGGACACAGAGCGGGACAAAGATCTGGTCATGGGACAGTCTGGTGGAGCAAGAAGAGGAGGGACAGACAAGGGGAAGCAGCTCCTGTCCCAGCAGCACTGTCAGTCTGGATCAGGCTTTGTTGCCTTGAAAGATCGTACAGTCCATGGCTAAGGGGTTTATCAGGGCATGGAGAGGAAACAGCAAATTTGCAACCAGTTACCACACTAGTGCAGAGAGTGGTACGTGGAGTGTTTTGTACTGCCTGGTACATCTATCTGGTCAGGTTTTCTTTTTTTCACTTCTAATGCAATATAACAAAACCTGGTTGTCATTTGTGTGTGGGAAAAATTAGCTCACTAAACACAATTTAAGATGGAGCGCAGCATTAAGGAGAAAGACTTGGGGGTGTTGGTTGATGAGCTCAACAAAAGCCAGGACTGTGTGCTTGCAGCCTGGAAAGCCATCTGTATCCTGGGCTGAATCAAAAACCACCATGAGCAACCCATTAAGAGAGGTGATTCCCTCTACTCTGCTCTTGTGAGATCCCACCTGGAGTACTGTGTCCAGCTCTGGGGCTCCCAACATAAGAAGGATATCAACCACTTATCAATGCTTATAAATATCTAAAGGGTGGGTGTCAGAAGGATGGGGCCAGGCTCTTCTCAGTGGTATCCAGTGACAGGACTAGGGGCAATGGTTATAAACTGGAAAACAGAAGGTTCAACCTGGACATGAGGAAACACTTCTTCCCTGTGAGGGTGACAGAGCACTGGAACAGGCTGCCCAGAGAGGGGGTGGAGTCTCCTGCCCTGGAGACTTTCCAAAGCTGCCTGGACTTGTTCCTGTGTGATCTGCTCTAGGTGATCCTGCTCTGTCAGGGAGGGTTGGACTAGATGATCTCTAGAGGTCCCTTCCAACCCCTAACACTCTGTGAATCTGTGACTTGTTGGACCAAGCCCAGAGGATGCCACAAAGATGATCAGAGGGCTGGAGCACCTCTCCTATGGAGACAGGCTGAGAGAGTTGGGCTTGTTCAGCCTGGAGAAGAGAAGGCTCTGGGGAGACCTTATAGCAGCCTTTCAAGGGGACCTACAAGAAAGCTTGGGGGGGGGGACTTTTTACAAGGGCCTGTAGTGACAGGACAAGGGGTAACAGGTTTAAATTGAAAGAGGGTAGATTTACATTAGATACCAGGAATAAATTCTTCACGTAGAGGATGCTGAGACACTGTCACAGGTTGCCCAGAGAAGCTGTGGGTGCCCCATCCCTGGAAGTGTTCAAGGTCAGGCTGGATGAGGTTTTAAGCAACCTGGTCTATTCCATCCCAAACCATTCTATGATTTTATGATTTATTTTTCCCTAGATTTCCAGGTTCCTGTGTGGAGCAGTGTTTTATTAGCAATCCATTTAAATCCAAATATAACCCTAGTTTCTGTGACCTCACAAAAAAATACTGTAATCATATTACACTTGAATAAACTGTTTGAAGAATTTAAAATGGTTAAGTGCATGAACTTTGACCAGTGATAAAATTTGGATCATCTTCACATATTTTAAAGATTATTAATAAAACTTGTGAAACTTTGTTTCAGGTGTCTTTTTAGGCAGGAAATCACTGGCTTAGAAAGACCAAAAAGAAACATTAGAGGAAGGATTTGACCAATTAATGATCCAGAGGTCCCTTTCTATTTAATGGAGAGATGAACTGTGTTAGACCACGTATTGTCTTACGTTAGTGAAGATGCTTAAAGCAGACCAGAGGAAAAATTACCTACAAAAACTTAAGAAAGCAGGCTGATTCACTTGGAAGTAGACATCTGTATATTAAACATCTAATACTATGTTAAATGAATCCTACCTAAAATGCTCAAAGGAAGGCCTGGAGAGGCCTTCTGTTCATTTCAGACCTTCACCAAAGTTGTGATACCGAATTGCACAACAACTCCAGTTCAGGTATTAGAAAGAAACCATTGAACTGGGAACATCTGTCTATATTTGTTGTTGCCATTGTTTTATATAAATTTATTTATATATTTTATATAAATTATATATATATAACACCAAGAAAAAAAGATATTTCATATATATAAAGCAACAAGAATACTAGGTAGGCAACACTATATCAAATCTAACCAAGGAAGACAACAGGACTGCCATTCTTTAATCAGATGAAGACAACTCTAGAAATAATTTCTGTCACTGAGGAATTTTTCAGACTAGAATTCACAGGCTATCAGGATCATCAGTGTTTCATGATAATAAGCAACTTTCTGAATTACTTCTACTGATACTCTGCTGATATTTGTCCAACAATATTACAAACTGTGTCTATATGGAAACATGAAAGAAGTTACTCTTCTTCAAACAAATTTAAGTAGAAATTTATGCAGCCAAAATATGCAAATAAATGTATGTGAGAGACCCATATGTGGCAAAAAGATAAAATGGTTCAAACAGATATGACAGTAAATTTCTAATGCCAAATTCTATTAGAATTTGTCCATGATAAGGTGTGCTGGTTTTAGCTGGGAGCCCATTTTCTTCACAGTACGCAGTATAAGGCTATATTTTGGACTTGTGTGAGGCTATGATTTGGATTTGTGCTGAAAAGGGTATTGTTAACACTGGCATTATTAGTAGTTGCTGAGGAGTGTTTATATCAAGTCAAGGATTTTTTTCATTTTCTCATACTGCACCTGTCTTCCCAGCTTCTTCACTATAAGAAGCTGGGAGGGGACAGAGTGAGGACAGCTGACCCAAACTGACCAAAGGGGTATTTAATTCCATAAAACATCATGCGCAGTATGTAAGTTGTGGGTGGGCCAGGGACCATGTTTGGTTGGCTTTCATGTTTGCTGTCACTCTCTCTTGGTCACTCTCTCACTCAGTGGGACTTGCTCTGACTCTGGTGCAATCTATCCCGGGGTCTCCAGCTCTGGCTTTCACTACTTAGGACCTGGCTGGGCATTGGTCAGTGGGTGGTCAGTAATTGTATGTATTTTTATTTTCCATTATTTTCATTATACATTAGTACTAGTTATAGTAGTATTTTCATTACATATTATAGTAGTTATATTAGTATTACTAGTTATGTTAGTATTATTGGTATCACTATTTTATTAATCTCTATTCAGTTATTAAATTGTCTTATCTCAACCCAAGAGTTTTCTTTCCTTTTTCCTCTGATTCTCTTTCTCCACTGGAGGAGGGTGGAGGTGAGTGAGTGGCTGCGTGGTACTTAGTTGCTGGTGAGGATTAAACTACAACAATAGGGTTTACATAGCCGATTTATCTAAATAGGAAAAGATCACCAAAAATGTAGCCAAGGTACATTAAGGAAAAGGTCACACTTGACCTGTCCCCCCTAATCTCATAATAATAGAAAAGATTTTTTAAATTAAACGTTATCAGTAAATTTTCCTGCATTAAATTTAATATTACATTACATTAAATCTACTACAGAAGATTAATAGAATGTTTTGGATACTGTAGGATAGTCGGATACTTTAGCTGACAATACAACAAGAAGAGATGTATTCCTGCAAACAATTACACTAAATTATGAAAATCCTCTTCCTTTCAAAGTCAGAAGAATATCTCATTTTGAAACTGAAAAGTGTTTGAAATTCCTCCAGCTTTGCAGCAAACTGGAGTTATGAAAAGAATTTATAAGATTGTCCAAAGAGATTTACTGTTTAGTATCCTAGGTGGCCAGGAAGAGGCATACAGTCAATACAAAAAGAAGAGAGAAGTAATATGTGGCATTTATTTCAACTGAAAATGACTAAATATTATCATATGCACAGCTTTGACACCATTTCATAGATACACACTCTTACTGCTATAAGCACATAGACAAAATACTTTTGTTTCTGAAGTGAAGCTGAGCAGGATAAAGGAAAATGTTACATTGCTCTTATGGGATTTTGATATGCTTTGCAATTTTGAAGAGCGACTCAATTCACAATACTATAAAGAAGGAAAAAGCAACTACTGTTGGATGTAGGCCAAAACAATTAGCCAATATTGATAATTAGAAAACTAAGCACTTAGTTAATAATGTTATTAAGATCTTTCCTGATTTTTTTTCTTTTAGAAAAGAAATTCATGCTAAAAAAGCCACATATTCCTTGGATGTAATTCAGTTCATTCACAGGGAAGGTCTATACTGCCTTGTTTCTAACAAATAGATTTCATTCATAAATGTTTATTCCTCATGGTTAGCCAAGCATCCCTGAAATTTGTGTTGGTGCCACTGAAGTGAAAAACCGCAATTTTGTCTTACATGATGACTAATTCATCACTCTGAACATATTTTTATATGGCTAAAGATGAGCAGCATTATTTATTCAGTTTCGGGGGTTATGTCAATCTGGAAAATATGTGTCCTCCATGACTGAAATTACACACACCCCCAAATTGCTCTGTCCCATGGTATGTCAGGTAGACTTTATTTATATTGTAGTAGTCATAAAATGATGGAGACACAGTAAATTATGTACAATTTCCATAGGAATACATTCATATAATTTTTTTTCAGAAAATTTCCTTGCATTATGTCATAACATAATGTCACTCAGCCTGACAAATATTTGAGGCAAAGCTTTCTTCAATTAATTCTTTCACTTAGTGCTGTCTATTCCAACTTCTTCTAAATCCTCAACTAGCATCCTGTTATATGCCTTTCCTTTTACTTGCTATCGTTCTTCTATGTAAGGGCAGAGCAAGTGGAAATATTGCCTAACATTTTAAAGCTAGTCTGAGATTCTAAAACTCATTTTTAAAATATAATTTGCAAAAACGACAAGAGACGATTCTGAAAATAAGAGCTGTCTTCAGTACCAAAACGTAATAGGGTGCCAACAGTTGTGATCTGAACTGAACTTCATAGGAAAATTATAAGGATTAAAAAACAGTAAAGAGATCTAAATAGAAGTCAATCACTAAACAAAACAAAACAGATTAACTATTAAAGGGTAGCAGTTTAGCTAACAGCTGGTTACAAGTCATCCTTAGTGTATAATTTTAATTTAAATTCTGGACTAGCCATGCAGAACAACATTAAAATAGAAGCAAAGGAATCAAACAACAGCTAAGAACTGCTGAAGAGAATCTCTAATGTTTTGCAAAAGGGTACATTATTAAATCATATCAACCAAAAAGTAAATGAATGGAAAAGGACAGCCTTAGTCAGGAATCAGGAAAGAAAAGAAAAAAAAGATAAAAAGTAATTTTCACATGTATTCTACTGTAAATTTCTGCAACATGGGTCCTTCCCTTGCGCAGGAGGTCTTCATGACCTGTACCAGCATGGGTCCGTGCCTTCAGGAATGGACTGCTCCAGCGTGGGTTCCCCACAGGATCACAGGTCCTGCCTAAAAACCTGTTCCTGCAGGCTTTTTTCCTGTGACGTCCTCTCCATGTGGTCACAAGTCTTGTCAGCAGCCTGCTCTGTTGTGGTCTTTCCCTGGGCTGCAGCTTCCTTCAGGACACATCCACCTTATACAGCATGGCATCATGCATGGGCTGCAGAGTAGATATCTGCTCCATCATTACCCTCCATGGTCTTCACCAGGGGCTACAGAGGAATCTCTTCTCCGGCACCTGGAGCCCCTACTTCCACTCCTTCTCCACTGACCTTGGTGTCTGCATAGTTGTTTCTCTCAAAAATTCTTATTTTTCCCTCCAGCTGCAGTTACACAGGTTTTTTCCCCCCTTCCTAAATATGTTATCTCAGAGGTGCTACAACCGTTGCCGATGTGTTCAGTCTTGGCCAGTGGTGGGTTCATCTTAGAGACAGCTGTCATTGGCTCTGTCAGACATAGGGGAGGCTTCTAGCAGCTTCTCACAGAAGCCACCCCTGTAGCCCCCCTCCCATCTCTCCCCCACCTCCTCAAATAGGACATGAATAACACAGAAATGGAAGGGACTTCAGGAGATCATTAGTGCACTGTTTACCTCAAGGACTGAACAAGTGTATCTATGTCAATTCTAACAGATGCTTAAGATGCCATTTCTGAAGACTTGTAAGATTTCACAACCTATTCCATTGCTTCTCTCACCTTAGAATTGCAAAAAGGTTCTCTGATATCTAAACTAAATTTTAATGCAATGTAAGCAGCTTACTGCTTGTTCTGTCTTCCACAGATTCTGTGAACAGACGTTTCTTCTTTAAAAAGCCTTTTATGCATTTGAATATTTTGTTGAATACCCTTTCTCAATCTTATCCATTCCAGTCAAAACAGTTCCATTTTTTAAATCTTTATGTCTTGTTATTTTATATTATAAGCCTCTAAATATTAGCATGCATATAAATGAAAGATAATAGATCTATCCATATCTGAGCAGAAGACAGATTATAGCACGTTACATTGATAACATTTCAGACATGGTTTATTTTCTCTGGAAATGACTTACATTTAATGAAAATCAGTCATAGTAACAACATGTGTGTTATATTCAGGAATGTATCTAATGTTCAAGATAACACTTCAAAACAGTTTGAGGCCTATGGAAGAGGCAGGAGAGAAGGGAAGAAAATGGTAAATAAATAGATCTGTGTTACCCAGCTGTGACAACCTCCCAAGGAGACTGAGGCAATTAGCTAGGGCAAGAGCTGAAGAGTCAAAGATGCTGTCATGTAGTGGCTAGGCCACTTACAGGAATTTTGTGCCTTTAAACTGGCAAGGTCACTTCAGTAGAGATCTCAGTGAAGCAAGCAGTGCACACAAGGAGGCAGGGACTAGAATCATAGAATCACACAATCATTTAGGTTGGAAAACACTTTTAATATCATTGAGTCCAACCCTTAACCCAGAACTACCAAGTCCACCACTAAACCATGTCCCTAAGCACCACATCTACACGTCTTTTAAATACCTCCAGCGACAGTGACTCCACTGCTTCACTGGGCAGCCTGTTCCAGTGCCTGACAACCTTTTTAGTGGAGAATTTTTTCCTAATACAAGTGGTGGTCTATGCACACAAGTGCATGAATTCCTTTAACCTCACTTTGCTTGTGTTTCTTCTCTTTAGTTCTATAAACAACTTTAATATCACCTTTTAGATTTAGAGGAGACCTTCCTACATCTGTCCAAGGTTCCCTAGGATATGAAGACTGTCCCTTGCTGATTTCTGTCCTGAATATAAACTGAGGTTTTATTAAACAAGGACTGAAGTTCCCTATTGTATTTCTGTGACGCAGAATCTTGTTAAGAGCTGTAATTTTGACAGTACCTAATGCTTCTGAAGTTAGGGAAGATATTTGAAAAGTTATAGGGTACAAAAAGGAAAGACAAATGACAAAAGTCTAGAAGGCATGAAAGTGATGCTACCACTTTTTTTTTTTTTTATTTGGTAGTAAAAAGAGAAAGAAATTTAAAAATTTAAACGAGAGTTTGATTTCAAAAATCATACAGTATTTAGAAGATAAAAATAGATCCGCTTTTGTAGCAAGAGAAATTGACATCAATTGCAGAGGGGTTTTTATCAATATAAGTACTGCTTTTTGTGATTCTCCTTCACATGCCCTGACTATTCTGAGCTCTAACTTACTTCTGCCTGAACTCACTTCCTTGGGAGTAATGAACTCCTGCAATCAGCTCCCTTTGTCTCCAACTTCCTTTTCTGCTTTCCTGAATGGAGTACTATATCTTCTTGACTGAGTAGCTTCCTTTTCTTTTCTGGCAGAGAATGAGACATAAAAGGACTTTTGCTGACTACAAATAGGAACCAGCAATCTGTCAACTTCTTCACTGCTACTCAAGGCAACAATGAAGGTTACAGGATCTTTAACAACAAACTTTCTCATTTTTATCCCTAAGTGATAGAATTAGTATGCAGACAATGAGACCAGGAAAGGCACACAAGCTGCTCCTCCTCCATCCCAGGCTTTACATGTTAGTTTACCCATTTTTATGTTAAAGCAGCTATGAGAACCTACTCAGGTTCTCATACATGTCAATATTTATTATTAGATAAGAAAGCATATTGGTATGTGGCAGAACAGAAAGTATAGGGATCTTCAGAAGAAGTTTTCAATGGAATATATTGGATTAGAACAAGGGAAAAAAATCTGCAAAACCATTGCTCTGCATCAAACGTTTTTCTAATGCTTATTCCCATGATATTCATTTCACAGGATCAACTAGGGTGGAAGGAAGGCAATTTCTACATAGATATTGTTATAAGTAAGCAGGGTCAGTGCTTACGCAAGAGAGGTCCCAAGACCTGGAGGGAAAGATGAGTCACACCTCAGGAGGGTAAAGAAAGGTTGCACCTCTACATGTGATCTGAGAAGTCGGTAGGATTTTATAGGTCCTGTGACCTAATTTTCCATCTGTTTCTGATGAAACTTTAGGAATGTCACCATAATACTCTTCATATTTCCACTCACTTAGGGGCAGAGCATTTTTGATACTGAGACAATACTGTATTCTTTACGCTGACTGAGCTCATATATGGATAATGCAATCCCTGCATTAAAGCTAATTTTGCTAGTGTAATTTCTTTTGCCAGACCTTTAGTTTTAAGTGTATTGAGTTCTCATAGTTACGGTGAGCTTCATTTATTTAACCACTTCTTCAATTAGGAATATATTAACATCATGATAGATTTTGTGGTTTGTTAAATCAATTTGCTTGATTTTGCTTTAGGCAGAGATCAATACTGTACTGTAATGGTATATGGATTCTCAAGAAAGCAAAAAATAAAATAAAAAAAAAACTAATCAATACTGTTAACTGTTATTCTCATATGTTAAAATTTATATGCAGAGAAAGTAAAACAGGATTTTGAAGTTAATGGTTTATTGGGGAACAAAATAAATACATTGTTTTCTTGATGGTGTGTATCATTCTTGTTATGGCATGATTCCAGACAGACCATCTCTACTAAGACATGAAATGCAATGCTCCTGAAACTATTGGTTGTTGAGAAACCATAATTCTCTAAATGTCAAAAAAGAGTCCAATTATTATGAATGTAAAAGAGAAAATAGGAAAAATTTTTCATCTTCCAAAGAGAATAGGGATTTCCTTCTGACGAAGTCACACAATGTTACTGAAAATTACTAAACTGGACTAATCTTTCAAAGTAAAATAAAAAGGACTGAATAGTTGGTACTATTCATTTCCTGCAAAAATTCAGTCCATTTCTTCATAAGAGTATGTAATATGAAATCTTGAATTTTTCATCTACAATGTTAGAGTAACACAATGAAATACACAAGAGAGGAGGAAAGTTTCCCAAAGGAATTAAAAACTTTCAGTGACAACCACTGAAAGTAACCTAAAAGCAACTTTCAACTGTTTCAGTTTGTATTCACAAAATTATTAAGCACAGAACTTCTGTTTGGGTACTCCACTGAAAAGAAATTGAGTTAAGTTGAGTTAGGAGAATAAATAAGAATTTATGACTAAATACCTTTGTTTAATTAAGTAACCTGGTTTCTTCAGTGATCCAGAGAACAAGCCATTCACTAGAAACATGCTATATGGAGTGACAATATGACCTATGACATAGATTCTTTTAAATTATTTAGAAATATGAAAATATTAATGTATTTTTCCTGCACAAATACAGATTTGGTCTACAGAAATTAATAGTAGAGGCATTAAAACTTCAAAATAGATATTATCAGAGGTGAGGATGAAGAAAGATGCATCACATTTAAAAATATTTTATGCTTTAAGTAATGGGTATGTAATGCTTTAATCTAAATAAATCACAAGTATAAAGAAAAGTACATCCTCTCTCCTGATTGCTAAGCATTAGTTGTTAACCACTGTAACAAATACAGAGGCTATCTTGTAGTACTTTCCATGGTTTACAATAATGGAACAATAAATTTTTTTCTGAACGATCTGTTGTCTGAAGGATGCTTTGCACAAGACACTGGAAAAATGCAGTCTCACTGCCTGTTGTTGGCTTTCCTGAGACTTCAGTCTTTTTGAAAAATGCACCATTTAGATAAATTATTTTTAAACTATTGCTTTAAGCATCTCTCATGAAATAGAGCATTTCCCAATCGAAAAAAAAAAAAAAAAAAGAAAAAGTATTTTCAGTGCATTTGTACTGAATGCACTATATGTACAGTCATTGAATACACGTCTGTGTGGCTGATTCTGTCACAAGGCATACAATTCATACAGTGATTCCCGCATGTGGCCTAAGAACTGCAACTGAAATAAATAGTGCGTTTGGAGAGGCATAGATTCTCAACAACTTCAAGAAGGAGAGAAGGGGGAGGAGGGAGGGCTTTACTACACCATTTGGTAGTGCTTCATTTATTGCAGGGAATTTTTGTTAAAAAGTGTATAATATTTTCCCATTTGTACCTGCGTACCTCAACCACCAGCCCCACTTCATCTTGTTATCTGATACTCTAAGGTAATAGGCAGCTCTGACTTAATGACTTTGCATCACTAAATCCACACACAATGTCAGAGAGTTTTGCCATAACATCGCACAAGCAGATCACACAAACTGGTGAACTATGAAGATGGTCCAAGTCTTTTCCTGTATGTCCTACAGTGCCTGGTTTTACATGTTTAAAACCAATATTTTTCTTTTGTTCTTGCCTTGATATCAAAAGCAGAAAACCTAGATCAATTACATCATTTGAATCATGAAAAACATCCTTTGTCCCTCTAAAAACTCTTAGTCAAGTTATTGTTATAATCCACTGGACAGCACTGAACAGAGAGAACTGTCCTCCTATCTGAAAAAGTTATGCAATTTCATTTGGTTTTATCTGTTTACACTTTTTATTCTAACTTATTTTACAATATTGATACGTCTTTTAAGTTTAAAATATTCACCTCATTAAATGCAAGGCAAACTCTTTGCTGAAACTGAGTTTCAAACTACACACATTTTTGTAACTTACCTAGATTTATCTGCTAAGAGTTATTCCTACTAGATGCCATCTGAACAGCCACTTTTTACTTCCTATCACTTAATGAATCTTCCGTGCATTCCCTATCCTTTCTATTTTCTTTCTTTGTTTCCCTGTCCTAAACCATGGTAATTTACCCTCTTCCTTTCTTCCAGCTTGCAATTTTACCTTTTTGGTAACAGTGATAACAGTCCTTTTTTCTTTATCATAGTGAAATGTTCCTTTTTCCTTAAAAAAAAAAAAAAAAAAAAAAAAAAAAATTAAACCCTTAAGGGATTCTAAATTTCATGCCTCAAATACAGCAATACATACATATATTTTTCCTTGAAAAACAAACAGTTTCAAATGGTGACTAGAAAGACTAGTTTAGAGCAGTCAGAGTTAACCAGGTGAACTAACAAATCATTGATGGGACAGTAAAGACACTGAAACCTTATCTCACAACTAATAGAAAGAGAAATATTTCATCTTACATCAACCTCCCTCCCTAATAGAGAAATCCATCAAAGATGTGCTGAGTTAGGCCCAGCCCACTATGAGTAAAGGCTTCCTGTTTTTAATTTTTTTCCATTACTCTAGTTTTCACACCTGGGCACCTCAGTAATATCTTAATGTTTAGTAATATTGATGTTTTTTCTCCATTTGAATAATGGTCTATGTGCTACAAAATGGAGTATGTTAATGTTGCTCTGTCACTGGAGGCAGTAGAGTTCACTTCTTCAAAAAAAGAAATTTTCATTGGACAAGAAAAATAATAAAGTTTATTCCTGGATTCCTTCAGGGCACTTGTATCTGTTACAGTCATGACATTTTAACTGAAAGTTAGAGCTAATTAGCCAGAAGCAGAAGTGTAATCAATACAGATTTAGGAATATTTCCCACATGTAACACTACTTGTTTGGACAGAATAAATTGTTATTTGTATCAATTAATCTCTGTGATTCTTTAGTGATTTTCATTCATAAAAATAATCACCCTATTTGATTAGAAATGAAGATTTCCAACTGCAGTTATCTGAAACAAATATTTTTTTCTGCATGTATATTTACAGATGCCTACAGCTGCTTTGGGGCCCTGAAATTCTGGGCTCAGGGGTCTTATCTAGGAAGAATGAAGTCAGATCAGCTCCTGACTAAAGATTGCTTTCGATGTTATGAAAATTAATGCTAGCAAGTTGCCAGTAATTTGTCTGTTCTTTTACAGATTATTTTGTGTGATTTCTAGCCCCAAGCAAGTCTGAGAGCTCTACAAGTATCACAGTTTTATAGGCTGGCATCCCTTTGAAAGTGAAATATTTTGAACCATTTTAATTGCTTTCCCTTTGACCTTTCTATTTCTGCCATAGCTGTCTTGAAACACCCCAATCTTTAATCTATATTCCATGTGCTGGTACATCATCATTTTTATTCTGTCATCTCTTTATTGATAACTTCATTTACCTTTCTGCTTAAAGCTTGCAAGGCTTCCATTATACCATTTTGTGACGCTGCCAACACGACCACTGATGTCTAAATGGCTTTGCCTGAGTTATCACCACAGAAGATGGATCGTACTGTCAAGCAGAGAAAAAGAGCATCTTTAAGTAGGAGGTCAGAAGATGACTACTTTTGGACTTGCTAGAAATCTAGAGGAACCGTTATAAACTTTTCCCAAGTAGCAAGTGATAGGATGAGAGAAAATGGCCTCAAGCTGTGCCAGCAGAGGTTTAAATTAGATATTAGGAAACTGAAAAGAGTGTCAAGCATTGGAACAGGCTGCCCAGTGAAGTGGTTGAGTCACCATCCCTGGAGGTATTTAAGAGACGTGTAGATGTGATGTTAGGGACACTGTTCAGTGGTAGGCTTGGCAATGTTGGGCTTACAGTTCAACTCTACGAACTTAAAGACCTTTTCCAATCTAAATAATTCTATGGTCCTATGATTCTATACGTCTTCTACAAGAGGAAGTTTTTCTTGATTTCTGCATGTTGGGTAGACAGTACTGCAAGATTTCGTCAAATTCATTCAACTTTGCAATTAATGATAAATTTATGCACTTGCCATTCCTCACTTTCTCTTCATCCAGGCCTGTTAAAGACTTCAAAAACTTTGGGGTACTATGATCTGTATCTCTAGTTCTCAATTTGAAATTGATATATCTATGAGTACAATGGTCCCTACAATTTTACATTTGGAGAACAAACAAAAAAAGCCCCCTAAGATCTACCATGTTATCATTACAGCAAAGGTGATAGAACAGTTTTGATTCTATATATGTCATGGCTTTGGTGCACAGCAGCGCTTTCTGAAAAAAGTCCTGTGTATCCATGTTACTTGAACTGTCAGAGGACTTTCCCCCTTAACCTCCATCAAGTAACTATGAAGGCACTCTAATTCTTCAACACCTGTATTTCTGTCTCCTGTAAGTATCTAAGACAGCTTTTCACACCACAAATATTCTTAAAGAATCCAAATTTATTCTTTCTTCACATAACAGGAAGAAACTTTTATATATTATCTGACTAGTTAGATCAAGTTTCTTAGTCCTCTGTGCAGTAGAATACTGCTTGTAAGGAAGTTGTTAAGGAACCTCCTCAAGGAATTCACTTCTCCATATACAACGATAACTTTTTACCAAAAACGTAAAAGAATTTCTCCTGTCACTTACAAAATGCATAATCTCTACCTGACATCTAAGATACTTCCTTGAATAGACATAGTTGCTCTAATTAGATTCATTTCACAGAATCATAGAATGGTTGGTGTTGGAAGGGACCATAAAGACCATCTAGTTCCAACCCCCCTGCCATGGTCAGGGACACCCTCCACTAGACCAGGTTGCTCAAAGCCCCATCCAGCCTGGCCTTGAACACTTCCAGGGATGGAGCATCCATAGCTTCTCTGGGCAACCTGTTCTAGTACCTCACCATCCTCTCCGTAAATAATTTCTTCCATCTAATCTAAACCTATCCTCTCAATTTAAACCCATTACCCCTTGTCCTCTCACTATAGGCCCTTGTAAAAAGGCCCTCTCCAGCTTTCTTGTAGGCCCCCTTGAAAGGCTGCTATAAGGTCTCCCCAGATTTCTCCAGGCTGAACAAGCCCAACTCTCTCAGCCTGTCCCTATACGAAAGGTGCTCCAGCCCTCTGATCATCTTTGTGACTTCCTCTGGACTCGCTCCAACCAGTCAAAATCCTACTTATACTGGGGGCTCCAGAGCTGGATGCAGTACTCCAGGTGGGGGTTCATGAGAGCAGAATAGAGGGGGAGAATCCCCTCCCTCGACCTGCTGACCACACTTCTCCTGATAAAGCCCAGGATACGGTTGGCTTTCTGGGCTGCCAGTGCACACTGCCGGCTCATGTTCAGCTTTTCATCCAGCAGTACCGCCAAGTCCTTCTCCGCAGGGCAGCTCTCAAGACATTTTCTGCCCAGCCTGTGCTTGTGCTTAGGATTGCCCTGACCCATTTGCAGGACCTTGTTGAACTCCATGAGGTTGGCAGTGGCCCACCTCTCCAGCCCGTCCAGGTCTCTCTGGATGGCATCTCTTCCCTCCAGTATGTCAACCGCACCATAAAACGGTGTCATTGGCAAAATTGCCGACAGTGCACTCAATCCCACAGTCCATGGAGCTAACAAAGATGTTGAACAATGATGGACCAATACCAACCTCCGAGGAATGCTGCTTGTCACTGCTCTATATTTGGACATCAAGCTATTGACCACAACTCAGAGTGTGACCAACTCCTTACCCAAGATCCAGTTTCGTGCTTGACTTTTTTTATACTAAGAAAAAGAACGGAAAGCCAACACACTTGATATTGGCATGGCAAAGGACTGGTATTTCACGTTCTTGGGGAGGTAACCCTTTGTATTTACTGTCCATAAGCACCACCACCTCTGAGATATTATTGTATGGGATACTGTTTTGCTCTGTGAGGTGCTGGCCCATTATGATTCCAGTGAGGAAAGTTTCCCAACCCCGTAAAGTATCATTTAAAATGCTATTTATTAGAGCCAATACTATGAAGAAACAGAGAATAGTATATATAGATACTGGGAGATATAGTATATATAGGTACTTGGAGAATAGTATATATAGATACTTTATATTTAGATACTGGGAACACCAAGTTCTGCAGCATTGAGCAGACCTCAGATCCACACAGCATGCTGCGCTGACCCTATCCATGGAAGAAAGAGGTTATCCCATTTTGGTCATTTGAGCTACTATAGGATTTTCTTGCAATAGGTCAGCTCTACTCATAATTTCTACTGTCAAACAGAGATGAAGTTCACATGAGAACTTCTTGTTGCACTGTTAGACAAAGGCAAGACCCCCCATTTGCCAATTGCCAGTAGCGAGTGGAGCTGTCCAGAGGCTCCTCTGTTACCATAAACCAGACAAGTTCTTCCTGTGGCCAAGTGATGTGTGACCCAACATGGGTCTGAAGGCCATGCTGCATGTGCAGCACAGGGTCACACAGCACAGCACAGGATGCCTGCATCTGCTCACGCTACCAGATCGGTATATTACTAGCTCCTCTAAATACAACGTTATCCAGTCACAACCAGTATTGTTGCATAATTAGATGTTATTCTTGTTGCTGGTAGTTTTTTCAACTCTACTTCTGTATTTATCATAGGTTTCTTTATTGCTTTATTATCTTTTGTTTTATTCCATTTACTTTTAAGCTTTGATCTCATATTTACTTCAAGGATCTTTGTTAGAGGTTCTGTGCTTTGCTGTTGCTCAAGAACAAAACCATAAAGAGGACATGCATCTAGATGTCTTTCTGCAAACTGTTTACTGACTTACATGTAATTTTGTTTCACATTACCAAGAGATCCCAGAGAAGTGTGTTACTTTCTTATGGAAAATGAGTGTGGAAGATATTCTTGAGAAGACAAATAGGTTTATTTCAATATCAGATGTGGAGACTCTTAATGTAATTGTGTTCACTTCTTCATTTATGTCTCTGTATTTTAGGAACAAAGGAGTGAACAAGTCCTCCTGGTTCATCAAACCAAGTCCCTTGCTACTGAAGGAATATCATCTGATTTTGCTTATAAAATTACACATAAGTTAGTTTGATTTGTAAATGCCTTTGTAACTAAATAACTAAAGTGTCCCTGAAGCTCAATTGGACACATGTTCCTAAATTATAAAGGTATGTCAAAATTCTCACTGCCAATTATACTTTCCTGTTTATATCTCAAGGGTGTGAGAGCTACAAATGAACCATCATATGCTTAATTCTGGAAATAAGTACAAATGCAGATGAGGAGAAAGATGCTTGTGGGTGGGTTGGAAGGTAAAGGTTTTCATTGCAGAATGAGGTTTAGAATAGGTATGCTTAAACTGGCTTTAAATTACAAAAAACAAGACGTACTTAGTGATAGAAAAGTCAGAAAGAAGAAACAAATGTAGCCTGGAAGACAATTAGTAGAAATATTCCAGAATCTAACTGAATTATTATTGGAAGGAAAAAAAAAAAAAAAAAGGATATAACATAATTATCACTACTAAAACCATAGGTTTTTTGTTTCTTGGGGTTTATTTTTCACATGCAAGTTTGATGAAGTCCCATTGCTGAGGTCATGAGTCAGCTGAATGGAGCCCTCACGGGCAATTGCACAGAAAGTGACAGCGTGGATGGTGACAAAGGAGGTGCAGAGCCTGAGACAATTAGTGTTGCTGTCAGACTTTCATAGGTTCAGCTCGATAGGTAGTGGACCTTTTGTTTTACCGTTTCCAGCTTCTCTTGGAACAGTAAATCAGAATATTCTGATTTTGTCTGATAAGACTCTATCACTGACTTCTTTTCTGTCAACCTATCAATTGATAGGTGTATAATAAAGGAAGCATGTGACATTGTGCTGTACATGCATTGCATATGGACTGATACACCATCACTGTAATATTCTGTCTGTAAACAGTATGTTACAAGCAAGCAAGAAGTTTGTAACATTAGATACAGCAGCAGAATTTTCCCTTTTTTTTTTTTTTAATATCTTCCAAAACTATCACTATCAGGTAGAATGAAGAGAAAGACTGAATAGCAACACAAATAAGCTTATGTCATATCCTTATTTTGACACAAGTATGACTGTAAATTGTATTCATGTAACAAGATGTTACAAACAAAACAGAACAATTCCTTCTCAGCAAGAAACAAATAGGGAAACTAGACAGAATTAACATACAACTAGGCCAATAAAGATTGAGAAAGGATTCTCACCCCAACTGACAATAGAAAACATTTGATTCCTGAGCTTTGAGTATCATTTTTTCAGGATATGTACTAAGTTGTAATGCCTCTTAAGTTCAAAATTACTTGGAAGGTTTTAACCAAAAAATCCGTATTTTTTTGTAAGACTACCTGGATTCACAGAACATTTTTGTAAGGAAAAATGTCTGGAAAATAAACAGTTATCTTAAAAATCATTACCAAATACTCATTACAAAATTCCATTAAAAAGTATTTCTCTTTGGAAAAAAAATTAAGAACAAAACGTAATAATTTTTGAACAGCCTGTATATCCCAGAACACAGAATAAAAATACTGAAGTATGGAGTCCTCTCTTGAGAGTATTAGGCACGTGAGTTTTGACTTACACAAATGAATTTGCTATTCCTTCTTTGTAGAATGCTTTCTGTTTCTGTATTTGGAACACATCACCTACCTCCCCCTGGTTCCAAGTACAGTGGTAATTTACAGCAGATTTATTGCCAATCAAACAGAATAGTTCATGAAATAAATCTCCCTAGCTCACTCCAAAGAGTAAATTGGGAAAAATAAAGAACTTTGGTGATACAGAAATTTTCTTTCTGCTTATAGGGATTTTTGTTTGTAATTTAATCTCATCTGTAATGTATATTTAGCCTTTATAACATATCACAGTTTTTGTGTACCTCAAAATTTTAAAACCTGTAGATAGTTGGATGAACTTAATGGTAAAACTCATACAGAACCAGTCTGTCTGATTAGCTAAGCCTCTTTCTATATGAGATAATTACTTTTACAAACATCCGTGAAAAGTAATCTGAGTCAGAATAATTTAGTAACACTTTTTGTAAAAGATGAGAATAGCAGCTCAACATATTATGTCCTGGTGACTCTCAGAAAATCAAAGTGCTGACTCTAAAAATGCTAAATTACAAACAAGGGATCACAAATAAGAGGTTAAAATGGAATAATGAAGGATAATGGAACTTGACATACAAAGTAATCAATGCAGAAGCAAATATAGTCTTTAGCAACTCCACAATTAAAAGGGGATTGAGTGGTAAAGTATACTAATTAGTAAATCTAAAAAAGACAGAAGTTGAGTTGCATGTTTGAGGTTGCCTCCCCTGTTATTCTATTGTTCAGTAACAAATGTGTGTTTATCGACAGTCTCAAAAGTGAATAAAGCTGACAATGGCTCACTGCTAGGGAAAAAATAATCACAACCTGTATCATTAGAAACTGATAGTCATTTAGTTCTTTAAAAGCATATAGCATCAGTTTAAAGTCAAACTGACACTATATGAGTGTAGCTCTAAATCATGGCAGGTCAGAGATGACAACATGATACAATGTGCATGTTGACCTCATTCTAAGCTTTCATGTAGCCTGTAACTTTGAAACAAAAGCTTAGTTTATTCTGGATTGTGCTCGGAGACATGACATTCTCTGTTCAGCCCAACATCAGTAAAAACCCTATGTATGTCTGAGCTGTCATGTTCCACTCCACTTCTCAGTTCTCTTGCACCCAGGTCACTTACACCTGGGACCCTTATAAACTACGCCCTAGTAACATTAATCATTATCTTTTGCACTGATATGCCTTTTGGTGAACTTCTCTGAAGAAAAGAGCACATGCATGCATATGTCCAGGGTTTATTGTCTGAAAAAGGCAACTTCAGCTCAGCAAGCAATTATATCTCACGTCCTGCAGAGAGAACATGTGCTGCAGACAGAATGAACCTTAAAACTCTCACACATAGATGGCATTACTTAAGGAGAAAAGGATATATGACTATACTTTGAAATCCTTCTGTTTCATTTTACATATTTAATTGCTTACAGGTCTCTGTCAAAGTTGTATTTAAAACCGTTCTTGGCAACACCCTGGAAACAATAGGCAGATGAAGGTACTGGTTTGTTTGATTTGGGGGTTTTTTTCGTTTTTTTTTTTTTTTTTTAATTTTAAAACATAGAAAGAAAGGGTAAAAGAAGCAAACCTTTACAAAGCCTGTCAGTGATAGCACGTTTTGTCATCTTGATATCTGTGTCCGAAAAACAAAGTCCCAGTGGATAATGGTAAAAGTCACTTAACTGACAACATTCCTGAGTGACTGAAAACTGGCATCTGTTCTTTATAGGTTCATCTTTGAGAATTCTCACTAGAAAACAGCAGTTGAAAAGATTATCTTATAGCAGTACTAAATAATAGAGTGATCTGCGACATTCAAAGGTCTAGAGTTCCCTGTGGAACTAATGACATTTGTACAGCAAGTCAGGCTTCTTGTGCAAAGGAGGATAGTGGGAGCTCGAAAATGATAGGCTTTTGACAGAATGTTAACCCCAACTTGCCAGCTTTTCTGAAAGATAACTGCAAAAAAAAGAGAGCTCTAATAATATTTCTAATAAAGGGCCAGACAGATGAATTTTAAACAGGTACACTTCCACTGATTTTGATGTTCACAGCTGATGCTCTCTACCTGACACTTTAGAGAGAAGAAATAAATGTGTTGCTGTGCTCTGATGGCAGATCAGTAGGGTATTTTTTCCAGAAGGTATAATGCAGCATCTTATTAAAGGCAGCTCCTTTTACTTACCATTGCAACATTCAAAATGGTTTCTCTGCTTTTTGATTACTATTATTATTTATTTTGGTTGTCTTACCTGACAGTTTAAAAAGTTTCTCTGGACTTATTTGAAATAAATATGGCTAGCTCAGCAATGAAGCAGGGTCATTGCCTCCAAATAAGATCTCTGCCTACATTTAATCTACTGCAATACTGGAAAAATATTAAGGGAGAATTGGGTCATGGGCTTTCCTCACCCAGGTCCTGATTTGACCTTATGTGTCCTGCATGCCCTTAGTACAAGGCTGTAATACATTCAGGAAAAAATTAAGAAGACTCTTCATCTCTCTGGTTGAGCATGATCAAAATTGCAACCTAGAATGTAAGAGTCACAGGGAAAGAAGGCAAGCAGTCAAGGACAACTTCCTTTTCTGCTGGAAGAAGGAAGGACTCAGGTCCAGACCTCACTCCTAGTTGTACTTTATGTCTGCATCTCTTTGGCTAGCCCTCCTCACTTGGGACATAATTTCATCAATAGCGTAACTTCCACACGAGGTTTGTGAATTTACATGTTCATGATATCCCACAACCCTGATGCTAAAGCCTTTCTCCTAGTATATGTGAGTGAAGTTCTTTCAGAACAAGAAGGGTCTTCTGGAGAAAAATGATACTGGAATATCCATAAAAATAACTTTGTTCTGCTGCTTTCTACTACCCGCTGCCTGATGCGGCTGCCTGTGTGGACCAGCACAATGACCTGCATTGTAGACTTCTTTAGGGATTTACGCAGAATTGGACAGCTATCTGTCTAAAGTCATATAACAAGAGAACTCATCTGGAAGAAGAACATTACCTCCTCAACAGGGCAGCTAAATCCATATTTGAGCACTCAGGCAATTTCTGCCTCAAGAAACTAGAGACCTAGGAAGCATTAGAAGTAGATGCTCTTGATTACTCTCTGAATCTTGAACTCAGAGCTGAAATTCCCGATTGAGATGGCTTTGCCAGAGTTTTATTTAGCCTAATGGGCAGGTAGCCTTGACTACCTGCATTTGCTAGGTTTGTCGTCTCAAAATCTGCTCAGGATTTTTCACCCTGAATGTGGGCAGGCAGAGAAACTGAGACTTACACCACAGAGGGTTTCAGAGAGGTTTTTAAATCTCGTTAAGTACTACCAATACATCTCACTAGAATTACAAAAGAGATAAAGAGTAAGATTTATTGTGCATTAGTAAGAATTTGGCATTTCAGGCTTAGCACGCACTCCAAAAACTTTTTCATGAAACACTGTAAGCTCTTTAGCTTACAGAGTACAAAATACGTGTGTGGGCAGGGACTTGGCATTACAACCAGACCTGTGTTAGATCTCTCAGACTATGTCTTCATGTTATCATCTATGTCAGTTAAAATACAGTCTAAGAACAAAAGCTACCCTGAGCCATAATACGTGATGTATACACAGGATACATATATATTCCCTTCCTATCTGTTTACATGCTCAAAATACTTGGTGTAGACGAAGAGCTTTTCAGATATACTGGCCTAATTGATTTATTACCTTGAAGTCATCCATGCCTCCATCTTCTTTCAACAGCTGTATATGAAAATGATTTCTAACGGTATAAACTTCCCGAACAAACTCTAAAACTTAACTTTTATATCTTCTAGAACAGAGAGAGTGAGATAATCAGCAATGCCTTGCACTGATTAGGCTTTAAAGACTTTTTAAACTTTTCTCTCTTTTTCTTTGTGATTCTAGATTGACAGATGGAGTTGTTCTTATGTTGCTGAGATATTTAAAATTAAAACTAGCAAAAACTTATTACAATTTTAAAACAAACCAACCCTAAGCCTTCTGCCCTACACTCCTGTTCCTTTATTAAGAACTGAAGAAATCATTCTTTTAGCATGGAAATATCTGAAAATCATGCATCTTATCCTTTCCTGTTAAAAACCACTCTTCCTATATTGCTTCATCTCAATCCATAGGTAATTAAATTGAAGCATAAAAGTCAGGAAAAAAATTAATTACTAATTTTTTTAAAATATTTCTTCTTCTGTTTCACCAAACAAAAGCTAGCTTCTAGCTTAATGTTACACAAGGGAAAATAAAAGATAGCAAAGTGGATCCACTCATCTTCATTTGTACTATAACAACATTTTCCTTAAAAAATATCTATGGTTTAAGTGTTCTACATGAAAGATAGATGGTTGAAGAGACATACCCTTATTGCAATTATTCTGCATCTCCAAGACTGTGACAAATCAGTTTGGTCCTTTACTTTTACTGGTGGTTACCACATTCTATTAGTCTGCATTGCTTGGATATGCCCTAAGAATACAGAAAAAGTAGAAATATGGAATCTTTTCACTTCAGCTTCCATCATCAGCCCTCCTAAAAACAGTAGTACTCCCCCAATTCTAACGGTTCAGCACTGATTTCTATCACATACAGGGGTGGCCCTGAAGTTTTTTGCCTTTTTTTTCCCCCCTCAATATTTTCAATACTTGCTAAATGAAAATGAGCCTTTGTGAAGTTTAACCCACAAAGTTTTAGGCAAATTTCCTTAATCTGTGTTTAATTCCTAATTTCGATAAAGCCCTCTGAAATTGAATCCCAATGTTTTGTTGTGTCAGTTTATAAACAACAATTCTTAGAAATTGTCCTAAAAAAAGGCCAGAACAAGCAGCAAATTATGCCCTGAGGTTCTTCCAAGCCTCCTACCTCTCTTTATAAATACTGTGTCAAAGCTTCTCTCTGTAAGACAAACAGTTCCCCTGCTCGAGTGCTGGGGTTTTGTTTGTTTTTAACAGTTTCTCGATCGAGTTTGCCAGCAGGCCCATGATCTATCCAGCAGGGATAACAGTGTGCAATACTCATTTCATCTCTATCCAGCTTCCCGGTTTCTGGTCTTCTGTCATAGCTAGCTCCTTATGCCATTGGGCAGAGATCCCTAGTCCAGGGCCTTAATCAGCTCCAACTTTCAGATATCTTTACTGCACTATGAAAAAGCCTCTGCATTTCAATTCTTGAATAACTTCAACATTAAAGACTGCATACTTTATCTCAATCTTTTCTGCTAGTCTTTTTCCCTTTATCCTCTCTCATAAATTAATCACAGCCACAGACTTTTTCTAATGTGCAGTATACTCTAATTAACTGTAAAAAAACCCCACACAACCAAAAAACAACAACAACAAAAATCACCACACTTAATTATCACTATATTCTGCATAGCTTTAAAATTAGCACTCATTTGCATCCTAGCAGAGTATTATGGGCCCCACTGGGGCCAGGGCCTTACTGTGCACTGTAGGAACAGAAAACAAGGATCAATCTCAGTCCTAAATAGCTATTAGTTGTGACAGGCAAAAGGATTGTTCTACCTTGTTTAACAGATGAGGTACCAAAGTACAGAGATTAAAAAATTTGCTCAAGGAAATCCATGGCAGAAGTCAACCCAGATCTCTTAAATCTGAGCCAGATGTCCAGTTCACAGTTCACAAGGTCATTTGTCTATCTTAGGTTAACTGACATTCTGTAAACATCTGTCTTATCTGCTACCTCAGTGTACTCTGGCTCAGCAGAGACTTCCTATAGCTACCAATAAGAAAACATTTCATTTCTGCTCTTTTCCGCAGAAAACTTTGAGATTTCAGGACACTCAAAACTGTTGAGTTTTATTTAAAAAACTGCAGACTATTGCCATTGCCAAAGCCAATGTTTCATGCCTCAGAGAACTGGCACGAACACAATTCATGTCCATTGCTGTAAACAAGATGTAATGGAGCAACATCGCAGCAGCCACAACTGCCACATATTATCATTGCCCTACTTGCATGTAATTAATTCTTTGTGAAAGACACCATTATAATAGAACAATTCAAAACAATCTCCCAACCAGTGTTTCTGTGCTGGAAACAACACATCACAGTCAGGAAAACGGTTTGGGCTAACAGCACTCCCCTTTTTCTGTACCAGAGCCAACAAGCTCCATATCCATCAGCACTGCAACCAGCCAACCCACAATAATGAACTTACTGAAAACATCTATAGTAGAAACTGAACCTATCATTTAAAGATATTTTAGTAATTAAGCACGGAAAGAATAGAGTACAATGGGGTGTAGTATGTTTGTGACAAAGATACTTGTGGGGTGGTCTGTATCTCTGTGCTACCAAATAAAGCTTCTTAACTCTTCTTGGGGATGGCAGCAGACTGCAGTTTCTGTTATGAAACACTAATTACACAATTATGTTATGAAACACTAATTAATAAAAACCAGTCTAATTACTAAAACCTAGTAATAATGTTCACAAGTCAGTCCCTAAAAAATGGAGCATTTATTACCTTTTGCAATTATTTCACTTATGTAGGTTGCATGTAATGCAGGAAAAGAGGGGAGAAATGATAGCCAAAAGGTTCCGGTTATCAAAATACTCAGCATGTTTTGTGTGAAGGTGATATTTCAAAACTTTCATCACATACACACACAAAAATAGTATTATCAGCTTGAAGAACCTTGCATTTAATGCGTACTTTCTTTCTTGTGTATCATGTCCCCTTCATAGGTACCTATCAGAGAGAGCACAAATAATACTTCTGAAAACAAATCACTTTAATCATAGTATTTGTTTATTAGGAGATGACCACTGCTCGGATGCTGAAATGCTTAGTACTGCTGCAAGATTTTCTAAACAATTTCATCAACAAATTTACTATGCAACTGCATTGTGTTTCTTAAGAAAAATGTGGACTATGGGACTATTACCTGAACTCATACTGCCTGGAAAGTGAGCTCCTCAAAGACAAAGGACAATAGTTTCAATTTGGTTATGTTGTTTTGGATAAAACTTTGATACATCAATATAACCATAAATAATATTATGTTTAAAGTTTTATTCTTTGACAATGGTGTTTTAAAAATACCTTGGACAGAAATAGCAACATGAATATTGCTTCTTCTATGAATGGCAGCATATTTCTCTGTGCCCAGTGCTGTAATGAACCATTTAAACATATCCTAAAAGGCCCCAGGGTGTCAGAGGGTTGAGGCATGAATAAGGTCTGTTAGGTTAATCCTGTCCTTCACAAGTCACAAAACAAGAAAAAGTGATGCTTGCAGACCTGTAAGGTTTTAAGTAAAATTTCTAAATTGAAGTGTGGCAAATCAGATTTGAATCCTTCCTGCCTGATGCAGCCTGATCCTGTGTCATCCAGAAGGTCATTTTATTGCAAGTCATTTTGAACTGTGGCATTTAACTGGAAAAGTCCACCTGGAGGATGTAAAATATTCAGTGGGCAGAACAGCAAACAGCTACAAGCAAAACGTTGTACTTTGTTTTGTCAGTTGCAAGGAAGAATAGAAGGGGAGGTACCTCTGCTACAATTAATGACAGCGTATCCCCCATAAAATTAAGGTACCTTAAAGAAAGTTTTAGAGCACGTTCATGCTTGTGCAAAGCCACATTATGGATTTCCAAGTAGCTCTGAAAAAAATTCAATATACTTAATTATGCTGTTCAGTGTAATTAGCTTTGGTGCAACCCCAGTGACTAGAGGCACGTGTTTTGAAATCTCTGCAGTTCTGTCCAGGCAGCAGGACAACCTGGAAGTTAAAAAACTCCACAAGAAGGTGAAAGAGTGCCTCAAGCAGAAGCAGGATTTGAACCTCAAGCTCCATTACTCCAGTTCATGCTCTCACTGTGATCCAATGGGGAAAGAGCACCACACTGTTGTGTCTCACACTTCCCCATAGCACCTGCATGAATAGAGAATTTTAAAAGGTTGTGCTCAAACTCTGGGAGTCTAATGTATTTCCTGACTGTCTCCACGAGTGAACAAATGCACATTTATTTATATTTTTCAAGCTGTATTTAACTGGGAAAGACTGATCTAGGAAATTTCAAAATTCTGAAATCCTATTACTACTAAGTCAATGAGAGGTTTATATCTGACTTCACTGAGTTGGGATTTAACACCCAGAAAAGAAGCCAACACATTGCTCAACTGTGGTTTTGATGAAATCTCAAGATTAAGTACTCTATAAGAAAAACAGGAAAATGTCCTTTTATGAAGAAGTAGAATAACAAAAAATGTAGAGCAATGCATTTTCCTAACTCAGCAGTATAGAAAATGCAACAATAGTTAATGACTATGAAGTTATAAAGTACAGTGAAACTGGATTCATTAATGTAAACACTATTACTGAATTGTATTTGACCACATAAGGCTACATGGCACATCATTCATTTGGTGGTTAAAAAAAAAAAAAAAAATGAATAAAATTTTCTGATTTCTACTGCTCAGTAAAATATACATAAACCTTTACTAGTGAAAATTACAAGAAAACCTCCTTTATATTTTATAAAATATTATTGAAAGCTGGAAACTTTCTGGACATTAACTATTTATTTGCTTTATAATTAATACTTTTATTTCTTCTTATTCTTTCCCCAGTGCCTCTCACCTGTATCTAGAACTGGGAACAGAGCTATCGTTCTTGAGAGAGGCTGTATTTAATAAACAAGAGCTGTATAAGTAGTAATTTCTAAAAGGGCCTTTCCAGGTAAGGTTCAGAAGGGACTGCATAACTCCTCACACAAATTTCCTTCTCACAGTCTATTCAGTAATAATCTCATGTCCGCTATATAGAAAATTTTAAAATAGATTAAAAAAAAACAAAAACACATATATTGTTTGGAGTAATAGCAAACCAGATTTCTGATTCGTTCCTATACACTGATCACTAGGATTTCTCCTCCACCCAGGATCTAGCCAGAAACAGTCTCATGTAGTGTCAGGGGAAGTAATGCTGTGATTCTCATATCTGTTTGCAACTTCACAGAAAGGGATGATTGAAGGAAAGTAAAAATTTCATATCTTTTTCAGCTTATAACTAGATTTCACTAGCCTTGTTTACAGTAGTAATGCCATTGAAGCTGAAATACCAGCTCAGCTTTGGTAATGTGGAAGTTATGTTCCGGGAGATTTCTCTGTGCAAGACCATGTCTTTCAAACACCCTGTAGGAAACAAAGCTTCTAACATTTAAAGCTACAGTGAGTAAATAAATGTCTACTTTAAAATGCTGCACATACCTCCATGTAATATGAGGAGGAATACATCTTAAATCAAAACTGTTTCATGAATAAAGGTTAACACTAATTTCTCTTGACAATAATTTTCTCTGTAGCCATAAGTTCCCCATAATGTGGCTTTTTAAAAAAAAGTCCTAGAATTTAATATATTTTCAGGTATGTTATGCATCAGCCATTATTTAATATTAAATCTATTCAAACCTTGGAATATATTATCTTATGGCATTATAGACCTTACTGCATCACTGAACTGTGACAAGAGAGCAGAAGCAATTCCCAATTTGGTGTTTTACCAAGTTCATGCTCTGATTTTTGAATATTCCACCTTATTTTAGTGATGGATGGATGTTTAGGATTATCATGGAAAAAAATAACACAACAAAAGTAACTTTCATGGATTTCCTCTCAGTATTTTAAGGTTAGAAAAAAAATGCGGTTGCTATTTTAGCACTGTCACACAAACATTTAGTGAGGTGTGGTCCTACTAGAGGAGTAAACTGACTGGAGACCTCTTCCGATTCTATTAATTCTAAACAAAAAGACATTTTCCATTCCTGTTTCTGTATGCTACCTAAGTTCAACTTGCTTTATGCAGTGATTAAGAACCAACACAAGTATCCACTTTTAAACAGTAGGCAGTAGACAACTTACAGTGTAGAGTAATTGCTAATAAAAGTAAGGGAGGGGAGAAGAAAGATCAGCGATACAGTTTTATATACGGTCAAAGTGAATAAACAGAACTGATTCGAATAAATGGCTGTATAATTGTATCTGTATTAACCTGAGAACACATGAATTACTTCCAGGTCATATGGGCCACAGAGAGCATAAGAGCCTCATTCATCCTCCAAATATGTAGTTCTCCTTATTGTCTGTTACTACAGAATATGGAATATGAAATACGAGTGCCTTACTAGGAGATTAACAGGTTCAGTTAGTATTTCTTTACCTATAATCAGAGGGTTCCAACACCCATTCTTTGTAATCTGGAAGTCTTGTCATGTTAAGAAACCTACAGTATATATCCAGCTAGTGGAGAATTTTAATGGACAGCCATGAAGTGAGAAACAAAAGCCAGTAAGTGTGTATGACTGTACTTAGGTTCATTATCCCACAGCTGGTTACTCTGAAATAGACAGTAATGGATGAAAGACAACAAAAACTTGTCTTAAAATATATGTTAATATAGTTAGTACATGAAAGCCTAAGCACCATAAAAAAGAGCGTGCCAATGATATATATATTCTGTTTGTTAATTCACTCATCAAGCCTTTGGCCACAGTTTAAAATTCCTAAAATGCAGTATAGATAACAAAGCTGGTAAAGTTTAATTAAAATGTTTTTTTCTGCTTTGGTGAAACTTAATTCTCTATTGAATAATATTCAGAAATAACTCCTTTGCTGAGAAGCAATCAGCAAAGGCAGCATTCCCAAGTGTACCTCCTCTTCCCCATACCTAAGAAAACATCAGACACTATCTCAATTTTACTGTCAGCAAATACCACCACAGAAACACAAGACTTCAAAGCAGAAGAATGAGGGAAGTTCTTCCTTTCTTCATGAGTCTCTTTCAGAAGGCGTGCTCAAGTTAATGTAGTATCTTCAAACAGTCCCCAAAATACCACTGGGATGAGAATGGAAGAATAACCAAGTCTTGTACATTTTAAAAGGATCAGAAAACTTCAGTAACTTAATTTGGGTAAATAACAGAACAGCAAAAACAGCTTCTATAAAGACAGATCATCAAAAGTTTTCCAAGGTTACCATTCACTAATTGCTTACATGCACACAGAGGATTTGTTGCACAAACAGTTGAAGGTGACCTTTTGTTGGAAATCTGTTGACAGCAGAAAATACGATGTGCATGAACTGACTTTTCCCTGCTGTGCTGGGTCTGGATGTCATAGAGTTAATTTTTTCACAGTAGTTAGTATGAGGCTATATTTGGATTGGTGTTGAGAAGAATGTTGGTAATACACTGATGTTTAGTGTGAGGCTGTGTTTTGGGTTTGTGCCAGCAATGCTGACAACACACTCATGTTTTCAGTTGTTGCCAAGAAATGTTTATATTAAACGAAGGGCTTTCTCAGTTTCTCTTAATACCCTTGTCTTTACAAGAAGCTGGGAGGAGACACAGCCTGGGCAGATGACCAAACTGACCAAAGAGACATTTCATGCTATCAGACTTCATGCTTTGTATATAAGCTGGGGAGTTGGCCAGGAGAGGCAATCTCTGCTCTGGGATGGGCTGAGCATTGGTCAGTCAGTGGTAAGCAGTTGTATCTCCACATCCCTCCATTTTCCTTTTTTCTATCACATATTATTATCATTCTTAGTCGTAGTAATATTTTCATAAAATAGTGCTACTATGATTAATACTACTACTATGTAATATCATTTATTTTCAATTATTAAATTGTTCATATCTCAACCCATGAGTTCTCATCTTTTTCATCTAATTCTCTCCGCCACCCCACTGGGGGACAGAGGAGGTGAGGAAGCAGCTGTGTGGTGCTTGGTTGCTGTCTGGGGCTAAACAACAACACCTTCATATCAGAACACAAAGAGTAGACAGTGGTTCCTGAACATGGTACAGGACAGGTTTTGATCATCCAACAACATTTACATAACACTAGCCACTGGTGAAATCAGAATTCAACCTCTTCCAAAAATTACCTGATTTGTGCAATCTGTTCTTGTTGCAGTGAAAAATTCAGTCATCTCCTGCCCATTTATCATAAAGCAAAAGACCTGAAGTTCTGGTTTTGCCATTTAAAAGTATTTTGACACATTACCTTCCATAAGTACAAGCAGCAGAGACCATCTCTTCTCCATGTTGTGACTTCTTAAAATTACAGCAAATTACTGCTGCAAAATGATTTAGCAGAAAGGTTCTCCACAGAGAGAGAGTCTAGCTAGAAAGACATATGATGCAGCAGAAGCCCAGAAACCTTAAAAACAGATTAGATTTGGGATCTTTGTAAGATCAAATTCAATGCTATATCATCTCAAAATAACGTTTGTGCAATAGGCTTCTCAAAATCTAATGAAAAATGAGCTGCAAGTTTCATTTTCTTGCTATCCCCATCTTAAGTATCATAATTCCAGATCTTGTGCAAAGTTCATAGCAAGCTAACACCTATCTTTTCAAAAACGCCTTGAATATGACCTTTAAAATAACCTTGCAACTAATGTTGTTACTAGTCTGTAAACAGAAAACAGCCTACAACCCATCTTGACTTGAAAAAGCATAAGGATTTAGAAACTATTTAAGGAGCTACAGAAAATTGTCAGAGCAGAGCAACAGATGCAAGAGAGCAGGTGGCAATCACATTGTACATTATAACCTTCAGCCAATACTCCTTGAGCTGCTTACAATGCAAACAAAGTTATTTTCAAAGAGAAAATCAAGTCCTTGATAAAGATTCAGTTTTGTTCCCATCAGCATTTTCCAAATCAATACTCTACAGAAACTGAAAGTTCCTCCTCTCTCTCCTTTACCAGTTACATGTTGTCATTTGCTGAATGAAATCAATTTCCCACAAGCAAAT
Organism: Rhynochetos jubatus; assembly: GCA_027574665.1. Classification (NCBI taxonomy): domain Eukaryota; kingdom Metazoa; phylum Chordata; class Aves; order Eurypygiformes; family Rhynochetidae; genus Rhynochetos; species Rhynochetos jubatus. Next base: position 61,469,402 of record CM050649.1, read on the forward strand.
TTCACAAGTGAAACCCTGCCAACCACGGGATGAAGATGTTTGAAACACTATCAGCATAAGAAAAAACTCTTAATCATAGATAAAATTCTTTCAGAAAAATGACATATGCCCTGACATAAACTAGACTAGCAAAATTTTATTATACTGTGTTTACACTGCAATGCTTTATCATTGCATCACATGGCTATGAGTTAATAAAAATTTATGTAGTCTTTGTCATATAACAACAACCTTGAAAGAGCATTAAGTTTGCAGTTTCTGTACAGTGAGGATACATGACACAGTTCTCTGTATATCACAGCCTATGTAAAGGAGCACAGAGAAACTAGAATACGGCTTTCCTGATGATGCATCAGTGGAAGAACAAAAGACAAATCCCAGAAATATATCTTGAGAAGAGACAGAAGCTGAGAACTGGAGAGGGTGGAACATGAGAAAAAGAAGAATAGAGAAATTTAAGCCTGAAACTAGATTTCTTGTTTAGTCTGGGCTAAGGAGGAAATGAGGACTGGAATAAAGGAATAGGTAGCAAGTTAGTCAGGAGTCTGATGTACTGAAATAAAAAGAAGAGTTGCTTTGGGTTAGGCTGAATAGAGGAGAGAAATAGGATGGATTACAGAGGGGAAAACAAGAGGAGCTCACATTGTCCACATATTTGTCTTGGAAACAAATTGTAGAGTAAACAATTCTTACAAAACTTAATAAATTACTCAAAGTACTCAAGGATGATTTCTGTACAAAGTCTAGCTCTGTAATAGAATAGCACATCTGTTTTCTTTTAGTTCCTTGTTTTGATCTATATTGTCTGTATATTGGAAATACTGGAATGATACCTAATATCTGGTCATGCAAATTCTTCACTATTGATGCCATCATTGCTTGTCTTCAAGTTAGAAGATCCTACACACATGTTCAGAAGTTGTGTCACTTCCCTTTCCTTTCTTTAAAAGAGGTATTGGACTGCCATCTTTCTTCCCTGAAACATTTAGAAAGTCTTTCTGTAAAAAGAGAAGATTATAATGAGTTCTTTTTTCCCAGTACTTATCAAAGTGTGACTCATTTCTTCTTAGGTTTCTGTAGTTACTACAACTACCTAGATTTTCTACATTACAGTTTGAGAACTATGTTTCTAGGAATTTTTCCAAATTCTCTTATTATTAATAGTACAGATTTGCAGACAGGATTTTCTTTTGCTTGTAGCCAAAACATAAACTGTCATTTTGTTAACCAGGGTGCTTCTTATTCCAATAACCAGCTTTAGGTGTTTCTGAAAGCTGGTGAATGGAAGGAGAGGAAATTAATTAACTTAGAGACATATGAGAAACAAGCAACAAATAGTGAAGTCTGAGGTTTTGGTTTGGAGTACCTAAGTATAGGCATTAATCAAATATTGTTCATCAAGTAAAACATAATATTTGATTGTTCTATCAGAGGAATGTAAACTGCTCTGTTTTCTGGGTTGCAGATGCCTGTATGCTGAGCATGAGAATACAGTTCTAAAGACAAACTCTTCAAGTTTAACAAAGAAACATTCTAACATTTCTGGGATGTCTTAAACTTGATCAAGATAGTATGTTATACCAAAAATAGCTGAGAGTAAGCTAAGGATATCCCCTTTCTTGGGAGTGGAGGACTCAGACATTTGTTTAGAATAAATTTTACCTAAATTAAACACATTTTTTTCCTAAAAAAGGGTTTAGAGAACCCAAACTCAGAAATGGGAGAAGCTATAGAAGGAAAATGTAAGACAAGAAAAGGTAATTTTAGTTTATGAGATTTTTTTTTTCCATATTAAGTTCTGCACCTTATCTAACCTGTGAGACAGGCACTAAGTTTCCCTACCTCTGCTCAGGACTGACTGAGAGAATACTGAAAACTGTATTTCACACATTATTAAAAGATGGATAACCCTTGTGCAGCAGAAGGTAGTGATGAGAACATTACCTATTCGCTCCTTCCCTGCATAGGAATTTGCTTTTTTTTTTTTTCCTTTACTCTTTGTTTGTAAAACTTACCATCTTTCAAAACTGGTTGCAATGCTTCACATACTAACATTGCAGTTTTAAATAATATTCTTCCTTTTCCCAATCCTCTGAGATAAGCTTTTTTGATACGTAGACAAACTTGAGTGTTCTTTTTCCTTGAAACCCACAATAATAAAACTTTATAAAACTATAAGAATGTCAAGGAATATAATAGACCCATTTCATTATTATTGCTATTAGGTCGTGCAAAGATTAAAAAAAAATGAAGAAACAGCTTGTGAAATTGGGAATAAGGTCCTTAGACTGATCTTCATCTGCATTTTTGTTCATCACAATACTGTTTCTGAAAACACCATCTATTCCAGTTATTCCCATTTGAAATTGTTGGCTTTTCTTGACCATAATATCTGACGATGAACAACAATACCATGAAAACTAAACTGCTCTCTAAGGTGAGATAAGATTGTCCCAGTACTGTAACACAGAGACATAAACTCACTCAAAAGAATTTCATTAGAAATGCCAGTTTTGCAAATATAAACCTTGGCTAAAACATAAAATGACATTTCCTCATTAAAAGAATAGTTTTAGTTTAGATAGACTAAGTAGTTTTAATTAATAAACATAATATCTGAAGACATTCAAATGAGGATTCTACTGCAATAATGATGAAAGTAACATTCAATCTTCTGGCTTGACAATGCTACTCATTGTCATGGTTTTTATCACAACCAGCCGCTCTACCACTCCGTCCCCCCCAACCCACCCCCAACCCCTCCCAGTGAGGAAGGGCCAGAGGAACCAACCGAGGAAAAGCCCATAGGAGTTGAGATAAGAACTATTTAATTATATAAATGAAACTTAGGGAGTTACTAACAATGCTAGTGCTAATGAGTAATTTAAGGAACAGAGGAAAAAGGTAGAACAAATGATACAGGATCTCACCCTGAGGAGGGAAAAGGAAAAGAAAACCCACCCGAAGGGAGCAAACCCCCCGCGAAACCGCCCGGGGGCCAAGAGCAGGGAGAGTAAGAGAGAAAACAAAACTTTCAAACCCTGACTCCTAGACCAATCTGCCCGGCAAGACGCTGGCTCTGCCCGGAACACCAACCACTCACCACGAGGTCCCCACACAAAAAAAAACCCCAGTCCCCTTGGCTGGAAGCCCCCTCAGACCCTTCCCCTTCCCAGGGTCGTACCCAACCATAAGCCTTTTCCACCCATATCCCCACACCCCCTCCCCGCTGGTCCTGCAGTGCCCCGGGCCCCGGGCTGGCACCATCTATCCAGCTTGATGTGTTATGGGGTGAAGCAAAACATAGACTGACTGGTGCAAAAATATAGACTAACTGGTGCAAAGCCAAGACACGCATACTCAGAATAGCAACTGAGTAATTAGAAGTTTGGTTCTGATGGTTTCTGACAATTTCTGCACAGAATGAAGAAAAAGGAAGACTGGATCGATGTTGTGCAAGACCTAATATAACAAGATTTTGGATAAATGTTTAACTTCATCTAATTTATGGATTGTTTATTTAACTGAGAGGGTACCAAGTTTCAGTTTCAAATTCATGTGAAATGGGGAAAGTAGTTAGCATATTCACAAAATTTAAACCCTCCTTCTGATGTGAAAACACAGTATCTTCTCTTTGATCCAACTGTTTAGTAAACTTTTGAATGAGAGCTTCAGTGTATGTTAACTCTCTCAAACTGAGATTCCAGAGAGCAACTGAAATAATCTCTTAAGGAAACATCTTAGAATTTTCTGGAAGTTCATCCCTACCTTGCTCACTTTGCTGATATTTTATCCCATTTTCTTTCACCCAATCTCTGTATTTTCAGACAAAAAAAAAAAAAAAAAAACAACTTTGTGGAGGTGGCTGAAAACTCTGCACAGCATCCTCCTGCCATATCTGAATTAAAACATCTGATACAGTCTTCATGCCTTATTTATTCACACAGTTTCTCATCACCTGGCTGAACAAAAGGATTCTGGTGACATGAACAATTTAATGTTTAAGGACAAAGAAGCTGTACCACTGTGTTAGTAATTAAGAAATAAAAACTAGCCTTAACAAAAATTCACTGTCAGCAATCCATTGTCCCAAGAAGCAACACAAATTCTTTATTCTTGACTTTGTTGTTACTATTGAATATTGAAAGAAACTCTCTTAGTTTTCCCACTACAGAACTATAAAGGTAAGTAGCTGTGTGTCACTCCTTCTTTATAGCCAAATGACTGAAGCAGCAAAATCAATACTAGGATTGCAAAAGTTTATGTACATACCTTCCCTGAAAGGAAGTAAGATTAACTAGTGTAACCAATTTTCTGCATACTTGAACAATCACAGAAAGAAGATAAAAAAATGAGGAAGAGCCTTTTCTACCTCCCATCCAGCTGTTTTTCACTGTCTTACAAACAGTCTACTGTATGTCACTATAGCATTACATTCTTCTTGGGTCCAGAAGATAAATGAATGCCTTAGAAATGTGAAGAGGAGACATATACAGAAAGCAGGGAAAGAAGTAAGGAAACAATGGAGAAATGTTGGAAAAGAAGAAGAAGAAAGTGAAAGGTAAACTTGGCAATCAGAAGTAAAACCAGAAATCACATCACACCAGTAGCTAAGGAGGCTTGCAGCAGCATAACCGTGCTGAGATATTCTCAGCTTCAATATTTTAGGTTAGCAAGCACAAGTTTGTCAGGAATCTTGTAAGATGACGTGCTTTCAGATGTGTGTTATTGTTTATATCTTAATAGAACTAAAAAGAAAGCATGCGAAACATCCTCAGTTTCTTTCTTTTCTAGGCAAACTAGAATTTGTATTTTCCCCTGGACAGAAGGCAGTACTTTGTAAGGCTATCAGAACATTTTGCAAAGACCCCAATGACCCTGCCACAGTCATTTCTTCAAAATCCCTAAATCAAAGCCTGAATCTAGATTTATAGAAGGTAGGTAATATAGAATACAATTGTGCTCCTACTGTGACAATGAGAAAAATGTTGCCCATTAGACTAAATCTTTAATCTCTCTATCACTGAAGGTATTTTTCTCCATAATTCAATTACAGGTTTTTAAGTGAAATAATGTTCAGATTCAGCAAGAAGTCAAATGTCCTTTTTGCTTCCCTACATCCATCTACTATTTGCTCTTAAATGTAACTGCTTACATCTTTTGTGCATTGGATATTGTAACTTGTTTACTACACTATTCACTGTTGCTCAAAATACATTAAGTAATCTTTATGTGAACAAATTAATAATTTATGAACAATATATTTAAACTGAGTATAGAAATCTCCATAATGGAAGGGATGTCTATGTCTTCCTATTTGTGGGAAAATGCTGTTTTCTGATCAAATGCAATGTGTTTAAGAGCAGACACAGGGGTTTTTATTACAATTGGTTTTGACTTCAAATGCATATTGCTGTAAACCACAGAAAATATTTTCTGTTAAGAATTTGTTTTCAGTTGCTCTTCAGTGCCAGACAAGTGTTTTATCCTTTTTCTTTTTTGTTGCCTCAGATTCATCTGCCTGATCAGGAAGATCTGAAAATGGGTACTGAAAGATGGCTGACATCCTTCTGTAGCAATATGGAAAGTGGAGAAAAATTTTCTGTATTACTCTAGGCATTTTCTGCAAGCACACTCTTCTAAGAGCATCCTGGTTCCCAAGAAGTTCATCAGTTATGAATAATGTGTCAGCCACCACCACTTTATGGGATCAAACATGAAGAGAAAGCTCCAAAGGACTTTATCACAGCCATATGGGAGCATCTGGTGGAACTTCTCCCATATTACCATCTCAGTAACTGCTTTGGTACCAGCAGGATGAACAGACAAAAGAAGATCACAAAGAACTTCCTTTAGAGAGCATTTGTGACTGGAAGATGAATGGACTTCCAGTAGCTTAAGCTGACTTACCAGAAATATTTTCCCACCCACCCTCCAAGTCTGCTGTAACAGGAGCTGTGCAACATATGCCTCAGAGACCCATGGCTGGCAGCAAGAATCTGTCACTGCATTGGAGCCAGTATGTCATCCGAGTCCTGGCTTCACTGGTCCTCCAAGGGTTTGCCATCCTTTCACTTTCAGGAGATGTCCATTCAGCCTTTGTTCTCCACTCACGAAGCCCTGTAACAGTGCTGCACAGCTGGGAGCTTTGTGATGGGTGTGGAAGGCTGTTGGAGGGAGGCTTGCCAGGCCCCTCTGCAGCACCTGCGCTTGACCTGCCTGCAGCTTCCTTTTACCTGGTTTATCTGTGACAGCCAATGCTCTAGTTGACAAGGTCCTCTACCTTATATATTTTAATTAAAAAAAAAAATCTTTTAATGATACCACTATGGTTTTATGACTAACATAATCATGTAGGACAGAGAAATCCAGGCCTCATTCAATAATACAGGCCCAGAAAAGGAGAGGCACAGTGTTCAGGGAAGAGGAGTATGGACATGAGATCTTAAGACATAAGGCACTAGCTTGTACCCACAGCTATACACTATTTACTAATCATCAAGGGGGGTTTGTTTGGGGTCTTTTTAGGGTTTTGGGTTGTTTTTTTTTTAAAAGAAGACCCAGAAGAGGACAAAAACAGTTGTCAGGGTAACACAGAACAAACAAATATTATCCAGCATAGTTAAGACACTACATATATTACACTGTGATATAGCCTGGAGCTATAGACCAATAAAGGAATAGAGAGGTGTAAGAGCATGTTAAGAAACATAAACGTGACACTAGTAGAAGCTAGAGGGATAAAGAAGAAAACAGCAACCACAAGACCCATCATATTTCTGACAACAAAGTACTCCAGAGGCTTCTTACCTACAGTGTTGCCCTTTCCAGCAGTCTGAAGCTTCCAACAACCAGCTATTGAAACATGCTATCTTTTCATAATTACTATTATGTTTTATTTTTGTCTGTGTGGCTGTCACTATTCCCATTTTAATGTAACCAATATAGTCATCCTATTAAAAGTATCATGTCCCAGTTTAATTAATTCTACCTAACCTATACCGCATAAGTCAGAGGTTTGTCACTCAGTTGGGGTTATATATCTGAGTATCTTGGCAAGGTAGGGATGAAGTCATGAAATAAACAAATACCAAGAGTTCAAGTCCCTAGAGGTGATTTTTCTTCATACAAAATTATTTTCCTTCAATTTTGTGAAAATTTCTATGCATTCACAAAAAACAGAAAACATATTTCACTTTGGTTTTAAAGACGGGGACATTAACTGAAGTGTATCCTGATTTCAAACACTTTTATAAATCAAAGCGAGAGAAGAGAAATTTCATAATATATGGTGCAGAGAGATTCAGTAGAAGTAACTTTCTTTTTACATTTGCATGTGCACAATCTTCTCTCACATAAATTTCTCTTCATTTAAAGGCAAAATTTATGATAGCTTACCGCACCAAACTTTTTGGAGTTGATATCCTATTTAAGTAGAAATAACCATCTTTCTCCCTTGATGTTTTTTAGTTCACATTATCCAGTTTCGTAAAACATGGCATTGCTTAATATACAGAAGTCAGTTGTGTATTTGGTTTTTCTGTGGTTTTTTTTTTTTTTTTTAAGTGTAGCAACACCTTCATTTTGATTTGAAGTTAAACTTAGATTCTCAGTGTAAACTTCTTAGTGTACACTTAGAAAATTCTAGGTGTAAACTTAGATTCTCATAGATGTGATTTGGTAACAGGCAAAATTTTTCTTTGCAAATAGAAACAGCTGCCCAGTACTTGCAACAGAGTAGCTGGATATACAAGATACAGTTTAGCAAAGCTACAGCAAGAGCTCCTGTACTCCCAAGACAAATGGCACTTTTGAGTTCTGCAAATACTACTACAAATAGCCTTATTGAAAAGTCACAGGAGAGAACTGTCATATACATTTTTCACTTTATGATGAATAAAGCCATCTCATTTTATTCTCCTCAAAAGTCAGAGAGTGTGTATGTTTTTCTTTTTCACTTAGAAATATCAGTTCTATCTAGACAGACACTAGTGTCATGAGAAACAAAAGAAAATAGAAGAAAAATAACAGTTCAAGAAAAGGAAAAAAAAAAAAAAGTCTACCTACTTGAAATTCTTCTGCTTGTGGTTTTGTTGTTGACTGTTTAATGTCAGTGTGTGGCATGCTGTGCTCACAGTAAAGTGCTCCAGATTGACAAGGAAATACTATAGCATGGTTGAAGGGAAAAACAGAATTCCTCATTGTTCTATAGGTTAACACATGTTGTCAGGAGGAGATGGAAAAAGAAAGAAAAATACAGTCTTTAAAAATCTTTTCAAAGTTAATTAAAAGAAAATTTCAATGAAGTAAAAATGATTCATAATTTCCATTGCAAGTGCCACCAAAATGACAGAATTCCAAATGTTTTCTCTCTTTTAAATTTTATTTTAAGAAATGCCTTCATTCATATGCTACCCCAAGAGAAAAAGATGTTATTTTATTCTAAATTATGTTCAGAATCTTTGAATGCAAAAGAACCCTTTTGTGTAGAGTATCTAAAAGTAGCTCACTTTTACTCAATTTCTAATTTACAAAAAAAATGTATTTAATTTATCTAAAAGACTTAAAAATGGAAGAGTTTGAAGACAGAAAGAAATAAAATGAAAATAAGATGACAAAATCTGGAGAAAGCTGAAATTTTTATAGCATCCTGATCTCACACAATTAAATTCAATGAGAATTGGCTGCCAGATTAAGAAAAGAATGAAAGGAGTTGGCCTAAAGTTTCCAAAGAAGGAAATCAATGTTTTCAGTTTACAATTGAGTACATTTTTAATATTATAGAGTTAAGAAGTCAGAGCTAAACAGGTTATAAATTAATATTTAGTTAGGTATATACAATCTATTCTGACCAATTTTTTTTTTTTTTTTTAATCCTCATATACTGACAGAACTGTTGAGCTCACATACTCCTGGTATTCATGTGTATATGTTTTCCTGCGTTGTACTGTGGTAAAGAGTGAAAAGTCTAACAAAGCAATATATTAATCTGCTAGCACTGGTGGTCCAAGGGAACAAAACCAACCACCCCCTACCAGTTACCTCCACTGTAAAGGAAAGCATGTTAAAAAACAAAGCATGAAAGTCTGTTAAGATACATTATAATCATGTAATCTGTTATTGTGTACAAAACAAAAACCTACACTAAATCTGAAATAACCCTCAGCATATGTCAAGAGCAAATATCATGAAATTACTAAAATTGTATGCAGCAGGAGACATACACTGTAAGAGATTGGCACTTACTTCCTGAATGCAGGCACTCACCCTCAACCTTGGCCTTATCCTTCCAGATTTGCTGCGCACTACAAGAAATTTTATTACCTGAGTAAGTGTCAGAGTGTAACCTTCAATTAAAGGTAGATCTTTAAATCAGGATCCCACAAAAACCAGATATATCAAAAGGTAAAAAGGAAATAAAATTTTATTTTTATCTCTTATTTTTGAATGACTTACATAGTGTTATGGAATCTGACTCATAGGTTTTTAAACCTCTATCTCAGCAATATATCATGGGATGTTTGTAAAATTTTCTATTAATACCAGAAAATATTTGAAAAATCCAAAACACTTAGCAAGATGCATTCAAAACATAGAAATTATCAAATTGATATGCTATAAATTTTCCCATTTTGTAACTATTTTAATTACAGCATCACGTAATTTTTTTCCCTACACATTTATTTTTATCACCCATTTTCTTCACTAAATAGTGTTCCTGTATTGAGTTATTATTTGGTTTTTGTACCATACTAAAGTGTGGCTCCTAAATGTTCTGTATTATTCACATTCATCTTTGAAAAGGAAGTAATGAAATTCCTTTCAAGCCTTTTAGTAGTACTTCCACCCTAACACTGAAAGATTTCTCAGGCCTCAGCTTTACAATGTACCTACCAAATTACATGGAAATGAGGTTATTTCATTTTATACAGGGGGAAAACCCCTGAAAACACTATAGCTGGAATCAAATCAGAAGTATTTACAAATATCTAAAATTAAGTACTTAAACATGCTATAGCATCTTATATGATCAAAGCTCAGATGCACTTACCTCAGAAACAGCTGTAGGTGGTTAACGTTCCTGCAAAACAGACACTGACATCTTAAATTAGATATCAGGAAAATGAAGGGCATGTAATTAGCAACCACCTGTTTGGTTCTAGCAACACCTATTTCTTAGGAAAAGAAGTAATAAGGTGGTCTCTAGACCAATATCCTTACTGATTAGGTGACCTTTGACAAGCTGCTTTACATGCTTCTGTTTCATCATCTCTTTTTGTAAAACAGGTGAAGTGTTTTGGCTGAAATTTTTGGAGAGAAAAAAAAAAAACCAAAAAAACAAAAAACAACCAACCACAAGAAAGGACTCTACAGTTGATAGTGTAGTACTTCTAGTTTTGCCCAAACTCATACATCATCAGCCAGGTGTATGTGTGACTTTGATGTATAAGTAAGGATAACAGTGTAAACCTTCAAGTAAACATACAGAAATATCTTTTAAGTCAGTCCTGAACTTCAAACTCTTGAGGAAATGCTTAGGTAAATACCCCATGTTTGTATCTGTTTGCATGGTTTGGTTTGAGTTTTTTGGTTTGTTTGGCTGGTTGGTTTTTTTTAAATTATTTTTATTAATACTATAACGTGAAGATCTAAGCTGCTCTACAGTAGAGTTTTATCAGCCAAAGGGATAGTCAAGAGAACTTCTAGAATTAATACTAATAAAAGGGAGAAGTTTATGATAAGAATTCTTGGGTGAATACTGTAATATGTATCCAGGGCACTGTAAAGGGAAATGGTTGGCTCTGCTTGTACTCTGTCTGTATTGTTTTAATATCAGGTTTCTTTGGGGAATGAGAAAAACAATTTTTTCAGCCTTACATAAAACTTGGCTTCTGAGTGGTTTAGTTCTGAAGCATTACCACATGCTGCAGCTTCTATTTAGGGGATAGGGCTCTTGTAGATATGAAAGCCTTTTGTATTCAGAGTTTATCTTGTCTTCAGAATTAGAAGTGGGAAGGAGTTTTCTTCCCATGTGCCCCAAGCAACAGATTAGGTACTCCCTTGAAGCAGGGGTGTTATCTAATGTCTAGGATTTCTGGGAAGAGCATCTCACAAGTATCCTGCTATTGCAGTATCCCAGGGTTCTGACGGTGTCATGCCTCTGTCACACTGCAGGTGCAGCTGATGGAGGTAGCCAACACACTCAGAAAGGGCCACAGAGATAACCAAGGGACGGGAGTGTTTGACATAACAGGAGAGGCTGGGAGACCTGGGACTGTGCAGCCTGGAAAAGAGAAACCTTAAGGGGACACTTATCAGTGTGTATAAATAACTGATGGGGTTGGGGGTGTGGTGAGGAAGACTTGAGTCAGACTTTGCTCTGTGGTACCCACTGAGAGAAAAAGAAACAATGGATGCTAACTGGAAACAGAACGAAAAGCATCTGAATGTAAAGGGGGTTGGGGGGTGTGTGTGGGGGGGTACTTTTGTTTTTCACAGTGAGGGTCATCAAACACTGAAGCAGATATGGCAGAGAACTGTAGAGTCTCCATCCTGGAAGATATTCAAAGCCAACTTTGACATAGCTATTTTTCAACCTGCTCTAGTTGACCCTAGTTTGAACAGGTGTCCGTCTACATGATCTCCAGAGGTGCCTTCCAGCCTCAGTCATTTGGTGATCCTGTGCTTACAGACTTTGATCTCTCTGGGTCCCAGTTTTGTCATATAATGCACGTGTTTTTCAGAACTAACCATCTAACTCGTTATCTTGAACAGAAAGTAAATTAACTCAATAGAGGGTGGTTGATCCCATGTTCCTGTACCAATTCAAAGACTGATAACTTTGCTTTTTCAGTATCTATTAGCAAGACATGCTAATTAAATAGACAGAGATGCCTCCCTGGTATTTGGAGATTAAATTTAGAAGGAGCAAAAACATACACAAATCAAAGACAGAGGTGGTTGGACTCTACTACTTCGGTGTTCTAATGGTTTTAAAGACTCAGGGTCCTAGAAAGTGAAATTTGGTAGAAGCAGAGATCGTAAAAATTGCTTGTGGTATGTCCCAAATCAATTGACTTCTGAACTCCAAAAAATACAAGAATAACACTTGTCAATTGCTGACAGCATACATAGTATATGATGCAGGAAAAATGTATCTCCATTTTTCTCTTCATGTATGAGGTATAGAACAGCAAAAGAATTAATATAAGATGCTATAAATAAATTTTGTATTACATTAAAAAAGGGTTAAATTATGGCATAACAGACTATTGTAAGCTTCTTAGTGTTCTGTTATTTCAACACAGGGACTACTTTATTTTAATGAAATAAATATATGTACTGCAGCACAGTTCTTTACCTGTTAATGATTCACTGCATCTTGTTCAGAAGAGGAATGTTCAATCAAATTATCCCAGTGACTGATTAGGGCAAAATTGAGTCATTAATATATTTTTAACTCTGTTGCAGCTGAAAAGGATGAAAACCAAGAGTGGAAACCTTAAAATAATTATAAGTAATCCATACCTGTCCACTAATCTTACCTGCCTAATAGTTTCCCTTATAACATGGGTGACCAGTTGTGGGATTTTTCCACTCAGTGTTTACTGCTTCTTCTGAAAAATATACATAGTCTTAGAAATCTAACATGTTCTTTTTAAAGTGCCTTTATACAATGGCTGTTTGATGCTTTGAGAGTGTCATAGAATATATCATACATCTCTTCTGCACCTAGAAAGGATTCATTTGTTTTTCTTTTTTTGTTTTAATCTCTAATCTACAAATGTGTTAGCAAGAAAAAAGTTAAAGAAATATATTAAATACCAAGCCTAAAAGTAAATCTGTTGTTTGAAAAAAAGCTTCCAAAGGTGAAAAAGAAGCTAAATTTACCCAAGAATTAGAAGGGAAAAGAAGATCAAAGGAAGAAAACCATCTCCCTTTTTTTTTATTTTCTTTTGTGTTTTTTTCTCGTTTGGGTTATTTTTGTTTGTTTGGTGCAAGTCTTCAGCAGCCTTTTGAAGAGAGGCTATTTAAGATGAAGATGGACATAGAAAAACAAGATAAATTTTGGTGTTTTTCTCCAGCAACGCACTGTACATGTTCATCATTATAACTGTGCTAGCATTGCAACTGCACTTGTTGACAATCCTGCATGTCTTTCATGTGGAGGAGCATAGGGGAGGAAGAGGCTACAATATTGAGATTTATGCACTTAAAATGTAATTTGAAAATATCTATTTCTGAACTTCAAATACTTTTATTTCAAGCTGATCAATTTCACTAAATGAAAAGCCATTTATGATATGATTTAAAGAGAAATAAGGAGATGAAGAGGAAGTCCCAGTGAGATATGAAGAGTGTTTGTACGTTCTGAACAACCGTTTATGAACAACATAGTATAGGAAGAGATCACATTATGCCAAATAGTGATACAAGTAGATAAGTATCATTATCAATTAGTTTTTAACTTTAGACTTTAGCTACATAAAAGAAACTCTCATAGTATTGATATTACCTGGGTGAGTTTTAATTCAGTAGTGGTCAACAGCCTTTTTTTTTCAAAATCTAAAACCACCAGAAAGAGTTAAACTTCTCCTTATGTTCCTTCATACTACTGTTGGTTTGTGCAATAAGCCCTTAGAGAAACCAGTTCTATATATGTTGCACTTCTGAGGGCTCCCAATATGAATTATTTAAAGTCCTTAGCCATCAGCTGACAGAATCACAGCTTCAAGTGAATATCCTTGATGGCAGATAGCCTGTGCAGTCCTATCATTGAAAGAGGGAACCAAAAAGGAGACAAGGCACTTGGTACTGCTCATGTGGACTCTGGGACTGTGAATTCTTCCTTTAACTCTGCTGTCAAAGTCAGCCTTTAAACCTCCGCTACATAAATCCCCAGTTTCTAGCTTGTCTATGAAGACTACAGTGCAAGAGCCTGCTGGTACAGCCTATATGAAGACTGCATATTTAATTCTGATAAACATAGTTACAATCTTACATCTGAAAATAAATTGGGTTTATTACTATTATACTTCCTTGCTCTTACCACTGAAGACAAGAACTCCAAATATAACTGCTAAATAATTGCAACATGTTGCCTTTCTGGAATGGTAAATTTGTACTGACAGGCTCAGTCTGATCAGAAACATTCTTTGGACCAAAAATAGCCTTGTATTCATAACAAAAAAATCTTTTATCAAAGAGTTCAGGTAAAGAATTAAATGTTGCACTGAAATAAAGGGATAAGACATTGGATATGGAAATTGAGGAAAAGGTTAAAGAACTACTAAAAGGTATTGCTATATCAAAGCGTCTCTACAGGAGACTGCTATAAACTTCAATAAAAGAAACAACCTACCAAGCTTTCATGCATAAATGACTCCAGGTTTTCATTCTTTCCCTTTCAAGTCTGGCTACTGTCATGAGTTTTTGTTTGTTTGGTTTTCTGTTCTTGATTATTCCGGGAAATGGATTCACCCAGCCTTTATTTCAGTAGTGTGGTGCTCAGCTGTGTCTCTGCACAGACACCCATACTAGGTCTAACACTTCAGGATCACTCCTTTAAGATGTTCTTCATGTAATGATTTTCCTCCTTGGGAAAGAATTTTTCATTAAGGTTTTAAAAAACTTATGTCTTGATTACTTCAGTGCAAATATCTGTCATGAACAGAGATGATAACCTAAAATTGATTATCTTGGTGCATATGGATACTTACAGTAAAATGCAGAGCTCCTCAGCTCCACCTTGTTCAGTGGTTCAGGTAAAACCTATGACGACAGGACTGTAACTTGTAATCACTATGAAGAACTCAGGGAACACTGTCAATCTAAAGAGAAGTCATTGAATCAGTAATTCCTGGAGATAAAAATTTTGTCCTACCTCTGTAAGTGTCCCCTCTCTTCCAAACAATGTGGTGTGATATTCTAAAATATCTCTGTGTTCTAGGTTGTCTCACTATATTTAAAAATATAGTAACAGGGCATCATTCAGCTTTGATATAGTTTTGAGTAGAATTCATCTGGGAATTAAACTGAGCAATTAGTCACAGAACCTTCCTATTTCCACTCTCCTAGGATTCTGCTACTTTCTATGTCATTTGCCCCACTCAGTCAAAGCCAGTATTCCCTGGGACCTTTTCTGGTCTCATAAATACCACAAGCTATGGACCCTTTGTTTCATTTCCCAGCAATGTTTACCAGATCCCAGGCCAGAAGTAATTTCTGAAATTATGATGCATCTTGTCCTTTTGTAATTGTTCTCCATTTCTCATATTCCCTCTTCCTTTTCTTTTTAAATAGTTTCTCTTTCCTATTTATACCCTTCTATGATTTTATATTGCTGCTACGTGTCCTTCTACCTGTCATCATTTAGACAAATTTGACAAAACTTGGGACTCGTCTCTTGATAATCTCAAATTTTGAATTTCCACTCCCAACACCTTTTCATCCCAAATGATTGTATGTGCTCTCAAAGGACCAGTGAAACTCCTTTAGGAGTTGTCTTTGTGATTTTACCATGGTAGCTTCCAGAAAGGCATGTGTGTTTATAAGGCATATAGTCTAGTTCTGTAAAGTATCAGCCACAAATGTGAGACCTAGAAGAAATTATTCTAAAAAGGTATTTTTAGAAAGAAATACTTGGGCACCTTTACTAATTGATAAGCTAATTATCTGTGTTTGTTTCTTCAGAAAAACAAGTTACATTTTTTTCTTTTTTTGCTTCTGAAATTGCTTGAATGTTAATGATGATAGAAACCAAAGCAACCTAAGCTTTCTCTGAAAAATGTTAAGCTTTTAGAACAATTTTGCTTCTAAACACACACAAGTTAAAGTAGGGGATCCCCTTTTCTATTATGGTTGGATAATGGAAATTCATAAACAGACCATGTCTCTGGTGTCTATGATACCATAGAAGAAATAAAAGAACATTACAGTTCTTTATACCAAGTTAATTTATACCAAGTTCCAAACTTACTATGTTCTGTAAATTTCACACTTTTCTTGATTTAGTGCATGTCTAGAGAATCTTTAAGTTGTGTCTGTTGCTCATTAGGTTTTCATAAACTATGTCTAGCCTGAACAAAAGTTGCTATCACACAGACTTCAGACATATTTGAAAATGCAGATTTTAAATAATTGCTCAAGTTGCATAGTTTTCCTCCTCAGTGCTTTCTAGCATTTGATTCCCCAAACTCAAAATTTTGGTTTCATAGGCACTTCATTTTTCTAAACATATTTTCTCCCACAGGTAGGCAAGGACAATCAGTTTCTGTATCATAACAAAACTTTCGTTTATCTGCTGTTGCACACACCAGCTGTTGTTGAAGGTTAATCTCTTCAAAGGCATAGTTAGTCTCCCACTCTTAGACAGTTAATTTGGCGTAACATGTGTTCTCTTGTAGATGGAAAATTGTCTCTTATCCCTTTCCCATCAACCAAATTAAGTTTTGTTGTCCTGTACTTTCTTCTCATCTCCTTACTTTTCTTGTTCCCATTCTCACATTGTGAATTCAGCTCTTCCAGTCACTCTTATTACCTCTTTGGTTGCTTGCTTGGTTGGTTGGTTGAGGGGGGGGTGTGGTGTTGGTTGGGTGTTTTGGGGTTGGGTTTTTTTTGTTTTGTATTCTCTAGAGTACATTGGCTTTGCATACAATTCTGAAAGAAAATAGTCTGCTTTGGCAGATTAGACAGACATCCTTTGACTTCCAGAATTTCTTTGGATGTTTAGAGGAATCTCATGTGTTGGAAGGACTCAGGGTCATGCCGTATACCATGAGACTGTAACTGAATAGAGTAATACAGAATTTTGTTATGCTTATGTTATATTTTTGTTATATAGTATAGACAATACTACATATTGGACCAGGTGGTTGCACCACTTTTCTTCTGACCTTACTGTTTTCAGTCATGCTTACACCGATTGTAAAATTCCCACACCTTTAGTAGGTACATGTTTTCATCTTTGTTGATGTATTTGAGCAAAAACAGGTTAGTAAAAATAGTTATGTAACTATTATTTCATGATTGTTAGAATAAACTAAGACCAGTTTAGGCTATGGCAATCTTAGACAAGTCATAAGACTCCTGACAGAGAGGTCAACACAAAGTCTGTGGCCTTTACTAGTAACGGCAAAAGATTGATTACTGGTCCCCAGGATCCTAATATAGGCACTGGTCCAGAACTAGAAATGCATTAGTGTTGATTATAGTTTTTGCAGATCTGCTTCTTACCCTTAACTTCTGAAAATTGAGCTATATAAGTGCAACAAAATTGTTCATGAGTATGTATGGGAAGCGCTGGAAAAAAATTATATGGAATACATTTGAACACCTTTGCTCTTTGCAAACATTACAGTTGGCCCTTTTGTTGTTGTTTCAATATTAAGTAATAATAATTTACCAGAATGGCCTGTATATCTAGAAGTAGATTATGTGCTGAGATAAATTCATTTGATTTTAGTCATATTGTGGGTTCTTATCAGTTGAATGTCTATAGTTCTACTGAGCAGAGTGGTGGAAGGATTTGAGGGGAACTGTGTGGAACTCCCTGGAAGAAGCAGAAAAAGTGAATCTCTAAGGGCAACGTGGTTGGGAAAACTAATTGTTCCACATGATTTATGGTACTCAGTTCTGGTTTACCCTATAGAAGACATAAGAATTGCTACTTCAGCTAGTAAACCAACTAGCTAAGAAAAACTGGCAATATATCTTTCAAGATCTGTTAAGCAAAACTTAGCTATTCAGATTGGTCGCTGCTAATTTAGTTTTAGATTCAGTTTTGCACATCACCTTCTTCTGTTGAAATTACCACAACCCTGCTGTTTATTGACAAAATTTACTGACAAAAGCAATTCCTAAACTAACAGCAGCTGAGAAATCTACACTATTATATTCTTATGAAGATTTCCAGAAGTCTAAAATTAGATCACTAAAACTATCTAGTATTCAAGTGATCTGATTTATAAAAAACACTTCAGTGACCATCAGATATTTGTAGAGCTCATAAAACTCCAGGAATGTTAACTTAGAGCAGGACTCAGGCAATTCAAATATAACTGAGTTTAATTGCATTCCCTGCAGCAAATACAAGTTTTAATTTTTCCATGCTGTATATTGGAAATATTTGGATGGTCCTACCTCCGAGGGAGCTCGTGGCTGCCATGCTAATAATGTTCTTCATCCCTGTAGTACTTTGACGGATTGATTTGTTGTTTTGATGTTGGTTTGTTTCTAATATAGCTGCCATGATCTTGTATTTGCTACCAACATGCAAGCGAGCAACCATTTTACCTTTCATTTACATGGATCTACCATGTAAGAAATCAGCTCAGACATTTTAGAATACAATAAAGCACACTAGATAAATTACAGGGATGCAGGGGAACCAAACATTTTTTTTGTCTATTGCCAAGTTTTGGTCGATAGGATTGATACTAAGAAAAGTAACATTGTTGTAGGGAGTTCTCAAGTGTAAAATACCCTATTTCATCTTCATTAAGGTTCCAAGTTCTTTTTCCCTTCTTCATAATAATAATTATATCTATATACCACAGAAACCCGTTTTGGAGTGTTTGCTCTCCCTGATTGGATTCAAATGAAAAGTTGCCTTTCTCTGTGGGCTGATTTCTTTTTCCTGTCTAATCAGCAGCATGGCCTGAATCCTAATTACAGGTTAGGGAATTAATGAATGAACTTCAAGAATATTAATTTAATGCTTGAAACACCAGCAAATAGAGTGAATGTTTTATTTGGGGCTGGTTTAATGAAAACTCCTTTTACTGGTATTAGAATTTAAGGTTTAAAATGAGACCATAGTGAAAACAAAATTTCATCTTCATTGTAAATTAGTAGGGACTTTAAGTCTTAGGGAGGTGAATGAAAGGGGATGGGGGGTGGGGGGGGAGGGTGGTGTTTGTGGAGAGAGAGAAAGGAAAGTAGCTGTAATAAAACCATGAACTTAAAATTAATGATCTCACAAATTTTAAATTATTTTACCTACGACAGTAAAATCTAAGCCACAAGAATGTGTATTGCTGATAATTTTTCAGGTAAGAGTCATTATTCAAATGGATTTGGGTTCATATTTCTTCAGTCAACTTAGACCTGCAGTCTTGGTGACCAAAGAAGGATTTGGGGTTTATTCTAGAGTACTGTGTTACCTGTATAGCTGATGAGAACAAGCTGGTGCTTTTGAACACCTCCAAAGGAGATTCTGTGTATTCCCCTAGTTTGAGTTTCAAACGGGTTAATATCTCCCTCTAGGGGTATTCAAAAGCATTCATTGGACTAAGGACATTAATTGACCATATTGGTAGTTAAGATTCTGAAGAGCAGAGGTTTTCTCAGCATCTAGAAGAAAAGGCTCAATCCCCAGACTGCTTCTTCCCCAAAATGAATTTTCATATGTTATCATTCAACACAGCTGTAAACATAGTCCTTTTATTCAAAAGACAACTTACTGGCCTCTTCACTGAAGTACTTCTGTTTCTTTACTAGGATTCTGAAGTAAAAATCTTATTGGTAAACAAACTTTGAAATATTTTGATACAGCTCCCTTCTCTTTTTGTGCTTTCTTTTAAACAGTGGTATAATAGCTTCATTGACTTTTTGTTTATCTGTTTCTATGGAATGGTTTTTAAAAGAGTGGGGAAAGTAAAGTGCTTTGGTTTTATAGTGGCTGATGAAAAAGGAAAAGTAAGAGAGAAAATCTGGTACATCAGGTTCTGACTTCTCTCGAATACAATTGTCCCATTCCTCTGATGCAATTCAAACCCTCAAAGTCTCTGAATATCACACAAAAGAGGCCTGTGAGCTGCCTGTGACCTTCTAACCAAATCAGGTAACTATTTTCAGATATACTGAATGCTGTCCCTCAACTTGAAAACATAGATTTATAGTAATTACTGCAGACGGACTGTATAAAACAACTATGACACCACTTATTTTAACTGTATTTGTATACATTTAATTTGTCCCTCTGTCATCGGCAATCATGTACATATTCCTTCGTTCAGGGGAAGCTGAATTTTTTCTGCTTGTTTAAAGATTTTTTTTTTTTTTTCTTGATTCTGCTTGTCTCAGAAGAGCTCTTTGTATCTGTATCCTCACTGGAAAATAATATCCATGTTCTAAAGTCAATGGACCCTCCAAAATTGTTTCTTATTACACAAAATTGAAAATAACTTTTTATTACAATTGATTAAAATTGGAACACTATTCATGGTTATCCAAGTTAGGGGAGTGAAAATGTAAGTTGAGTTAATAAATGACTAATGTGGTCCTTTTGATAACTGTTATGACTTCAAGCATCCATAGATTCTTCTACAAAACAGCTGTTGAAAAGACTAACCATAAAACTATCAGTGTTTACAAGATTTTTATTATACAAACCTAATGGCTCCCATGGTATTAATGCACTGCAAAATAGTCTTTCCTATTCCTTATGAACACAAAGCACATCTCCCTAAAGGGACTTTTCTTCCTACAAGCTATCAATGTAATCAAAACTAGTGATGCATTTTATTACATTACTGCTTCTTGAAGAAACACGTTTTTATTGTAATATTTCATAAAGATCTCCTGCTGGCAATGTAAAAAGTAACTATCTAATAAAATTTAGTAGTGTGTTCTTGCAAACCCGATTAAAAATAATGTATAGAAGGCTAGTGAGTATAGTTTCTGTTTTGAAACTTACCGCTAAAAAATAACGTCTTGGGGCTCAGCTACTGAAAACAGCTTCTACCATCCTGGTTTTACTTTGTACATCTCTTCCTTCCTCATGAGAAAAATATGTGTAGATCACTTTTGCTGAAAATTTCAAAAGAGTTTGAAAGACAGTCTGCTATGCTAGATATATACCATACTTATATCTTTATAAACACCATATTAATTCAACAATGTGTTAATGCATAATTAACAGCACTAGAATATTTGGTGATGAAAATTACAATTAAAACAGAGAAACTTCTATGTTATAGAAGGTTTTATTTTTAAGAATAAAAAAAAAGGGGAATATTCACAAAGGTTTATTTTAGCCTATTAAGGTTTATCTCCCTATGTATGACAGAATGGTTTGCATTGGAAGGAACCTTAAATATAATTTAGTTCTAACACCCCTGCCATGGGCAGGGACACCTTCCTCTAGACCAGGTTGCTCAAAGCCTCATCCAGCCTGGCCTTGAAAATATCCAGGGATGGGGCATGTAGTATATATTCTCAATAGAAATAGAAGATTACTCTAGAGGACAATTAAGAACAGGAAACCAATTCAGAGCCTCTGATTTTACACATACATTAGCAGATAGCGGCACTCTAGGCTCTTACATATACAAGTAGATTTGTGCAGCAAAGCAATTGGGGCTGAGGACCTGATGTTCACAGTATGTGTGTTAATGTTTTACAATATCTCTAGTCTGGCTTTGTAGGTTGAATGCCCCTTAGCGGTTGAAGGGCATTAAACACAATTCTGTAGTTCATCTTTCAATTTAGTTTAATCTGAAACACATGCTGTCCGCATGCTCAAAGACTGCTCCTCAAAGTGTTACAAGGGGGAATAACCAGGATATGAGTTTCAAAACCAAACTCTTAATTCTCACTAAAACATTGATGTAGATGTACTTTGAATTTCTTAAAAGTGCATTTTTAGTTAGATAGCTAAGGGAATAGTTTAATAACATCACATGTAGGATAATGTGTTGGATCCACATGCCAAGGTTTTGGTAGCATGGGGGCTATAGGGGTTTGAAAAGCTGCTGGAAGCCTCCCCTATGTCTGACAGAGCCAATACCAACTGGCTCCAAGACAGTCATGCTGCTGGTCAAGGCCAAGCCCATCAGTGGCAGTGCCTCTGGGATAACACATCTAAAACCAGTGCAATGGCAAGTGCAACCAGAGAGAGAAATGAGAATGTGAGAGAGGGGAAAAAAAACTCTGCAGACACCAAGGTCAGTGATGGTAACTGGTGAGTGATTCTCCCTGTCCTACCTTGACCCATGAGCCTTTCATTGTATTTTCAGTCTCCTGCCCAGCTGAGGAGGGGAGTGATAGAGTGGCTTGGGTGGGCACCCATCCTCCAGCCAGGGTCAGCCCCCTGCAGATGAATAACTGACCTATACAAAATAAAATGGTTTTAGTTTGTGTTTTGTTTGGGGTCTGTTTGTTTGGTTTTAAGAGAGCTTTTACAGTAACTTGAAAGAACTTTTGTCAAGGGAAGAGCATTTATCCAGCATAATAGTCTGGAATCTGTTCTTAAACACAAACCTGTTCCAATTGGCTCAGGATGTTAACTTTCCCAGCTGTCCTCCTTAGGATAATTGGACAATTAACCTTTGTGTCTCAGACTAATTACCAGCTCAGCCTACCTGGCTGTTTCTCAAAGAAACACAGACAACCACAGGCAGAGAAAATAGGAAAATATAGCCTTCCATAAACATCAGATATATACATACCATTTACAGGGCTACCCTCTTACAACCCATTTGTAGTGGAGGCACAGGCCAGAACAAAAGACCAGAGGTGTCTACTAGATAGTTAATCACGATTACCTGATCAGCTGTAACCTTCTGCCATATGCAAATACTAGTAGGTCCTCATCTTTCTCTAAGTCTGGGTAGGAACAGCTCATATGTAGAGAAGTCCTGTGGCAATACATATGAGTGTGCATTTAGAGGTAGTGAGTTGATTTTTACGGTATCAGAATGTGACAATAGAGAGTAAAATAGAAGGGTTGGGGAACAGAGGAGGTTATTTTCCTTCATGTACACATGTGCAATATTCCCTCTGGAGCTAAGAGAAGCTGCTGTTATTGGTGAGAGAAAACAAAAAAGCAAGATCCTTCTTTCTCACCGTTTCCCTGCACTCACCCAACAAAGACACTGTTTAGGAGTCCCTATAAGCTGGAGAGAACAAAATAAATTCTGTCAGAAAAGCAGGTCCTACCTAAAGATTTCTGGCTTTCCCCTTTTTAATTATTCACTCCCAGCATTAACTTGGCAGAAAAAGGTAACTGCATACAAGTATTTTACTTAGTATCCCTTATTTTTAAAATACAGTGCATGTAGCTCACCCATACAGATAGCTTTTGGAATAACACAATATAACTTAGTTAATTTTAGGCATGTGTGTAGGAAAATTGCCCACAGCAGGTATCAAGCAATAATAATAAATAGGTTGGCTAACATTTGTTGTCCCTTTAGAAAAAAGGAGTTCCTTTGTGTTTTTCTTCACACATTGACTATATGGATCTTCTATTGTATATGTGCCTGCATTCCACATATGCCATGGAAAAGTGAGTCAATTCAGCCTAAAGCTTTCTGAACCAAGAGTTGGGGGTTTTTTCTTTTTTTTTTTTTTTTAGATTTAATGCAGCACTTTAGATCTTCAAAATGTTCCACTACACAACAAAGGTTCAAAAACATCATAAACCCCTGCAGAGTAAGACGGGTTCTATGCTTCAACAAGTAGGACAGAGGAGAGGAGCTCTCATGGAGAGTACTGTAGAGTTCACCAAGTGGCTAAAGACAGAGTTCAGTAACCCTCGTGCTCCTTGAGGAATGCATTGCAGAAACTGATGAGCTTTTCTATAGATTTTATAGACTGCTGAGGTGAGAGTGGAGAGAAGGGGTCAGCTTTTTTAATGTTCTTCATGCCGTTTTGCCACTGAGATTGCATTCAATTACTTGGTTTGCTCCTTGTAAGTCACTGGGCTGAAACATGGGTTAGGTCATGGTTTGTGATAGTGCACGGATCATCGCTTGCCATTTGGAAACTGGGCAAATTGGATTAAAAGATACTACAAAGTGTGTTTCTGGGGAAAATAGATGGCATATTTGCTCTTTTTCTTCTAATATCTGTATAGTGGATATATATGTTGGTTTGGTTTTTATTTTTGGTCTTTTTTGAAGTGACACAATAGAAATGTAGCTGAATAATAATATATATACCCTGTTTAGCTTAGATACAATTAATAACTTGATAATAACTTGATAATGGAGCTACATAATTGGAGTAACTACATTATTTTAAGTTGGCATAATAGAATGAATGTAAACTCTTCTTTATTATTTTTTTCTGGTTTTTTTTTCTTGTCATGTTAGTGAAGTTTAGCTTTTGCTTAATCAAGAGAGATGTTCAGATCCAAGTAGTCATTTTATAACCTAATCAAATTGCCATGTTAGGATCAGTATGTGTAGAGATCACAGGTCTCTAGGAACAGAATGAGGTTTCATGCTAGTAGGCATGTTCTTTAGGTGTGGATCTTCTTTCTCCGAGAGCTTGTCTGTTGTCATTGAGTTGGTAACATTCCACAACTTAAAGTCACTGCTGGAGTTGAGTCCCCCAGAACTGTGTTTGCATGGTTTTATTATCATTGCAGTGAACTCTAAAGAGATGGTCTGTCTTACCCTTGAGACACACAGACTAAAACAAAAATAAGGAAACACTGCACACATTTCTTTGCCTAAATTTTAATATGTTTTTTTGGATTACACTGCTAAGAGCTGGAGTTATGTTTTGTAGCCTAATTGAGCTTGTTTATCAATCTTATGGCTTTATACAGTCTGAACACTTTCTGGCTCAGCTCAGATTTTTTACTTTGTTTCTACACTAATGGATATTGTCGTCTTCTCCCCTTCCACAAAACTGTATCGTCTTTTCTTTCCTTTTCCATCCCACAGCTGTGTCATGTTGGCTTCCATGACTAATATTATTCTCTCCTGCCCTGAATTCCTTCTTTCTGTATATGGTAAATTCCATTAGTCCAAACCCATTTAATGGAGATGAATAAGAGAAAACTCATTCTGTAGGGTTTCCCCAAATAGAACAGACATTAATTTTACAACATTACAGTCTAGATCCCTCTCAGAAATGCTGACCTTCAATTCAGTTGACAACATTCAAAAAACCCAAACTTCTTAACATTAATTTAGTTATGTTATTTAAATAGATAACTTTTAAACAGGCCTAGTGATGTGAACTGATTTATTATGTGTAGAATACTGGTCTATATAACCTGGTGTTCTCTTCCAGATAACTTGAAATGTCTTTTTGCTGATGATCAATGAGTCACTGAGGATTACACAAACAGACAGATGTCTCCCTTTTTAAAATATACCATAGATAGTAGTTTAGATTCTGTGTAAGCCAGGGATTGTTCAAACCACTTGCTTAATAGCTACATATCTGCAAATTTGCCTAATCCCCTTTTGAAGCTGTTTTGATCCCCACAGAATCCTACTGCAAGAAAGTCCACAATCAAATTGAGTTTCATGAAGAAGTACAGCTTGATGTTTGTATTGAATCTGCTACTCAGTAATAGTGCAGTGAGCCGAATCAATCTTACGTGAACATTACTAACCATATCTGTTACACTATTTATGATGCTTTAACCTTCTTCCACTTCTCCATGATAAAAAGGGCTCTACAATTCTCATCTGTCATTCTAAGCAGCATATCTCCTTCTATTATCTTTTTCACATTTTGGTGTATTTTGTTAAAGACCATATACAATGTTAAAGGAAATAGGGCACCATGCATTTATGCAGGAGCAGCATGATATTTTCTATTTCTGGTTTCCTTTTTTAATAACTTGTCACAATTTATTTGCCATTTTGACTGCCATGCAACACTGAGCTCATGTTCTTGAAGATCTGACAACATAATAACTGACCATATCACTGTATAGATCTACCTAGAATACACTTATTCAAATACACTTTTTAACTGTGAGTTTTGTCTGTTCATTTTGCCACTCAATATCATGAGATTAATCTGAAAATCTTCAGTCCTCTTTAGCGTTGACTATCCTGGATAATATTGTATCCTTTGTAAGATATGTGATCATTCTATTCAGGCCTTCTTCCTGGTCGTTTATTGACATATTGAATTGTGCAGGCTCCTGTGCAGATTCCCCAAAACCTCATAGCCAGTAGGTAGCACAGGGTTGCATTCTCTTTGTTTTCCTTATGACAAGGGAGCTCCATCTGGTGATCAAAATCTATGATAGAAAAACTTGCTTATTATTAACAGAAAGCCTTCCCATTTACTACTATAAATATAATCCTCTAACGTATTCAGATACGCTGTTAGTAACTTGGACCTATGCAGTCTCTCAAAGTGTCCAGGGAAACAAGATTATTAAATCTGTATATAAATGTATTTTAATGTCATTTTTTGTGAATATCATGCATATCATGTGATTATTGTATACCTCTGAGAAAATGATTCTCAATAAGTAAATATAAAATGTTGTCTGGATTTACAGAAAACTGTAAATTTCTTCAAGCCTACCTCAAGACTTTAGCTGGTTTAATAATTTTATTTTCAGTCACTTGATTTAGATTCAGTTTTTTCCAGGTCAGGCTTCTGAACATAAGATCAAAAGCAGTCATCTTGTTTCTGTCTAAATGATGCTGACAAAACACAGTAACAGACATGGAAAATCTATTCATAATTACGTATACAATTTCATCTTGTTTCCAGAGCTTCTCAGTGAGTTTCTCAAATATGTGATTTTTTTTTTTTTTTTTTTTTATGTTTTAAAAATCGGTGACTGTACTATTAAAATCCAGAAAAACTGTTTCAGCCAATCAAGGTGGCATTACACTCCAAATTAACTGAAACATACTGTCCCAATAACAAATGACTTGAGTACATATTGGTTCCTGCTTTATTTTGTGAAAGTTGACGACATCCTCAGGGTATTCAGGAGCCACATTTAAAATGCCTCACTTTTAGGAGATTTTTTAAGCAAACTATATTAGGTACTCTAAAATCAGGTACTCGTCTTCTTTACACTTGTTTGAAACAAACCATTAAGTTCAACTAATATTCATGAATGTCTGAACCTAATAACTTATTACCTTCAAAAGTGTTTTTTTAATTACATAATTTTTTTCCAATGCCTATTTTGGGGTCAGTATATTCAGTAGAGAAATGTACTTTCTTAATAATTTATGTATAAAAGCGTTCTTTTCAAATTACAAAATTGCACAGAATTACAGTTATGCAGACCTCCTTCATTTCATTTATCAAACTGGTGAAAATCAGGACCTAATCCACTGGAACCAGTGGAGCTAGTTTAGAGTGCTATGATATCTTGTTAAATGAAAAAAGAGTGAAATCTTCCTTTCCATACTTCCTCAAATTTAGGTTTAGGTTAACGTATTGCAACCCCATTAGTTATAATGGGATTGCACAAGAGTTATTCATAGCAGAAATTTATCCAGCATATCAACACTCCATTAAGGATAAATACTTTTAAAATGCTGATATCTTTGTGCAATCTTCCCATTAGAAACAATAATGTGTGATGCTATTCACCTTCTTCAAAGTTAATATTTTATCATCTTTTACAGTTACAGCATTACATAGTAACCTTGCAAACATGAATCCATTTACCTTACGGCTGTGCAGCACTAACCTCCTCTAGTGAGTGCATTTCTGGTAGCGTGCCAAACTACAATACCTTGTGACTGTTCTTAATGGGAGCAGAGGTGTGCAAATCATAAACTTCCCTTTTTCAAAGCAGTTAAGGAAGATGAATGGAGATTATCTGAGAAAACAAACAAGAAACCATGAAACTGAGCTAAAACTAGTGCATCAGTCAAAGTTTGCTTTGTGCTCTCTTTTCCTTTTCTCCATTTTGTTTTTCTTATCATTCTTTTGTTAGTGCAGAACAAAATGTGGTGTTTCCTTCAGGGTACTTTGATTACAAGAGAAATCAACCATGAAAAAGACACTTACAATCTGATTAAATTCTTGTTAAACTATGGGGTCATTTGTATCATAAACAATTTATCTCTTGGCACTTGAACTTTCTCATCCAGAAACCACCTCTTGGCAGTGATGCTAATTATTAAGGTGATCAAGATTGATACCAAAAAACATAGTCCTTAATTTCTTATATTGGCATTTTGAACTATTATTAAGGATGTAACAACAAAATCACCTCAAATGCTGGGGGCCTACAGCCAGATATTTGAAATCGGGAAGAAAGTAAGCAGTATAAAAATGAAGTGGGAAGAAAAATTACATACAGAGAAAAAAGAAGGCATTTACTGGCTGAGAAGCACATATCATGTAATAGAAAATGCAAACATAATAATAGTCTTTCTAACCTGAAAATCTATATGAGATGAAAGGATTAGAACTCCACTCAGTAAATATTTGACAAAAATGTCAGAATAATGTAGTTTTGAAACTTGAAAGAAACAAATTACTAAATCCAATATTTTCTCACTTTTTTATCACAGAAAAAAAGTGGAATAAAGTACTATTTACTGTGCTGATTATTTACTATAGTGTTAATATAAAGACTAGCTTACAGAATTCTGAAGATGGTTATAAATTGTCCTTTGGACAACAAGGATCAAGTTTAGAGATCTTACTCCTACTGAAGATACCTATGATTTCATGGGCCACATTAATGAGTCATGTATAAAATCTCACTTACTTTTAAGGTGAATTCTATATTATACACCAGCTATAGCCTGACCTGGTAATGTGGTTGAAATTACTAAGGGTGTCACTTAGGTAGTATTTTATAGACCTTGTCTTAAATTGAATATTGCACTTATCAAGTTTACATCATTCAAACTAGGATTATTTATGCTGTGTTTCCACATTCCAGCTAAAATCAGAGCAATAATGTAGATGAAATATGTCAGGTGTTCAGGAAAGGGATTAAAGAACACTACAAACTCTTGCCCGCATTCAGTAAAACAACAAACTGTTGTTTCCCAAGTCATTTTCTGTCACTTGCTTTGGGTTTTGGAATATAACAGATATGTCAGATATAGATTTCTGACTAAATGTGTCTGTATCCTTTGCACATATTTTACAGAGGCTTATCAATTTGCAGCTATAATCTTCATTTTATATATAATAGCTGATAATATATATAAGGAAATGGATATCTGTCTTTAGCTATTGTTTAAATAAGATTTTTGAAGTGAACAGATATCTTGCAGTCTCCATTGCATTTGTTGTTTGTATTTGAAGGTGTCCAAGGTTATACAGAGTGCTTAGAAAGGTCATTCTTCAGCATTCAGCTTTCCTTCTATTGCACTCATGTAACAAAGTCTTTTGGTGTGAGGGAGAGTCACATGAGACCACTGGCTAGGTTTGAATGCAATGTGAAACAGTACCAGATCATATCGTCCAATTTTTTATTATTCTTGGGGAAAACACACTTGGTTATCATAAAAGTAGCTGGTTTATTTACACCCATTATTTATCTTTGACAGATACTTCGGTCAAGTCAGACTTTACCTCTTTCACTGATTCATTGACTACACAGGTTTTGAATAACATGTGAAAAAAACAGAAACAGCAAAAAGTTTTCTTAGTATGATATTTTTCTGCATGCCCCACTAACCAACTATGTTAAATTCTGCTTTTTTCTAGAGAAAAAAGCAGGAAAAGCAGAGACTGTCTTCCCCTATTTCCTCACATCCAAAAGTCAGAAAGCTTGTTGTTAAGTAATTAAAGTTACAGAGTAATAGAATCTTTTAGCTTGGAAAAGACCATTAAGATCATAAAGTCCAACCATTAAACCAGCACTGTGAAGTTTACCACTAAACCATATCCCTAAACACCACATCCACACATCTAAATACCTCCAGGGATGGTGAATCAACCACTTCCCTGGGCAGCCTGTTCCAATCTTTGATAAACTTCTCAGTGAAGAAGTTTTTCTTAATATCCAAACTAAACCTCCTCTGGTGCAATTTGAGGCCATTTCCTCTTGTCCTGTCACTTCTTGCTTGGGATAAGTGACCAACACCCATCTCTCTGCAATGTCATTTCAGGAAGTTGTGGACAGTAATAAGGTCTCCCCTGAGCACCCTCTTCTCCAGGTTAAGTCAGGGCAAGGATCCAGAAGGAAAAATGAGAACAAAGATTTTCTGAAGACTTTGGACAGCAGAGCATGTGAAGGATGTGAGCAGATGAATGAGCTCCAGAAAGGAAGAAGGAGGGAGAAAGTTGGAGGGAAACAAAAGTGGAATTTGGAATGGCCAGAGGTAGAAGGGACATTTAGAAGAAACACTGCTTAACAGGTTTGAGGCATAATGCTGTAGAAAGCTGTGTATGGTCTGTAATCTGCTGTCTTTAATCAAGATTAGGTGCTATTATGTAAGTCATCTCTTGGTAAAGAAGATACTGTTGTCTGACCCATGGACAAGAACACTGACTAATATTCTGTGCCCAATGTGATGCTTTACTTTTTTGCTGTGATTCACAGATTCACAGAGTGGTAGGTGTTGGAAGGGACCTCTAGAGATCATCTAGTCCAACCCTCCCTGACAGAGCAGGATCACCTAGAGCAGATCACACAGGAACAAGTCCAGGCGGCTTCTGAAAGTCTCCAGGGAAAGAGACTCCACCCCCTCTCTGGGCAGCCTGTCCCAGGGCTCTGTCACCCTCACAGGGAAGAAGGGTTTCCTCACGTTCAGGCTGAACCTTCTGTTTTCCAGTTTATGGCCATTGCCCCTAGTCCTGTCACTGGACACCACTGAGAAGAGCTTGGCCCCATCCTCCTGACACCCACCCTTTAGATATTGATAAGCACTGATAAGATCCCCCCTCAGCCTCCTCTTCTCCAGGCTAAACAGACCCAGCTCTCTCAGCCTTTCCTCATATGGAAGGTGCTCCAGGCTCTTCATCATCCTAGTGGCCCTGTGCTGGGCCCTCTCCAGTAGCTCCTTGTCCTTCTGGAACTGAGGAGCCCAGAACTGAGGAGCCCAGAACTCCAGGTGAGGCCTCACCAGCACAGAGTAGAGGGGGAGGATAACTTCCCCTGACCTGCTGGCCATGCTCTTCTCAGTGCATCCCAGGATGCCATTGGCCTTCTTGGCCGTGAGGGCACACTGTTGGCTCATGGTCATCCTGCTGTCCACTAGGACTCCAAGGTCCTTTTCTCCAGACCTGCCCTCCAACAGATCAGCCCCCAACCTGTACTGATACACGGGGTTGTTCTTCCCCAGATGCAGTAGTTCTCTCTTTAAACTTTACAAATTACCCTGGAAATGTCAGAAGACATCTTGAATGTCATGTCATTCACAATCAGTATACAGCTATGAATATAGATTAGTATCCCAAAAACAATCAAGGTATACAATATGACTTTTTGAAATACTTATGTGTAGATTGGGGAATTTCAGCTAGATAAGGTTTACAAAATAAAAAAATATCCATATTGAGGACCTAATTTTCCTTTATGTGCCTCATTAAGAGTAACTTATACTGATGAGCTGTAAACAGGTAAAATCAATAAAAACAAATTGAAAGTTTAATATCTAATCTGAGATCTATATGCAGAAAAATACTTATGCAAATATACATTATGCAAATAAGTGCATGGATATGTCCACTAATTTTTAATTTACAGATATGATAAATTATTCCAGG
Source organism: Rhynochetos jubatus (assembly GCA_027574665.1). NCBI lineage: Eukaryota > Metazoa > Chordata > Aves > Eurypygiformes > Rhynochetidae > Rhynochetos > Rhynochetos jubatus. The sequence goes on from CM050649.1 coordinate 61,500,812, forward strand.
GATAACCCTGGAAAACAATCACATATTAAATCCATTGGTATTTTTAGTATTGTAAGTGCAACAAACTGCCTTATCACACTTTATCCATATCAGAGCTACATTCTGAGGTTGACTGAAAACTGACTGAATGGCCAGGTGCAGAGGGTGGTGGTCAGTGGTACAAAATCTAGTTTGGAGGCCTGTAACTAGTGGTGTACCCCAAGGGCCAGTGATAAGGCAGTGTAACTGCAGCAAGTTTACAGACGACACTAAACTGGGAGGAGTGGCTGACACAGCAGAGGGCTGTGCTGCCATCCAGAAGGACCTTGACAGGCTGAGGAAAGGGGTTGACAGGAACCTCATGAAGTTCAACAAGGAAAGTGTGAAATCTTGCACCTGGGGAGAAACGAACCCAGGCACAAATGTATGCTGGGGGCAACCCAGCTGGAAGAAAGCTTGGCAGAAAAGGACCTGGGGTTCCTGGTGGACACCAAGTTGAACATCAGCCAGCAATGTGTCCTTGATGCAAAGAAGTCTAGTGGTATCCTGGACTGCAATAGATAAAGTACCGCCAGCAGGAAGGTGATTCTTCCCCTTTGCTGGGCACTGGTGAGGCCATACATGAAGTACTGTGTCCAAATCTGGGCCCCTCCATACAAGAGAGACATGGCCATACTGAATAAAGTCCAGAATATGGCCACAAAGATGGTTAAGTACCGGAGCATCTCTCCTATGAGGAAAGGTTGAGGAATCTGGAACTCTTCATCCTGGAGAAGAGAAGGGTTAGAGGGGATCTAATATATATAAATATATTATATATAAATATATATAAAAATATATAAATGCCTGAAGGGAGGATGCAAAGAGGATGGAGCCAGGCTTTTTTCAGCAGTGCCCAGTGACAGGGCCAGAGGCCATGGGCACAACCTGAAACACAGGAAGACCCCTCTGAACATCAGGAAACATCTTCTCACTGTAAAGGTGACAAAACACTGGTACAGGTTGCCCAAAGAGGTTGTGGAATCTCCCTCCTTGGACTCATTCAAAAGCCATAGTCCTAAGTAACTGACTCTAGGTAGCCCTGCTTTAGCAGGAGTGTTGGACAACCTGACCTCCAGAGGTCCCTTCCAAACTCAACCATCTTGTGATTCCATGAATTTGGCCTTTTTTGGAGAATAAGTAGAAGTGATGAATTAATATTAAAGAAACTTAGATTTAATATTAAGAAACTTAGATCAGAAGCAACACTTTCATGCAGCAGAATTTCTCAGATTATCCAATTTAGAAAACAGTAGGTTGACTGGGGACAGAAAGGTAGAATAGAGACCACATTTGATTATTTTTATTATTTCATTATCTCTTTAGGTCTTATACTTTCCAATGGCTTATATTATGGTTTGGGGGAAAGTTAGCTCCACATTTAAAATAAGCCTACAGATGTAAACAAACCTAATTGGGAAATGTAATGGTAGAGGACTTCAGTGCTATGGTTTTCACCTAAAGAGGTATATCCCAGTTTTCTGATTGAAAAAGACTCAGATGAGACAGAAAGGATTAAATGAACTGTTATTACCTTGTTTACCATATTCACAAACCCCTGTTCTCACTGAAAAAAAATCATATATCATATTAATATTTCATATCTATAGTAGCCTACTGCATTCAAATTTGTTCAAGCCTGTGAGGCTATATTTCCCCCCAGTACATGCGTGCATTTTACAAGCAGGCACTAATAAAGGAAAAAAATACTCATCTAATTCTCAAATGTTCTTATAATGCTTACTGTTTAGTTCATTAAAATGTTGAATGTGGATACAGTAAGGAAATATAATTTTTATTTATTGAAGTAATAAGTACTGAAAGGAAGCTATTATGCTTGAAACAGAAGCGTAGGATTTGAGAACTGATTCGTAAACCTCATGCTGTATTCCCCTAAGTATGTTTTCATTATAGCACTAATTTGACTTAGAGTTCTGCGTTTGGGTTTTGGAAGTCTAGGAAAATCGTAAGTCTTTTGAAAACAGAAGACTTTTCTCTCAAGCTTGTATGAAGTTTGTATGTTCTCTGCAGCTGGTGTGCTACATTGCCTTAAGAAAGCTGAGGTTGATCAGAAATTGTTGAAAACAAAATGCACACACATTTTTAAGAAGGAATTGTATCTGCATGTAGAGGACACTTTTAATCCAACTTTCATTACAGAGAGTTTTATAATTTTGGAGTCATACCTAAAGCATAAATAATTGCTCATGTGGTTTGATATAAGTAAATCTGTTCTGTGTACATCTTTAATGGAGAAAATACAGCAAGCTATTAAGTAGTGTATTGTACAGTGTCCAACCTTCCCATAAGTGCTCTTGTTTGCCAACATAGCCAGTCTTTGTGTAGCAGAGATCAATCATCAGTATTAAAATGTGTCCCACCCCTGCAGAATGAGTAGGGAGCATTTGCTTACATGTGATGAAGATGTTATTCTCAGTTTGTGGTTGCATAATATATAAAGATCAATGGAATATGATGGACCACCATACAAAGTCAATGAATAACTAGGTGACCAAGAGATATAGGCTTACTTCATTATATAGGACTATATAATTCAATGAAATAATGGAAAGACATTATAATGTCTTTTTCTCTAAGCCTCATTCCAAATTTTGTATCTTATCTTGTATAAGGCAATTAAGAAAAAAACCATTTTCTACACAAAATAGAAAGACAATAATACCTGCTTCAGTAATATGTCAGAAAAGCTTCTTATTAAATTTTTCTTAGGAATAGAGTACGTATAGCATGTAGTATTAGAATTACTATGCAGAATGACTTCATTCTAATTTGAAAAATAAATAGCCATTTATTTCTATGCTACTGTTCCAGCTGCTTAAAACAATTTTGTGATAATGGATTATTAATTACACTGATCTTGCATGTCACTTGACATGAAGGAACTGTTTACATTTCTAAATAATTTTTGTATAATAGTGGTATGGAAAACTCAGTTCTTCAGAACTGGAAATACCAGTTGTCTAATGCACACAATAAAAAAAAGAATTAGTGATAGACAGTTCTTCAGTAAGCTGTAGGCTGCATTTCACCGTTAGTAATACTACAAATCAACAACATTGGGGGAAAGTGTTTGTCACTATGTGGGCTGTAAGGATTTCCTTTGTCCAGGAGGCTGTTCTATTAACCTATTGTTTTGAAATTGGATCAAACTAAACTACAAAAGAAAATGAGGCCCTATTTCATGTTCTCACAGGGCACTGATTGCTTCTGCCATAATCCACCACCTGTTTTCAAAGTCCTATCCTAATAAAATTAAAAAAAAAAAAGATTCAAAGATGTTGAGTCTGACCATGTATTCTGAACTTCACACTCAAAAGTAACTGATCTGTTATTACCAAAACTTTATTGGAGTGACAGGGAGGAGAAAGAACAGCTTGAGTCAGGGATAAAAGGCAGAATGTTTTATTATGAGTGGCAAGCTTTGCCAAAAATATAAGCCACTGATAGCTAAGATATGAGAGATTTTAATGAGAAGCATTAGGTGACCTTAATATAAATGTCACTATCACTTAGCTGTTAGAAGGAGAGTCAAAGCAATAGTGAATTGTCAGAATTCATTTGAGTCTGAAAACTAATTTCAAATAGAACTTGTTTGAGATTCTTTTGGGATCACTTTCCATGAACAGTTAATCTAAAGTAGTCAAACTACATGAATGTAGGACTTAATTTTCCTCTCTTTTACTTCAGTTTTCATCCTTGTGATTTAACTAGCTTCAGGCAAAATCCTCCTAGTTTAGCACAGGAGCAACAGAAAGGAAAACCAAACGCCAAACTGAAACCATATATACGGATGTCAAGCATTTACTTATGCCAATTGTGAACAATTTTTTAAAAAATATTATGTTAATTCACGTATCTTTTCAAAGAATTCTGCTGAAAAGGTGAATTCTTTTTTCATAGTTATTAACATTTTGAAGACAGCAGAAGAGCAGTTTGAATAAATGATTTAGCATGACTATCTCTCATTCTAACAGTTCATGTACTTTTTATGTTCTCCCACTGTTTCATGCACAAGGGGCACCTGATTCTTCATCACTGCTCATCTCTGTGGCCTCCCCACTGCCTCTGCTGTGATCAAAGTTTGACTTCCTTACTATTCCACTGCCTTTCCTTAAATGCAAATTTTCTTTCAGTGCAGGTGGTGAGTGGAAGAGAAGATATGTTTTCGCTTATCAGACCTATTTCACATATTGCCTGACCTAAAACGTAAGCCAGAAGAGGAAAAAAATTATCTGTACATGAAAAGCCTGTAGGCTGAAGGAATCATGATGTTGTTCAGTTATGCAAATAAAAACAAAACCCCCAAGAAATCATATAATGCCATCATCACTACATCTGATGCCTCTTTAGTTCTCTCTGAAATTTCATTTCATCATTTCATGAGGAAGGAGTCCATAGAAAATATTGGTACACCCCTCCACAATCTTGCATAACTCTATGGCTTCATTAATACATTTGATGAAAGAAGGATATTGTTTAGCATAAGAGAGTCTGCTGAATGACACAGACTGAAGCTCAACAGTGATTTGGCACTCAAGGATTCAATATGTAGATAAGCCAAGAATATCAAGGAAAGCAATATAAGCTATGCTACAGCTCCCACACTCAACAATAAATAAGATACGGTGTGATATTGCCTTTAAGGAAAGAACAGCCATTTTTCCTAGTCCACAAGAATGTCACAAGTTGTATGAGAGGGAGATTAATGTTAATGATGAGTTCAAAGCAGAATCAGTGCATGAGCTATATGTGAACAATAGACATTCACATGATTGGTTTTCCACTAAGAAAGGTGTGTAGCAGATATCATAAGTATGGCATTCATGCAGAAAATCCATGCGGGGTGCGAATGTCCCAGTAGAAACCTAGATGAAAATAATTATAAGAAAATTTCCCAGAAGTAAGGTTTTGGTTTTATAGGCAAGCAGAGCCTTTGGAGTGCAGATATGCTCTAAAACACTTCAAGGTGCACCAAGACTGACATGGTACCTGCTATCATCATTATGACGAGAAACTACACAGGTCTCCCTTGCCCTATATCATGATCTACCATCTAATAGAAAACTTCACATGTATTGGGGGGGGGGGCGGGGGGGGGGGGGGGCACGGGGAAAGAAGTCCCTAAAAAATCCCCTGTTATACTATCTGGCTGTTTCCTGCTCATGATGATATTTACAGAGGAAAGCATTGTATAAACAAACACTTAAGAACTCAATTTAAAGCTATAAGGCAAGGAAAGAATGAAGTTTTATTCTGAGGCTGAGAAACACTGACGTCTCAGGTGTGAAAATAAATCATTCCCAAAGTTGCTGCACAGACTGAGAAAACCAAAAGTCCAAAACCATTAAGCTGAAAACTTTAGCCCAAGCTTTGTAGTACTAAGCAAAGTAGTCTGTGACCACTGGTACCATTTTATCTTAGGTATGGCTTGACAGTTACTGTCACAAGTTTAAATTTGTCTTAGGAGGTATTTAGTAGTCTTTCACATCCTTTATAAGGTCCACCTCACAGAATATTCACTAACAAGACACCCTCTGCCTAAAACAAGAGATTGAAGGATGACTAAAGAAAGAAAGGTGTACATACAAGCAGTAGTAGCTTCATCACTATACTCGAGCTGAAATATAGTATACACAGCCAAATGATCCAGCAGGTCTCAGCCTGCCAGGTTGGAGGCTTGTCTTCCTCAGCAGTGTATTCTGTGCACTGGAAACACCACTACCAACTTTTTCTGCAGTTGCAGCTGTGTCTTCTGATCTTGAGTGTACATATGTTGAATCAATCAAAAGATTGTTTAATATCAGTGCATCACCGAATGTCAGACCCATATTTGACAAGCATTCTGGTGGCCAGAGATATTGTGTCATTCCATCTTTGTTAGTGTTAAACAACCACAGTATGCCAGAGCAACTTCATGTCATGAACACCTCATGCCATCAGCTTTCCTTTAATACTGTCAAGGTACGTAAAATTACAGCTTTCATCCATCTTCATATGTCTGATTACTGGTTGTATTTTCAGAGAAGCCCAAGCTTCAAGATCTTTTTGAGATCATTGCTATGAATCATGGGGAGTTGATCTCCTCAAAACATGGTACCCTAGAAAGAGACTGTATTATAAGCAGCCCCATCCTGACCTGTTCAGAAAGTTTCAGTTTACTGTGTTTGCAGTTTACTGTTGCTTTATCTCTGTCACTTCAAGACATTACTCTCCAGATAGCTGCAGGTTCTTAGAGATGAGAATTTGTAAGATGTTTTAAGAATGGCAAAACCAAGTACAAGTTGATTCTGATTTATTATACTGCGGTTCTTATAAATGATGTCTGCCCAACTGATTTGCTTGCTAGCAAGCATCTCCATACTTTAGTTCAGGGAAGCCCGTTAGAGGTAATACAGTACATCCTTGAAAGCTTCACTCTTCAGAAAGAGTGGTTATTTGAAACAGTGAAAGAAAAATGATGACAGACACCCTGAGGCAAAGATATCTTCGGAGCTCTAAGTATGGTTCACCAATATACATGCTCATGCCTAGTCATGAGGAGTTTCTTCCTTCCCTGAGATACTATCTTGTAAATTATTCAGCAGGAATCCAATGGGATTGAATGACTATTCAGCCAGTTCCTTCTGGCCCTGCATTTGCACTGACTGCTCCATTTCATTCAGTCACAAGTGTGCATGAGGTGAAACCACTCCCAGCACTGACTCCTAAAACCATCTGTGTCTTGCTCCTATTTCTTTCCTCTGAGTCTCAATTCAGCTCTTCAAACCTTGAATACATGTGTTAGTACAATCTAAAGTAAAAGCTTCCAGTTCAGGCATATAAGGATTTTGTCTTGTCTTGTTCCAGAAAATGTTTCACTTTATCAAACTGTCATGGTGAAAGCTAAAGCCACATTTCACCAAAGCTGCCAAAGAACATCTACATAAACACTAGAAAGGTTACTTCCACCTCGGTATCTGTCTCAGTTTTTTCACTTCTAATTTTTGTTACTCATGCCAAGACTGGCCAAGCAGCTATCTCCAGCACTGAGAAGCAGTTTAGTACCTAAATCAATATTTAAAATGTAGAGGAGAAAAAGAGAGAAAGTTGCCTTTGGATAATCAGAAAACACAATAGCATGAGCAGCTGGCCAAAACAGAAATGGCTTATTACTAACTGTTATGCTTTAGCGTGTAAAATAGTCCCTACAAAAAACCATATTCAGTGGCAGAGGCAGAGTTCCATTTCCAAATACTTCTATAAATCAACTAAGTCCCACGAATTGCTGGAATGTAAATGGGGAAGCTGACGTGAATTACTGTCTAGCAGGGATGTTGAATCCTTAATGAACCGTACACTCACATTTTTAATGGCAGAAAGCTGAAGCCAGGCATAATAAAAATAATTGAAATGAGGTTTTGAATACATTAATCTAGATGAGAACTGCTTTAAAGAACAAGTGAAGCATAAAAACAGCCAGAATGTATATGGCATTTACTTGTAGATATCATTTGCTTCTGATATTACCAGTTGCCATTAGTAAAATGTGAAAAGGTAGAAAAAAACAAACAAACAAACAAAAAAACCTTACAAAATATTTTTTATTATCTGGAAATTATGGAAAAAAGACAGAAGTACTGTCTTTTAATAGTGACTGGTGATAGCTGCATGCTGTCACAGGCTGAGTCATTCCTTAGAGAAATAGGTGAAGGGAAGAAACGAAAGGACCAAAGAACAAAAGGTGCACTGGCAAAACACTAGGCTTTCTGGAATATAACTACAAGGTAGCTACCAACAAGACACTACAAGGAAAATGTAAAAGATCGGTCTGATCTTCTGGTCACTCTAGGGTTAACAGCAATCCTTTCTGGACCACTACAGTCTGCAGCAGTAAAACTTACTGCCACACAGAAAACAGAGAACTGATGGTACTGTTCAAGACCAGAAAGATAGTCTAACGAGCCAAGAATCATTGCTGAACATTGCCAGGGTGATTGGATTTCATGTTTAGACTTAAATACCTACATTCAAAAATTTGTCTTTTCAGACATTCAGACACCCTTTAGATACAGCCCTACTTTTTTTCTATAGTCTGAGTCAGTATTTTATTTTCAGAGCAGTTCAGTTCTTCACAGACTCAGTGAAGAAGCCATTGAGAAGCCATATTATAGAAAAAGAACCCACTAAAGAGTGCTCAGAAGAGGCCTGTGTGTATAGATGTATACATGTTTCTGTTTCTTAAATTTGTCCTGAGTAGAAGACACTGTCAAGGGCAAGATTTCCCCTTCTAAATTCATACATTTCATATTTCATTTTGGCTCTATGAATAGCTTAACCCTCAGCTGCTCTTAGTTTCTGATCTTAGAATAGCTGGTAGCTACATTATGAGAAAATTGGAATGTCAATATGTGTATTTCTTAAGAGCATTCAAGCCAGACACGTGATTTCTAATTTAAGGCCAGCATGCTCTTAAAATAGAAACCTCCTCAAGCTCTGCCAGATCTGAACAAGTGAATTGTTCTTATTTCTAGGCTGACCTGAGCACGTCAAATATTTTAAGAATGGCAAGGAGGAAACAAAAACTGTAAAAATCTTCTAAACCACCTTATGATTCTACATCACTGTATTTCAGGTTTCTAGAACTCAAAATGAGAGTTTTAGTGGTTGTGCATTAATCCTACATTAATTTGTAATGTTTACAAACAAATATCTATTTGCACATAATAATATGACCAGCAGAGAAGTTAGCCTCAGAGTACAAACTATGAGACAAGCTTAGAAATGAGAACAGAAGTCAGGACATCTGCTGTCACCCTGATAATGTAGGAGAAAAAGCTGGGAACTAAAGGGAATGAAGACAGAGAAACTGAAGGGGTTAGGAACTAAAAACACTAGTCTGAAGCATTATTCAGATGGGAAGCAAGGAGGGTAGTTGCTGCTCCTAGAAGCAAAAAAGGGAAACTGGTACTCTGCATATTATAGAAGCAACGTAAGAAAAAGAAAATCAGTCTTTTTTTTTTTCTTATATATGTTTGACCAGAAAACACCTGTCTATTATTTTAGAAGCAGTGGTGTTAAACTAGTATAGCAACAAAGCATAAGATGCAAAGTTTAAAGGGAGATGTAATCTGTCCTTCTGAACCAACTGGAAAAAGTGTAGATAAAGGATTTGACACACAGGGGGCTTTCATAAAAGGTCTGCAAGTCCAAAAGCTATCTGCTTTTCCCTGATATATCAGCTGTTTAATGAAAGATGCTACCTTCTCCTACAGACTGTCTTTGTGGTATTCTTGTCTGAACATCCTTGAATATGTATGTTTGAGAATGTTCTTGCAATACCACCAGTTCTTCACAACACATCATAAATAGTAGTACGTCAGTGAGCGTTTTATAAAGAATATACCCAAAGATTTTTTTAAAGTAGACATAACTGAGTGACAGGTATTCAAAAAAACTTTTTTTTTTTTTTTTTGTTCAAGGCCTAATGTGATTTGTAGTCTATAACTTCATTCCTGATGTATTTGGGATATTTTTTAAAAATCAAGGAATTTCAGAAATTTTCAGAGAGCGCACATCAAAGTACAGCTCTTAATATCAACATTTTATCACTGGTTGTGTATGTTTTCATTTGATATCCCAAACTATAACAAGTTCTGAAGCAAAGCTAGGCAGAGGGAAGGAAGGTTAAACATTGATCGTAAACAACTCAGCTTTACTGAGTTTTCCAGTTTATATTTATATGTATGCATCTGACCAAAAGTTTTAAAGCAGAGAACTATCTAGTTTCCTTCAAGTATTACCTTAGTCAATATGTGCCTATTTTTCTCAATTATCAGTTGAATTATATTGTAGAAAACGAACATTTTAAGACTTTACAGTTTTTAGGCTGTATCTCTCCCCAGCTGAGCTAGACATTTGTGTGTACTTTGAAACATTTAGTTGAAAGATGTGCTGAAGTGTTCTGAATTGTTATTGCAAATTTGCTGTTTTGAAAAGGAACTGAAACCCAGAAATGCCAGTGGAAACCTTTTGGTACTTCTACTCTGGCAATTACTGCCATAAGCAAAGACAGATACATTATTTTCTGCCTTCAGCTGCTGCTTGAAAATATGTTTCTGTTTTTACTCACATATTTATAGATCTTTAGCTAAGTAGTTATTCTGAGTTTCCATAGTGATAACTGAAATATGTATTAACACCAAACCTCAAAGCATATTTACTGTTGGCAATGCTTCATAAATTACTTTTTTCAAGAGCAGCTTCTCAAATATATTTGCTCAGTTCGGTTCCACACTTGATTTGTGATAGATACTTTTGATATAGCTGTATTTATCTAGAAGAGACATTTTTCCCTCTGCAAGATTCAGTGTGTAGATATTACTACTCTTTTTTACCTATACTATCAAATGGTCTGAAGAGATGAAGATTCTGAATTCAGAATGTTGCCTTTGAAATAAACCCAGACTTTAAAATTGGCCCTACTTTCAGTTAAACTTTCCTTAAATGAAGAACCACTACTAAAGTACAGAGTATAAAATAATGCAGATAGCCTATCTCTATTCATAATCATGCGTTTTTGAACTAGGAACTTCTTTCTCTAGTTACCATCCATTTAGAAAAGAATCACCCATTCATAAGATCTTGCTATTTAATCAGAAAAGTTGAACTGCAGCTCATCAGGTATTTCCAAAACATCAGCTTCAAAAAAAAAAAAAATCTGGCCCAGAATTTTTCCAAATATTCTGTTTATGTTTCCCAATACACTCATCTGAAGATTTCTGAGATGCTTCAACGTCCTGGAAAAGAGAGGCATTATTATTTTTTATTACCTTAGATAAAAATGAAGGGGATTGGGTTTTGGTTTGGTTTTGGTTTGTTTGTTGTTGTTTTTTTTTTTTAATAAATGTTTAAAAGCCAAATACACTAAGATAGAGAGAGAAAAATTTTTAGGAAATATCTGAAGGAATAAATAAAAATGTTCCTCTTCATTTCTAGTAATTGTTTCTATGAAGGCAACTGAACTAGAGATTGTTGGACGAAACTTTCTCTGTTTACGTCAAACATAATGAGAGCTGGATTCTGTTCTGTATTAGAGAACTGCCATGCATACAAACACAAGGTGACAAATAATGACCAAGACAAGCCTATGAAGGGACCTGAGCCTGAATTAAAGAAGGTGCCTATGTGACCCCTATTTTACCTTGCTTGCAAGCAGAAATGTGCTTTAATTTCTAATTTGCCTGCTTAGTCTGATGTTCACTTAAAGAAGGGAACACTTAAATTTGACAAATTGCGTTCTTTATTCAGGGGTTTTGTGAATCTGAGACAGTATAAAGTAGTCTGTCATTAACTGCAGGTGTCTGCTGTGTGCCGTAATCCTGTCCTCCTTTCCTATCCTCTACAGTCACCACAACTGAAACAACTATAAGAACAGAACATCACTCTCCAATTGGTATCTCACCAGACCCATATCTTCAGGTTCCAACTGTCGAGCATCCTTTTTCATTATCCTTACCTTAAATAAGATTTTGTCTTAGCTTAGCCTTTCAGGGTTCTTAACAGTTCAAGTATTTGTGTTCTAAACTGTGGTTTTCTCCCCAGCACTGCATCATAGTGGACACTCCTGTGCAAGGAGGATGCCCTCTGCAGTCATGTCTTATGTCTTGTGCAGCTCTGGTCTTCAGTCATCCCAAGCAGGACTAAGAGAGGAAATTTACAACTCTCTCCCCGGTTCCCTTGCATCATGCTAGCTGTCAAGGTCCTGAAGCTCACAGACTTTGACTCCAGAGCTGCATTTAAGCTCAAGCCTTTACCTTTGATCTTGACAGTACACACAGTACAGCTATGCTGTAGGTATGCCTCTGCTCAGCCATGTACCGTGCTGTCCCTGACCCAGTGCAAATAGGATGAAGACAAGCCGCAGACTCTGCAGAGTGCTTTCACAACTTAAACGTAGTTAAAAGAAGCTGAGCAAACCTGTTGCTAGTCGTTTCTTGCATCTGTGTGAGGCAGTGACTCCTATGACCCACTCCTAGATCAATAACAGGCAGGAGCATGGGGTAGCTGCTGCTTTTCAGAGACTGCAGGAGCCACCATAAACCTTGCTGAGAGGGCCGTTTCCTGTTCCTGCCATGTGCCCTGGAAGTCACTGACCTGCCTCAAACATGCAAAAAAGCACACCGCAGCCTCACAGTCACCTTTGAGATGTGTGTCAAAGCAAAATGTTTGTTGACTGAAAAATATTAGCGTTATCTCAGTGCTTTTCAACCGTAATTTTTCGGGGTTTAACAAAGTAATGTATAAATGGGATTACTGAGTGAAATACGTTGCATAAACTTGCATTTAATCATGGTTTATTTCAGCCTAACTCACTCTCTGTGCCACTGAGGAGATTAACTTTCAGTGTTGAAAATAGAGACTTCAGTGTATTCACAAACAGGCAATTGCTAAGGGGCAATATGCTCCTGTACATTAGCTATTCTCTAGCAACCGCATGTTTGTAAACTTTTGTTTTCATTGAAAATATGCAGTAGCTTATTATTTTCTCATTAAGCGGTAAGCTACTTCAGCTTATTTTCTGATTCCCATAGGACTGCATGTTTATTGCTACCAGCATGCAGTAACATGTTCCTACTGTGTCTTCAGCCTTCATAAATATTTTGATACTCAAAACACCTGTTCTGCTATAATCTAATAGCATGGGGACCTCTTTCGTGAAAGAACAAGTAGGCTATCTCCTTTTTTTTCCTCTTAAAAATAAATCTCTCTAGAGTTCTTTCTCTGTGCTCACTCAGAAGCAGCATGTGTTAGACCCACAAGCATACTGGAAATAAGAGTTCTCTTTATGGCTTGATGCACACAGGGTGTTATAATAGTATACTAGAAAATGCTGTGCAAAAAATCAAGGGTGTACTGGATCTGGCTTGGATTGAGTTAACTTTCTTCATAGCAGCCCATATATTGGTGTGGTTTTTATTTGTTCCTAAATCAGTGTTGATAGCACACAAGTGTTTTAGTTTTTGCTGAGTTGTCCTTGCATAGTGTCAAGGCTTTCTCTGATTCACATTCTGCCATCCCAGCAAGTAGGCTGGGAGTGGCCAAGAGAGGGACACAGTCAGGCCAGCTGACCCAAATTGACCAAGGGGATATTCCACACCATATGGCATCATGTACAGTCATAAAAAAATAGTGGTTTGACCTTTCCAAACTAGCCATTGCTCGAAGACCAGTTGTGTATTGATCTGCCTGTGGGAGGTGATGGTCTTTGCATCACTTGGTTTGGGTTTTCTTTGTTTGCTTGTGGAGTTTTGGGGTTGGGGCTTTTTGGGTTTTTTTCTCTTAACTTCTAGGAGTTCATCTCAACCCACAAGTTTTCCTACTTTTCTCTTCTGGTTCTCTCCCCTAGCCCACTGGGAGGTGTGTGAGCAAGTGTCTGGGTGGTTGCTTCGCTGATGGCTGGGGTCAACTCACCACAAAGGAACTGTTGCTATTGCCTTTTAAATTGACAGAAGTTACTTTTTTCTACAGGTTGACTCAATGGTAGGAAGTCTAAGCCACAATACAGAAAATGCTAAGGAAAGTGCATCACCGTTTCCACTTTCTACTGAGAAGAGTGGACAGATCACAAAGAGAAGAGAGAACAATCATTCCTTCTCCCTGAAATATTATTGCCTCATTTAAATTATTTTTTTTCAAAAGTTTCATGACTCCAGAGAGGAAAAAAACTGTGTATTGACTGAAAGTTAGAACATTCACTAGTTCCTGTGCCAATAATTTTGCTCTCATGTTCAAAAAGGAACAATTTAACACTAGATACTCATTTCATTTTTAGTCCTTGTTTCATATAGTCTTCTTAGTCTGCAGGTTCAGTATGGTCAAGCTACTTATTCTAAGTCATAGCATAAAAATACAAGATGCCTGTTATAAAATATATATGTTATATAAAATATAAGGTCTCTGTAAATTAATTAAAATTCAAGACTGCTGAAAATACCTTATTTCAAATAGAGGCAGTTTGGTCAAAATGCTTTATTGTGTACATGCTTTGATGAAGTAAAAAGGAGAAGACCAATGACAATTAAAGGGAGAAAGTGTTCAAGGGGTATATAGACTAGACTTGAATATTTCCAGCTGGAACAGCCATACAACAATCATCTTGTCCAACTGCCTAACCAGTTTATTGTTTTCAGCAAACTTACTAGGGTGTATTCAACTCCTGCATCCAGGTCATTGATAAAAACAGAACAGAACTGGCCCTAGAACTGAGCACTGAGGAACACTGGTGGTGACTGGTTGCCAGATAGATGTAGCCTCATTCACTACAACCCTCTGAGCTCTGCCATTCAGCCAGTTCTTCACCCAGTGCATCATGTTCCTGCTCATCTCACAGTTGGTCAATTGTGCAGAAGGATGCTTTGACAGACAGTATCAAAAGCCTTACTAAAACCCAGAGAAACTACATCCACCACCTTCCCTTCATCCACTAAGTAGGTGACCTTATCGTAGAAGGGTGACCTTATTGCAGAATTAGTTAGACAGGTCTTTCCCTTTGTGAAGTCATTTTGGCTCTGCCTGATGATTGCATTGTCCTTCAAATGCTTTTCAAAAGCACCCATTATGATCTTATCCATACCTTTTCCAAGTTAGATTAACATCAAATCTGTAGTTTTCTGGCTCTCCCCTTATGGCCCTTCTTGTAAACTGGAATAACATTAGCTAACTTCTAGTCAGCAGGGAGCTCCCCAGGTCCATGGGAGGTGATTGAGAGACATCTTGCCATAACATCTGCTAGCTTCTTCAGTATTCTGGTATGAATCCCATCAGGGCCCATGGACTTGGGAACATTCTGCTGATACAACTGGTCCCTTAAAATTTCAGTATACAGAGAAAGTCACTGTTCCTGCAGTCATAGTCCTCCAACTTAGTGGAAGACGCAGCCCAATGTCTATCATTACTATTAAAGACTGAGGAAAAAACCAAGTGTGATGTCCTGGGATCTCCTGTTTCTTTCAGTGTCTCTCCCATTACTGGGAAGATTGAAGAAAATACTACTGAGCTGTGCTCAACCTTTTAGCATGCTTCCAGGGCTCTGAAATCTCTTTTTTGGTTGCAACATCTTTGGTACCCATATGAAAGAGCTGGAGTTGGTAGTAATCCAAAGGCTGTACTAAGCTCATCAGTTTTGTGGTGACACTGTTATTGACTTATGTTTTACAAGTCTGTTGTGGATTGATGTCCAAAATTATTTTCTCTCAGATGTGTAGACTAAATTCAGGACAAGATTCAGCAGGTAAATAATGGTCCAGCCTCAATGATTTCACAGAGTAATGATAATTGATAAATAATAACTGTCCTTTAAGCAAAATATCAGGACCATATATATATGTTTTTTCACTTACAGTCCTGTTATAATGTGTGTATGTTTGTACATACGTGTGTGTGTGACAAGATGGGGGGTTAGCCTTGAACAAGAAAGAACTTTCACAACTTACGTTTATGCAAGTGTCATTTATTTAAGAAACAGAACAACTAGTTTATTTAAATCCAAAGGAAGTAGCAAGCTAATTTCCAGATACAGGTGAGAACAAAGATGCTGCAGAGCTGTGAATAGTTGTTCCTATGTGCCTGCCTTACCTCTGGATAAAATTTTCTATTACTATCTTTTAAAATTATTCAGGGAATCAGTAATAGCCATTATCTATTATTAAAATAACATTCTCTATGTCGTAACCAGAGGCATAATCTACATTATTTTTTGAGGAACAAGTTGAAAATATATGTCCAATTGATGACAGAAGTCCCAGCAGCAATTTCTTCTCATGATATTTCAATACAGTGACCTGGGATGATGGAGAGTTTTATAATTAACGGCGGTTATGCTGGACATACTCTGATAAGAAATGATGGGCTTGCCATTTACAAACGTCAAATTTTATGAGCTGGAAATGAAATGCAGTCATAACAGGCCAACAGACCAAGAAGTGATATAAGCTGTAATTTCATGATAGTGTATCTTCTGCTGGCAAAGCAAAAATAGTTCCCACAGGAGCTGCATAATGCTGTGGGATTGGCTAGGAAATGGCCAAAACACTGCAGCAACTGTCAGTTGGCTTTGGGTTATGGATTCCTTATTTGCAATAAAAAAGATAAAGTTTTGGCTTTCATCTTTCTGTTGTAGCTGAAGGATATATTCACCAAATTTCCCCAACAGAAAATTTCACAGAATTTCTGCAGAAAAAGAAAGTAAAAGGAACCAGTAGAGGTCACTCTAACAAACTCTTGACTGTGAGCAGAAGAAAAGTAATGGCAAAGGCATTTAGAGGCTTTCAGCATTAAGTTTTCAGGCATTTTGTATCTATTATAAAGTAACAGGTTATCTATTTCCACTTTTTCCTTTGTAATCAAGGAAGAATAGTTTATTCTGTCCAGAAAGACAAAGGATAATGCAATATGATATTGCACATCCAATGTGTTTCATGAGAATATAACATAAAGGAAAAATTCAGGGATATTATTTAACATCATGACATTTTATAAGGAAGAACAGGGTGACGCATACATGTACAAATTTTTTCCTCAGTGTTTGTAACCTAAATTTTATGAAATGCAGTATTTTCATTTTAACTGGAGTGCAACATTAAAAATGTCTTTCTCCAAGGTCAATACATTTTGAATATGTCATCATAGTTGTTATGAAGATGAATGTTTTCACCTTACAAAAAACCTCACAAAGGTAGGAATAACACCACAAGAAGTTGAGCTCAGAAAGGGACAGATCTATGTGTTCTTCTCAGTTCTGTTGCTCTGATGCCTTTTGAGTGTTGCTTGTAATTTAAAATTCAGAAACTTCTATATAGGTGTTAAAACCATCCTGGTTGCTTTAAAATCAGTTATTTATTTCCATGTGCCTGCAGAAAAGTAACATGATTTCTGAACACACAGGTTTTGCTATACTCCTTCATTTTTTTCCTCGTCTTTTCAATAAATTGAGTGCTGATGAAAATACTAGAGAATTGAAAAGTTAAAGTTGGCATGTCTAAAGTGGGTTTAAAAGTAGATTTTGTAAATGTACTTATATTTTCAGTTGGGAATACTTGCCTTATACTAAGAATCTATTGTAATGAATTCCTTCGTATCTGTATTCTGAAACCGTAACATCATACATCCTAAATTCTCCCACTTAAAGAAAGAATGGGGTTTAAGCAGTGTACATATTTTGGAAATATGATCTACCTTTCTACTTTATAAAATATGGTACTACAACCCCAAATCTTTAAAGAAAATTATCAAAAACTAAACTAAAGTAAACTAAACTAAAATAGAATAAAATAAAATCACTTGAAAATAGGTGTTTTCCTACAAGCATAAGATAATTTACATACTCTGCAGGCAATAGAGCTAAAGCTGGTAATTCTCAAGTCTCTGCTGTTGCTTAAAGACTTGGCACCGAAACTGAGGTTATCAGCACATATCATGAAAAATATATGTCAGGTTCTGATAATCTACTGAGTCATATCCTAGCATAACAATGAAGAGTGGGTATTCTATGATATCATATAATCAATTTGTATTATAAATATGGATTTCTGTTCCATTAATGAAATATGTGGACAGAAGTTAACAGATATCATTTTTGTATTGTTCCAAACTTCTTCAGAAAAACAATAGAGAGAATGTACTAAACTTCTGGAATTTATTGCTAGAGGCAGCTGTGGAGTCAGATATTTCAGCATGTTCAAACAATTTATTGGGCAAAATTCATGGGCACCAAGTCCTTAAATGGACAGTAGAAGGCTACAGGACTACATATCCTCTGGTATCCCTAATACAATCAGTTTGGAAAGCACAAGGGGAATAAAAAGACTCTCTTTATGTCTTGTAGAACCATTATCAGAAACAAAATACTGGACCATTGATCTGACCCAATAGAGTATTTTTTATGTTTTTATGTTCACCAAATTCTGTACATGCTGCTTGCAAATTTGTTGTACAGTAGATCAATTTAGGGAAGTAGTGGTTCTGGATTAATATGCCTCCTAAAAGCACAACTAAATTTAAAGTTAATGAAACAATCATTTCAAATATACTTCTGTAGTACTCATGACCCAAAGTAAATGTTATCAAATATTCGTAGAAATCTAAAGAATTTTTTTTTTTTTAAGTTAGATTGATGTGCATGTTTGCTGGTATTTTTTGTTGCATTCAGACACTTCTAGTTCAGAAATCTAAATTCAGCTGAATCACTCTAACACAAAAAAAGCTGTGTAATATTAGCTTGCCAAATATGCTTGGTGCTTAACACACCACCACTATATCTGATACTGTTCCAAAATTTAGTCTTAGCACAGCAGTACTGGAAAAAAATAGTTATCTGAGGCATGAATCAATAGATTCATTTTATTAGACAGTACTTTTATGCTACAGAGAGCTCAAACACTTCACTCAGTACTCACAGGTGCACTGTATAAGACTGCAGACCATATCACAGATTGTAATCATGCGGTGATTCGGTCTCTATCTAAATAGCATGAAAAGGCAGTGTAAATGAGCTTAGGCAATACTCTTATCATTTTTGCTTGTAATTTTTTTCTTATTTAAACATCAAACGAAAAGTTTTCTGAGAAAAAAACATAGCAAAAGAAATTAGAAACATGGTTCATTCCCCTCCCTTGAAGATAGGATTAGCTATACTACCTATAGTCTCCACAATTATTTGCATAACATTCAACAGTGGAGGTCAGTAACAGTTCAGAAAGTAACTGTAACCTAATAGTTTTGAGTAAATTTTGAAATACTTGGATTTTTTGTTTGTTAAATTATCCTTGGTTTTTTCTGATCAAATGAAAAAGATCTGTAAGTTATTACAAAAAGTGACAGAGACATTATCTCACTTGTTTAACAGGACTATCTTCTGTGTGAGAGCAACCAATAGCATGCATCACTGAATAATACTATACAGAAAACCTTCTACTATGATGGTCTTCCCTGCCTGCTATAACAAATGCCAAACTCTATTTTCTTACATTCAACATCATATAATAATGAAACAGCCTGACAATGTAAATAAATGAATGTGGTGTGTTAACCTTGATAAAACCCCACCCAGCTGCTCAATATACGAAGCAGCAGAGTGAATATTCCTCAAAAAAATGACAGTATAATGTAGCTGCACTGAATGGATAGAAGGAAATGCCAGGCACTGTGGCCTGCAAGCGAGAGGGTTCATGCTTTGCCTAGACTATTTCAGATCCATTTTTCTTCTAATCTAAGATATATTATATTGTCTTGTTGTGTGACATTTGGATTGCCAGCCTACCTTAACAGCCCAAACTGCAGTGTCACCTTCTATTAGGTATAATTCCAATTTGATGACACGCATATTTCCATCATACTGCAAGTAAACACAACTTCTAAGAATCTTATTTGCCTACTTCATTTACTAGATATGTTTCATCAAGGTGGGATTTTCTTTGCTTCAGTGAAATCTTTCTAATTTTTACTTTCCTTTCATAGTTAGACTTCAGTTTGTGTCATTTTCCTCATGATCATGCATCAATTTGTAAATATCTGCAGCAGAACTGGATCGCTCATGACACAATATGGAATTAAGACATGGTAGGATTTATGGGCATAGAAACACTCAGCACAGAATAGTTAAAACTAGAAATTTCTCTTGAGAGTGCAGTGCTGGGTTAAAAACTGGCTGGAAGGCAGAACACAGAGGGTAGTGGTAAATGGAGTTAAGACTGGTTGGCAGCTGGTCACAAGTGGCGTCCCGCAGGGCTCAGTGTTAGGGACGGTCTTGTTTAACGTATTTATCAATGATCTGGATGAGGGAATTGAGTGCTCCCTCAGTAAGTTTGCAGATGACACTAAGTTGGGTGGAAGTGTTGATCTGCTGGAGGGTAGGAGAGCCCTGCAGAGGGACCTGGACAGGCTGGATTGAAGGGCTGAGGTCAACCATAGGAGGTTCAACAAGGCCGAGTGCCGGGTCCTGCATTTAGATCAAAACAACCCCAGGCAGCGCTACAGGCCTGGGGACGAGTGGCTGGAAAGCTCTCAGGCAGGAAAGGACCTGGGGGTGTTGGCTGATGGCCAGCTGAGCATGAGCCAACAGTGTGCCCAGGTGGCCAAGAAGGCGGATGACACCCTTGCCTGTATCAGGAACAGTGTGGTCGGCAGAAGTAGGGAAGTGATTGTGCCCCTGTACTCAGCATTGGCGAGGCCACACCTTGAGTACTCTGTTCAGTTTTGGGCCCCTCACTACAAGAAGGACATAGAGATGCTGGAGTGTGTCCAGGGAAGGGCAACAAAGTTGGTGAAGGGTCTGGAGAACAACTCTTATGAGGAGTGTCTGAGACACCTGGTGTTGTTTACCCTAAAGAAGAGGAGGCTGAGGGGAGATCTGATTGCTCTCTACAGTTACCTGAAAGGATGTTGTAGGGAGGTGGGTGCTGGTCTGTTCTCCTGGGTAACTGGTGATAGGACAAGAAGAAATGGCCTCAAGTTGTATCAGGGAAGGTTTAGAACAGATATTAGGGAAAATCTTTACTGCAAGGGTGGTCAGGCATTGGAACAGGCTGCCCAGGGAAGTGGTGGACTCACCACCCCTGAAGGTGTTCAAGGAATGCGTAGACATGGGGCTTCAGGACATGGTCTAGTGGGTATGGTAGTGTTGGGTTAATGGTTGGACTAGACGATCTTATAGGTCTTTTCCAACCTTAGTGATTCGGTGATTCTGATTCTGTGACAACCACCACACCTAGGTCACCCTTTATGAGTGACATATGCTTTTCCTGCCTTCCTGGGTATAAAACATGCCTACATAAACATATTCTGAGCCAAAGTGTCATGGTAAATCGTTATTCCTAGGCTGTAACATTCACCTCATCTAACTTTTCTTAGATTTAGATGTTTAGGTTACAGGTATTTCATCACCTAAACCTTCCTTTACAGCTGGGTTCATTAGACCAGATATGGCTGTGTACATCAAGGAAATTATTTAGCTCTCTTCTACAGTCAGAGACAAACAGAATCTTCAAAGATTCATTCATTCCATCATTACTTCCTAGGGAAAGCAGGTGAGATGAATCCCAGCCTTAATTTTAGACTTGCACATCTGACTTAATTACCCTAAATTCCCTAGCCTGAGTGTAACATCTAAGTCAGGGCAATTGAGTCTTGCCCTGGGTTTATATCCAAGCAGGGAATTTCTTGTTTGTTTGAATTTTAATTGAATCTTAAAAACAGGTCCAGAGAGGGTGATCTAAAGCCTCTTGCAACTAGCCCTATAAGTAATATTTCATCCTGTATATATCAACATAGAGGAAATTTTCTTTCAGCCACTGCAAGAAACTGAAACAAAGGATGGAATCCCCTTGTTGCAGTTTTTTACACAAAAGTGGAACACAGCTGAGTAGCTGATATTTTTGCACTTTCATAACTACTGCTGCAACATGTTTCTGTTCTATTATGTATTCTGAAATGCTGCCATAGTGGAAAAATGGATAATTTAGCGGTATACTTCTGAGCATAGTAGTGTGCTTAAAAATTGGCATGAGCATACAATATGAAAAACACAAATCCAGAAAAGAAAGACTTTGATTCTCCTGGGACTTGTTTCCCCGTGAAGAATGCAAGAAAAGGTACTTGCAAACCCTGCAGCAGTGCTAAGATTCTAAGTGTTTGGTCTGAGATTATTACTATGAAATGAGGAAGACTAAACCAGGAAAGGATAGTTTCATGTAGTCCAGTAAAAATATTATTTCCTTTGCTAGTAATAGGTTAAGGCATTTTACTGACTCTGTGAGGCTTCAGGATTGGGTCTTGTCAGGTTTGCTTAGTGTGGAATTATCTTAAGCTTGCCCAGAGTTTGCTTGGTTTATCTGTAACATCAATTCTCTAATGACAAGGTGACTGTCACCCAATTATTTTTAGTCTTGCTTAGCTTTGTACAATTGTAACATGCAATGCCTATTGTTGCAATAATTTTGATATACTTCTGAAAGCAATAGACGGTGATAACATGTATTTACTCTTTACAGAATGAACTGTCAATTACCCTGGAATAAGGATGTGTCATAGAGGAGTACAAGCATGTAATGTCAGAAAAGGCCTTGAAAGCGTGAAGACCTTATAACATCAGAGGCACAAGGGCTGTACCCAAATCACTGGTGGCCAATTACTGATCATTAAACTAATGCATCCTTGTGAGCTGAGTGAAGACAATTTGAGGGGTAAAAAAGAAAACAAAGAACAAGTCTCCATTATATGTAACGGACACCATATATAGTAAATTTGGATATAAGGTGGAATTGGAGACCAATTAAGAAAAAAAACAAGGTATGAACTGTGCTAGAACACATATTAAAAATAGTAATGAGTGGATACTATTGTGAAAAGGAAGTAGCTATCATCAACATCATACTCTTCTCAGCAAAAACGAGGAAGAAGTCCACTTCTAAAATCATACTTGTCCAGATGAGGGACTTAAAACTGATGGCTTTCTGTATCCCACTCATCCAGACCAAATCCATCAAACTTAAGACTCAGAGAAAGGGTGAGGGTATGAGAAAAAATGTTGATAGATATTGTATTGTGTTAAGAAACTTTTCTGTATTCAATAGATAATTTAGATGATGTTTTTAGTGTCATTGTCACTAAACTGCTTGTTGTGCATTTATTATATTCTAAAATATTTCAATTAGACTAATACTGAATTCTGTTTCAGATCTGAAGTGTGTTTCTTTAGCCCATATAAGCTGCACAAGATGTCACTGAAGCACTGTCACGTTATTCCTTTCAAAAGTGGTGGCAGATGGTGAGGCTTTGCTCTGGATGAATCTTACTGTTGAAATTGAAATGGGTTCACAGACTCAGTATTTTATAGGGCAACTATGGTATTAAACTGTGCATCGGGTAGACAAGCTCTACATGGTCAGAACAGCAGAACTATGCTCAGGCAATTCAGTTTCCTGACACCTGAGTTCAACATCATTTTGTCTTGTTCTGCTGCTGACTTTTAGTCTCACTCTGGCTTTTACCAGGGCCTCCTGGGTGAAGTCTCATCAGGACTGGACCACTGTGACCAAGAATATCAACTAGAATGATCTCTTAATAATAATTTCCTTAAGTTTTTTTACCACCATTTGATTCCAGGGGGAGGGTATTTTGGACTTTAGAGAAGACATAAGGCCATTTTAACACGTTTTTCCAAGGCTTCTTGGCACTTAAAATAGTGAATAATTATGTGTATAAACAATAATAAAAATGTGCTATTTTCACAGTATGTTGCATCACCACTGTCATTACGAGACTACAATGTCCTACTCTGCAATAATATTTTAGATACAAACAATTTGTTAGGAATTATTTTGAATGATAATCAGTCTTTTGGTCTGGTAAATATTTCTTTACATACCACATATTTATCCCTGTTTATTTCCTTTTTCCAAGTTACTTTCTATTAAGTTAGCTGTTATGCTGTTTTCATGTATTTAACAATAGAGTTTTGTAATAATTATTTTAGTGGTAAATATTTGGCTTGGAAACAACATCGTTGTTCTGTAGGTTTGGATAACTAGAGAACATTTCAGGGAAAAGGTTATGCATTACAGCTTTGATTTAAGGAAACAGAAGAATTATTTGCAATGGATAATGACTGAGAAAGGAAAATTACACAAAAATAATCTTCAAATTTTTCTGTGAAATTGAACTGAAACGTTTAAAAAGAGCTATGCCAGAAGAACATGATGTGTTATGAAAGGCATTATCAAAGCAAATAAAGGTATTAAAAATACTCTTCTTTTTTCCTTTTTTTTTTCCTTTTTTTTTCCTTTTATTTTTTTCTTTAAGAACAAAAATTAACAACACTGAAGCACTGAGCTTGCCAGGGTGTTTGGCCACAGAAGCTGCTGCTGGAAAT
This sequence comes from Rhynochetos jubatus, assembly GCA_027574665.1. Classification (NCBI taxonomy): domain Eukaryota; kingdom Metazoa; phylum Chordata; class Aves; order Eurypygiformes; family Rhynochetidae; genus Rhynochetos; species Rhynochetos jubatus. The sequence goes on from CM050649.1 coordinate 61,524,753, forward strand.
TACATTTTGGTGTAACACCCTCCAGCTCTGGCAAGTTGAAACTGGCATTGATACTGAAAATTTGTCAATAAAGATATTATATGTAGCACATACTAAAAGCCAAAGCAATGAGCTTGTGAATGGTAGGAACAACCTTTCCTTGCCTTGAAAAGAAATACATTAGCATGATTAAAATGTTGTGACATTGAGTAATAAAGAGTCATTTCTCTTCCTCCCATGGCAGCCTACCGAGGAGACTCACATCTTCCTTCTACAGTACCACACAGACAACTACATTCACTTAGCCAAGGAAACTCTTGGAGGTTTAGAAGACCACCAGACAGAGGTAAACTGACAGCTAGGATAGAGTTATCTTTTTAAGACATAGGAGTGCAACACCTATAGTCAGGACCAGGAATCTCAAAAGGCTACTTTAGAATAAGACCCTCACCTAAAGGGGATGAATTTGTTGGCAGGAAAAAAAAAAAAATCTAGTAAGTTCCTGCTTTCAAGCAAGACCTCACTTGAGACAAAAGGTCTGCTTTTTTCTTTAGTCTGACACCAGTTGTCCTGTGATTTCCCTTTATTACTTTTCCCTTGAAGTCTAACATGCCTCAGAAGTACATTTCATGGGCTGAGTGTATGTCAGCTCATTAACCCTGGATCAGTCACTCTTCCCATCCTACTTTTGCTTTTCACAATACCCCTGATACCCACAGGCAAATATTTGGTGAATTTTTTCAGCATTGCACTGTGCTTGGAGAATAAAGTCTTCAAAAAAATCAGTCTTTAGCTGGATTCAGAGCAGGTGGTATTTTGAGCACAATATATCTCCTTGAAAAATAATGTTAGTCACCTTTTAGTCAATACAGAGCAGCAGAAAGAATTTCTGAAGTGCAATGTGTTATTCTAATTCAGATGTTTATAGCAAATCCGGTGACTCAAACTTGCAAAGGGTGCCTAGACTGGCTGCTCCAGATGTGCCTACCCACTATTGGAGGAATGCCGTCTTTTTGTCTCCGAAGGCTTCTCTGCAGATTTCTCCTCACGATTCCAGAGGAAGCCTAGTTGATCAATTCAGATTCGGTGTTTAAAATTTAGATGTCTTGATCTAGGCAAATGAACCTCACTGAAGTAGCTTTCAGAACATGGTGGGCTATCCTTTGAGGACAAAAAAATATGTGGTTCCTCCTTACTGATGTGTAACAAAATAATCCAAGGTGCAAAGAGTTAAACTGGATACTGACTGGAACACAGCATTTCATGTAAGTGGTTCATATTGTGGAGTTACATGTATAACTGGAAGAGTTCTAGATCTGCTGTTTCAAATATCTCTTTTCTGGTGAATCACAGGAATGTAAGTTTTGGATCATGAGTTTTACCATGGTATCTTTTTTTTAGATGTAGATTTAGTTCACATACTTGCAGCCATGCATGGGTAATAATATTATTGTATATGGTCAGTGTGCCAGATTTCATCTGCTTCTGTAAGTTCCAGTACTATAACCTCATTTCTTTCTGTTGTTCTATTACTTTATTATGTGATGTTGATTTCTACTATTTATTTCAAACAAATGGTAAATAACTACTAGCTAAAATTCCATGGTAGTCAGCAGCAAGAGTAATCAATACTTAACCGATTTTGATTATTGAGTAATACTGACAGTATTACTGTTTATAATAGTAGGGACAGTGATTACTCAGTAAAAAATACTACGGATAGAGCCCATAGAGTACTAGGGTAATTCTTACTGCCAGAAGTGTTTAAAATTACAATTTTTTCTCTGTGTTTCAAACACATTCTGACATAATTTTAGTTTGAAGAATCCATCAGTCTCTAATGTAATTTCACAATATTCTAGTGTATTTAGGGCTTCACCCACTGAAGATCATGAACTTCCAGACCTACCTAGAGGAAATTAATTATGAAGAAACAAAAAGTCACAGTAAGGAAAATAGAGATCAAAATTCTTCCAAAGGAGAAACAGAGGAGACTGTCAAGAGAACAGTAGGTTGGCCATGCACTCACATAAAACAAACTGACATGAAGAACACAAGATAGAACATCTTAGTGGTATGTAAATTCTATTTCACCAAGAGCAACTAAATACCTGGACAAGGTTTTTCAGTGACAGCAGAGTCCACAGATCCCACGTCACTGACTTTGGTACCCTTGGTATAGTCAATGTCTCACCAGTAACATGGTCAGAGGTCTGCTGTCCTCTCTTTCTTACTTTCTGCATTCAGCTTATGAACTTTCCCTACAGAAAGTTGTTTAGTTGTTTGTTTGGTTGTTTGTTGTTTTTTTGGGGTTTTTTTGTTTTTTTTTTTTTTGTCTAAATATCTTAATTGCCTTGATATACTGCTTTTACCTTCATAGAGGCTTAACTAATTTCCCTCAGAGGGGTGACAGAAGGCTTTGCACACACTCTGAGTTCAGTATCCCCTCCTTACCTCACTGTGCAGGGCAGCTCAGGACCCACACAAATCCAAGAATGATTATCCTGACCTGGCTTTAGACATGGGACTCAAGTTTTCATCTTCATTCCAGTCAAGAAGCAGCCTCATGTCATACCTACTCCTGTCTGGGTTACATAAGGAAAACTTTCTCCATAAGTACTGCAGGTATGCTTCCTACCTTTTTCTCCCTACAGCCTCACATGTGGATCACAAATGGACTTTCCAGTCCATAAAGAAGTACACAGAAGTAATATAAAACCAGCTGTGATGAAGGATCAAAGGAGAAAAATGGTTCTGGGGCCCCCAACGTAAGAAGGATATCAATTGGTTGGAGTGAGTCCAGAGGAGGCCATGAAGATGCTCAGAGGGCTGGAGCACCTCTGCTATGAAGAAAGGCTGAGAGAGTTGGGCTTGTTCAGCCTGGAGAAGGGAAGGATCTGGGGAGACCTTATTGCAGCCTTCCAGTACCTGAAGGGACCTACAAGGAAGAGGGAGGGAGGATTTTTAGAAGGGCCTGTAGTGACAGGACAAGGGGTAATGGGTTTAAACTGAAAGCGGGGAGATTTAGATTAGATATCAGGAAGAAATTCTTCACAGAGAGGGTGGTGAAGCACTGGAACAGGTTGTCCAGAGAAGCTGTGGATGTCCCATCCCCGGCTGTCTTCAAGGCCAGGCTGGATGAGGCTTTGAGCAACCTGGTCTGGTGGAGGGTGTCCCTGCCCATGGCAGGGGGGTTGGAACTAGATGATCTTTAAGGTCCCTTCTATCCCAGACCATTCTATGATTCTATGACTTACAAACAGTAGATCTGAACAGATACATAATGGGGTAATATAGCATTATTTGGGAAAAATCAGATACAATTGTTTATGAAAAGATCAGATAACCTATTTCAGAAAGGATGTTGCTATACCACTTCAAAAGATGATCCCCTGTAGATAGAATAAAGAGGTCAGAGTAAGCTTCAGGCACTACTTACCTCTGCTTCTGCTGGAGCAAGAAAGGCAAGTTTCAGCAGCAAGACAGACTGACAGCTTTTGGATTTAGAGATATCCCCATTTCTGATCCCTGTTTCACAATTGTAAGGTATTTCAGATGGTTTGTACTCAGAAATAAATATCTAATAACCCTAATCCTACTAAGCACAAAGTGAAGTTATCTGCAGCTATCTGGTCAGTGTTATTTATGAAGCTCTGCAAATAGTATATCTTAACTAATTATATGTGTCCAACAAAATTCTCATAAATGCACTTCAGTAACGTGGTGATAATAAAATGAGTCTATGTTTGACCTGAATTTAGCCTTGTGTAGTATGTAATTTTCTAACATCTGTGCAAAGCTCTTAGGTAATAATAATTTCTATGTCCCAGACAGAACTACCTAAAAGTGGGCATGCCCACAACCTTGTAAGAAAAGTGGGACTAGATCAGTAGGAGCACTCTCCACACACCATGTAATCTAATTTCTTACATTTTGAAGTTCAGCATCTTCAGAAACCAGCCTGTCATCTCCATCTGATAAAATGATATGAAGGAAGACAAGAGGAAAACATTCCTTCAGTCTCTCCAAGGTGTCCTTTTCCCAAACCAATTCACCTCAATCTTCCAAAGATACATCTAAAGCTCACAGTTTGTTGCAAAGGTTTTGCGCTTTGTCCGTTATCAGTTCTCAAAATGTAATCCAAAGGGGATAAAAAAGAAAAGATCAAGCTAGGATTCTTACTTCAGAGAGTCACTGTTAACTGGAGCTCCAAACATTAGCACAATTTGTTTCCAGAAGTGCTGAACTCAGTGAGCTCCATTTCGGTGAACTTTTGCCTAGGGGTGAGGACAGAGCTGCTTCCCCAGACCACCATCAATGAAGCGGAGGATTTTCCACTCTGTCTCATGTATGCTAGTGTAATACTTCTGACAGAAGTGGCAGGGTAGGGCTAATTAAGGCAGCAAGACTTCATTAATCTCTTGTTTCTTAATTGTCATTTGAATGATACACGTCTGGCAATTGAGTTTCCACCCAAGGTGTAAGAAATAAAGGCAATTAAATGAATGACACACATGATATTCTCATGTCTATATCAGGTATTGTATTAAATATTAGAACACAAAGGTGGCAAGAGCCAGCAGAAGGCCTCACTTCAGAGCAGCATGAAGAGAATCCAGATCATTATCAGTATTTCAAAATCAAATTCCCCATAAGCTTAGGTGGCTCACCAGAGGGTTCATCATTTGGATACCAACCCCCCACTGTTTTAGTTCTATTGAATATACAAAAATAAGCTTATCTATCCTTATGGGTTTACATCATTCCATTTGTTTTCTGAGCTGTAGAAGAATTCAGATTGTTAAATAGCATAGAATGCCATTATGTTTCAAGAAAGCTAGTATCCATAATATAAAGTTCCAAGTTTTAATCGAATTTTACTATATTTGAATACAAAAAATCTGAAATCCACTTCATTGAATAGAAATTGTGATTCCAGCACAGTACAAAATCACCAATAAATCAGAAATTTCAGACAATATCATATCTTTATCAGAGATAATGATATGGGCCACTCCTTTGAATACCAGAAAGGCATACTTAAACATTCTAGCTTTGAGATAATTTTTAATTTTGGTTAAATAAGTTTCATGTATTCAGCAGTATGGTAAATGCAGCTACTGATAAATTTTTACAGAGAGAATGTAAAATTAGGTAATCTGCTTACCATGTGCAGGAAGATTGAAGTTGTGAGAGAATTCAAAATAGAGGGATTTACAGATTGAGGGAGACATTGTGTTCTTCCTCCAAATGTTTTTATTTTTGTGGTTTTACTTCTGCTTTTATTTTCCTTAAAAAAAAAAAAAAAAAAAAGAGTCATTGAAATCAATCCTTATCTGAAATTTATTTTGAAAGCCTACATAGCAAAAGCACACCCAGAATGGACAGAATGGAATAGTCAGTCACGGTGATGTAGGGATAGAAACACTGTGCTCCATCTTACCTTCTGTCCTTAAAAGGTCTGTGTGTAGGCCCTCAAGTTGCAGTCCTGTGTGAACAGAATTTTCAGTATTTCCTTGTCTATTATTGTGTCTAAGAGTTCAACATATCTTGAAGTTTGTCGGAGTTGTAATGCTACTGTTATGGAATCCCAATTATATAGATTCTCCTGTTTCAAAATAGGTGTATGGATGGAGGGGGTGTCTTCAAGATATCTGAAAATCAAATTTAGACCAAAAGAAGGGGTTTGAAAAAAAAAGTACATTTCACAATCTAAGTAAATTCCAAAATAGAGAGATCTCTGTTGTGTATATGAAAATATTGAAAATACACAAAAATAAAAAAATAATCTCAGATGTTCACAACTGCTTGTTATCCTGAGCAATTTAAGGAAAATTTAGAAAAATATTTGATACTGGACAATCCACCAAAAAGGTGAAATTGAATTAATCTCAACCTAGAAAATGTGTTCACTTGCTTTTCCAAGAAATAACATCCCAAACCAGAAATCAGTGCAGGTCCCTACTGTGCTTCATAAATTACTGTTTTTAAAGAAAAGGAAATTCAAAACCACAAGCAAACGGAACATACAAGTGACTCCCTTTACTATTCTCTGTTGAGATCCAATTTCACAGAATCCTGTGTTCAAAAATGTTTCATTTGCTACTCTGAAACCTAACTGCAGAGTCTGCTAAGGATCTAGCTTCTCAATTATTCACTTAGTCCCATTTGTATTAATAAATTACAGTGTCTGGAAAACAGTCATAAATTTTCAAGTCCAGCCCAAAATTGTCCTATTTTTATGGTGCGAATTCTTCATGTGGATGAAGGGAGGGAAAAAAAAAAAGATCTTCTTGCAGGGGACAAAGCCCAAAGATCTCTGTTTTGCATGCATGAAAGGAAAAGTAACAAACATTTTCATGGTATTTTAGTAAATTATAATAAAGCCCAGTTCCTCCAAAAAGTGGGAGTCATTTTTTCCTCACCAGCAGGTGCATCCTTTGAAATCAGACCCACTACCCAGTGGGTCAGACACACTGACAGAACAAGCCACAGACAATATAAGGTCAATAAGGTCTGAAAGGTGACACCATTCTGCTCTTGAACGTTGATTGCCCAGGGGAGTTCCCCAAACGCCACCTTCTTCCTCAGCCTTTCCCTCCCGTGCTTTCTCCCCAGCACAGAGAGCAGCACAAGCTTTATTCTTGGAAGTAATGAATGAACCTGAAGGATGCTCTGCCAAGCCATGCAAAATTAATTAGGTCGAGGGTTCGGGTGGCTGCAGGGTGACTGTTACACTGACATTTTTAAGCAGGCTGTCTGTAGCACAGCCGCCCTGCCGTGCCATCCCAAAGATCAGCATTATGGGACGTGTTCATCAAATCAATGAGCATAATCGTATTTCCTTTTATAACTGTCATGGCTTCTTTCCTGCATGCTCACTCCCCTCTCTTTTTCTTCTGCATTACATTTAGTATTATTATTATTTTGCCTGCAAGAAAAGAAAGGTTTCTGAAATACTGATGTGTTATTTTTTTCCTTTGTGCAACAGCTCCCTCTAATGTTCTCTCTCTTTTCTTTTCCCCTCTGTGTTCTGACAGAGGAAAGAAAACTTTCAAGTTATGGTTAAGATTTAATGAAAGGGGTATGAGAAGCAAAGGGCTAGGAAATGAATGATCAATTGGATCAATAGATTTAAAAGCAAGGTCGACACTGCCATTATCCAGGTCAGTCACCTACACAGTGTATGCCCTAGATCTGAAGGAGGTGGATTTCTTCTCCCCAGATACAGAGTTCCCAGATACTGTGGTTGTGACTGTTTTCAAAGAGACACTGCTGTTCTAAAACCTGTGGTTGTGCACACTCAGTGTAATGATATCCAATCTCCTGTTTCAGGGTGAGAAGGGCTTTTCATCCCCAATAGTGTCACAAAATCCACTTAACGTTTGGCCATACGGTGTGAAGGCTGTTTCAAGGAGCACTCAACATGAGCAAATCGTTATAGCAGACTAACAGTCAAAGTTCAAAACCACCACAGCACTTAGAAATTAATTGGCATTGTTGCCAATAAGATTTGGTACAGATCTCTAAAGATTTTGGACCTAAAGGACCAAGTTTTACATTAATTTGTTTTGATCAATATTTAATCTTTTTTTGCATTTATGTTTCAAGTGTGTTATTAGAAAAAAAAATGTCTTAGGAAGAGTTCTCCAAATTTAAAATAATCTATAAAAAATATAAAGAGCACTCTATCTTCATTGGAAGTCAGTGTTTATGAATTATGACTAAAATTTCTTACTGGGTTTTTGGTGTTCTGGGGTTTTTTGATGCTTTTAGGAACCTGAATTTGAAATGTTGGGGATATTTTAACTACTAGGTAAAAAGAAGCCTAATAATTAGTACATTTTAATAAAGTAACTTGTTGCAATTCTGGAAAATAAAAGCTTGTTATTAAATCAAGAACTCTACAAGTTCCTCAATTGTTAATCAAAGCAACTACTTAATTTTACAAACTCCCACCATCATATATGCTGACATTTCCATTCATGTCAATGTTGTCAGATCTTGTGATGTCAGTATGACATTTTTACGCTAACCTGAACAAAAATCCATGTGACTGTTCAGAGACAGCTACATGAGAGTCTTTGAAATGAAATTTCTGGTGATCACGCATCTGAAAACATAATTGTCTCTCTAAAATGTAAGTCTCCAAAAGCTAGCATATATATATATATATATATATATATATATACACACACACCTCAGCACAGTCGTTTTAGGGTAAGTACAACTGTAACTAAAAAGTAAAAATAAAAATACGCTTTGCAATGCAGAAAAACTGTGTGTTTATAGAAGATGAAATTAAAAAGTTCCCACTGGTGTATACAACCAGGTTTTCGACATTCAGTAGCACACTACCTCCTGGAGTACCCTGCTGGAACACGAAGTCTTTGGTAAGTGACTTGCTAGTCTTTCTGTGCTTTGAAACAGTAGAAAAAGGGAAGGCGAGTATGTTCGAAGGCACATTTGCTCTAACGCAGAAGAAGGAAATTCAACCCATGTTTTTGTGAGCAGGAATCTGACTGCACTAAGGGGCACATCTTGGATTTTTCAGTCTCTGTCAGAGCTACAACACTTGACAGCTCTGCTGGTCTGTGGGCAACGTGGTACTGTTGCAATCATGCAGTGATGGCAGGGCAAGTGGGCAACTGCCTGCATCCAGGACAAGCCTCAACAATGAATTGGATGGCTTCTTCCACCTCTCCAGGCTGTGAGTAAGGGATATACCCCAGAGTGAGAGTTTATATTTACTAAAAGCTCTAAATTTAGAGCTTGGTTCAAAGCCATTGAAAAATACAGTTATTTGTTGCCATATTAGAGCAGTGAATATAAACCTATGGGGAAAAAAAAAAGATAAATATTGTTAGCTGTATTTTAGTGGTGAACAGAAGAAAAGTATCCTCTGTATGTTCCATGCTGTGCAGGGCTTCCCAGGTGATATTTCAGTGTCAGCCAGGTCTCAGCTTTCACCCAAGGGAACATGCACACTTCTCAGTTCCTGTTTATGTCTTCGGGTTTCTCACCTGTTTAGCTCCACACTGCAAATACACCTTCAGCTGATGCGTTTTAATTACAGTGGAAGCCAGTTCTCTCAGCACATCACATTGCATCTGTCAGGTTGTAATGTAATAGCCTGATCCCTGCACAGTGGGACTGTGGCAGAAGACTCAGGGGCAGGGGGAGCCCCCCAGTGCCACCTGTGTGCACTTTATGTGGCCAGCTGTATATACTTTTACATATATATTTTTGTGTGTATATGAAGCTTGTATGTGTGTGTGCATGTGCCCATTGGGAATACGTGCTCAGCCACGATGCAGGAAGGACCTGGGGGCACGGGGCTGCAGCAGACACACACTCTGCTGGTCTACTGGCTTCAGCAGTTACATGTCAAGTGTTTCATAGCTTGCATCCTCAAAGCTTTAACAGAGGGTGGGGAACTCACCTATTAGGAACCTAATGGGAATTTGCCTGTTTTATGGAGTGAGCCTTTGAAGATCCACCAGCCCTGCTTTTCTGGTCAGATTTTGTTTGTATTCTTTTTCAGAGCTGACTCAACCTTTTCCATACGCACTGTAATATTAAGCTTAGGTGTATGGGTGGAATCAGAATGGCTACATCTGCACTTACTTCGTAGAGAGATATATCTTCTTTTTTTCTCTCATACTGAGGTGGATAAAAACATTTTACTTCAGTATGTAATAATAATAATAATACTGCAGTAAGGAAAAGATACCTATGTTGGAGTTCAACAAAAACCAGAGTCTTCTTAATTATTTTTTAATGAATTACACTCTTTTCTTGACTTGCAGTGAACTTTGGCACAATCTTTTTATGAATCAACATTTTCTGCAATGGGAAAAAGGTTCCAATGTTGAATTTACAACCAGCTGCAGCCAGCACAAATGCTAAAGCTGGCACCTCAGGTCTGAGGACACCTGCGCAAACCAATATAACAGGCTTGCTTGCAACTCCACATTTGGAAGACCATTCTGGCTGTAGTCAACATTGTGCAAAGTTCCACAAGAAGGATTTGTAGGGAAGTTTGTGGACAATAACAAGATTCAAGAGAGTCTGACAATTGTGAAGAGTATGCTAGTGCTTCAGATAAATTGTTTAAGCATAAATTGATTAATATCTTTCTCCACAGACTCAAATAAACAGTAATCATGAAGTAGTTCTCACTGATACCTGATTTCAACATGATTTTGTACCTCTCTGAGTCTCAACCACTTGGGTTTGGTTCTAGAAACAGAGCAGGTTTCTGTGCCACCATGAGCAAATGCTGGTGGGGATATCTACAGCAACTAACATTAGGCACCTATCTTAGGTTGTGTCTGCAACAACAAGCAGGGCAGCATAGCAAGAACTGATCCAGAGGGCAAAAGTGCCCATACCTCTTTCATTTTTGAGGCTTTATTTCATATCATTTCTAGTGTGTTTCTGTAGACTGAATGCTTTCTGGCAGCTGGAGCACTCCTGGACCCCATGGTTTGGGATCGTCTCAGCAGAAACCCCAAGCCCTCTCCTTTCCGCAAAAGCATTTTAAGCAGGAGTGATGAGGAAATTTATTGCAAAAGCACTCTGCTGACCCAAACTATAATGCTAATGTAGACACCAGATTAAATGACCAGATTAGGGACCTGAACAAGGAAAGGAAATAAAAAGAAATTATTCTGGCTCTTTGTCCCATTGAAGGAAACTGTAGGCTGACTCTCTTAATTTAGGAACTTAAAAAGTTTGATGCTGTAGGTATCCTTCCTGAGCTGAGGGACATAGTGTTAAATGAAAATGAAAATCCTTCCTTTTTTCCCCTTCTCTTTTTCTTTGTAGCATATTGACTTACGTGTTGGCATCATATTCTGCAACTTCCTGTTAATACTTGTCACACATAAATGTGCCTAAAACATAAGCAAGCTATTATCTCTCTTTACAGTGCAGATACATTAACAGTCTGTTACATCTGACCATGGATACCTGCATTAGCTGTCAGCTGGAAGCTTTTCTGTCTTCAGAAAAGCGCACCACATCAGGTCTGGTTCAAATCTGATATCAACAAAATCCCTCTAAACTTGCTCTTCTCTCGATGTAGTATTCTCCAAATCCCACTTCAGACAGCATTCAGGATGAGCTGAACCGAGGGAGACTTTAGACATCTGGCTCCTATTATTGCTAATGCTGCTGCTGAAATAAAGGCAGTGTTACCGTCTGATGGGGCTTTCTGCAGTGCATCTCCTTTCTGGCTGCTTGAGTTTAATTGTATGTGTTCCCATGGAGGTCAAAGGACCAAAAAGCTCTCAATTTTGGTTCTCAAACATATCATTTCTTCAGACAGCCGAGGACAGCATGGGAGCATCTTTATTGCGGCAGTATGCTCTATATCATAAGAAAAATAATAATAATTACTGCTACATTTAAATAAGCTTCCTGCTGACCAGCTACCTTGAGTATTTTCTGAAGGTGGGACTCTGTGTACTACCCGTGAGAAATGGACTACTGCAAGGAAATGAGGAAAATAAACCAGTACACACTGAAAAGCAGTGTAAATGATATTAAGGCAACCCTGCACGCTTCACACAGATGTGTGATTCTCCCTTCATCTCACAGCAGGCAAGCATGTTGTGGGGCTAGTGGGCTCAGTACAAACAGACAGTGAAAACTGTATCAGAATATACAACATTAACATTAAACTTTGTATAATCATGGGGTGGGTTGACCCTGGCTGGAGGCCAGATGCCCACCAAAACCACTCTGTCACTCCCCTCCTCAGCTGGGCAGGGGACAGAAAATATAACAAAAAGATGTGGGTCGAGACAAGGGCAGGGAGAGATCATTCACCTGTTACTGTCATGGGAAAACCAGACTCAGCTGGGGAAAATTACTTTAACTTATCACCAATTAAACCAGAGTAGGGTAATGAGAAATAAAAACTAAATCACCTTCACCCCACCCCTCCCTTCTTCCTGGGCTTAGCTTTGCTCCCCATTTCTCTACCTCCTCCCCCCAAGTAGCGCAGGAGGATGGGGAATGGGGGTTGTGGTCAGTCCATCACACGCTGTCTCTGCCGCTCCTTCCTCCTCAGGGGAGGACTCCTTACACTCTGCCCCTGCTCCAGCATGGGGTCCCTCCCACGGGAGATAGTTCTTCACCATCGTGATGTGCTTAGCCTTGGCCAGTGGCAGCTCCCTCTTGTAGCCAGCTGGCATTGGCTTTATCAGGCAAAGGGGAAGGTTCTGGCAGCTTCTCACAGAAGTCACTCTTGTAACCCCCCGGCTACCAAAACCTTCACATGCAAACCCAATACGAACCAGTGGTTTGGGGAGTGTGCTTCAGGTTGTTTCTGAATGCCTACTAACAGTGTCAGAATTGGGATATAGACAAGAAAAACATGATTTCAGGATGGTTTCAAGGTGATTTCATATGAGTTTGAAGAATAAAGTTAACTGGGACTGTCATAACCTAGGAATTAAGAAAAAGCAGGGGAAGGCACTTGGTACCATGTATAAATGTTTTGCTCTACCCAGAGAAATTAAACAGCAGCTGTAGCAAGACAAATATCAGACAGATGTCTCTAAGACCTTCCTGAACTCTAACTTGCGGTTAAGTTTGGCAGACCCAGCAAAAATCAGGCATAACCAATGTACAGCTATTTACCCTGAGAGAATAAGAAAATACATTGTTGATTAATATAATTGTCTCATACCTCATTAGACAGCTAACCCTTGCTGTGCATTAAAGACTTTTTACCAAGTATGTTCTGGCACCATGTCAGAGAATTACTTTCTAAATATAATGCAGCGTATAAACAAAGTTAGCTTCAATTTTTATTGCTTCCCCAAGGCTGGTGTTCAGTGTTTCTCTACACAATGACAGGGAGCCATGGGACTTTACCTCTGCTGCTCTAAATGCCACTTCCTCCTCTAAACATAGAAAGTAGGAATACAACCAGAATAAAGGAAATGGTGATTTTAAAATGAAAACTAATTTTTATGTCCTGGATAAAAGAGGACATATTCAGTCTCCACACAAAGTTATTTATTAAAGCAAAGATTTTTAAAGTAAAATTTTTAAATTTACAACTGCAATGAAGTTTTAAGAGAAGCTTGTACTGTGGAATTTTTCTGCCATTAGGATGAATTATGCATAAGCTTTTGTACAGATCTGCCAAACAGGTCTTTTGGATTGTGATATGGAACAAAGCCATACATTAATATGAAAGAAAGAACTAGAATAACATAGAGCATTGCTACCTAGGACCACCAGAACCCCTTTTATCAATTCAAGCTTTTCAAAAAACTGCAGAAGTTAGGTTTTGCTGAGCAAATTAAGATCACTGACGTCAATGGTTTTATTTTTTTTTAATTTGGCAGTTAGTCTGCAGTAGATGAAGCTGAGTAATCAGTAGATCTTGTCTAAAATAAGAAAGCATACACTTGAAATATATCGAAATATATCTTGAATTTAAGTTTTTTAAATTTGGAATAGTTAAGGATTTTTGTAATCTGCACTGTTTTACAGCTTTTTGTTCAAATTTAGCTGAATACTGAGCATCAAAAAATCAGTTCCTTTTGTACAGATGCAAAAATCCTCTGCTTAATTTGCATAACTAGGTTTCTTCTTTCTGCATACTTTACTTGGAAGCATTTTTCTCAGTGAAAGAAAATACCTACAAAAAGTGAGAAAAAGCTCCATATTATATAGATCAGACCTGAGTCCTCCCACACTCTAGCTAAGTACTTTTTTTTTGCATAGGCAGTTAGAAGCTGGTACATCAAGGGAGTTTTGACATGCAGAGAAATACATCCTTTGTTGGTTTAAAATCGAGAAGATTTTATTGAAATTCTGACTTATCCTTAGGGAAAATAAACATATTGGACATATATGCTTCTGTGCAACTGAACTTCCTAAAACTGTTACATGAGTGATCATGCAATTTTTTTTTTTTTTTTTTTTAATCTATCTGTAGCCCTCTAAAATACCAAACACTAAATCTTAGCACCTCCCTGTGGCTCAGGACTCTTACACAAGTTGCAACCTTTCATACTTGTGCATGAGTCTATTGCATCTTCTTTCCATTTAGTTACTGTAGCCAGTCTATCCTACCACAAAGGGACATGCAGGAGTAGCTCCTTCACAGTATTATCAGAGGGAAAATCAATAATCTAAATCTACATATTCAAGGAACCTGCAATCTTTCAGGTCATATTTGTATAAAAGTAAGTAATAAAGGCATGCCTTTTTAGAGATAGTGGGCACAAACTGAAATAAGAGAAATTCCTTTAAAATAGTAGAAAGACCCAATTACTGTAAGAATGGTCAAACACTAGACCCAGTTGGCCCAAGAGATTGAGGAGTCTCTATCTTTGTGACTGGAGTCAGACCCTGACTGGACACAGTCCTGAGCAGCCTGCTCCAGACTGAGAGAGAAGCCTTCTGCTTCAGAAGAAATTGCAACTCTTGACTTTAAGTACTTGAACTTATGTATTCTTTGCAGCTATGAAATGGCTTTTTCTTTCAGAAGTGGGTAGTCAACTTGTCTCCCAATAACAGTTTTGCAGCTTCATTAATCAAGCAGGTCAACAGAATGGTCCTGATGTATGTTTTGTTCACATCTCCCTCAGAGAGTTCCTATGGGTCGGTTCTCAAACATTCATTTACATTTCATCTCCTTCGGGACTTTAGTTCTGTTTCTTCAAAAGTGAGAATGTCAAACTGGAATTTAAAGTTTCCCTTTCTGTTTTTCCTTTTCTTTTTTTTTTCCCCTGGGCCCTCTCCCCCCACCCCAAACCCAGGGACTTCTCTAGTTTCATTAGTTTCATTCCTATCTCAAATAATCTTCAGCAATTAAGCTTCACACCAGGTTTCCAGACTTAGGTAAACATCTAACAGACAACTAATGCCTGGCATCCCTGGGAGACAGCTGACTGGGCACATAAAGGTTACCTTTCCTTTCTACATGCCAAGCTTTATCAGATCAGATGAGACCTATGAAGCTTTGAAATTTGACTCTGTTACTCATACATGCTTGTGCTATGTAATTTAGTCATTCTTTATAGTTCTAGCTGTCGCCATCTGTCACTGCAAAAAAGAGGTAATATTTGACAAAATTCTTTAGAGTTGCTGTTTTGATGATGCAGGAAATAGAAAATGGCTGTTATAGCCTTCATGTGAAATATTAATTAAAACATTTCCATTTAATTAAAAGATTTGTCTGTGTATATATACTTATTTATATAAAGCATAGAATTCTACTCTATTTTGAAATAATCTAATAGGGTAAATTCATGAACTGGATCATTTCCACATCCAAAGCTTTGCCATATGTTTCAGTTAAAGTGAGATCCACAGGCAGTATTCAGTTCATTAAGGATCTTATTCTTTTGCTGCTTGGGAGGTATTGGCTTCCTTTTCTCTCCTGGATCAGTGGAAGCATTTATACATTTTGATTCTCTTTGTCACCTTGCTGGGCTAGAGAGGGGTACTTTTATCACTCACCTTTCCAAGTGCAGTAGTAATTGATTAATAAAGTTATTTTCATTCTTCTAGTCAATTTCAACAACACCAAAAAAAAGGGGTTTTTAGAAAAAGAAGAAATTGTTTGAATTTATGACTTTCTTTTTCTGAAGCCCTGAAGTTCTTACCGAATTGTACATTGCTTCTTCATCTTTTACCCTTAGATATAGCCTAGGTATATACTTCAGAGCCCAAATACACAGATTTTAAAATGTACAAGAGTCAAAAAGAAAATAAATATAAATATTTTTTTCCTAGTCTTAAGCCTCAGTATTTGCCCTATATTAGATCTATCACAGATACAAATGTGTTTGACTTAAGAAATATTTCTTAGAACACTTCATAAAGTGACATATATAAGGAAAATGTACTAAAACTGCTTTGACGTTGTTATTACAGCCTGCATTCATAAAGAAGGTATAAAAACGACAGCCATAAACATTTGTGTTGGAATGCCAGTAGAAACACAAACACTAGTCATTTAAATTCTTAATTCTCGTTACCATTTATTTTATTTTTTTCTCTCACATGGAAGAAAGGCAACCACAATTAAGAGAGAATGGATACTGTTTGACAGGTCCCTTCACGCCCCTGTTTTGTTAGTCTGGAAACAGAAGATAGCTGTTGTAGCTCTACTTCAATAAAGCCCCTTACAGCCTCCAGCTGTTACCAATATGATCAACCTCTCTGTGGGCAAGAAGGGACTCCTTGGGTTCCCTCTCTGTGCTCTGCAGTTAAAGCTGAGCCTGCAGCAGTGCATACCTATGTGCAGCTGACATGCTCGTTTTTAAATCACATGCATTATGTGTCTCCCACAGGGGTCAATATTTCCTGAAAATAATACAGTGAGAGCAACTAATTCCTATATGAATCAAATTTTATCACACACACAAGAAAGACTCAAGAGACCAAGCTGCAGCTGTTGGTGTGTCAAGCTGTATAGTTTGATCACAGGATATCGTCGAGGAAAGGAGCAGCTTTGACCAGCTTAATTCACACCTTGAGATTGTTACAAACACTGTTTGGTGTTCCTAACAATAAACTTGCATAAATAAAAAAAAAAATAAAAAAACCCCACCAAACAAAAAAAAAAAAAAACCACCTGGAAGAATCTAAGGGTTATTTTCGTTTGAAGCAGATGTGCTCTTTTAAAGACAATTCACAGTATTTGGTGCCCTCTAGTGGAGAGAGTTACATTTGCAGTTCTTCCGACGAAAAATCTTTTTTCTATATATTTTCAGAAAGACTGCAATGCAACGTTATCGAATTCTGACCATTTGACTAATTTTTCACAAATCAATCCCCAGCTCCCAAATTTGCATGTTCCCTTGCAATTGTGAACCTTCTTAAAATGAGAAGTGAGCACAAACAAATCATTCTTTATAAAAAATCTGCAGAATAAAAAAACTAATGGATTCATTAGCAAATTTAATAACTAACCCAGCTCAAACGTATTAAAAGAATGTAAAAAACACAGACTGCTTGGCCCCAGTTTTTCAAAACTGAACTGCAAGGTTACAAAACTTATTTGAATTTTCTAAAACATTTTTTTTACCAAAGTATGCCATTTTCTGAAGAAGTTCACCTTATAAATCATAGCCATCAAATACACCATCATGGCAGAGAGGGTTGATAACTGTTGGATTTAAGTTTAACTAGGAGCTGTAACTCTGAGAAAAAAGACGACGATTCACTCTTGGCAGTAAAATCGTCAGTGGCAGTAAAATAATCAGTAAACCTAATTCTCTTGAATTATCACTCTATTCCCTTAAGAAAGAAAAATGGGACAGAGCAGAAGAGCAGATCAGAAATGGCTGTGCATTCCTTGCAGAGGTGATAACATCATTGTGGAGGCAATGGACAGCATATAGCAAGCAATAAATTGTAAGGACTTCATAGTCAGTGATGTCTGACTCATACTGGTTTCCTCATTATGCAATTCATTAGATCAGCACACTCCTGAGGACTTCCATCTCATTCAGCCACAGTTAGTTCCCTCTCAGATGTCTCTAGTCATTTGGCTTTTTTTGCTAAAAATAATAATCATTTTTAAAAAATCAATCTCTGATCCACCGCTTGACTGCAGCATTTACTGTCATGCCACAAAGGGGCATTCAGAACGTAAGCTCCCCTGATGACAGGCAATAATCCAGGCTACTTCACAAGGATAGGAGAGATGTTTTGATTCAGACTTCCAGTGAGCCATGCAGGGATGTCTCATTGTCTTTAATTCCTTCATTAAGACACCAGCACAAAGCATAATAGGAGAACAAATTTAAAAGGTGAACCTTGTGACCTTTGAGTCACAAAACTGTTGCTGCTGCTACTTCTGGAAGTTTTCCATGGTGAAAGGAGAAGAGTTGCTGTAACAGCCTCCATCTGCCCTCTGGGTTCTTAAGCAGGTGCTCTATGCAAACCAGTGTCTTGTTTCTCTCCCTTGTGCCCAGCGCTTTGAATTGTCCCCTTAGTTCCTGCTAAACTGTTTTAAAGTTGAGATGTTTTTCACTTTGAAATAACACTGATGCGGGCAGTTCCCTGCCAAAATAGCATTCTCCTGTGACACCAAACCCTGAGGCAATCTCTACTTCCCCACCCCCCCCACCCCCCACCCCCCAATAACTCAGTCTGTCCTGCCATTGAGGAATATATCTTTATATACACTCAATTTATCTAAACATTTCTTTAGAGACTATTTCATGTTCAAGAGTCCCTAAAAATAGCATCCCACAGTATGACTAATTGACCCTTGTGACAGTCTCAGGTGGAGATGAAGCACAGTAGCATAGTATCGAATTTACTTTATTAGTGGTAGTGTGAAAATATTGCAGTCTAATATTACATTTCTCCATTTAGTTGTCCCTGTAGCTATATACAGAAACACACTTAACTGCATAGAACTGGTCTCTTCCTCATCATTTACATCTAAGATCTTCCCAAACCAGAAGCAAGAGTTTTAATAGTCATTCCAAAGTTTCCCATATTTTTAATTAACATATATTACGTTCACCACTGCTTAGGACTTACCTACCCTTCTGTGTAAGTAGTTCATCCTACCATTTGGTGTAGGTAGCTCATTCAGTGATCAATCTTTGACCTATATTAATTTTTATTTGTTTACGTTATTGTGGCATTTCCCTTCTTCCCCTTTACCACAATGAACACTGACTTTGCTCCAGTTGAGTCAGGCTTGCTAGTTAACCTTCTAGTCCCTCAGAAAAGAAAGCTGAGTGTTCGTAATTATGCATCTAATGTACAACCTGCAACCAGATGTAAGGTTAGGATAGCTGGGCAAAACATTGGAAGGTGTGTTCTACTACAGTCATACACCAACCTCTAACAGATTCAAGGTGTGACATCATGAGCAAACTATTCTACCTAACTTCAGATGCCAACATCACAAAATATGCACTTTAAGGGTGCAATTAATCTGACTTCTTTTAAATGTATGCTTAGATGAGATGATAGGAGACAAAGAGCACCCTGAAGTGCATTTTTCTTTAACAGCTATTAAAGTAGCCTTGGGTGACTTGCTCAGACACCCAGGTCTACATGGAAGACATCTGCATCTGATTAGGTAAATGCTATTCCTTGAGAATGAATTTTGAGTAAAAAGACTTTTCTAAACCAAGCCAAGAGACTCGAGCCAAGTGCAAAAGCACAATTAAAAAGTAATATTAAACAAAACAAAAGGTACAAATGATGTAGTGAGATATAACAGATTCATTGTTCAACCTCCTGAAACTGAAATAACAGCTAAAGACTGGAAAAGACTTAAGGAGAGGAATTCATAATGACAGTAAATGAGCACTCTTCAACATGTATTTGTGTATTAGACAGGTTTTCTGAGGAATAGTTACGTGAGAGAAGGAAACAGAAGACAAATTTTGAAACATATAGTATAGTAATACACTCAGACAAAGGTCAACTGCAAGCACTGCAAAAGAACCAAAATAATTAAGGAACATGTTAATGTTACTCCATTATAAATAAAGCATCTTTCTTTAGTGAGAATCTGCTTTTGCTTCTCTTCCAGGAAAACAGTGTTACCTGTATAAGCAGCCAAAGGATGACGGACAAAATGAGACACTGCATGCCTGGTAATGTTTGTCCACTATACTATATATTCCTGGAGCCAGCAGTACTACACTGCTAAGCTGAATGAAGGGCTAGTGTCTGCTACTGTGAATTCATAAGGGCTATGTCATCATCAATTCACATCGTCCAGGACAGAGGAATGAGAACAGGCCACAACTACTGGCTGAAAGTGTTTAAAACAATCAGAAAATTACTAATTATATTTTATTTCTGGCAGCAGTGCATTTCCTCCAGGGCAGGTTGGGTATTTAAACCTGTAGCCCGTAATTACAGCCTCACTGCTGCAAGTGTCTTCTAGGAGTTTGCAACTCCCTGTTAAAGTTTCTGCACCCTCCCTTATAGAAGTCATGACACTGCTTCAGATAATTAGCATTATCTTCTCAATTCAAGTTACGTCTCTTGGAAAAACAGTTTGCTCTAACTTTCTTTTCTTTTTCAGAGTCTAGCCAAGAAACGGCAAAAGTGATACAGGGAAAGAAAGGGGAGGGGTACCCATGACACACCAACAGATTTGGCATAGGCTCAGAATGGCAATAACTTCAGATAAGAGCTTTTCTTTACAGTCAGGTTTCCCACCCCCCTCACCAGATAAAATAAACAATGATTCTTTGGTAAAGCCACACTAACCCTTCTTTCTCCACAACCGACTCCAAATTTGATGATGGCACAAGTTGGACAGATAGCAGAGACAGATGTTCAAGCTCTAAATCTCTTAACACCAGGGCCATAGGGCTCACCGATGCCCATGATCTTTTACTGTAGTCTTTACAGATTCTGGCCATGCATATGCTGAGTACTACATGAACCCCACACACTTGCTACTCAACCAGTTTCTTTTTTCCTGCTCCTAGCACATTCCTTTAAATCTACATAAAGGAAACACAAGGGCTCTCCGGTAACTGTTGTCTGAGCAAGGACATTATGAGGAGCTGCTTCTCTTCCCTCCATGAGTTACTTACCTTGAGAAGCTAGTATGGGCTGGGAGATGGAGTCCCAGACAATGATACAGGAATTACAAGTTTCTTGACTAGCAGGGAAAATTCCCTGACACAAGGAAATTTATGAGATTCAAACTCTTGGGTACAGAACATATGAAGGTTTTCTTGAAGGTTTGCTTGGACCCTCTCCCATGTTCTGTAGGTGAACAGTTCTGCTGCTTTCAGTCAGAAAAAGTTATGTCCCCTTATCATACGAGTGACTGAATTATTTTGCCATTTACCAGCAGTGTTAGATGACTATCCAGGCAGAAATATTGCATGTCCCTGACACTTCTGTCAGCAGGAGGCCTTGTGTGTCAGTAATATTAGGATTTTATACTTAATAATAATCCATGATGGCAAAAATAGATACAATAAGCTCAAGTGGCAAAACCTTTTAAATGGCAATAATGATAGGGAGAGAACTACTTAAAATGGATCAATTTGGCCATATCTTTGTAACTGCTAGAAGGCTGAGGATGTTACTTAGACACTTTAATATTATGGCCAAAGGCCCCCAGAGCACGTGGAAGAACAGCATAAATGCATTTAAGGTGAGATCTCTGTTTTCTGCCAGATTCTGAGATGACCTGCCTTATGGATTAGGCTACTAGTCCAAAATACATTCACCTTCCACTTACCTCCATCCCACTGACAACAGTGGTGTAGTATCTAAGCTGGAGAAGTGCTTTAAGAATGGCAAGAGGTTTGGGAGTTCAGTCCTGAAACACCTGGGGTGCTTCCCTATTGGGTTACCCAGACATACAGAAATGCTGGTGAATCACAGGTCTCCCAGCAGCAGGGTCAGTTTGCAGAGTTATGCAGCTGTGTACTGTGTCAGGATGCCCTCTTCTGCTCAAAAATAAAACACTGTGGAAAGAAGTGGCAAAATTCTTACTGCTATTGAACACAGTGACCTGAGTCTGACAATGATGCATAATTCTGAATCTGTGAAGCTCATATTTATTAAAAAGAAAGAGACAAACACAATTTATGCATCATGATAAATGATCTGTTCCATAGTGAAGATAAATAACCAGCCACCTATTCTATGAAACACGTGACATTTTGTGTGCCTTTTTATTAAATGCATAATCAAGATGAAAAATCCATCCCCAGTCAAAGTTCTCTCCTTCCCAGCTTTGGAAGGTCCTTCCAAAGGTAAATGAAGCATTTCAGATACAGCTCCCTCAGGTGTTGTATCATAATTTGTGGGCTACATGCAGAAAGTTTTTTAATGGGGTTAGAATAAAATAGCTATGCAGAATTGAAAATACATTTTCCTTTCAATGCATTTTTTTCAGAAACTGTTTAGATAGAATATTCCTACCCAACTCGGATAGCAATGGTGCCAGCAGTCCAAAATGCCCTTTAAGAAACAAGGCTAAGTGCAATTACCAGAATTTGCTTCCCAGAAGAAACTGAAAGCACAACTGTACTCCAAGAGAGATTTCAGAAAATGCAAAAGCTAAAAACATTTGAAGTAAATTTGCAAGCCTTAGGATGTTTCCTTTATACACGCTTTTATGCAGTGACATGCACAGGAACAGGCAGCCTTTGAAGGTCAGGATTAGAAAGTGGAACCCATCCTTTTATTGGTGAACATTTGCTCACTGAAACAATGCCTTTGACTCATTGGTTTTCATCAGGCTGAAAAAGTAATTTGCAATTTGATCTCATCTGAATGAGCTACATATCTTCCGTGAAGTAAAAGCTTTTTGAAATAAACCATTTCAGGAACTTTCACATTATTAGCATAGAGTGAAGTACACCAGTTTTCTGGTTCTATATGTGTAATTTGACGAAAAGGTGCTTCCACAATTTCTGAAGGTTATTCATTTGAACAATATTTACAGGACACTGATCAAAGCCATTCCAGTAAACAGATGGTAGGCTGTAAAAATATTCCTAGCAAATAAGTGTTATTCTGCTTGTAAGTGTGTGCTATTACTACTCAACCCTTGAATTTAATTAAAAGACTAAATACCACATGCACCATTAGGCACCATTCAAATTACAATTTGAATATTTTATCCAAATATTATAATATTTTTACCAAACCACTTCATTAAACCAATTAAACATTTTCAAGTGGTCTCCCTTTCTCCTTTGCATTTTCCTTTTTACGCAGCTTTACATTTATTGCTACCTTTTTGTTTCCTTCTTACTTAGATAATCCTGTTCATTTTCTTTCTCTAGTATTCTGCACACGTGGTGGATTTTTTCTGTCTTTTCCATAGTGCTAATAAATTATATTCATGCCTAGTGTGACTTTGAACATGCCTTCTCAGAGTCAGATTTTTAAAAGCTACATGTATCTTCCTTGTGAATCTTCAGCTTTACAGAACCTAATTTCCTCTTCTCAAGGTATTTTGGGGTTAATTAAGAAACATGCTTTTTGAACTAATTTTCAGATTCTGAATGCTCAAATATTCTACCAAAGCCACTAGAAGCTGTGGGGATTCAGCATCTGTGTCCACCTCTGAAAATGGTTTTTGGCAGCATCTCAATTCATCACTTATAAGGGCTGGTACTTTGCAATGAATAATGGGTGGTTAAAGCCATTTTAGGCCATTGATCCATCACTTTTCATGTAGCAATTTCCCACTTCTTTTCCATTTAATACTTTTCTTCAGACACCCAGTTTTAGTTCATCCGTCATTCTAGCCACAGGCTTGGCCTCTGGACACCACAGGACAGGCATCTCTGCCAAGACTGAGAGAATCCACTATTAAACCTTTAATCCTGGTTCCCTCTTCCCCTCCTGTTTCCTGGTTGTCGTGGCTGACATTTATGCTTCCTGCATGACAAACTGCTCTACCGCGTTACCTGAAGAATATTTTGAGGTGCCAGTAGCCTGTGAGCCCCTCTTGGGGCTCTTACCAAGACACAGGGAGTGTCTTTCACTTGAGCCACGGGAAAGAAGATATGCTTGCAATATTACTGGGGTTTGGACAGCCTAGATTATCCCACACTCCGCTGTGTTAACCTCTGCCACTTCACTAACCACTCCTTAGCAATCACTAATTGCTGAACAACGTGGTGCTTACAAGGCCTTAATGTGTCTTTTCAATTCACTATACGTTTTCAATTAAATAATTTCTTTAGGATTGTTAGAATTTTTATCTCTGCTTCATCTGGATTGAAAATAGACCCATTTCTTTAACCTTCCATGCAAATCCAAGGTGGTTGATATACAGACAATAGCCCTTCAGTCTTATTTTTATCCTGCTTGGTTTTCTTTTTAGGTAGCAAAATATTTTCATACCATTTCCAAAAGTTTCTTGGTGAAATACAGACTCTGAAATTCAGTCTTACACAGTTTATTTCTTCAATGTTTGCGCCTTATTTCCTGGTGCCTTCCTACAGGAACGCTGAAAACCGCTCCCCTTCGCAGCCGGCGTCTCACCCGGGCGCAGCCCCCAGAGCCCAAGCACGCACCGCACCACTGCTCGGGGGCCTCCTCCAGCGGTGGAAAAGGACCCAGACCTCCCCGTTTCTAGAACGCACAGGCGACATAACAGAGAAGTGGAAGGCACGGGAGGGAAAGCGTCCCGCGTTTGGGACGAGGTCCCCTCCGAAGGTTTCCCCGCGCGGTAGCGGGAGCCGGAGGCGGGTCCCAGCAGAGGGAGCTGCTGCGCCGGCGGAACCCTGGGAGCCCTGCCCCAGCCCCTTCCCGGCGGGGGCCGGGGGTTAGCTGGGCAGAGCCGAATGCCCTAGGCAGGGTAACGTCAGGCCGTGGTGGAGGTAACGTCCTTTCCAACAAAAAAGCCACCTTATATATTAGATGTTACATAAAAATCAACCAGATTGCACAACAGAGAGATGCCCGAGTGCCTTTACAGTCCACATGTCTACAGATGTGATCCCAGCCGCTCGGGGTGGGCACTAAAATAAAGTGTTTGTGAATATGTGGTGAGCTGGACACTCAAACTAGCGTTTTCTAGACATGAATTTTACCAAAATGAGAGGTTAAGTAGCTTACTATAAATAGTTCACACTAATGTAATAACACAAATGAGGGAGGGTTGCAGGTTGTTGGGGTTTTTTTAAGAGGAAGATCTCTAATTGCGGGTCAGTGTTCTCTTCCCTCATGTGAAGACACAGTGAAACTGACGTAGTGAAACTGTATTCCAAAGATGGAAAACATCTACCAATCACTCAGCAAGCTGTTAGAAGCAGGAAGACACCTAATCCTCCTAAATCCAAGACCAGGAAGGTTGATGAAGTACTTCTGCACAAAACTCAGAGACTTTTAAGTGTGATAAGCTTAGGAAAACAATATTGCTAGTCAGGCTGGGGATTTTGCAGCTGTATTCTCCCTCACCTCACAACAAAAGCACACAAATCATCTATCACACCCTGACAGATCCAAAGTCCACCTAGTCCGTCTTTTCCACCAGCGAATAGAAGCAGATGCCAAAACATTAAAAAATTTAAAACACTCAAAGCACAGGGGACTCCTTCTGTCACTGTGTCTACCATTGCTCAGCAGCCAGCTGTTCAGAGAATTTCTGAGCCAGGGGCTGTGACTGGACTTTTTTATTAAACAGACACTGATGGATCTATTTTCAGCAAAAATTTACTCTTTTTAAGGCACTTAAGCTTTTGGGGTCCACAACATCCTGTGGCAGTGAGTTCCATCAGTTAATTATCTGTCAAAAGAAATATTACTTACTTTATTTTAAATCCGATGGCTAATATATTAAAGTGTATTATAGTACTAATTCCTTTTCTAGGTACCAGAACAGCAAGTACCTCTCTTGTAATCGATGAGGAGAAAGATGTCACAACTATCTTGCTTGCTTACACAACATCTGACTCACAAATAGTTTTGTCACATTTGTTGACACTGGATATCAAGCAGCAGATTCAAACCCATTTTCATTTTAGTCATACCATACTGTATATCATGTTGACCTGAATCATCATATTTAAGTAACCACTTGTAACATAAAAATACAGAGATGATCAGCCTATTTATGAGTTGTAAGCAGTTGCTATTCTCTTTTTTCTTGCTGTGAAATATCCAGCATTAACTACTGAGAGAAAGACCATAGCAGAGTAAATGGCTTTTGTTCTGTTTCTTCAAGCCCATTGCTATGCTACTATATTTTTTTTTTTTTTTTTTTAGTTGAAACTCAATACATTAAAAGTATGACTTGTCATGGACAAAACATGTAATTGCCACCATGAAGGATGCTATAGCTTTAATTAGCCATCGCCTGCAGCCTCTTTCACTTGCATGCTGGTTTCAAAACAAAAGCAGTAACTACGTCTAAAAAATCAGCAACATGAGAAGAACAGTGGCTTTCAGACACTTTTTATTATCTTTTTTACTCTTTCCCTACCATTACTCAACTTTTATATTATGCCATGTAGTTCAGAGGACTTCCCCAATCCCAACTCTTTATGCTAGTGTTCATTTCAGTGCGCACTACCACTACACCACCTGCCCATAAGCTTCTCTCTCACCTTATATACTTCTGCAATTGCAGACAAAGCACTCTTTTACTTTGTTATCAAAATGAAGAAGTCATCTATACTTTAGAATTGCATCAAACTCTTGACTGATCAAACAATAAAACTATACATTAACATCAGCTGATATTTCTCAGTAACAATTGTGCAGCACAAGTCTAATCAAGGGCTAATATATTACAGATGACTCTGATAATTAACTCCCTTGAGAAACCCATTTTCACCTGGGGACAGTAACAATGGTTCTCCAAAAGGAAGAAAAAAGTCACTTTTTCCTTTACAAATTCCCTGATGATGCAGGACAAACTTGTAATTAGTCCATGTAAGAAATAAACATGATTTTAAGGAACAGGTTGTATTTTTTGTGTTACATCGATTTCAAGACCAAAAAGGCATGTCAAAATTCCCAGGCTCTTTGACAATGTTAAGAAAGATAGTGTATAAATTTGTTTAGCATGTAGCATGGTTTGATGGGACAGAAACATTGTAGGATTTGATATGGCAAGGCTTTAGTTCCTTATTATGCAGGATGGATTACGGGGAAAACTATGCAAATATAAATTCCTTGTTGTGAAACTCCAGGCAATTCAGTTGGTGGGAGTTCTCCTTACAAAACAAGAGGTTATGTTCAGAGTTGTGAAACTCGGGTGGAGCTATAAACGAAATATTCAGCCAGATAATACACTTGGTAGTCAGTGGTTTAAATTATTCCAAGGAAGTGAGTCCATGCCAACTGAAAGAGGAAAATAAAGAGTTCAGCCCTGGCTCGCTACAAGTGCTGGCTGGTAGTTACCCTAGCACAAGGAATGGAAAAGACCTAATGGGCTCATAAGGTTCATTTTTGCTTTCCATTATCTTTACAGACTGCTGGTCAGTGTTCTCCAGCTCAGCAGGCTCTACTGCAGCTACAACGGAGCAGGGCCCTTGCTACTGTACTTAACAGCCTGTGCAATGCCAGTTCCCCATTTCTGTATGATGATTTCCTCAAAATGAGAAACCGCTGTAGCAAAAAGCTCTCCACACTAATAGCTGAATATTCCCCAGAAAAATATATTCTGATAATTTTGATCAGACCCTAGGTCTTTTTCTGGATCCTCTTCTTCCTCTTTCTGGCCATCTGATAGATGGGCGGCCATTTACACCACTCAAATCTCACACATCAAAACCAATGCTTTTTCAGCATGTGTTGTCTGGACAGTTTGGAGCTTGTGACTCACTGCTTCACCTATTGCTCAGCCATAGGTGCAGGGGGAAAACATGCATGGCCTAAATCTTCACTGATCACACACCTGGGTTTAGCTTATCATCTCTGCCAAGATTAAGAGAAATTCTTCAATTTTTGCAAACCAAGTCTTGGTCCTGTATGATCAAGATGGGGACCACAGCTTTTTCCTTCTGCCTGATGGATACCTCCTGCAGAGTCAGGCCATTCTTCTGGTTCACTACGATCCTCTTCCCACCTGCCATTGCTCTTTCCTTCTTCCCATCCAAACCTCTGTTCTGCTCTCCTGTCATTGTTCTTTCTCTCTGCCCAGTGCTGAGCTCAACTGTGCTCCAAACCTGACACCTTTCTTGCATGAACAGCTGAACTCCAGTGAGCTGAGAGAGGGAACCAGGGGGGCTGGTGCAGCTGAGAGTTTTGCTCTTCTACTGAAAGTGGGGGCTGGGACAGGTGTCAGGTTATGTCATATGGGCTCTCTGTGCAGCACACGCTTCTCCCAATGCCTAGCAGAGCAGAGAATCCCAGGAGGACTTCAGAGTCATCTGTGCATGTGAATGTGAATTTTTTTATCAATAGCGCAGTTAGTTTATTAAAAAAAAAAAAAAAAAAAAGAAAAAGAAGATGGACTTGAACTGACTGAAATTACTATTCACATATTTGAGACTACATTAGCAGACTTGGGGGCGGAACTGTGAGAAGCTGAAATGTTTCACTTGTAGTTTCTGGCTTTATCTTTGTTATTTCAATTCTTTTAAAACAAAAAAAACTATTTAAAAAAAATTCAAGACAAGATGAAATTTAGGCTAACTGAAAAATTTTTTTATTTCTGTTTGCTCTTTGAACCAAGACTGTTCCCTTGGCTTTGTATTGTTCATTTGACTCATAGTTTTAAAAGGCTTTTAAAAGGCTTTTAAAAAACTTGTTTCTTAGCACCATGTCAACTCTCTGTCACCAGTTTTCTCATTAAATTTTTGGTAGAACTGGCTGAACAATATTAATCAAATGATGTAGGAGAAAATTCATTTTAAAAACCCCAGACTGTATGAATATTTTTTTTTTCAGTTTCATTCAGCCAGAAATAGAAATTGGGAAATTTTATGACTACATCTGCAAGGTATTTGTATAGTTTTCAGCTAAATATTTTGGTTTGCTTTTGGACAAACT
Organism: Rhynochetos jubatus; assembly: GCA_027574665.1. Taxonomy (NCBI): domain Eukaryota; kingdom Metazoa; phylum Chordata; class Aves; order Eurypygiformes; family Rhynochetidae; genus Rhynochetos; species Rhynochetos jubatus. The sequence goes on from CM050649.1 coordinate 61,553,181, forward strand.
GCACTAGGATATTTTGTTAAACATGTTTTCTGAGACTACAAACCAAATTTTTGTTAAAAAAAGGAAAAAAAGTAATTGAGTTTTGCCTAAATCTGTCAAAGTCCTGCTAGCTATGTTTTTATTTTGTTTTATTAATTTTTCTTGTCATTATATTTCTATAAAGCTTTTTCTTTTTTGCATCTGACGCCTTTGGAGGATGTCACTTCTATTCACTGTAAAAAATCACTTTCAAAATAATCCTCTTGGCAACAGCGAAGAAAATGCTATCATTGGTAGAGGGGTGCTGTATCGTATTACAAATGTTCACTCCTATTAGGCTTTTTACTGTTGAGAACTAGAAACACTCACAAATTGTCAGGAAAGATGCAGAAACAGATTTGATATACCTAGCAGAACTAACAGGCCAAGCCTGCTTCATAACAGCCATAAATGCATGTGGAAAGCCAATCCAATCTCCCTGCTTTGGGTGAGCTTGCAAGAGCATTTCATTCAAATTACCAGTTAAGTCTTCACTTTCATACTCCCAATCAAGTTTCTAGCGATCCTCCTGGGAGTCAAAAGACAAAGCTGTGATGTCTAATGAAAACTCTGAGATGGAAATGCCTATAAGATAATATAACTTCAAAATCATAAGAAGGGATGAAGGGAAAAGGGGAAAAGGAAAAGGGGAAAAGGAAAAGAGAAAAGAGGAAAGAGAAGCCATTATGGAACAGAAGACAAACAGAACAGAGAATATCCGTTTCTCCATCCTTTTTCAGAATCATTCTTGTATGGACAGTTTGGTGTTCAGCCAAGTCTTTTCCTGTATTTTTAAGGGTATATGAAGGTAAGGTGTAATGGTTTGTTTCCAAGAGCAGAGAGGCAAATATGGTGGCTTGCAATCAGCAAGAGCACAGAAAGGGTAAAAAAGAGTGGTGGTGGCTGATACAGGGTCAGTGAAAAAGCTGAAGAAGGTTGGAGGTTGCAAAGACTGGAGAGACATTAGCTTTAGAGGAAGGGGGCACTCTCCCCAGAACTGGGAACCTGGCTCAGGTAGGGATAGGAAGGAAAGGTTGCTGCCACCTATTTGGAGAGGCTGGCTACATGTGGGCTGGGGGATGTAGCATGAGTAAGGGGTCTCTGGGTGGAAAGATAAAGAGGATGGAGGCAGTTCTAGGGTTGGTGGTCTTGATGTGGAAAAGAAGCCGTCCATGTTAATACTCACATAGATTCACATACACTTTTAAAGCGAACCCCCATTTTGGGTTTGGGGGTGCACACAAGGCCACGCTTCCTCTCATCACCCTTGGCAGCGGGGACACTTTCATGTGCTCAAAAAGAGCAGAGCCCGGTGCACTCACACACAGTGTTCCAGGCGTTACTACCTTTCAGCCCACACATCCTAACAGGGCAGTCTCTACATACATGCTTCACAAAAGGGAAGTAGTGAGAAAATTGAAGACCAGCAGGGAATATATAAAAGAAACAAACACCAAATAAAAGATTAAAGGAAGTTGGATTTTATTTATTCATTTATTTATTTTAAACAAATACTAAGAAATTAGAATGGTTAAAAGAAACTTGGACAAGAGAGAGGAGAAGAAGCAGCAGCAATCTGCTGGTGATTAAAGGAAGGACATATGCTTGGTAAGATGCTCATACTTCAGTCATCACAAGCAAGGAGTGAAGATAACAGGCTGAAGCCCACTTTTTCTCATCACTTTTCTTACCAGCCTAGTCAGCCTATAAACCTTATGGCTACTCCATTTTATAGGAGCAAAGTAACTCCTCATATTCTTCACTCCTCCTCTACCACAGCTAACATCACTATTGGTGACATTGGGGATCTCAGGAATCTCTTCCTCTGTGTCACGTGCCTCTTCTCTGCAGTGTAAAGCTCAAGAAAATAGAGGTGGAAATATAGGGAAAATAATGCTGTAGGAATTAGATGCAGAGGAATCATTTTACATTCTGAACAATTTTTAGTTAATGGACTACTTGACAGAGTAGAGAATTAATTCCTATTTAATGTAAGAAAAAAAAAGAGCTAAATTTATATCACTGTAATTTTAATTAAGAAAAACATGGTGTGATGCAACTTTCCAGTTTCTTATAGATGAAGAAAATTGCAAATAAGCAGCTGAAAGAGTGAAAAATGGATGTAAGCGTATTTAAGACATGTAAGCTTAAAGTTCAGTAATTTGCCATCCAATTCTCTTAGACCAGAATATCCTCTCAAGCACTCTGATCTGCATTTCTACATGCAGCCTCTGAGACACAAGATAATCCTTCAGATATGGAGTCCAAAACTCAGAGACAACTGGGATGGGTGAATGAGCATATATTTTTACAAGTATATTTTGACTTACTACATGTTGGGCTGCAGCCTAATGTACTTGGGGTGGAAATGAGGAACATAGTTTTGCTCACTTGGGCTTCTGAGATCTAACAGCTGAAAGTTGAAATACCTCTACCTCAGCCAGTAATTCCATACCTCTTTAAAAGTGCAGTAATGTGAATTTAGCCCCACTATGTAACATCTCACAGGTTGATTTTCCTTCTGAAACAAAATGGTAAGCAAAATACATAGCAGAAGAAAAAATAGGTCATTCGAAAGACATAGTTCTTTAGGATGGAAATCATTTTATTAGACCTTGGATTGCTGTTGTTGGATTTCCCCTGCCTTCTGCCTTTTTATTTATAGAATTGTAAAAATTAAAAGCAGAACTCAGATGTGAGAAGTTGGGAAACAAACCTATAATGACTTTGCTTAAACTCTATTGCCTTAAGCAGAGAGGAGAGAAACAAAAAAATTCCCCTACTCATCCATCTGTAACTCAGGCAGGCTCAGGCTAGAAGCAGCACCATCTTTAGGCAGACAGACTAAGTGACAGAGACACGAAACGGCCATGTCTCCTTGGCTGGGACACTGGAAAGTGATGCTGGCTCCTGTGTTGCTACAGGGACCCGAGGCTGTGACTCCTGCCAGGAGCACTGCCCCAGGAGAAGCACTCTTCGCTGGCACTGCTTCTCCCTTTGCTGTGGGCAGATCCCACTAGCCTGGCTCCCCAGAGCTTTCCCTGTAGTTTCCATCCAGCTTGGCTCTCGCCTACAGTCGTCCTCACTCGACTCACATCCAGGGCGACACAGTTCTTACAGCTGAGAATTCCTCCTCAGCTGTGGCATTTCCCTTTGCCGGAGAGAGGAAGAAGGGCCGGAGACACAGGGAGCACAGGAGAAACCTTGATCTGTTTGCTATGCAGAAATGCTTGCTGGACACAGAGGCAAAGCTGTAACAGCTTCACAATTACTTTTCCCTATTCTTTACAAAATAGAGGGAGGAAAATTACTGAATGTTTCCTTTCCTTGTTTTGTTTTGATGGTTTTTCCCCTGGAAAACCATCCTAGGATCTGTACATGCACCTGACAGATACAGCTTTGAAATATGGGATTTGCCTCTTCGACAACAGTGTATGGGGTTGATGTAGGCTCTGGTATAGAGTATGAAGAAAACACTGTTGCCTGAATTTATCTTAGCCGCTCACAGCACCATAACTAATGTTCATGGCGTGCCATGTTGCTACAAATTATCATAATAGCACCTTTAATATGTGGCAGCATTGGTTATCTCAAATTTTTGTTTCTAGATAGCCTTTTTTCCTGTGACTCTATGTAAGACAAATACAAAAACCGTGTTGGAAAGTATAGAATTCACTATAGCCTTGGACAGAAATACAATGAAGAGATGAAATAAAGCTTTCACCTTTTAGATAGTCATCTTAGGTGTTTCTCACAATTATTGTAAAATAAGTAGGACTGAATGTAGTTAAATAAGGGTTGCATAAAACCACAGACAGAACTGAGATGATAATGCTTTTAAAAATATTGAGTATTTTTTTCCTATCTCTCGGCTTGTTATGAGCCAATGACCCTGTGTTTTTTACACAGTTGTTGCTATTTGCAGTGATTTTTCTTTGTTCTAAACTCTAACTACTATCAAATCACGTAGCAGCTGCAGAAATATGTTTTTTTCATCAAAATGTCAATGCGGTTTGGCCTTTTTCTTTACAACAGAGAATTTACAGCTATTATTAATATGTTTTACTTTTCTAGATTGAGAACTGTAATTTTTCTATGGAACTATATTTGGACTGTTGGACTACTTTTTATCTCTAACTGATACCTAAAAGAAGTGCAAAATTTAACAGCTTGCTTCATCATATATTATTATTAGCCTTTTATGCTATTATTTCTCACATGGCCTTTGGCTTTCCCTCTGGCTTCTTATAAACAAGTGGATTTTTAGGGATTTGTTTTGTCTTCTACAATCCTGAACTTTGTAAGGGTGAGACTCACCTTAAGCCACCCTGCCAGTTATGACCACAAAGATGTTTCAGTTAGACACCCTAATCTTTTTAGGGCTTTTCAGCTCCTGTAGAGGTTTTCTTTCATCAGCCATCTCATCTGCATAATCGACTAAACACTTAGCTGAGAAACTCCAAGGACTGCTGCTAGACCAGCTAGGTTTCCGTTAGCGGGGATGGATTATCATACAGATCTTGAATGATTTGTGGTTATCCGTGGTTTGAGGTTTGTATTTCACAGCTGTTTATTTAAGGATTGCAAAAGAAGGATCTAGAGCAGAGTTAAGATGTTGCTTTGAGCAGATGGAACCCAAGTACATACTGAAGAAAGATACATTCATAGAAATGTTGTTAGGTTATAAGCTTTAGCACTCAAAAGCTAGTGAATGGCAAAGTAATATATCCTGTGCAAATATTGGACTACACTGCAGTTTCTACTTCCCTAGCCATATATGCTTTTTTGTCCCTCCAGTAAATGTCTTTTTCAGTGCGCACACTGAATGGTTTTACTTCTTGTTCTCCTGCTACTTCCTCTCCTCTACCTTCCAAGTAGATGAGCCAGGATGCACTTACCTGCCAAAATCAGGTGCAGCCAACATGTGATATCTGATGCCTCTGCTGATCTGTTCTCTTTCCACATCTTGTTTATTATTCATTGTTCAAAATGTGGCCCACACCCTGTATAATGCACGTGACTCAAAGGCCTTCCCTAGATACAAAATTATTATTTTCCTCTTGGGCTTTCCTGTAGCCTGCTGTAGCCGCCAAGTGATGCAAAAACACCAATTAAGTTATTTTCACAACACCAGTGAGACAGCAAGGTATTATTATACCCAATTTAGATGTGGAGAACTAAGGTATGAGAAACTGTGGTTCCACATGTAAGCTATCAGCATCTTTAACTGCACAAGCTTGGACCATTCTTGGAACAGGGCTGACCTATTAACTAAATGAGGTAGGGTTATTGTGAAAAAATAGTATGCGATCACATAATTAAAGACTAAGTCATGCCACAAGTGCCCGATATGGTCAAAAGAATGTTACTCAATCATCAGTTATACTGCTGACATTTCCTAATCTTTCAAGCTTAATTTCTGTTCCTTAATTATGTTATTTTAATACAGCTAATATTTGAAAATTGTAGGATTAAGCCTCCACAAAATCAGAAAAAAGGAAATTTCATTATATCTCATTATCCTGATTTTGACACAAGTGATCAGAAGGGTGTGAGCTGGCAGCCTCCCAGTATAGCCCTACAATACCTAGGCTGCCACAGGATGTGTTTCTGTGGAAGTCTAGACCCATCTGCTGCTAGATAACAGGCAATCTCAGAGGAAAACAACTGCACAGTTTATTTTCTGGATTATCAGTGAAGGATCAATGAGCACCCACGGTAGATCGGTGGTATGAAACCACAACCTAAAGTAGTAGCAGTATTATATATATTTTTTGTGGATGAGAATTAGTTCCATAGATACTGTTTTATCAGCAGGTTTCATGGGATTTTTTGTAACATCAGAGACAGATACAATCAGTTTTATTTCCAACTTTAAAGAGAAAAGTACTGATTTTCTCAGTCTCCTAAATATGAGCCTTGATGTTGCATTTGCACCTAAGTCTCTCTTGATCATACACATTTTGAGCTGCTTCTAATAACTTCTTGATAAAATATTGCAGAGTAATGTCTCTATTTGTAATTCTTTAAATGGAAAAACAGAATTTTCAGCAAATGCATATGGGAAGGAGAGTTAAGGTGGTTAGATTTGGATTTAATCTTCTGGTAATTTCACTGAGAAACAAATCATAAAGCCTTTTAATTTGAAGACTTGGACAGGTTCTTCTGCTGGAGTGGCTCACCAGGTTTTCAAAGGATTAACTGTCCTATTTCAGAAGTTGCAAGATGTCTTGGAGCAATACTCTCTTGTGCAGAGCTATAAAGTGGGAAATACTGAAATACAAATTGAAGGTTTGGGGCTCCTGAAGTGTGAGATCAACACAGAAATTCAGTTATTTTAAAAAATTTCTCCTACTACTTTGCTTAAGTTTATAGTTAAGTTTTGTGAAAACAGTACGGTATTGCCTGCAGACTCCTAAAGAAAAACTCGTCAGATCTACTAGGCAATCACTGTGTAGAAAGTAACGTACTCCAGAACCTGACCTAAAAATAGGAGAATTGCAGGGTGTCACTGTATGAGATAAAGGCATCAGAGACAGGAAACTGAAGAAATACAGTGAAAAATATACAAGAAAATAAATATAAATGTTTTTATGCACTACATAGTGTCCCATCAGGCTCATGATTCTCCTAATGTTTGCTTACACTCCAATGACTATTTTCCTTGACCTTTTCTCCTCCCCAGGTACTTACTGTGCATATTTTTGTCACCCATTTCCAAGTGCTCACTTGTGTTAGCTGGACAGTCACCTCCCTACATTTCTTCAGAGCACTGGATTCTAGTTGCAGTCTCACTCCCTGAATATTTTATTCAGTTTCACCTAGCATGTTTCCATTTTTCCTCTTCTAATCGATATAACTTTCGTTTTCCTAGTACTACTTCCATCCACCTTTCAATTTTTTTACCAGGGCTTGATAATTTCCTTGAGTAATAAGACCCCGTCTCAATGCCTACTCCTTTCCTAATCTATGTCTTTCTGGGGACTTCATTCATACCCTTTGCTCAGATTCTTACCATCAGCTCCATTGTGCCCAAACTCCATACGCACACCTTTCCTCAGGCACACCTTTCCATTCCACTTCAACATATCCAACCACAGACTAAAGAAGGTCTGGTTCCCATCCCACCTTAAGTCAGATTACAGTGTTTCTTCCTCACAGATCCTGCATCTACTTCAGAACTCAGGGGAAACAGATAATACCTCTTCCCTCAGTTCAAGTATCTAGGTCAGGATAGCTACAGAAGAAAAGTTATAGCTGCAGGAAGGTGAGTCTGACCTCACACATTCACCGTGAAAGTCCATGAGAAAATAGAGGAGGTCTCCACTCCACAAACTAGTTTTCTTTCTTAGGTTTTGAACATGGCCAGATGTCTGAAAATTCTAACCTGGGTTTCAGAAGAGATGTCCATGGCAACATTGTATACCCAGTATTCATACTGAGTTCATTCTTCAAGCACAAACAAGAAAGGTCAACAGCATTTATTGCTATATAGATATGTAAGCTATAATAGCAATCCATTATACATAAGGTTTTTCAAGCACTATTATTTATAGACAGAGTGGGAGCCATATTTTGTTCTTCAGCTTTTGTCTCAATAATGACCAAAGTTTTGTGTTCAATTTAAAATAATAATCCCATTCCAGGATCAACCCAGCTTCAGAAATGTTCAGCCAAATTATTGTATTTGGCAAATAGAAGAAAACGAGAACACAAAAAATAAGAAAAGTGAGGCAAGCCCAACAATTGCTAGGCTTGCCCTTAATAAAATGTATTAATCTTAATGAATATTCTTGTAGAAACAGAGATTGTTTGCTGAAGTGAGTAATTTATAGGATTAACCTATTACAGGGGAAACTAGTTATTTAGGAAACAGAACATTTGAGAAAATAAGTCCTTTGTATGTGTTGAATTACAGAAGGCTTTGATCCACATTGGAACAAATGGCACATTTCTCAACAACCCAGTACCTGTTGTACATTTGGCAAAGCATACACATTACCCACTGGTCTCTTTTCCTAGGCCTCAGCATTATATTCCCTGAAGAGAAATCTACTGGGAGTACTTTTGAATGAACTTCTACAGACAAAGAAATATCTGCTCTTGAGTAAGCAAAATGAAGTGCTTGTCAGCAATCTGTTGATGAAAAACGAGTTTAAAAAGTTAGTGTCGCATGATCTGCAGTATTACTGGAGGACATATTCTACTAGTAGAGCTCAACACAATCGGAATTAATTGCTGTATCTTTTTTTTTTTAATTACCAGACAATACCAGACTAACAAAGCAACGATATAAGGCTATTCTAAAATTAATTGCAACAAATATATGCCTGCATATAAATAGTATGTATTTATTCTGCGTACTGAAATATATATCATTTGTTTATAGATTCACAGTAGTCTTTTATTAAAAAAACAACATAAATCATAAAATAAATGTTAACTATATGAGAAAAAAGTGGTTTTGATTAATTGCTAATTTATTCCTCAAGGAAGGTATTTTATTCCTTTTCACTGCTCTTGTTATTTTTAGCAACTTCTGTGATTTAATTGTAGCATGTGTCCAGTTTTCCAATATGCAAGAATTTATTTGCATTTTTATTTTGTCAAGAGACAATAAAAGCAATGAGTTCTATCTAAATTAGAAGCTTTGTTTTATCTTTTAGCTTGAAACCTGTAATCCACTCATTCCTCTTGGCAGCCAGGCACAAAGATGAATCAGGAGAATTTAACGATATTTAGATAAGTCATTTACATAGCTTGTGCACATCAGCATTGTGACTTGGTGTGTCAGCCTAGCCTGTGATTTATGCCACACTAGTAATACATCCTGTTGATCCATTGGTGACATTATGAAAGGCTGGCCTTGAAAAGGGAGCTGGATGGTCTCTAAACATAGAGGGGTATAGGAAAAATTAGGAACATTTATTACACTTATTTATGTATTATTTTTTTCTATGCAGAAAATGATGTTTTCTTAGGGCTCTTTCAACTTCATATTTTCTCCTACTCATATGGCTGAGACAATCCAGGAAAATCTGCCAGCAGCTGGAGCTGTAAGTTTGTGCAGAAGCTTACACATGGAAAGCCCTGGAAATACCTATTGACATTTAATTTATTCTAAAATAACTTTTTCAGAACTGCAGTCTTACATGTTTAGAAAAGAAATTGAGAAAACAGAAGTAACACTAAATCTTACAAGGTTTGTTTTAAAAAGGTTAGCTCAGAAGGATTTTGCCCTTGGATTTGCTTTGTTGCAGACAGTGACTGTAAGTCTCCTCCATAGAAATATTTGTCCTATGAGCATAAGTCCTCAAGGGTTTATCAAGTCTGCTCCCTCTCTAGTGCTGATGCTGACGTACACACACTCTGGAAATAAAAGGGAAACACATCTGATGGTACAGCACAGGCAACACCCGACAGTTTCAAATTCCTCTTCCTAAAGAACGACCTCCTCTTTCCAATTCTGAGAAACCACCTCTCGCATAAGCACTGTGTGGGTTTGGTCTTTTCATGGTACTGTGCATACCACTAAAACGCTCAGTGCTCTGAAGTCCTGCTGAAATCAGTGGGAACTGAAGTGCACTTCACTTTTAAGAGTGATCAAAGCCTGGCCAAAGGGAAGCCCAAATTGTGGCCAGAGAAATTATTGAGACTCAGACATGAATAATATCTATGAAAGCTAGAGGTGCAGACAAAACACAGATTCAGACACACAATATGAGTATTTTCCTTCATGCGGAGTCTGCCAGTTCTCAGTTATTCAAGGCTATCCTCAGGTAGGCTCCAGCTCAGCAAAATAAGGGCTTAAATTCAGGTGTGTGAATATTCATGCTCAAGTCACACTGAAATGTGCACAATTGCTGTCCCTTATTATTAGGATTTATTCTCTCCTCCATCCTTTCTTAGCTAAATTCTCCTTTCCTACCCTGAGACACACTAACCAAGCTTTGAGAGCCCTTGGGAGCTCTCACAAGCCAAAAATTCTGAGGAATATTTATCTGCATTTCTAGTTTTGTCTCGTCGGTAAACATTTTTGCAAATAAAATCTTACTCACCTAATTCTTGGGGGAAAAAAGGGGTCAGTGAATTGACAAGACAGAGTTTCTGACTTTTCTCTTTTCTTTTTATCCCCTTATTTTTTCAATAAATTCTTTTTGTGTAACTACTCTATTCTATTTTTACCAGAATCTCCTACTGATTTGTTTAACATATACGGCTTAATTTCAGCTACAGGCTTCTCAGTGTCATTAAGCTACTTAATACTACTTTGATTTTAATGTGTCAGTGTAAATCAATAGCAAACTGGATGTTTTACCATTAGTGCGTCTTAATTGTTACCCTAAGTCTTTTATTTACCATTATCACACAGCTATATTTACAGATTTTTTTTTTTTAATGGGGAAACAAATCTTTGCTTTGTCTCTAGAGGATCCTGCAGTTTGTCAATTAATTTGCAAGTTACAAAGTTTGACTTAAAGCCCTTGGGGTGTTCTGATCCCACACTGAACAGAGCAGAGCTTTCCAAAATAAGCATGCTAACGTCAGAACCTCTCGTTGCTAAGAGAAGAAGTGAGTGTAGCCTGGTAAAAGCACGTTGTTTCAACAAATCCATTTGAACTGGCAGCCAACCTTTCTAAGGACAATGGAAGTAGTTTTAAGCAAATCAGATTGTTACATCAGCCTGTTTTACTGGATCAAGAAAAAAGTGCAAGGGCATTCAGGAAAAGAGCAGGGAATAAAACCCTCCATATCCTCCACTTACAGAGATTGCAAAATGTAAATGTGTTCTATCAGTCAGAAAACTAATGGAGGTGAGAATGACCTACCCCAGGCTAATAATGTACAGTACATGCAAGTTCTCAAAAGAATTTCCAATTAAGCTTCTTTTTATTACCACACAAACCAAAAGCTCCACTACTGCATGGTACATTACTTTTAAGAATTGAGCATTGATTTAGATCAGAGGTTGGTATTGCCCATCCCAACAAGGAGGAATGCTATGCAATATTGACCCTCCTTTAGGAACCGCATGTAAGTTCATAAAGCAATCCATATCTCACAATATATACAATTCACAATCAGCTACTGACCACCTGGATGGATCTCTGCACCATGGTCCTTCATTTCACTTCACTTCAGTTTATAACCCATTAAAAATTAAACACCCTACAGTCTTGCATTCTGATCTTCTTAAAGACACATGCAAACACACACACTCCTGAGAAGCTGAGTATAGGGTAAAATACAAGAGGTTCCTCAGCTTTCACAGATTATAAAACAACACACAAAAATGAATGGGAATTAAAAACTTCTCACTTTTTGAAAGGTTCACAAGCTCTACAAATAAATGGTGGCTATCACGTTTAACTAATGGTAGTGGAATACAATTTGTTAATCCTCACTGAGTCATGCAAGAAAGCAGAACCGTGGCTCCACAGGGTGAATACCTCCAGTGAGTTTCAGCATATCTGCCCTAACAGCAGACCACTACATAGATATGTTTGATTCATTTATCATCTGTTTTGTAGAAACCACAAGTCAGTGAGACTGGCTTGTTTTTTCTTCACAAAAATATTGTATCTTAAAAATACTGAAAGTTCAAAAGCCCAAGAAGAACTCGTTCCTGTGTCTTGTGTGTCCTACCTATGAAACTTTTTTTTTTTTTTGAACTGTTGTATTTTGATTGCCTTTAAATCACTGCAGGATGAAATTTCACATTTTAATGACCAACTTCCATAGCCTTTGAAGGTACGCATGCATTTATACCAAAATTATTCTGGTTTATTTCCCTAAATAAGAAGAAAATACCTGTGCTCAAAAGAGATAAAGAACGTTCCTGATTTTGGAAAATCGGCCTGGATTCAAAATCTTATATTTTAGCATTCCTTTTATTGGCTTAGGAGCATTGTGAATCAAGTAACTGATTAATGCCCCTATCTTATTGACCACACGCAACTGACACTGACTTACAGGAAATTCTCTGAGTTCAGGGTAGCTCTGCCTAGTTTATATATGTGATTGTGCCATTTGCTATAAGGAAAAATCTTCTAAATAACATAAATAAAAAAGAAACTTTATTTCTGGAATCATTCAGTCAACACTGGAAGGGAAGATCAGAAATTCATTTCCCTGGGAGTCAATAGAAAGACTTGGGATTTCATGGTGGTCTTCCCAATGGTTGCAAGAGATATTTGAGCAGCACTTTCTGCTCTGTAGGCCACATTTGTATTCCTGCCTACTGTGTGGTGCTGCTGCTTTTAATATTGGCCACCAAACTCTGCCTTAGTTTTCTCAGTGTTATCATTAAGCTAATTAATTAGCATTAATTTTGTGAGGTCCTGTGGTGGAAGGCTCCATGTTAGCACAACGTACTGTTAATGCTATTATTTTGTACGAGCAAATGGAAAATAATTTCCCCTTGAATATAAGTTTAGCTCAGCCATGATCTTTTGAGATCACTTGCAGCATATGTCTGAATTAGATTTCATAAACAAAATTTTCACAGGGTTTTATTTCAAATTATTATATGCGAGACCTTGAAGGTGAAATGTACACTTACTCAATCACAAGGCAAAGATTTAATGTCCTTCTAATTAAAAACATGACCAGTTCTGTTAATTTACCTGAAGGAGGAAAGGCTGTGCAATGGAGTGAGCATTAATCTGGGCCTCGGGAGACTGCCACTCAGCTCCTTGCTTTTCCAGGTACCTCCTCTGTGACTTTGTATGAATTGCATATACCCAGATTCTGCAAAGTAATTCCTTATTTGCCATTAAAAACTCATTCAATCTCAGTCAGCTACCTAAATCACAGAACTAAAAATAGCCCTATGAAAATAACCAGGGATTTATGATATCTCAGAATATTCCCTACTCCATATAAAAAGACCATCTATATTGCGTTACTTACAGACATTTGCTTGGTAGTGTCGCTTGCTTTACCTGCTTTTATGCATCATTCATTAAGGAAATTCCTCGATATCTCTCAAAAAGCTATTTCAGCACTTACCTGCCCATAAGCAGATTTCTATGTATCAGAACTGAAATAATTTTTGCCTCATTTCTTCACTTAGAAAATGGTGTGACTTTATTATTTAACTGAACTGCTGCAAGAATAAAAATACTTTCATCTGAAAAAGCTGTATTAATCAAGTTTAGATGCTGAAATTAATGTACTCCACATTTTAACAGGTTACTTCAATAACTAATCAAAACTAAGCACTGCAGTTTGGCAAATTTACCAACAGTCCACAGGAAATAACTATCTGAAACATTCAAATATACCAAGCTACAGAAGTTTTGAGTATAAAAAATTCTGTTGACAGCAACAAATACATTTTTCCAAAATGTAATAAATTATATTCCTCCATAGATATTAAAAAAAAAAAGACTAAACAATTGTTCTATTTCATTGTGTTTTCTTCACCAGCTCCTGTTATAGAAGTTGAATGTGAAAATACTATATGCAAAGAATATATCCCAAAGGAAATACACTCTGCCTACTCATCAAAGCACATTCTTTTCAAAACTGATCTCCCTAAAAGTGCAACAGATGTTGATGAACATAAAGTTTCCAGAAAAGATATATTGTCATGTTTCCACATTTTTTTAACTTCACAGTTTGGGATTCATATCTTCAATATAAAGTTCATTTTTTCTGATTCACAATAGGATTTTTAAATGTCAATTTTATTTCTATGAAAAAAAAAGTAGCTATCAAAATCGGAATTCAGTATTTTCAGACAATGGAAATATTTTTCACTCACAATATTCTGTTTGATTACTGGATCAGTAAAATGTTTGACACTTTGATTTATTGTATGAGTGGAAACTTTTATTTTAGACTTGAATACTCAAGTATGGGAGAGAATTCTTCCTATTTAGCTTTCCTAACAATAGGTAAAGCTAATGCTTTTCTTCTCAGGGAATATCAGGTCGAATTTGTTTGTCAGCTGCCACTCAGTCGACAGTATAAGATTAAACAGCCCATTGCACAAATGTTGAAAAAGTAATCTCTTAATCTTTGTCAAAATTCCCTTTCCCACAATAGATTTTAAAATCTGACACTCTTTCCCATGTGTTAGTTACCAAGAAAGATTTTTCTCTGTTTCTTTTCAGAATTTTATGATAGAGTAGGGATTGCTGGTTTCTAAGATCTGTAATTGAACTTGTCTGTGGACTTAATTTGTTCAGCTGTGGCTAACTCAGGTAAAACTGAGAAGAATCGGGACCCTTGTATCATTGCGAGTTACAACACATTGAGTTCACACTGTACTTTCATTCCCAATCCCCTCTACAAGTACCATCTGTGCTCCTTATTTATATTTGCCTGCTTTGTAATGAGCACCTTGTGAAGCTGCACACCTGCAGCGGCTCTGCTCTCACCTCACTGCACACTACCCATTAAGTCTCCACAGTACACCCTACGCAGAAATAATTGTGTCACTACATCATTATACCTCCTCCCCTTCCCAGGGAATACAAACAAAAATCAACTGCTTATAATGACGTTATTCTTGGGGAACAACAGCGACTCGTTTTCTTTTGCATCTTTACACATTTTCACATGAAGTGAGTATTTCGCATGTCCAATGACTGTGTTGCAATCACGTCTGTTAAGACCAGGGTAAAGGGTTGAAAACTCCAAAACAACCAAAACAAATAAACCTAGAAACCCAAAGCTTTCTTTTTGTTCTCATTTACAAGTGGGCAAATCACAGCCAAATGTTTTGAAATGCTCTCACTATGAAACATACTTTTGTATTAGGTGCATTTCTTTTAAAGTCACACCAACCCTGTTCTGTTGGGCTGGTTGCTCTTGATGAGGGGTTACAAACACACACCGCACTTACCCACAAGCCCAGCTGCTCATGAATTACTTAATTCTGAAGTAATTCTGAAAACACACTAATGGAAAATTACGGCTAGGAAGAAAATGTGATCCACATTACTGAAATCAGTGCATTTGCCAAAACCAAAGAGTAAAGTGTATGTGGAATGACGTTTTCTACCTAAGCCATGTCCTCTGCTTAGCAGGGTCTGTCTGTGCCTTCAGTATGGTAGATCATTGGTCTGTCAGGCAAGGATTGGTCTGAAATCTCTGTGCTGTTTACTGGTATTTTAAGAAAAGATCTGCGTTGAGGGAAACAGTCATAATCCATTGACTTTAAAGGCAAAACAGGATTAGGACTAAGAATATATGAAAGCAATTTAAAAGCAAAGACATTTCAAAGAAATTGCAGAGAGTATTTGAGATCAGAACCTTCAGAAATTAAAAAAAAAAACAAAAACAAAACACTTTAAAAATTAAAAAGCATGCTAAGGGATGGAAATATGCAATACAAATTAACTGCCATATACTTATCCACAGACAGTGGCAATGTAAGCGATGATGCTGCATGTATGCAACTCATACACAACCAAATACTAACTTCACAGTGTGCCTCCTCTAATGACGCTCCACTGGATTAGTATTAAAAGATTTCTGTCGATGAAGTACAGTTGAGGTAAAGCTCAAGTTTGTCATTCAACACAACTATGTCTAAGAATTTAATACATTACATTTCTTTAAAATATTGAATGAAAATAAATACAGACTCAAAAATCTCATTAATTTGGAATCTACTGGTCGGAAAACCATTTCTCACACCTTCAGAAGGGGAAAACCCCATCTCATTTCTTGTCCTAATCCCTGTTCCAACTTGCACAGCATATTTAGTTCCAATGGTTGCACTGCTTTAGCAGATACATTCCTGCCCAAGAAACCTTGCCAAGTGTTGAGATTATATCTTTATTTAAATTATAAGATAAAAATAGTGCCACATGCATATTTTTAGGTAGTACTTCTCCTTACCCCATGGTATTAGGAGCTAGATATCAATCTCTGTAACAATGATTCAGTGAAACAAGACATAACTTCAAAACCCTGTTGACAAAACACACATTATACGGTCACAGAATGGCTGAGGTTGGAAGGGACATCTTGCGGTCACCTGCTCCAACCCCTCTACTCAGGCAGGGCCACCTAGAGCCAGTTGCTCATGACTGTGTCCAGCTTTTAAATATCTGAAAGGATGGAGGCTCCACAACATCTCTGGGCAGCCTGTGCTAGTGCTCAGTCACCCTCACAGTAAAATAGTGTTTCCTGATGTTCAGAAGGAATGTCCTGTGTTTCATGTTGTGCCCATGGCCTCTGGCCCTGTCGCTGGTCACTGCTGAAAAGAGGCTGGTTCTATCTTCTTTGTAACCTCCCTTCAGATACTTACACACATTGATGAGATCCCCCAAAAGTCCCAATAGAACTTCATGTCTCACAAAGGTTAGCTAAAACCTGTTTCAACATTGGGCTAGCACTTGAATGGCTGCGCTATACAGCAGTCAACTATTTTAATACCTAAAACGCGGACATCTGTCCTTAGCAAGGTGAGTCCTGATACTGTTAAACATTGAAGACTTTTTTTTTTTTTTTTAACATTACAAATCATCCTGAGAGCCCCTCTACTTGTTTTCTGAGTTAGTCAGCAGAAAAGCTGACTACAGGTTTAGATATGGGCCCATCCTTCTCTGTATCCATACACTCCAGGGAAAGGACAAAGTAGCCTGAATATGTCTGTTCCCACCCATATCATTACAACTTCAAATATAGTTAGAATAAAATACATAGAAAAAGCTAAATATCTCTGATGGGGCACTTCATTATTTATGCACGCTAACAGGGAAACTGCCTGAAGATGCCTGATAGGACATCTTAAGCCCATACCCTGCAGGGAATTCAAACCAGAGTCATCTCTTGGTCTTTGCCCCCACACTAGCAGGGGTTGTGCCTTGTAAACAGAAGGAAGATGTCATTTACGTATGCATGTCACCATCCAGCTTTTCTAATACCCTAGTGGTTAACATGTTCAGATGAGGTTTGAGATTCTTGCCTTTTATCAGTGATATCTTCTAGGAAAGTGTCCAGCTACCCGAATATAGGACTGACTAGGAGGCAATACATTTCACCTCTGTATTGTAGCTGGACCACTATATAGGCAAGAGATAAGGGTAGTTACTTTTCCTCACAAATATTTCTTCTAGATCACTCTATTATTATTCATAATAAAAATTGTATTACCTTTTAAGTACACTAATCATGTATAATTGACTAAATCTACCAGTCAATCTACCTCTACTCTTTGTTCTTTCTTCACCAAACACAGTCTAAAATGATTCTATTCAGTCAGAGAAAAATTGCTTATCATATGTCAGATAAATGAGTCATATAGAAAATATAGTTTATAAAAAATAGCTCATACACATAAATACTGAAATGAATGTGCTTATTTTGCAGTACAAATGCAATAAAGCCCTGTCCTTTTTGTATACAGCCTTGGGAATCACAGCATCAGTTACCATTAATCAGAGGAAAGAATACAAGTACTAATCTGTATAAAGAAAAATAATCTGTTCTTTTCTGACCACTACCAATGGGAACACAAGTCATTTATATTTAGAAGACTTATATGTTTACATATCCAGAGAATTTAGAATTTCTACTAGACTTTCACCAATTAAACATAATGTCCCTGTGATAACCCAACACCTGCAGTCTGAAAATTCACACATGA
This sequence comes from Rhynochetos jubatus, assembly GCA_027574665.1. Taxonomy (NCBI): domain Eukaryota; kingdom Metazoa; phylum Chordata; class Aves; order Eurypygiformes; family Rhynochetidae; genus Rhynochetos; species Rhynochetos jubatus. The sequence continues at coordinate 61,570,807 of CM050649.1, forward strand.
CAACAATATAAAATATTTTAGTAATGTAATGGGGAGACTAACTCAACAAACTATTTTTCTGCTTCTTATGAAATACATGCCACATTCTCAAAATACATTTTTTTCCTCAAATGTTTTATTGCCCTCTATCACTCCAGTTTGGGGGGTAGGGAGGGTGGGTGTTAGATCTTGCTAATTCTTGCAGCTGACTATGAAAACTTCAGTGGAAATAGTCACTGTTCAACCTGTATTACCTTTTTTAGCCATGCACTATGGTTTATGCATTGTGAACGGAAAAGTTTATAGCTCCTTTTTGCTTGAATTCTCATGTCTTCAGGTATAAAAAAAGCTCCTCGAACATCAGTGTAAACACTTTTACCTTTTATGGCAACTACAAGTAACTACACAGATATTCACACACACAGATATTACAAGTTTTCTGTCAAATACCCAGCAAACACTTCTGCAGTACAGTAAAACTTACATCTATTAAACAAACTCATAAAAAAATTTCTCAAGTTTTCTCTGATACCTCTGAAAAAATTGTGAAAGTAAATATGGCCAGCACCTGTGTTTTGTATCAAAATATTGATAATTCTGATTTTCGAATCAGTTTTTTGACATAATAGAGTATATTCTACAGAAGCTAGGTATTACAAACATTTTTACAGACACTTTTCTGTGTTGCTTCAGTGTCAATATGGTTCCAGTAGGTCTCAAAATGTACTATTACATCTAGACAGCCTTTGAAAAGAAATATGGGTTTGGTTGTATTGACTTTTAAGCCAGTGTTTTACAGTTTCCCCATGAAGTATCCTATGGATGTTCTTCATGCATTAGTTCTGCAGAGTCATGAACAGAGAAGGGAAAATGGGCACATAAGAATTCATGTATTATGGATTTATTCCTACAAACCTTCTGGTGGAAAGCAGCAGAGCTGACCTCTGCTATTAGAAAAAATGGGTATTGTTCTCACAGGCTTCTGCAATACACTTGCCTCTCAGTATGAATATAGTTTTAAACCTGTTAACTGTGCCAAGTAAAAAGGAATTTTAATTTCATGAACCCAGAGTCACACAATGAAAAATAATCCACAAAAGTCTTTATGTGGCACTCCAATGTATAAATAACTCATCTCTTTACCTCCTCAAATATTGCTAATGGACAAATATATTACCCAAATGTAAGAGTTCCTGTTATTTTACAGTTTATCAGACTGTCCCATTATTTTTTCAATTTCTTCCAGTACCAAATGCTTGAACCATTTGGATAAGAGGAAAGGGGCAAAAAAGCCAAAATATTGTTTATATCTTCCTTAAAGTATTTCTTCATCTATGGAACAGTTGTAGCTAGCTATTTATTCAATTAGAACAAATGTATCTGTCTCTGTTTAAATTCATGTTGTTAATATTTGTTCGATCAGCTAAATATACAATTGCATAATGTAGGCAGCTACCCAAAGTTTGGGGCTTTTTAATTTAATGCAAATGAAATACACCTTCACTAGTGCTGTAACTCTGTAGATTCATTTTCCCTGCAAACCAGCCTCTTGAGGAGGTGTAAGCTGCCTTGTGTCTACAGAAATGCAAAGTATTTGCATATTTTAAATCTTTGAAGCTTCATAGATGAGCAAACAAAAATAATCACTGATGCATATATTTGTGTCAGACAGCAACATGGATATATATTTCTGCTGCTGAAATCTTCATTTTTGTATATCCCCAATTATTAGAGGATGCACAAGGCAAAGTACATTAATATCCAGAAAGCCAAAATAAAGGTACTGTAATTGTGACAGTTGTTTCCTCTTAGAGGTTTGTTTGCAGGCTTTTATAGCTCCTGAAATACAGCTCAGACATAAACAGGGCATATCAACTATTTTAAAGCATCTCTTAACAAACAAAATTTACATATTATCACAAGAACAGCCAATCATTTCTAGAAGGGGTAGTTTTTAGTTGAAAAATATTTTGAAAAATGAAGGCCACCATTTTGTTTCCATTAAAAACAAAGAAACACAGAGGGTTCCACTGGAGAAACACAGAGGATGACATGAGCTTTTTGACTCCAAAACAAACAAACAGAAAACCCAAACAATCATTTGCATATATCAGTTCAGAAATGCCTCACAGCTGCATATATTCCTATGGAAGCTTCTTAGAATATGTGGAAAGGAATAGTTAATCAATCTATCATTTAGGTGTTTGGTTTAGACTTTATTGTTTATAAATAAAGTAACCTATTTGTTTATTTATTCCTTTCCATACTGTGCCTTACAACAAAACCTGATGAAATGTATTAGAAATCAAGCGTATATATTTCTATCAATATCAAACATATTTTGTAGCAGTTATTAAATCAATTAAGATTCAGTAGGTAACTCAGAAAATTTTGTGGGATATTTTAAGTATCCTACACTAAATATTGCAATTCCACATTAAATTTTGTGGAAAATTATTATAAGGAACAGAGAGCCAGCAGAACAGATTGCGAAATTTTTCAGAACTCTGAATAGAAGTTTCAGAGCAAAATTTTTTGGTGTTTGAAAGAAACAACAGGATCACAACAGGCACAGATTATGGAATCATAGTAATATGCATTGTCATAAAATACTGTAAGAGGTGTGAGGTGTTGTGCTATCTGTTGTGCCAATGAAATGAAGAGCAAAACCTCTTTCAAAACACAGACTAGAAAATAGAGCAGGTTATGGTATGCACTATGCATCATGTCATATACTTGGATTGGTCATATGGATTTTTGCTGTTAATTCATACAAATTTCACTTAATGAAGATTTCTGAAATAATGAAAATAAGAATTAGTAGTCAAGTAGTGGTAGATTCACAAGCAGCAACATTCCATATTAATTTTCTAGAAAAATACTAAAACATGCATATGCCCATTCACATCAGCAGGAAAGGTGCTGCACTGCTAGTATGTCTTTTCCTCTGAAAAATTTCTTCAGACTAAGATGGAAGGATGTCTTCTCCTTTGCCACAGACAACCTCATTTAACACAGCAATCACTGATTATTGCCTCTTGATCCCTTGGCAAGGGTCAAGTTAGTAAATTCTCTCTGTATTTGTGCAATTCAAACTCATTAAATTGATATTGCTAGCTGTTGCCAGAAGGCTACCGCACAGTTAGGGATCGGTAGTCAGACTGTCAGGTTCATTTTCATTACTTGTGGATAGGTGATTCCCTCCTGAAGGGCTCCAAATATAATCTAATTTTTCTTTGCTTTTTTTTGTGTTTGTTTTTTTTTTTTATCCTTAGAAGTCAGAATATCTTAATTCAGTCATAAGGATTGCAGAACTGAAAATTGTCTGATATCAGATTTTGCTGTATTTCATAATAAAGAATAACAGTATTTTCAGAGAAAGATAAAGCAAGAACACAGGAATGATGGCACCAAATAATCAGTATCACTCTATCACTGTCACTGAAATATCCATTTGGGCTATAAATGCCCTCTAATGAATGCAACAATGCATGTAATTTTACCTTAAATTTCAAGAAACATGGGCATTCATCCCTAAGTATTAGACTAAGGTCATGGGTTTTCTATGCAACATACAAAACACAGCAATATCATTTATGCAACATCGGCCAATACCTGTCTATGGAGATTCAGACTGGTGATGGACAGTAAGGTCAACAACTACTTTCTTTCACCTGTCACACAGGATCAATTGTCCCAGTCGTAAAATAAATCTTTTATTTTATTAGAGAGGTTGTATTTTGAAGCTGCATTGCTTTTTTTCAATGCCTTCAATATAAAAAAATTAAGCAACTATTATTATTAAGAGTTATTATTAATATTAATAATTATTATAGTTATTATCATCTTGATTAATGTTATTAAGAGTTATTATTCGGTAGCTAGAAACTTTGATATATAATCATTTTTTTCCCCCTCAGATTATGCATACCTAGGTCACTACAAGCGCTGCGCTGTGGAAATGTATGATATATCTAGCACTACTTATTTAAGAAAATCAAGGAAATCGATTAGTAGAATCAGTTTCCTTCCTTGGTCATTTGCACTTGTCACAGCAAGCACAAGGAAAATAACTTTATCCCCACTCCAGCTGGGTTATGAGCCCAGTGCCACACACTGCCACACCAGCCGTCTGCTCCCAGTGCAACAGCCATCCCCAGACCCCTGAATGGGTCGGATGTGCACAGGGAACCAAATGTCCACCCATGACCTGGCATGGCCTAATGAAATCCCATTGCCAAAATTGCTCCTTGCAGCGATGGGGCCAGCAGGTGAGGGACACCCTGGCCAGACAGCAAGGTGGAGGGCTGCCGGGAGGCACAGGGAGGCTGCTGGGATGAGGCACACCAGCCTGAGAGGTGGCCGTGGTCACAGACCATGCCATGAGGGAGGCCAGGCAGTGGGAGCAGCTGGGGTGGATGGTGAGGGAGGCCAGACCCTACCAGCAGGACAGGGTAGCCTCTCAGGGAGGTCACTGGAGGCCCAGGGAGCTCAAGAATAGCGTGGGAGACACCAACCCTATAGGGAGGCAGAAAAGGCTGGTTCTGCACAGGACAGAGGCATGGAGAAGAATTCTGCATTAAAATTTGTAATAAGGCAGAATTAGGATTTGCCTTGTTAAGAAATATTGCTCTGTGTGTTTATTTCACTAGAGAGAGTATCACATTGCACATGTAGGCAGAAAATAAAAGTAACAGCCTACCTTCAGCACTGCTTTTTCTACTTTTGTGCTTTAGTTTCACCTCTTATTCTCTGTCAACAAATTTTTATTCCAAAATTGTTTTACACCAACATGGAGTACTGCATCCAGTTTATTCTGTGCCAAAAGCAATTTAGAGAAGTAGTATAAATCAAACATCGTATCATAAGAGCTGACATAATAATGAAACAGTCAAGGACTTCACATTACCACACAAACATCAGTTCTTCCCGTTAAATATCTTTCTGTGTGATGGCCCAGTCAGCAGGTTAATATTTTGTCATCCAAAAAGCCAGTTGTGCCTCTGCCATAACTGTCACCTTTCAAGGAAACACAGCTAGAAAAAAGGATAAATTACCAGCTTGGCAAAAGGCTATATACAAAAGCTATTGAATAGCTGGGGATGACTCCAATAACATGCACAAGTTTTGGGTGAAACCCCATTAAAATATGGTTCTATAACACTCCAGTTGCAGAGCTCTGGAGTGATAGTAACATTCCCTAATTGCTGGATTTTGTAAGAGGAACACCTCTGCTACATAGTTAAGTCCCCACCGTAATTTCTTTGAAATAGTCTTCTGAACCACCTGGCCAAAATGTCCCTGTCTGTGTTCTTCCATGAGTGAATGTAGGCAGCACCATCCTTAAACTGTAGGAATAGTTGGAAACTATTCCTACATTGACCAAATGTAGGAATTAGTTGACCAAATTTTGGTCAACAAAAATAGCACAGGATTATTTGTTAGCGCTGAATGCTAGTTGGACAGCAGTAAGGAGCAAATACAGCAGTAGCAAAAAAAAAAAAAAAAAAAAAAAAAAAAGGAAGCACATGGCTCATAAAGAATATTATGAAATATTATATTCATTACAAATATTCAGGCATATGCATCATTGAAAAGTCTGATCATTAGTTTTCTGATTTTGCCAAGATGAATATTTAAGAATACACGTACATACATATATAGAAATTTAAATGCGTATAGGATGAAAGGAAACTCTGAAGGTCCCAAATTACAGTGAACTTCCAAGGCAGGTGAGGTTGCTCTGGCTTTGTCCAGCCCAGGTTAGAACAGCTCCACGGATGGAGACTCCAGAGTCTCTCTGGACAGCTGGTGCAGCCTCATGTTCATAGCCACTCTGAATCCACAGTCATTTATTCATTATTTATCTCTGTTATTGAAGTATAACAACCTCATGGCAAACAAATTCCATCACGTTTATTGGTGTTCACTTTATTCTGCTTTGTGTCTTTACATAGAGAGTACCTAACTCCCTGTGATACAAACTGAAGAAACTAAAAGATACTGTGAAGGAAAATCTTTCTGTAGTCAAGAGTGGAAGAATTTGGCCACATGAGGCTGTGCTGATATTTTCCCAGTGGTATTGACACATGAGTGAAATCTCATAATCAGCTCTATTTATTAACACTAGATAATATCACATTCATGGAAAGATTGTTCTCCAGTCTCACAAGGGCACCTTGAAATGCATGTACCCTGGGACAAAGAAGTCACTACAGTTTTACTAGCTGTAATCTGTAACAATGGTTCGGATATATATACAGGCAAAAAAGCTTGGGATAACCTGTTCTGACTCACATTCATAGTTTTAATGGAGGTTATCTTTGATCAAATTGCCCATCTGTTTATTTGGGTGCATATTAAAATTTTAAAAAATAAATTATTTAGAATAAAAAAAGAAAGAACAGTTATGTAAAAGGTACCTTGAAGGATAAAATACGGTCTTGATCCAGAAGTTAGAGAAAAAAGTATGGGGTTTTTAGGGGCAGAGGTGAACGTTATCTACAGATTATCAGTGTGTAGGTGTCTGAAGATAATGATGAAAGGGAATATATTCTTAAAACCACATATTGTCAAAACAGGCATATGCAATTTAATCATAGACTGTTTCATTACAAACCTTTATAGAATCATAGGATGGTTTGGGTTGGAAAAGACCTTAAAGATCACCTAGTTCCAACCTCCCTGCCATGGGCAGGGACGCGTTCTACTAGGTCAGTTTGCTCGAAGCCCCAGCCAACCTGCCCTTGAACACCTCCAGCCCTCTGATGGTCTTTGTGGCCCTCCTCTGGACTCATTACAACAGGTCCATGTCCTTTTTATGTTTGACATGTTGCTGAGGGTGCACTTAATCCCACTGGCCATGGAGCTGACAAATGTCAGCGCTGCTCCCAGTACTGACCCTTGAAGAACAACACTCATTACTGGACTTTGCTTGGACATTGAACTGTTGACTGAAACTCTTTGAATGCAACAATCCAGGCAATTCCTTATCCACGGAGTGGTCTACCCATCAAATCCATATCTCTCCAATTCAGTCAAGGACAGTTGCAGGACAGTGTCAAAAGTTTTGGACAAGTCCAGGTAGATGATGTCTGTTGCTTTTCCCTCATCCACCAACACTGTAACCCCATAGTATAAGCCCACCAATGTTGTAAGCAAAATTTGGTCTTAGTGAAAACATGTTGGCTGTCGCCAATCACCTACTTATTTTCCATGTGACTTAGCATAGTTTCCAGGAGGACCTGCTCCATGATCTTGCCAGGCACAGAGGTGAGACTGACTAGCCTGTAGTTCCCCAGGTCTTTCTTTTATCCCTTTTTAAAAATGGGGATTATATTTCCCCTTTTCCAATCAGTGGGAACTTCACCAGACTGCCATGACTTCTCAAATATGATGGACAGTAACTTAGTAACTTCATCTGCCAGTTCCCTCAAGACCTGCAGATTCATCTCATCAGGTCCCACAGACTCGAGCACCTTCATGTTCCTTAGGTGGTCTCAGACCCGATCTTCTCCTACAGCAGGCGGTTCTCCATTCTCCCAGTCCCTGCCTTTGCCTTCTGCAACTTGGGTGGTGCAGCTTGAGCACTTGCCAGTGAAGACTGAGACAAAAAAGTTGTTGAGTGCCTCAGCCTTCTCCAGATCTTGGGTAACCAGGTCTCCCATTTCCTTCCAGAGAGGGCACACATTTTCCCTAGTTATCCTTTTATCACTGACAGACCTATGAAGTTTTTTCTTGTTGCCCTTGATGTCCCTGGCCAGATTTAATTCTATCAGGGCTTTAGCTTTCCTAATCTGATACCTGACTGGTCAGATAATTTCTCTGTCTTCCTCCCCGGCTCCCTGTCCTTGCTTCCATTGTCTGTAGGCTTCTTTTCTGTGTTTGAGTTTGTTCAGGAGCTCCTTGTTCATCCATGTAGGCCTCCTGGCGTTTTTGCTTGATTGCCTATTTGCTGGGCTGCATCACTCCTGAGCTGGAGGAGCTGATCCTTGAATATTAACCAGCTTTCCTGGGCCCCTCTTCCCTCCAGGGCTTTATCCCATGGTACTCTACCAAGCAGATCCCTGATGAGGCCAAAGTCTGCTATCTTGAAGTCCTGGTAGTGAGCTTTCTGTGTGCCCTCTTCATTGCCCTAAGTAGGCATGAGTTATGACATATGCTAATACCAATACAGTGACATGACCCCTTTCTTAATTCAGCAGGATGGCAACAGTTTTCAGTTAAAACATTCTGAATAGCTTCCACTATAAAGTTAATCATGTTTCTCATGTAATTCTAAATTATTTGGATTTGTGTTATATTGTAACATAACTGTTTTAAAAATATTTTTGAAAGCTTTTCAAGACAAATTTAATCCAGTTCTGTCTGCCAGAGCATCCACATGCTGAACCTTGAAAAATCACATTATTGCATGAGTCAAGTTTCTCTCATCCTTTCACCTAATTTTGTTCTCTGATTTTTATGCCAAAGATATAAAGTTAGAAATATTTAGAGTCAGTGCAATGTTGGATAGAAAATAAGTTTTCTATTCTTGTAAAATCATTGATTTAAGTGTTTTATACACACAGAGTAATGTAAATTATTCATATAAACACATGCTAGTTTTGATGCTATTATTAGTGCAAGATCTAGTTAAAGTTTTGGATGATTTAAACACGGTCTGTGTCCCATCACTTATTTTTTTTCTCCTTGTGACTGAACAAGGCATTCATAAGTGTCATAACCAAATGGCCCTTTTTTTTTTTTCTCTCAAGCAGCTGCAGAATTACACGGGAAGAGCAATAAAATTGAGAGTGTTATGCTGAGAAATGGGCATGTTCATGCATGAAGTTCAAACAAAATCTCCTGGCAGCACAGACCCAAGTTCACCGGGTGATTCCAAATACATTCTTTCGGTAATTTTTCAGAGGGCAGTGATCACAGAGTTTGCATAATAAAGGCTCTTTCAGTAAGTAAACTTCTAAAGGAAAAAAAAATGCCCTTCTTCTCACACACTTCTCTTGAAGCATAGATGTAATGCCAAGACCCTGCCAGCATACTGGCTTTCTGTGTGCCTGCTATGTTCTGTATGCCTGCTAATCAGCTCCATATGTTCTCATGGCCTGTTTTTCACTTTTTGGTCTGTATCCTGTGTAATTTTGTTCTTCTCCAGGCCGTGCATTGGAGAAAACAGGGTCATGCATTCTGATGGGTTGCATCCCAATTCCTGTTAGAGCTCCGTTGAATAAGAAGGATACCGTTCGTACCGCATTTCTGTAGTTCAAGTCATATGCAGACAATTTTGAGCTGGTGGTGAATTCTCAGTACAGTTCCAGGTCTACAGGTGTAGCCTGGGAAGTGAATGTATCTGGTGCTGCCAGGATCAAGATATGTAGTTTAAGTTAACCCACATAAAGACCACAGGTAGAACTATACTAATGCAAAATGGCAAAAGAAGAAGGATTCTTCTCAAGTGTAAGCCACCACCATACAAAAAAAGCAAAGAATGTGACTGATGGAATCAGGATTCAGTCCCTCTGGAACTGTTGATACAAAGGAACGGTAGAGTTGGGCTGGTGTAAGCTGTATTAGAATATGCTAATATGTGCTAACAGAGTTTGTTCTGGTACTATGCTGGAAGAAATAATGCATGGAAATGTGAATGTAATTAACAGTCACCCTTGCATCTTAACAGGATGACCATAAATTGATATATTCTGTACCTTTGATATGGGTTAGCTTATACCATGCAGCTATTTTCTAGACTGCAATCTACACAGCATGATGAATTCAACTTTTCCTTTATTTTGTGAATAGATAAGTATATTTTGCATAAATGTTTACATATTTTAAATATACAGTTTCTTAGCTCTTATTGCTTTAAGACATGCAATAGTAGACCTAACAAGGAGTGTCTGGTAGTATAGCAGATTCACTGTAAATCTACAAAGAAAGCCTAAAGCCAAAACATATTCACAAGAGATGGAGAATAGCTCTACAAAATGCTTTCCAGTAATTCTCCACTGAATAGCCATGAAAAAGCATTAGGCATAGAGATGGGCAAACACAGCTGTGGATTCCTCTGTGATCCTGTATCAAGAGCCGTTCTATGGATAATCCATTTAAAAATGCTCTTTGGCCTGAGCTAGCATGTGCCAAGTTTCTGCATCAATCATGACATTCTGCCTTGCCCAGATAGAAGCCAGTCAACAACTAATGTGATTACATGGCCATGATAGTTTTTTACCAGGAAAATGGCTTAGAAACTTGAAATTGGATTTGAACCGGTAATTTCTTGAATGCAAAGGTGGCTTTTCATGTACTGATGCTGAATGACTATTTCTAGCAGTGGAAACAGGAGATGAAAGTCCAAAACAAATGTAATTGGTTTCCTCTATAAGTGTTCATCACTTGATTTGGAGCCCACATCTCAAACATTTCCCTGAGAAGAAAGATCCATTTGGATACCATGGACATATTCTGATCAGCAAAATAATTACCGTTAATAGGCTGTGTTCTTTGCAATCTACATTGCAGGGGCATTGCATCTCTATTAGAAGGCAGAAACAACCAAAATTGTCCATGAGCATCATTTACTTCTTTTTAAAAGTGCGATTATGTTATAGTGAGTTTGCATTATTTGCAGTTGAAAATTGCTTATTAAATATATATGAAAATTTAAAGTATTAGATCCTAGCAACACTGTTCTGTGTCATTTTAGCAGAACTAAATTCTGTTTTAGTTTAGCAGAACTAATTTTATCTAAATAGGCAAAATGCATTACTTCAGGCTACAGGATGAATGCGAAAAAATGCAAGTCACACTAGTGTGGCTCATTGCTCCATTTCATTCAAGTGAACCGCAGCTTATTAAACATCAACTTGTTGCACTGATTTCCCTGTCACCTACATTTTTTTTCCTGCGTTTACTATAGAAAGACAGGAAGCAGAGCACAAAACCTAAAACTTCTGTCTTCTGAACACATAGGCCTATCCTACCAGCAGGTTTTAACTGCCTCAATCCACCAGCACAAGGTGTAAATAAGCTCAGGTCTAGTTGGAGCAATCAGAAGGCACTGAAAATCCATAATAAGATGCAATATGATTACCTGAGCACAAGCACACAGAGCCTACATTTGCCTGCTTCCTTTTGTCTATCACAAACAGAACTTTTAATGGAAAAACTTGGAACTTTTCTGGGTCATCTTACTATAATTTAATAGTTAGCAATTGCTTGAAAATTTTAATTAATCAATATTCAATTTTTTTAATCTCTTTGCAATTGTAAGCACTTGCATTTTCCCCACATTCCTATCCAGGAGAAGCTGTCTTCAGGAGTTAGCTGACTGCCTGTAGTCTGAGGAGCTTTAGTGAATGCAGGAGTCCTTATTTGATCTTAGGCTGACCCTTGCTTGACTCTCCGTAAATTTAGGCTATCGTAAAACATTGTGGCTTCTCTGCAACATGATACATGGAGCACACCCCTCATATTATGTTCCATTTCTGTCTAAGGTTGCATGTGCCTGCCAGTCCTTCATCACGAGAAAACTAGAGGGGTAGTCTATGGTGACTTTCCATCCATCAGACAACTCTGCATTTTTTGCTCTGCTACTTCTATTAATACTTCTTTCTACAATGGGTTTTGGGGAGCGTATATTTTTCCCCATTTTTATGCAGGTTTCTTCCTACTACTTACTAGGTTCTCCTTTTTAATGCAAGCCTTTCCAATATTACAAGCAAGTTCATTGTTGGCAAAAGAGGCTGTATTTCTTGCCTTAAGCACTGATGTGCTCATAATCTTTTATTTTTAATAATTTATTAGTCCAAATCCCAAGAGTACCTTAGAAAAACATGAAACCATACCTCCTGTGCACATACCACACCCACATCCACAAATGCTGATCAGCTGAACACTCTTCCTACAACCTAATTAGTATATCTGATCTATTTGCTTTTGTGCCAAAGTAATCTATGGCCAAAGATTCAGCCAAAACCATGTCAGCTCTAAGTGGGTTTGCTGCTTTGCATCTGAAGTTAAATGACTTTTCAAACCTCAGATTACCTTCAAAAAAGACTGACAAAAAAGCATTACCTCTTCATATGGTTGGGAAGCTAGCGGCTCTGTAAGCCTCTTTTCTTCTCAGAAAGTCGCTGGATCTTGCCTCAAGATATAATGTGAGAAGTGTGGGTACAAACTAAACAGGGTGGGTAGTGTTTAAGGGTGGGATTTATCAGATTTAAACCTCAGCAAAAGTTTCAAAGGGCTGGTTTTCATCCAAAAATTTGACTGTCAGTTTTGACCAGTGCCAAAACAAACCCATGACCTAAAAATAAGACTCTGCATTGTGTCTACCATCTTCCTCTTTGTCACATTTTTTTTCCTAAGTAAATTAAAATTGTAGTGATACAATCCATCAGGAAACAAAAGGAAAATGAAGGAGTTTTTTTAACCATTTCCCACTGATCAAAGAGGTAATCCAAATGAGATAAGGTAAGGAAACTGGTTTATGGTCCACATCAGACAAAGGGAGAAAGAAAATAAGTCATCTACCCTTCTGGCTTTTATAACTCATTCATTTTAAAAAAAAAAAAAAAAAAAAAAAAACACTCAAACCTCTTCTAAGCAAATTAGGTTAACAGACTAGTGAGGCTGCCTGGTTCCTATTTCATCTTGATTATTTTTATTTTGTTAATTAATTTTGAGAATATTAACATTAGCTTTAATGTTGAGGTTCCTACTTCTCTGTAATCAGATCCAGTGATTCCAAGGTCTTTCATGTGTTTTCTAGTTCTCCTTTCAACAGCTTTCATAACTGCCTGCTTCTATTTATATTTCTCCTACCGCAAAACCAATGTCACTGAGATACTTCTGCTCTTGCTTGTGAGAAATGTTAAACCTGCTATTTTTGGAAAGGGGCTCAGCATCATTTGTGCTGACTAATTGCTTTCATTTCTTTCATCTTGTTTTCTGTTTTCCATCTCTTTTATTTTGCATTTACTCCTTACTGCTAACATTCCCAAAACAGCACTCTAGTGGAGCCAGGCTACCACGGTGCAGACAGCTCCTTAACAATAGGCAGTGATGCTGGATATTTCTGTGTGACAGGCTGAAAAAAACATCCCCACTTTCTTGATACGGTCACATTCAGAGATAAGCTGTGATGTGTCACATGTTTTCCTTTCGCACTGCTTGTTCCTGCCCAATGGAGGAATGGCATCAGGGAGACATTTTTCTCCCAGCACTCATCAAGATGTAATAACAGGGTTCCTATTGTTAGAGAGGCAAGCCTTGCTTTTGTTGGCACTGATAAGTTTTAATGTAAACATCAGCCTTGAAAGACAACATACTTGTAGTTAAGAGAATACAAAAATGTCTAATAATAACATATCTTGTTTCTAAATTCTGACACGTGCTTCTGAGATCGCCAGACTTTCCTGTTTGAAGTCATAAAACTAACACCATATCATAAGTTACTGCAATTCTGTAAAAGACATAGAGGTCAGAATAGAAGGTGGTTTTCCTGCTCATGAAGCTCCTTTAAAGCTAATACTGAAAACAGGCAGAGATTTCTCACAAAGAAACAGATATAAAAATAAAGGTCAGGATCCCAGCTCTGCCTGCCTCTGCCTTGGCCAGAAGAACCAGCCCAGCAAAGATGTGGAAGTAGCTTGCTTTGTGCTCCTTCAAAGGGCCTGCAAGGGTGACACTGACACGTGGTATGCATCAAAACACAGTGCCTTCTGTTCTTTGGTATTAGCTGCCAGACCTGATTTTACTTTGCTCCGGGCCTGCAGGTGCACAAAACACTTAGGAGCTCCTCGTCCAAAATACCTTCCAGCTTGGTACATGCTGTCCCTACCCACAAGCAACAGATCTCAATACAAGATTTAGCACAATTCATATCTAACTATTAAATGTTAATAGTGTAAGTCTACCCATTAAAACTTTCTACAAATCAGATAATTTTAGGAGTAGTTGGAGGTGATAATAAGCTTTGAGATAATGGACTGTTCTCTCCTGGTTGCAGCAAATGCATAAAATTAAAAAGTCACTTGGTATTTGGCCACTGCTCTAGTTCTGATCCCCCAGAGCAAAATTATACAATAGTGAATGCAAAGTCAGGAGAAAAAAAAAATCAGCTCTAAAATGTCAAGCTTGTGCATTTAACACTAGTGATTTAAATCCATGCCAGACAGGTAACAAACCTGATCACCTGTTACTGAGGCCACCTCCATTTAGCCAAGCGTCCGATTTTACAGGTTTGGTTTCTGGTTGCCAGAGCACTGTTCAAATGTAAAGAAGTTTTTCAAAGCATTACACAGTTTATTAAAAAAGTCATCAGTGGCCTGACAATAATTAGCCACAAGATCCACAATGTCATTAGGACCAGAGAGACCGGTCATAATGACATTCATTTTTCTATTGCCCACATAAAGTCAAGAGTAATGACTGCCAAATATATCCCATCCACTTTGCCTAGGTCTTACAGCCAGGGAACCTGTATAACGTGATTATGGACCTGCGCACATTGCTGTACTATGTCAGATGCTTGTTTAAACTGCCGTCTTCCAGATTCATTATTTATATTTAAAACATCACTAGTCCCAGTGTTTTAAAAAAGAAGTGTGTCATCAATTCAGCAATGTCTCTCTGAGTTCACAGTCTGCAACAGTGGCTTGAAATGGCACAAATTGCCTCCTGTTTCCTGGCAGGATGTTGTTGCTGAAGTCTGTTGATGATTCTCTTAACACTAATTATTTCACTACTGATTCTACTTGATCACTAATAGGTAATAACCCACACTGGACGTACCTACAGATTTTGGCAAAAGTTGTACAAGGTTAAAGACATTCACTTCTTTTCACTGCATGTTTAAAGTAATTCCCTGCCTGGCCAGCAAAGTTAGGGAATGAAGAAATACATCTCTTCCAAATCAAACTGGTCCCTTGATAATGAAAACCAAACATTGTCTTATGCTGGTTTAGGTACCTGAGGACCCAATTACCCATTCCCTAACTGCCAACCTTCAGTTTTCTGTTAGCTTCTCAAACATCTTGTGTTGCTGAATTTAGTTATATTATATTTAATACAAATGTAATATTAGAGGAACAGACAGCTATTCAATAGGGCTGTGCAGGAAGTCAAAAACAAGAAAGAAAGCACACTGAGTGACCCAGCTGCTTAATTTCATGGTGCCTGTCATACATTTCAAACCCAATGTATGTCAGAAGTCACCATTTATCTATTGTATCTAAGTTGTCAGTGACACCCATGGATAGCTACTGCTCCAAGGAGAGGTTATTGCTGGATGCCCAGAGACAACATCTAAACCTTCCTCACCTCACCAGAAGACTTTCCAGCTTCCTATACGCAGCAAATGCTGCAACATGCAATGAATGTGCCACAGTCACCTCTCTGTTTTCTGATAAATTTATGACTATGCTTTCCTCGAGAACAGTTGAATAGGTTACTCCATAATGTGCTACCATGCCTGTGGGAGAAAAAAGCCTGAAACAGTTTTATTTACTAAAAACATATGCTGCCTTTTTCTTAAAGATTATTTGGTTTCATTTGGTTAACATAAGGGAAAGAGGGGGGACAAGGATGAAGCAAGCAGTGTAGGATGAACTGTACCTTACTCTCTGAAAGCAGCAATTGGCACACAGACAACTTATTAACAGTGTCTTAGTAGTGATAATTAGCAAGTCAGCTTCTGTCTGTTTGTCTGTCTCCTGTTCAGTTGTGTTTTGCTGTCACTGTCATCGTTGTTCCAGTCATTTTCTTTCTTCCCACACAGCAAATCTACCAGTAGATGAACTATTCTGGCACTATTTAATAATTCATTTTTTATTGTGCACAGGGTTTACATGCAGCTATTTTTGTAACATGGGTGAAATTGCATTACACAGAGCACTTTTGAAAATTCACCCTGTCACATCCTTTACAACTCTTATACTTCTGGAGGCTGAGTTGAACAAAGCAGTTTATGAGCTAGATACAGGAACCACTAAATGAAGGACTATCTCACAATGAGGGCAAACTTCAGGGTTTACAGTCACAGTTGTGGGACAGCAGCATTACCAGAGGGCAGAAAGATGTTCAGATGAAAGAGGAGGGTGAGGAGCCTTGGAGAAGATGGCTTTATACATCTTCCAGAGATCAGTTCTTTTTCATTAGATTGTGTTTCTGCTTTAGCTGTACTGTCACAACAGCTCCAAGGACACGTCATTAACAGATTTCCCCCCACTTGTGTACAGAAGAAAAAGTAAACTTGCATGCTACAAATGTTGAGACCTCCAGACATTAGGACAGGCTTTTTCTCCTGTCTTTATGAGACACATTCATCTCTTCACCAGGTTTCTTCCATCTTCTTCACCTGTACTCTTACTTTCTACTTGCTCTTACATTTGAAGGAAAATTTAATTCAATTGCTGCTATTTCTTTCTTCAACCAACTATATCTTTTTCAAATTTTGGGGAGAATTGTGAGGCACTTTCTTCCATAAATGTAAAAATAGATTGCTTCTCATTCCCAGGATGTTAGAAGGAGGACAGGTCAAGGAAAATGTAAAGGATAAAGAACACAATTGAATCAAAAACTGTGCTTTGTATTCATGAACTGTTTATAAGACTAAGACCTTGCCACTGTTTGTCTAGTTACAATCAGGATGCACATCCCAACTGCAACTAGTGAAATCTCTATACAGCAATAAAGCTGCAAGAACAATACAAATCAGGCAATAAGGCAAAATGACTCTGCCAGACAAAGGGTTTATAGCTTTCTTGAAAAGCTTTACTGCAGGTTCATTTGGAATAGAGGGAAGGGAAATAGCTAAAAATATCAAAAGACAAATAATAGAACTTTTTTATATTTGGAGAAAAATATTCTCATGCCAAAATACCTAGGAGACAATGCACTGCAAAAGGAATCTGAAATCCTGACTGAAAACACATATCAAAAAAATAGAACTGTCTAGAACCATCAATTATCAAGCAGGGATGAGCATAAACAGAAAAAGAAATAATCACAAATAGGTGAAAGATGTTGCCGTAAAACTGCATAGAAATGAGGATAAAAAGCTGCTCCAGTGAAACTTGGATAAGAAAGCAGCTTTTAAAAGCAAATTTTCCTCTTCAGGATAAAGAAAAAACAGTTAGATTGCAGAGAGATATTTACACATGATAATACATCCTTTTCACAGGCAATTTTAGAGTGCAAAATCTAAGGCCAAGTCAAAGAACAGCTCAGCCCAGAAGCACTCAATGGACAAAATCAAGCTTTCAAAGAAAATCAAGCTTTCAAAGAAAATCAAGTAACTACATTAAGGTCACTATGCCAGTTTGATTCAGGGTCCCACTATATCACCTGCGTTAGCATGGATGTTATTACATGTTCATTATTCTTTTGCTACATTCAGTGAATAATTGCGGTACACAGAGTAGATGGAGTTTATTTAATAGAAAGTGAGACACTAATTTTTCAAAACCTCCAGCCGCAGTGAAAATGAAATGTAGGAAGCTGTGATGAAAATCGCCTCCATTATAAGAGCAGACCCGTGGGACCAGGTTCTGTGATCATGCAAATAATGTTAATAATATAGCATAAGAGGCAAGCCTTTCTCTGGCATTTCTTAATTTTGGAAATTTTACATTTCCTTAATGTATCCTTCTCTGTATTTTCTAAACTGAAGTAAAACAAAATAAACCAGAAACTGTTGTATTATGGTGATGGTCTGTACAGGTCATCAGTAGAACGAGCAACAACAACAGAACGCAGAGGATATTCAAGGAGTATATAATTCAACCATAATTTCTGAATGTGTTTGCAGAGCCTTTTGGCAGTCTTTACCCACTCTTTTCTGTCTTCTCCAATTTGTTCCACACCAGGCTTTTCCCCATGGGTTACTTGGGTTTTTTTTTTTTTCTTTTTTCCATTTTTCTTGACTGTACAATGACGATCTCCCCCTTTCAGCATCTCACTCCTAAAGTTTGTCCATCTTGCCTCAACACTTCACTAACAACCAGACTTGTCCCTGATGATCCCAGCTCCGAAGCTTGGGTTCCTCCCTGCCCTGTCCCAGTTCTGCTGAGCTGCATATCACCACCTCTTCCTTTGCTTCCAGCTGACAGCCCAGGATTTTCCACCTTTATATTGGAAGCAGGCACTCAGAGAGGCTTTCACAAAATTATCTTCCTGTTCAGAGAAGAGGCCTAATTTAGAAGCCTCTCTCTCTTCACAAACTCCACAGGATTTTAAAGCAAACTTGCTTTGTAACTTGCAAGCCTAATTTTAGACAGTACATATATCATCTATAGTGCCTGGTCAGTGAGAGCAGTGATGGGAGTTCCCTTATTTATCCTGTGATATAATCTTAAGTTTTTTACTGATGAAATCTAAGAAATCTACCTAGTAATTCTATACAACAGTTCTTCAAAACCTAGAATGGCTGGATATCGAACAGGACAGCAAAAGATGATGGAGACTTAGCACAGTGGACTACCTATATTTTCATGAGCAAATGTTCAAAAAGAAGGAACATTCCAAATACTGCTATCATATCTGAACAATCAGCCATACAGATGGATTGAGTTGCCTGTAGGAAATAGGTTTTACAGCAATTTAAGCATACATCTCTTCTTACTCTTTTCATACCCTGATACTAATTTGTACATTGTTTTTAAAGAGACTTAGTTATGTTATCATAACAATAAATATCCCTAATGTTTTCTTCTATGTAACCTCAGTTAATGGGAAACGTATCCTAGATAGGTATCTCAGTGTGATCATTCACATCATTCACATACAGTAAGAGTATTATCACATACAACAAGAGTACAGTAATATGTCACTACCTGCATAAAGACTGCCACTGTTTGGAACTATTGTTTTTGTATTTATTTAGAGCAAATCAACAGTCTGTGGGGCATTACACTTTGCAGTTTTGTTTTCCATTAGTAATGCAATATTTACTGTTGGTTTACGCTGGCTTTTTTTTTTTTTTTTTTTATAAGAAGTGTAAATTGAAATGTGTTTGGGTGACACCTATTTTTCAGGTCCAAAGTTAGAAAATATCTTGTAGTGAGACAGCATTGCTGGACACTCAAACTCTGAACTGTAAAAACTGATAATAGAAAATTCCTAGGTAGCAGCTCTGACCCTCTCTAAATGCAGATGATGATCCGAATGGGCTATTAAATCATTTTATTAATTATAACACTGGCTATGTGCTGGTGGCTTCCATTGTACAGCACTAGCTCTTGAGTGATGACTTCCCTGTAATTCATGACTGACATTGATTTGATAGGGAGATGTAAGTAAGATTTTCTTTGTACACTGAAAAAAATTGATGAGGAATGCTCTGGTGTTCCAATTTTCCAAGCATTTTCTCAAAAGTCAGTCTGTCTTCAGTATTTAAGGTGGATGATGTAGTGGTTTGGGTTTTCTTACTTAGAACATTAACTGATTACTGAAGGCATAGTTTCATTTGGATTAATTTATTTATGTTAATTTCTGAATTTGTTCCCAATTATTCAAATAAGATCGATAACCATAGCACCCACAAGAATAGAAGACTATTAGAATGAGTCAATTTTAATGAGAATTTATAATTCGAAACTGAAAGAAGGCACTCAAGTGGAAATGATTTTATTTTAAATTGTTAGCCTCAATCTGAACTCATAACTATGAGAATTTTCAATACCACGATACAGCTGAGCTATGCAATTTCATACTACACATTGTACTTCCCATCTATTTATCTAGTTCCTGGGATCATACACTAAATCCTGTAATCCTGTATAAAAACTAGTTAAAAGTTAGCACCATAAAGCTCACTCATGTTCTCCCATTACGTTTTCCATGTATTGAACCAAATCCCTAGCTTCCTAGTCCCCACAGGGTCCAGCTATAGGATATCAGTTTTATACCAGTTTGTAGCTCCACTCTTAGCCACTTCCAACTCATTTGGAGGGTAAAATCCTCTCCAATGTCCAAGGTGTTACTGCCATTAATTGAAAAGAATCCTGGAAATGTCAGAATGGTATAAGAACAAACACATTATTGAGTCCATTTCCCTCTACTGAGGCAGACTAGACCATTCCAGGATACAACCGTATCTTGGGCTTTATCCAGAGAAGCACGGCCAGCAGGCCGAGGGAGGTGATTATCACCCTCTACTCTGCAGTACTCCATGTGGAGTGCTGCGTCCAGCTCTGGAGCCCTCGACATCAGAAGGATATCAACCAGTTGGAGTGAGTCCGGAGAAGGCCACGAAGATGATCAGAGGGCTGGAGCACCTCTGCTGTGGGGACAGGCTGAGAGAGTTGGGCTTGTTCAGCCTGGAGAAAAGAAGGCTCTGGGGAGACCTTATAGCACCTTCCAGTACCTGAAGGGGCCTACAAGAAAGCTGGGCAGGGGGATTTTTTACAAGGGCCTGAAGTGGCAGGACAAAGAGTAACAGGTTTAAATTGAAAGCGGGGAGATTTAGATTAGATATCAGGAAGAAATTCTTCATGGAGAGGGTGGTGAAGCACTGGAACAGGTTGCCCAGAGAAGCTGTGGATACCCCATCCCTGGCTGTCTTCAAGGCCAGGCTGGATGAGGGTTTGAGCAACCTGGTCTAGTGGAGACCCATGGCAGGGGGGGTTGGAACTGGCTGATCTTTAAGGTCTCTTCCAACCCAAACCAGTCTGTTATTCTTAACACATGTTCACATCTCCAATAATAGAAATACTATTTTTACACTAAACAGCTTGTTCCTGTTCTAATGATCAGTGTGTTTTGAATATTACTTTTTTCCATTTAACTTAAACCTCCCTTGATGCAAATTCAGCCAATGTTGTCCTTATCCTCCCATGGACATAGAAGGTAATTGAATAACACTGTGTAACAGCCTGTATAAATAGTGGAAGATGTGTCCTTTACCAGTCTTAACTTTCTGCACTAAGTTAATTTACAGCTTCAAATTGTCTTCAGAGATCATACTGTTTAAATCTTTTAGCATTTTTAAGTCTACTCTGAATTAATTCTAACTTGCTTACATATTTCAGAGAGTAATTCCTAAAATTAGGCACATCATTTTAGCTGAGACCTCACTAGATCTGGAAAAGGCAGAGTAATTACTACCTGTGTTAAGTATAACACAGCTGCTAATACCCCCTATAATGAAATTTGCATTTTTTTTAAACCACAACACATTGTTGATTTACATTTATTATGTTGCTGTATGGAATATCTCCAAACTGCTTTTCTGTAATTCTTCTGCCTAAGGAATGATTCCTTTTTTTTTTTTTAATCTCCAAGTGCCTTAATATACATTTTTCTTTATTTGATTTCATCTTACTGACTTCAGATAATTGCTCTAATTTATCATATTCATTAAATTCTTACTTTGTTTTTTTGTTTTGAGACATTTTGCTGTTGCAAAATTTAATTAATAGAAGTGAGTTATACCTTTCTACTCTGAAAGAAGGATAATAATCATTCTGTCTTCCCAAGACACCCCATATTAAAGCAATTCTATTTGTTAAGCCTCCCTTGCTCATATACACTTCTGTCAGTCTTTGTCCTCCTGTTCCATCCACACATCACAGATTCACAGCATGTTAGGGGTTGGAAGGGACCTCTAGAGATCACCTAGTCCAACCCCCTGCCAGAGCAGGATCACCTAGAGCAGATCACACAGGAATAAGTCCAGGCGGCTTTTGAAAGCCTCCAGGGAAGGAGACTCCACCCCCTCTCTGGGCAGCCTGTTCCAGTGCTCTGTCACCCTCACAGGGAAGAAGGGTTTCCTCATGTTCAGGTTGAACCTTCTCTTTCCCAGTTTATGGCCACTGCCCCTAGTCCTGTCACTGGACACCCCTGAGAAGAGCCTGGCCCCATCCTCCTGACACCCACCCTTTAGATACTGATAAGCATTGATAAGATCCCCTCCTCAGCCTCCTCTTCTCCAGGCTAAACAGACCCAGCTCTCTCAGCCTTTCCTCATATGGAAGGTGCTCCAGGCCCTTCATCATCTTAGTGGCCTGGCGCTGGGCCCTCTCCAGTAGCTCCTTGTCCTTCTTGAACTGAGGAGCCCAGAATTGGACACAGCACTCCAGGTGAGGCATTTTCTTCCTAGAATCCCAAATACATCATAATCACTCACAGCAGCATATCTTCTGTCTTTGGATTTTCAAGTGGTATTGTCTAGCTAGTCAGAATCACATCTAACCTGTTAGTGCTAACCATTTATTCAAATAAAAATATTGTGTCCATCTGACAAGTTGTTATTCCTTGTGTGAAAAGCAAATCACTCTTCCAAAGATACAAACTTAATTAAAACCAAGTACTACAACCCTGCTATTTTGATGCATTACATAGCTACACAAAAATAGCCTCATCCACCTACTCCTTCTGTTTGGCAGTTTATAGTAAATCCTTAGCATTAAATTAACCTTATTCTTTCCTCCTTTCATCTTCTCCCAAGCATCTAACCGCACTGCCTTCTCCTGAGCTTCAGAGCAGGTATGTGTACATTCTTGATCCACAGAGCAACAGTTGCCCATGTTTTTCCTTCAGCATGGGTAGGGTTTCACCCTGTATTTAAACTAGACAGGAGCATTGTAACTATTTCATATAAATGTTGACTTATATCCTGAAGCCTCAAAACTTGCCTGGGTACTTTTCAGAGAAAACAAAGGATGACCTATAGTAGTGACCTGCATGTGTCCCAGTCCCAGAACAATGCAGACTACAAGTGCATGTAAGGAGAAGCTGGCAGAGTAGGGATTAAAATGGATGAATATAAAAAGACAGTCTTTTATTAACACAACAAAATGCCGCACAACATACCGATTTTTCTTGTTTACTCACTTGGCTAACAGACTTATAATTACAATGTAAATTGAGATTAATAATAGTAGAAATACTCATCCCATACTCTTCTAATAAAAAAATAGTAGATTACAGGGTAATTAGTAGGGAATTTATATACGATTATTAGACTCTAGATCACATGGTGACTAATTGTAGTAGCAATCTGAAGGCACGCTAATGCCATGGAATCATCTGGTAAAAAGTACATAAATTAAAGGTGTAGCATGTCCTACAATTGCTTACATGATCAAACATGGATATAAATATCACAACATAGTTTCATTGTTTATGTGTTTCTCCAAAATAATAAAAAGTAAGGCATCTAAGGAATACTTTTTTTAAAACCCCAAGGCAGATTTTGAGCACAAAATTTAGTAGAAAATATTATTCATGATTTATTGGATGACCATGACCATAAAAGTATCTCTATCAGTTTCAGTAATTTGGAAAAAGGACAATTCAGAGAAAATTTGAAAGCCTAAGCAGTACGACGGACACGTGGTATTTTTGTGACTGTCACTCCTAATTAATTCCATTGAGCAATGCATAGGCCAATCTCTGTCCTTTAAAATGACAGCATGTCCTTAAGGACTTAAAAAACAATGTGAATTCCTCGTGGAAATGTAAAAATAAAATTTATGAGATTATCTAATTCAACCAAATATAAAACTGGCTTCCCATGTCCATACAGGGACACCAATAATATGATTTTCTCATACGGTAGGATATGCAGCAGCTGCCACGTGTGAAACTACCAGAGACAGAGCATGAATGAAACTCAGACATTAATTTAGTAGCCAAAAGTGAACCTTCAGTCTGAAGTTTGGACAGCCTTAAAAACAATCCTCATGAGAAATTACCATAAAGCACTATTTTAGTATGATTATTTTAAAACTGCTAATTTATTTTCTGGGAAAACCAGAAGAGTGGGTAATTTCTGGGCAATAGAGAACATTTGTGCAGCCACTGCTATACCCACTCCTAAATTTATCAATGTCTGCTTTCTAGCACAGTCCAAAACAATAACAGTGATCTTTAAAATCAATAGAGACCCTGTAACTGGCATGAAAAGATAGCAAGAGGGGTAATGGAACAGAGCATACACTCATCTGAATGTAATTAGAAGAACGGAAAAGTTAAATGCTAGTAAAAAGAATAAAGTGTGGTAGAAAGAACATCTAATGCAAAACAGAAAGAGTGTGGACCATACTCTTGTAGCTGCCTAAACCAGCTTGACTTTTAAGTTCTAGTTATAAATGCTAAACAAGATCAAAAGACGTGTTCTCAAGTAAACGATTTGACCTAGCACACTTCATTCTCACACTAACAAGGACCTGGGAATGTGCTAGAGGTCATTAAACTGTTCAGTGTTGCTTAGCCCTATGGAAGATGCTACAGAAAGTCTTTCTTACACAAAAGCTGAATTGTGCTTATCAATTAGCAGTTCTCATCAACTGTGAAGGGCACTTATAGAATCAGGACAAATAAACATTTGACCTGTGACTTTTCCATTATTCAAAGTAGGAAATATTTCTGAAACTCTAGAACTACCTGATTTCTTTTGAAAGTCAGCTTGGGAGGAAAACTGGCAGGTACAGTTCTTCCCCCTGCAGCCCAGAAGATTGGCTTGGTTGCCCCTCTGGCATCCTCCAGCCTCCTTAATCTGGTACAGAAATGCCATGGGCTGAAGAATCACACAGAGAAGAAGAAATGGTTGTTAGGTAGCCCATTTTCTGGAGCTAGTGATGCAGGGATCAAAAGCAGGGATGTTCTCAACCCCAAAAGAGATTAGTAAGCCTGAAGTTATTTCTTTTCATTTAGTGCTAATATTTTACACCTTCTCTGCAGGGCTTTTCTCCAGGGCCTTTTTCCAGACAAAGCTTAGCAGTGAAGCGACTCCAGTACTGCTGTGAAGAGCACAGAGAGGCCAGAGGTGGAAATGGATACCTTGGGCTGTGAGATGCAGTTAAAACAGTAGATTTTGTAATGACTTATATAGCTTATATCGTACCCTGTCAGCAGGTTTCTCCTCCTCAGCTGAATTTTTATATCCATATGGTCCTCACTGATGTTTTCTTAACAAAGTTCCCACACTAAGGTCACAAGTACAGGGCCCAGTAACATTAATATGATCACCTAATACAACACAGAAGCAGCATTGCTGCATTAACCATCATTGCAGCGGAGTTAAAAAGCCCTGTCAGCTGGGTACTCACATGACTTCACTGCTTCCAAAATCCCAGGTGAGGATAACTACAGACTCTGTCCCACCCTTCACTCCACAGTGAAAACAAATTATAACTTTTTCCTGCTTTGCTACCCTTTGTAGGGAAATCCAGCTGCTGTACTTACCACTTGCGCATTTATCACCAATCATAGCAATAATTAATCAACCCATTAATCACCCATTAATTGCAAAGGGAATTCTTCAAACAGGTTTTGAAAAATATTAAGTGTTCAGCTGATAAAATAAATATATGTGAAATGAATGAGAAGGACAGAGAAGGGCAATGGCATAAGAAAAACGCTAAATATTTATACTCCTGCAAAGTAAGTAAAAAATGTAATCACTAGGGATCAATATATTTGTAATGACACATATGCAAGACAAACAGACAGAAACACTGCCATAGCAGTTGAAATCATTCTAAAACAGCAGAAAGGAAGACAGTTGTGAATGACAATGAGTGAAATATCCCAGAAAGCATTATGTTTTACAGAAATGAAAGTTAGGTAGAATGGAGGGAAAGTACGTTTATAAGCTACTAAACAACAAAATGTAGCAAGAGCTCCAAAACAGACTGTTTGTATCACAGAATGATGAAATAGGTGAAAGACAGAGAGAAATACAGATAAATAGAAATGTTAAATACATCATGAGGAAGAACAAAATGGTTATAACAGAGGCTAAGCTAAGATGAACTTTACAGTAGCACAAGGTCTAGTATTTACACTAACAACCATGACAGATTTCACATATTTCATATTATAAATAGTGAGATGCAATTACAGAAGAAATAAAATAGATTGTTAAAGGTAAGAAAAAGAGAGATGTGAAATAATGGAAAAGAAATGTTAAAATGTCAAAAATCAGAAAATATAATAGCACCTTGAAAATAACTGTTGAGAAATTCATATGGGGACCTGTCCAATATTTGTGGCAATGTGTTTCAAAGGAAGATATTAAAGAACTATAAATGATAAAAAGAAGTCAAGATTGGCAAGATCTTGGGTTGAATTCGGCTCTGTTGAGAGATTGCAGTAATAAGATTACAACAAAACAAACAGATATTAGAATGTCAGATCTCATTTTCAGCTGCACAAATATGGGTTCTTCCCAAATACTTGTGAGGATAAGGCCAAACTAAGAAAAAAATACAACCACAAAAGACATGTCTATGTTATAAAAGGTAGATAATGCACTATAGGAATGCAAAAGAAACAGGAATACAAAAGAAATCACTTCACTTGGGATCAAGTCATGGAGTATATTGTCAAGGACTACAGTTTAAGATTCAACTATGAATGCAGTGCAAAGAATGCTATAAATCACTAAGGACAGCTTTCACTATCTTTGTGTCTTTTCTGACTATTCTCATTAATTTTTGTGAAACAAATTATTTCTTAGATAAAACAACCAATTTCTTAATTAAATGTAGATAAGCAAATGTAAGGTGTTTTTCTTAAGAACAGTGGTCTTATAAAACATGTTTAGATGATACCTAGATTCAAGAGGAAATACCAGCATTGTGACTCCCCGTATTCTGCAGCGAGTCAATGGCAAGAAACATTTTGACAAAAATATGACTGTGGGGTCATCATCTTATGTGGGTTTCTTCAGCTGCAGCACCATTGCACAAGGCTCATGTACATCCTCTGCTCCTGACCACCTCTTCAATTTTTCTGGGAGAGCTATTTTTGCAGCTGTGTGGTGACCCAAAAACCAAGGATCGAGTAAGGCTGAAAAAAGCCCTCTCTTCCTTATTCATCTGTTTTCAGCCTGATGACTTTGCCAGGACAGTTCACTGGGTGTCTGTGCAACTGAGGGGACAGGCGGAAGTGACTGGGGGAAAAAGAAACAATCTGCTGAGGGGGGCTTAATTTGGCCTGAATCCCATTTTACTCCAAACACTGAGGTGTAAAGGCACCTGCATTTTTATCTTGATTTTGTATACTACTAATCTGCAAATCAAAGGTAAAGTTGCAGCTTTGCACACGCTACACTTGCCCTTCCTTCCACTCACTCATGGATGACTACTAGTTCCCCACTCAGTGTACTGGGCTCTGCAAGCCTGGTTTCAGTATTACATTAGTAGTTAGAGCAGTGCTCATTCTTTCCTCTTTTTATACCACAAAGATAATCTAGTTATTCAAGGAGAAACAAAAATAATTTTGGAGAGTGAAAATAAAAATCAGGTAATTCCTTGGCACAAAGAAATGAAATTTTGTCCAGAAATCTGTGTGCTATCTTATCATAGAATCACAGAACGGTTTGGGTTGGAAGGGACCTTAAAGATCACCTAGTTCCAACCCCCCTGCCATGGACAGGGACACCCTCCACTAGACCAGGTTGCTCAAAGCCTCATCCAGCTTGGCCTTGAAGACAGCCAAGGATGGGGCACCCACAGCTTCTCTGGGCAACCTGTTCCAGTGCTTCACCACCCTCTCCGTGAAGAATGTCTTCCTGATATCTAATCTAAATCTCCCCGCTTTCAATTTAAACCCATTACCCCTTGTCCTCTCACTTCAGGCCCTTGTAAAAAGTCCCCCTCACTTCTAATGACCTTAGGGTATTTGTGTAATATGGGGGAATCCAGGTCTTTAGGTTATATTAATATGTGGACTAATAAAAAACACTTTAATTCTTTGGAAGGCCTTAGCACAGAGGTTTGCATGTGTCAGTGATGTATCATTTCCTAGTCTTTTATTTCTGCACAGCACTGTAGGGTTCATTGGGCAAGAAATGATTTCTTAATTTCAGCAAATGTATGAAAACATAAAAAAAGCACATCTTTAATATTGTATTTCCTTTGCAACAATAGTTCTATTTTTGATACCTTCACTGCTTTGTGAAACTAAAATTTAGTACATCTTTAGAAAATAATAACTTGGGGTGCTAAAGAAATACTTGAAAGTGAATTTTTGAGTTTCCAGCAAACCTGTGTCATGAGTGCACCTTTCCCCTCTGTCAAATCATTACTCACTGTCAGAAATCCTCAGTGCAGTACTTTATTTTTATGAGGTATTCCTTGCTCTGTGCTTATTTCATGCTTTTGGATTAGCAGAAAACAATTTCACACCCAGTGAAATTAGTGTTACATGTAGTAAGAATAATGTAGTTTAGAGCTTCATTCTGCTGAATTGGCCTGATTTGGTACAAATGGTTCCTAGAGACCTATGGCTATAATTTCAACAGTTCAGTGAGATCAAAGGTAATTTGGAGAAACTGGAGAAAACATTTAAAGAGTTTCAATCTAGTAAAGCAATTACTGTCAAGTAGGTGCTTAGGTTTTTGTTAGTCAACAAAGCACTTAAACATGTCTTTCGTTCCCACTGACTTCAAACCATATATAACCTTGAACCAAAGCACACACCTATGTGCTTGCATGAAACACAGCCAAACCGAGAAACACATTTTAAATGGATTTATCCATGAAAAGCTTCAAGGTGCCATCTGATTCCATTAAAATTCATTAAAGATTTTATCCTGCTCAAAATCCCAGAGTATAGCTAGGGAGATTAAATTGTCAACCTTGGAAACCTTGTCTAAAGTTAAAACCTTTCTGTCAAAAAACTTTAAATATCAAAGTTGTCATATGTTCAGCGAATAACCACTGATTTTTAAGAAATAAAAATAATCTTTGATGTAATGAGATTAAGATATACAATATTTATCATACTGCCAAATATATGCTAGTAGTGCTTTCCAAATTATCTAGTGATCATCACTTCTTAACAAGTCTCAGAAAGAATATCACCAATTCTTGCATCTCTTCTCAAATGCATGTCATCTTTGTGCTGTCTTTTATTTCCCCATCAAATATTATCAATGCAATAGTTTTGATAGAAGAGCAGACTACATTTGAGGATCTTGAATATTTATAGTGAACAGAATATGTCTCAATGGTCAGGGAAGAGTTACTTCACCCCACATAACAAAGTAAGAGCGCTGAATAAACCTGAAAAAGCGTTTGATTTCTCCATCTTGCAATTTAGCCGTGTTACTCTACTGTCTGTAACACCATCATAATGTGATTTTCACATATCCAGCTCTTGATTTCCTAACTTCTGAAAACCTGCCTGCACATCCCTATGTTAAGATCCTTGTTCATCCTACATGGCATTCACAGGGGGCATCGACTGGCACAGTCAGGTATTACCACTGACAAAAAAAAATGAGCTGGTCAGCTGTCCAGCCTGAGGAGCACATGCTCATTCAGAAACACCTCACCAGGTGTTCCCTTAGTCACCTGTACCCTAAAATTTGTACCTCTGCATTTTAGGGGAGCACTTTTGTCTCTTCAGCACTGATTCTTCTGAAATCCCTGTATCCCCTTACCTACATTTCTTTCTGAATTACAGTAATTTTCTTCTTTTCAATACACCTCAAGTTCCAGCTGTTCAAATTCAAACTGATAAACCTGGCTGATTCATCCCCAAAGAACTTCATCCTTCTCCTGTTAATTTTAGAGTTAGATTCATATCTGGAGTCTAAATCAACCACAGCTTACATGAACTACAGGCAGCACAGATGCCCCAGTGAAAGAAACAGTAATTTGCTACCATATATGTATTTATTGACCATTCCACCTGTGGGTTTTGCAATGGACAGAGCTGGCCAGGAAAGTCATGTCATGAGTCCTGGTATGTTTAGATCCATTTATTTCTTCAGCATTTTCTATAGACAGGGCTTCTCAGTCCCCAGTGAAATGTAAATCTGTCATTCACCACTAGAAGTTCAGAAGGAAGCTGAAAAAGGAAAACCTGCCAACACTCTCCTTCAAGAGGCTATCCCTGGGGCACAGAAATCCTCAGCAGCTCTCTTTCTTGGCAGTTCCACCTGGAAGTGCTGCCCTGATTCCCACTACCCTACCTGCCCTACATTTCACTCCATTTTCAAACAGGAATGCTCTTTCTCCTGGGCCTACATGCCTGTTATTATTTATTATTTAGAGTTGTCATTTTTCAGATACTATGCTTTTCTACAATTAATTTGGGTATCCTTTTCAGTGGAGAACGTGAAAAAGATTAAGCCATCTGGCACAGCTTTCTATTAATTTTTGAGTAGTAACCTTCTCAGCTGTGTCATTGGGAGATATGAACCTTGTTCTAACCAAGGAGACTGCTTGGCTGTCTGATGAAAGGGTGTGTAAAAACAGAAGCAGATAAGAAACCCACAGTATATAAACATGAGGAGAACAGCTTCTTATAACATGAAAGCAGCACTACTGATAAAGTGGTTAAGGCAGTAAATATCTGAAGAATAACAGTCACAAAAAAAGGAGTAACCAAAGATCAAATCCTTATCCCCATGCTACAGGACCCACCAAGTAGTTAAATGCAGCCCAAGTGAAAAACAGAGTTAACAAAAAACATGTTCTTATTAAAATATATGTAGTCGGGGGGGGGGTGTTGATTATATAGGGGTTAGGTTATAGAAAGATGTGTGGCTTCCATGAAAAATATAACACATCCAGGCAAGAGAAAGAAGGAAAATAGAACTGTTCAAAATTAAAATAATCTGATTAAATGCAAAACCATGTATTCCTAAAGTAAGTGCAGAAAGAACATTATTATGCTTTTTGTTCTCTTCCCTACCACAAATCCTACTTTTCCCCTTTCCATTTCTTGTTAACAGATTGCAAAGGCAACCATGAACACCTGAGAGCACAATAGCAACCAAAAAAAAACCATGTATGGGGAAAAAAAGTGAGTGCAGATATATTCGATAGAATAGATGACAGATATATTGTCAAATATATATAAAAAAATAACACATAATGTTAAGGGTGCACAAATAAAAGAATTGTCATACCTTATAACATACCTAAATGAAACGTCATTGCCTTATTCTTCTGTATCCATTTACACATCCCAGTATCAGTCCAAAAGGAACAGGGGTTCTGGCAGACCACCATGTCCCCTCCTCAAGCATAGCTAGAAATGGTGAAGGAGGATGTTCAACAGAGGCTGTGGACCCAAATGTTTGCCTTGTGAAGCCTGTCTGGAAGAGCTGGGGACTGAAGCAACAAGCTATAGCTGAAAACAAAACCTCACAATTCATTCCAACAGAAAACTAACGAGAGGTCTCTCTTGCTCTGCGATGTGCCGATCAGTGGTCAGCTCCATGCCTCAAGTGGTAAGCCCAGTGAACTCAATAGCAAAACTCCTTTTGTTTTCAACATGAGCAGGATCGCCCACTACATTTATAAAGCACAGCAACAAAGGGTTATCTGCAGTTACAGTGAAATCTCTGAAGTATCTCTTCTATCTGCAGTTTCCTTTAACTGCAAATATACCAAAACAGGAAAAAAAGCTACAGCCAGAGCCAGTGAGAGCGTTCTGCACAAGAGGAATGTCCACATGCATCTGAAAAAGGTATCTGCAGCATTTCAAACTGAAAGTATTACAAGAATTGCTTATATTAATGGCAAGGAAAACACTTGGTGTGTTTAAATGGTAATGTTGGAAATTGGATTCGGTTACAATAATCAAAGTATTTTTGATAGAACTTAAAGTTCTTCTACTTTATATATATATAAATAAACATCATAGGAAATGCGAATAAGCATATAATACATTCCACTAAGTTTGAATCAGTGTCTACACAACAATCTTTTAGTACTTGAAGTGTGTCATTATTAACTAATCACAGCAAACAAACCAACCAATCAACCCACCCCAAGTGTATGTAGATTACACCTGATACAAAGCCTCTGTCATCACAAAAATACCCCTGTGCCTATGACTAGTAGATGGGTGGATGAAGAAAAATAATCATGGCAAAAAGAGATAAACATGTCAAGAAACTTGCCAAAACACTAGGTATAAACTTTGATAAAGTGAATTTGTGAATGATGAGAAAAATCTTCTCTACTTCAGGATGGACATGATCCGATTGCTAGATATACTAAGCCCAAAGTTAGCACAGAATGCTTCCATCTCGTTTTAGCTGACTTAAAGCATCTCTTCTTTCTAAATGATTTTTTTTCCTCTGATTCAAGCCACTATCTTTCTCCTTCTCCTCAGACCTGCAGGACATTGCATTGACAGTACATCAGCTGAATGTAGTTACCTATCTCCTGAAAAGCTATTAGCTTCACTTACAGCTGTAGGATTTTACATTTAATTAAATAATCCTAATTTCACCTGTATAAAGTTTGTAAAATTACATCAGTCTGAAACCTGGATAACAGAATGGCTGTACACCAAACCTTGGCTTTTTTAAAAGTTCTCGTTCTTAAGGGAGCTATGAATGAGTGATTCACTCTAGCTGTCCAATGATCTATTGCCTTTTAATAAAGACTGGAAACAAGGTCAACTCAAAGGCTAGGTACCAGCTGCTAAATACAGTAGGGGAGCTATGGAATTAGGTGTTTTGCAAGATCAATGAACTGTTGGTCTGCTTATATGTTGCTGAACTCATTTACATTCATATTCTGTATTGCCAAACATACACTGCACTATATATTTGCCATGTTGACTATTTTGCAGATCTTATACTACACAAAAGCAATATACAGGGGAAAATATATTTCTTGCTAATTTATGGTGCATTTTGAGAGCACTAAATGAATTCACATATAAAGCCCTTGGTGGTAAATTGTCTTTTAGGAATGAATGTGACCAGCTATGTATTATATATGCTCTAGGGTTTGCACAGATCTGTAATGATCGTGTATTAACTTGACTTTTACAAAAAGCCATGATGCTTTTTATTTTTTTGGTGAAGTTCATAGTTAAATAGGCACGATGTCTAGGTAGAATGTAATTCCATTTTATATTTGAAAATAGGTTCATTCTCAGTGTCGTTGCTTGAATGGTTTTATGCTTTTTGGTTTATGTTCCTGTTGATAAAGGCACGTAAGTGAACGCATGACTTTTAAGTATGCATGTAAACTCAGCTGTAGTCACTGAAACATTGTACCTTGTGACTAATTCCATTGACTTTAACAGAATGTAGGCACTTGCTTAAAACTAATAGAAATTAAATAGGTGCTTAAATACTTTGTTTAATGAGTCCGCAATGGCTCTCATGTACGGAACAGATCCTGAACTGAACTGTAAACAGAAGAATGTATTGCAGTTATATAACTTCCTATTTGTTTGGCAAAATCCATACTTGACTAGCAGAAAAGAGTTTGAAAATCATATATGAATTTTGTTTTGTACATAAGAGCACCAAAATGAATTCTAAGGATCTAAAATCTCTTTCTTCACCTTCAGTCGTAGTCAGATTGTAAGAGTATCAGCAGAAATACTTTGAAGGCTTTTCTAACCACTTTAGCTCATGTTTCTGTAAGGATATTAACTGATAGTGAAAGATAAAAGTATAAAACAGGCCAGATTAGAGTGTTAAAGTGATAAATGTGCCTGTACAGTATGAATTTACAGAATTTATAGTATTTTAATTAAATTAATTTAATGAACTACAGAACACCAGAGAACAGATTAAGAAAAGAATATATTATTTTACAGTAGAAGAGGTCAGTTGTGGATAATAAAGGCATAATTAATGTTGCTGGATTCAAATGATTATATCCTTTCTTTTCACAATTCCATTCCATTTTTAAAGATGCAGCTAATAATGCATGCAAGCATTTTACTTCCAAAATGTAAGTAACAAGACTTGCTTATATTTAGACATGCATATAAATATTTATAAAATACCTTTGCATAGTGTCTGTAAAACTTTGAGGACTGTGGTGTCATCTTTATTTTAGAGATAAACTGCAAAGATTTGTAGAGATTTGCATAAAGTTGGAGTAAGCAAGGATCAGACTTTGCTTAGCTGGTTTTAAGTGCTACAGAGGTACAAGACAGAATGCCAGCCTCTTGCCTGGAGCTAACTTGGGTTAAGTCTAACACAGTTTCTGACTGAGCTCAGCAGATAACTCCAGAATATGAGAAATCCCCGTAATCTAAACGAGGTGCCCATCTGTTTCCTCTGGTTTTATGGCCAGCCTCAATGCCATTGTGAAATCATCTATTCATTCAGAAAACTAAATGAAGATCTATTTAAAAACCATTCATGGGAAACACTAACCTCAGCTGCAGCCATGTACATCCATGGTGTATTCAAAGTGATGACGTTTTTTCTTTCAAGGGGCAATGGGAGGGACAGCAAAGGCATAAGCAGAAGAAAGTGGAGGATAAAGCTGGACCAGCTTGGTGGAAACACAGCCTGCCTCAGAATTCCCCACAGCTGAGGGATAGGGGCACTGAATGCTCTAAAACCTTGTGCATAGCAATGGTTTCGGGAACCAATCTGGCTAAAAATTCTAATAATTTTATCATTAAATCCCTGAACTAATTCGTGAACTGGCTCACCAGGGAGCTACCTAAATGTCAAATGCAAAAGCAAGGGCGTGGGTGGGACTGCTGATGCGAGAGAGGGAGGAGGATGACAGAATTGTGGCAGCCTGGATTTGGATCAGCTTAGAATGAACCACACCTTTCTAAGGCTGAAACCCACATAAATTGTGACACGGGGAAAACCTGACACTAAATCTGCGAAGTTACAATGATCTCTGAAGTCTGGCATCTTTCTCACTTTGATGCCTGTGACTAAAGGAAGATTTTGGCTGTTTCTTTTTCCTCGTGCAAGTCCTTAGCCTTGGATACGAAGATACCAACATGAAACAGAGTAGAATTTCAAACAATGCTGAATTAAAAGATTCATTCTGTTCATGCACTAGATGTGTGTGCCTTACAAAAGACATTACGTGTAATTTCACTTTTGAAGTCCTTTAACTGTTCTAAATAGAGGGGAAAATATTGTTTGGCACAGAAATTTTACATTTATGTAACTGAGGACCCCTTGATGAGATAGCTTAATTCCCTGAGGTTGGTAGCAACAGATGGTTTTTATTATTCTGTTTGACTGCCCTCAGTGTTATAAAGTTCACGTAATACATGTCTTGCTACAAAAAAAAAAATTATGCTCATAAATTTAATAATTTGTGGAATTTATTATTTTTTTACAGTAATCTTTGCAGAACCTCGATAAAATTTGTAAAAACACACCACACTTACATACCGTAAATTGTATAAATAAATAGGACTTGTACTATAATTAACTTCTATGATGTTTTTCAGCATTCCACAGTGCAGTGAACCAAACATCGCATCTCATGGGCACAGTGAAAAAGGAGTGTTTGTGAAGTAGAAATGTACAATATGGGAGAACGTGACTGCTATAACCAGCATGCTATCCTGAGTATTCAAAATGAAATGTGCTCATGTGAATATACATAGCTAGTTCTTTTGGGAGAAGAATGAACAAAAGATGTCCTAACACGTTGCTACTCTAGCCTGTCTTCCATCTGAAGAAAGAATCACCATCTCTCTTTGAAGGACTTGTCCAGCACACTGATATTTCAGTGCCTCCTATTAAATAACACCGTGTTTCTCCAACACTTTTGTCTAAAAAGGAACTTATTGTGTGAGTGGAACAGTTTTGCATATATGTAAGATATGCTTTCAGAATGCTTTCAGAACAAGTTC
Organism: Rhynochetos jubatus; assembly: GCA_027574665.1. Lineage (NCBI taxonomy): Eukaryota > Metazoa > Chordata > Aves > Eurypygiformes > Rhynochetidae > Rhynochetos > Rhynochetos jubatus. Next base: position 61,606,348 of record CM050649.1, read on the forward strand.
CTCAGCAAACGTAGGCAAAGCAATGTCTTGTTTCCAGATCTCAATCTAGTTTTGGCAGAAGCTAGGCACAGACTTGCTCAGACTGGGCAGAAGTCTAGACACCCTAGTAACAGCATTTCCATGTTACAGCTGGCTAAGTCGACGCACTTCTGAAATGAGGAATCAACTCAGCAAGACTCAACAGAATCACGGTTTTGGATGTAGGCATCTACGTTATATTCTTGGTGCTTAAATTCTCATTTGGATTCAGCCACTATACCCATAATCATTTAAATGCTTTAAAAAAAATCCAACACATTAAACATAATCCTATTAAAATACAAGTGTGACAGTTGCTTTATGAACGTGTAGATACATTCGCATGATGTCTGTTTGTTATATGAATGCATTTATTTCCCTACTATGAAGGAACTATTTCAGATGGGTGGAACAATTTCCCCCTACCTTTGTCAGAGGCAGGGATTTCTTGCACAAAAGGGTGCTTGTTTACTTCATAGAACTTGCCTGATCATGAGCTTCTTTAGCAAAACAAAACAAATGAAAAACACGTACCAGTACTAATTATCTTTACTAGTTATTCTTCCTCCTCAGAGCAGTCCCACGTTTTTAGGCACTGTACATAATGTGACAAAAGAAGATAGAGCCATTTAGTAGTAATAACCACCATTGAAGGACTTTTCCATTCCCTCCCTACAGGTTTGAACAGGTTCTCTAGCAAACTTGTTGTAGTAGTTTTACTATGAGAGTGATAGTAAAGATACAATTTAATAAGATTTATAAGGAAAATCATATATTTGCAGGGAAGAAAAAAGCACGCTTTCAGGGAGACAAACGCAAACCTCCTCAAATCACAGGATAGACTCTTGTCTGCAGTCATGGAGACACTTCAATGAATGACTCCTTTCTCAGAGAAGCAGAAGACCAAGAGTTAGGTGCTTAAATCATATTACATTTGCATAATACATGTATCACAGTGTCCTCTCGAAATGACAGAGAAAAGATCTTATACCAATTCATAGTCAGGTAGAAAGTTTGTAATCCTTTCCATTAGTTTAAAACTGTTCACCAAGGGTTTCCTGGGGGGAAATAAAAAAAAAACTACAAACAAAAAGGAAGGAATGGGAGGTAGGTTAGTAATTTAGCACCCAGAGAATCACTGACCTACCAGTGTGGCCATATGTGTGGCAAACTGATGTTTGGCAACCGTACATACACAAAAGGCAGCATGGAGAAATCAAATTGACACCTGATATCCTTTTGGCACCTCAAAATTCTGAGCTTAGAAAGGAGTGTAATTACACTGAATAGTTTCTGCAGCAGAAATGGAAGGAAAAAACCCTCAGCTTAAATCATGAACACTGAGAAAATTATTTAAACTAGTGTTCTTCATATTAAAAAAAATAATCTTTTTTTATGAAAGCATTCACTATCTCTGAAAAGAATCATCTGTAACATCTGGTACTTTTAAGGGAAAATGAAAATTGAGCTAACCCTTGTTGTAAGCACTTGCAAGGTAAAGGAATGAAAAGGTAAGGCATTGAGCTCTGCTTCAAGCTAAAGCAATCTGGCTGTAGGCATCTACTGCACATGTGAGAAAAGTGAAAAATATAAGAATTATGAATTATCAAGGATAAGGGAAAGGTTAAGATTATTCAAAAAGTGCCTGTGACCAAATACTCACATATTAAGTTAAAATAGTAGCAAAAAAGAAAGACAAAAGGAGAACAGGGCTGCAGACTTTTCTACAAAGTGTGTCCAATCAGGGCAAGAAACTAAATTTTGTATCCACTATCGCAACCCTGTGGCCAGCTCTACTTCCACATGCAATTTATGAAGTTATGAGTTTTGATTCTCAGTCTTGTTGAATTTAGAAAGAATGGCATTTTCTTTCCCTGAAAGATTGTGAATAATAATCAGTATCTGCAAGATAAATTCTAAGTAGGTTACACTGAGGTGGTAAAGTACACTAATAATATGTTGACATTCTAAATATAAACATTGCAATTATATTGCTACAACTACAACTAGCGAATGCTTTGGATGCCAGTCCAGCAAGGTTGGAAGCTAACTTTAATCATAAGAAAAGAGACACTGCATTGAATGGAGCTAATCCTGTGCTTAAGAACCTCGCTGAATCACAGCCTTTTTGAACATGTACCAACATACAGGCCACTGACTGTTGAAGCACAGCAGTAGGAGGCTCTTTCAAGAAGGTTGTAAGTTCCTGAGTGCAAGTAATTTAATCACTAAGTAAAGTTTGTAACATAAACAGAAATATCTGTTGAAACTAATCAGTATGTTCTGTAAAGTATTTAATGTCCTTTTGAACATCTGATTTCTTAGTTTTTGTAGAAAAAAAGGTTTCAGGAACTTCTTGGATAGATTGAAGTTAAGGTAGCTTCTCTTGACAATGATTATTACAATAAACTTGTACCTTTTCCTTAAAATCATCTCAATTTGCAAATATTTGGCTAAACCCCAAAGTTTAATTTTTATATATGTGAAGATTTCTTCAATGTATGGATGTTTACTTTTCCAACTGTTATCTTAAACAAAATTTTCTGTTATTGTTAAGTCAGGTTTCTTGGCTTGCTCATCCTTTGGCCAAACAGGAACTAAACTTTTAGCCTGCCACAATATTTACAATTTGCAATTTGAGGAAGTTTTAGAATATCCCATTCAAGGCATGAATCATGATATTTTTTTGTACACAAACTACAAAAAATAATACAAAAGGAAATTAAGTAGCAAAGCAAAATAGAAGCGTAAAACTTGCATTCTGAAGAGTACACAAATGAAATTTGAAATTTTGTAGCAAAAGTGATGTCATCCTCCTTGACTGGCGATACTTTTCACAGGCTGACAGGAAGCAGAGATGACCTAGCATTTTTCCGAATTACTCATAACCCTTCATGTCAACAAGCTAAAAGATAAAAATACATGTTATATCCTCTGAATATCATGAGTATAAACAAGACTGTGAAGATCTCTTAAAATGCAGGAAAGACGTACATACAGTTGTAATTCTCATGTAATTTATATATTTATACTCATTTTTTTGTATGCACACATGTAGTTATTTCTCAGTATTATTGAACCTACTCTACACAGAGACTGCTAGGCCTTACATTCCCCTGTTTTCGCATTTAACAAAAAGGAGGTGCAAAATGCCACCTGAGCGACTCGATTTACACCCACCTCGGCGTTACAGACACCCTGCTCCTTGGAGCGCAGGGTAGGAGCTACGAACGGTGTAAAGCTGGGCCTGAACACGGCACGGAAAAAAATTAGGGTTCCCTTCCCAATTTTGACACGAGCGCTTCTCAGTGACTTGGCTCACACCCCGATTTTCCCTGTCTTTGAGCATAATCGTCCACAGCCTCTCGGCCGCTGTGGAAGGGGCTGTATTGGGTACTCCGCTGCTGCGACGTCAGGCGCCTTCTCGGCCCAGCCGGCCCCAGCCCCCTGCGTGTCCTGCGGGCTCGGGCGGGGAACACCGCGGGGGGCTGTGGCCATTGCAACGCCCACTCCTACTTGGAGACAGGGAGTAAAACAACGCGTGAGAAACCCTTTGAAACGTGCGGGTGGAGGATACTTGCTAACCCCCAGACACTCCGGTTGCTCCAACAGGCTTCCCATGCGTGGGGAATGACTGGAGTCTTCCCAGACTCGGTTTCACACTGTCAACGTGAAACCAGGTGGGCGAGGAAGCCGCTTTGCCAGTGCCCCATCAATCGTTTTTAACTTTCCGTGGGGAGCAGACGGGATCGTCCCCCGGCGGCTACAGCACTGGGGGAGCGCGGGGGCAGCCGCCAGTGCCCCCCTCCATCCCCCTCCGCGGCACAGCCGCGCTGCCTCTCCGGCAACACACGGGAGGGTGGGGGAGGGACAAGCAAAGGCCACCAGCTTTACCAGACACCCCCCGGGCTGTGCCCGCGGCGAGGGCCGGGCTCCGCGCTCCCGCCGTGCGGCGGGGCCGCGCCTCTCCCCCCAGCCCCCTGCGGGACCGTGCCGCAGCGGCAGGAAGGCAAACCCCGCCCCTCCGCCCGCGTGTGGCGCGGCGCGGCTCGGCTCGGCACGGCTTGGCTCGCCCGGGCTCACCCTCGCCATTGTCTGTGTGCGCGGCGGTCCCTGCCGCGAGTGGCGGGTGGCGCGGCGGCTGGCCGCGATGCTGGAGGGCTCCGCACCCCCTCAGAGGCGGCAGCGGGAACGGGTTGCAGCCCCGGAGAGCAGCTGCCCCGCCTGCTGAAGACTGAAACTTTGCGTCCCCACCGCTCCCTCTCCTCCCCCTTCCCATCGCCGGCCCGGCTCGCCCCTCTCCATGCTCTGAGCGGCCGCGGGGCGCCCGCTCGGCCCCATGGACGCCTTCAGCGCCGCCAAAGCCAAAATGGGGGCGAAGAGCGGCGGCGAGACAGCAGCCACGGGTCTGGCCGCGCCTCAGCCCGCCTCGCCGGCCCCCAGCCCCGCCGGCCCCGGCTCACCCGCCGCGCCCGAGCCCGCCGCCTACAAGCTGGAGGACCTGGAGACCCTGGCCACCGTGGGTGAGTGCGGGGAGCGGGGAGGAACAAAGGATCTGCCCAGGTGCCTGCCTGCCGCCGTGCCCGGCGGCAGGAGGTCCGCGGAGACAGCCCCACGGCCGGCTGGCCCCTTCCCTTCCCGGGCGCCCTCTGTATTTTTTATTTATTTTTATTTTTTGTGGGGGCGCTCCCCTCTTCCTGGCCCCGCCGCGCCCCGGAGCCGCGGCCGCTGGGTGTTGTGGGCCCGTTCCCGAGGCAGCGGGGTCGGACTCTCGGGCGCTTAACGGCCGGCAGGTGCCGTTGGGGGCCATCGGCCCCCTCCCCTTCCCTAAACGGCGGCGCTGGGGAGGGGACCGCCGGCTGGTGGTGCGGTTGCTGGGTGCCGTGAGGCTGGGCGCCGCGCTGCAGCCTTGGTGCAGTTTGGGGGCTGCAGGGGGGGCTGCCGGCAGCGCCTGTGCCTGGCGGGGTTGTGCGGGGGCACTGAGGAGCCCCCGCGCTGCCAGCGGCATCGCCTCTGCCCGCGGGAGTCTGGTTCTCATCTGCAGCCGAAGGAGCCTGTCACCGGGTTTGGCCTGACTGCGAGGTGGGGACGGGCGCTGCTGCAGCCGACAGACCTTGTGTGTAAAAGCTGGTTTAAGTTCATTTGCCTGCATCATGATGGAAAATCCGTCATTTACATGTAGTTGTCGGGCCAGTGAAGAGATCAGAGAGGTTCCCTGAATACAGCGAAGTGTATTTCAGAACCCCAGCGCGCCGTAGTTCTGAATATCGATCGGTACAAAGATGCTTTGAGTGTGTAGAATTTAGGTAGAAGGCGAGGTTACATCTTGCATCGACCACACTTACAAAACCTGCCCGTTATCAGTGGCATTGCAGGGTACACGTGTGTCTTTAGTAAACTGGCATTTCAGACATCGGTGCTGACGTTCGTTGTCCATGTGTCTGTGCATTGCGTCTGAGCATACGTACGTGTAGTTACGTACGTTTTTGCACCTAGCTTGAAGGATTGTATGTTCAACTGTATGAAAGTTTTATTCTTTTTCCTTTATAGGGCTGGGAAATGATTTATTCCAGTAAGTGCTGTAAATCTCAATTTCCTCTAAGTTCTCTAAAGCAAAAAAAAGGTGTGATTTAAACCCTTTCTTAATGAAGATGCTGGTTTTAATAGGTCTTTAAAAATGGAGAGACCTAACTGGAGAGGTCTTCACCTATGGTGGTGAAGATCATGTTACCATCTCTTGAAGTGTGTTGTTTTTTGAGATAAATTTTCCAATTTGAAATGTAAACAGGTATTTTATTGAGAAGTTAAGGTTTGTGATGCCTTTTTTTCCCCACCAGAAGCAGTTGATCTTGTTTGTTACATCATAACGAGTTGCTGTGGATACAATTGTCATCACAGAGGATTATGACTTCAAGTAAAGCACTGGCTGCAGAAAAATAGTGATTTTTAAAGAAGGTATAACAGTCATGGGAATGTTCCCAAGGCCAGTGAAGAAATGTAGAAGTAATACTGGTGTCAATTCTAAACGGCCCATCTTTTTAGTGTTCTTTAACATGCTCCTTGGAGGTTAAGGAAGAGGAGAGTTGTGATTCCACCAGGAATAGGGAGACTGAAAAAAGGAAGAGGCTGCTTGATATGAAGAAGCAGAGAAGGGAACAAGATGTAAAAGGAGCAGATGTATTCTGCCAGTGACCTAACAGGCAGCTATCTAAGAACAATCTCCTTTCTTTCTCTGTCTTCCCCAGCTTGATTTTTTTCTTCCTTTCTTTTCTCAAATAGCTGTCTGAGAAGGTGACTGCTTTGCATCTCTTACGAACCATGGCGTTGGTTGTTTAGTAGGGAGAAGGAAGGTGTAACACAAAGTTTGGAGGGTAAAAAAATGTGCACAGTTAAATACATAAGGCCTTACCTTATCAAAGAAACTGAGCTGTCTTGTAAGTTGCTTTTAAAATTAATTTATGACATGCCTATGTGCCTCAATAGAAAACTCTGAGGAGGGAAGAGAGAGAGCTTCTGACCAGGAAGCAATACACCAGCCTCAAAGTGATACTGAAACTGAACATATTTATACCTGCCTCTGAGTGGTGTTTAAAGGTTTAAAAGGTGCAATGCCCTGCTACTGGATCTGTAGTGCATTTACAGATGCACTCTGAGATGGGAGCTAGTAACTGCATGGGGTTGGGCTGCTCTGTAGGCGCCTACTAACATGCATTCCTGACTTAAATGGGATGCAAGTTAAATCAATGCAGAATACTGCAGAATACTATGTAGATGTGTAGCTTACCTTGAAGAGCTAATTTTTGCTTGGCTTATACCTTTTTTAATTTAGTTATGAAGACTTTAGGTTTATATCAGATGTACCGAAAGAATTTAATATTTTTTTTTTTTAGCAGCATTACCCTATCCTCCACTTTGATCTCGATGCACAAATAGATGAGATTAATGTATTGTCATCAATTTCACTACAGCACTTTAGAGTCTGCAGTTTGATTGCTGTGATAAGAATAGCCTTTTTCTTTCTGCTGATGTTCTGGAAAGCTGTGTGCTCTGAGATATTTAGAGATGTTTGTGGAGGGGAGTGGGATAGCAGAACTTCCTGTCCTGTAATTTCTGGGTATCTTCTCTACTAGAATCATTGTCGCTTACAGACATACCCAGGCTTAGAAACAGTATGGCCTTGGAAAATAATCAACTTGAGAAAGTGGCAGAGTAGGGAGGTGAGGTCCATGCTCTTACAGCTGTTTATGAGTAATATTTAAGGTAACAAAATGACGTTGGTGTCTGTGAGATTGTGGTCATCCCTGACTTCAGGTACATTCTTTTGATGGATAGAATAAAGTTAATGTAAAAATATATAAATAAAAACTTGGAAGCAGTACCTGCTTTGAGTATAATAGCTACTGTTTTAAATATCCTTCATAGTCTTAGAGTGGTCAGGTTAACAGAGGGATTTTAATCCTCTAATGCAGTCTGGGTTGCACATTTTATCTGCGATTTCTGTTGGACACTGCCTGGTTTAGCAAGTAACTCACTGTGAGGGAAGAAAGCAAAAGGGGAGAACATTTCAGCATAATTACTGGGAAGACTTTTATCTCCCCCAAACATCCCATGACTCAACCTTTGTTTTGGTGTTTGTGGGTCCTTGGGTAAAAGGCATTGGAAGCAGAGACTGGAGTACAGGTATGCTTTCCGGGAAGTGCTGTGATACTGGGTTGATAAAGTGAAGTTATGGGATTGGGGAGGGCACAGGAGTAGGGTGCATACTGGTTTCTGGCACTAGGAGAGGTTGAACAGGAAGAATGTTTCTCTGAGGGTACTTCCTGAGATGTTGAAGATGTGGTGGCTTTGAACCTTTGAGGTGTATGGGTTTTTTAAATAGCCCTCTTATATGAAAGGTGAGCACTCTTGCTCGGGAGCTATTGAAGGTGCCTGGATGTCTACTTCTGTTTTTGAATTAATTTTCCTTTCAAAGAAGGTCGAAATACAAATGTTTGCTCAGCTCACTCAGAAATTGCTGAAATATTCTGTGCATCTCAGATAAATTTACATACTCAGCTGTGCCAGCAAAAATTTATATGCCATGACCACCATGTTCATTGAAACTTAACTGCTGAAAGTTCATGGCCCACCCATCCTTATCTGAACCCATTTCAAACTTTTTATAGGTCTGGTTGGTGGAAGAGAGAGACTATGAACACTAGTGGCATAGTTTCTGGATCATGCTTGGTTTAGATGAGTGTTTAACAAGAGCTACCTTCCTGTTGCAGTAGGCAGAGCGGCTGCAGTCAGACACCTGACACATACACTGACAGGGAGATACTAAATTTTTAATTATGTCATAAGGAAGAATAATTCAGGTAAACTAGAATAATAAGTACAGGAAAAGCAGAAGTAATTTCTTCATTTTTGGGTAGGTGAAATTGAAAGAAGAAATGTTACATTCCTAAATGAAATGTATAATAATAGGGAAGGGGGAAGGAAGAAAACTCTAGGAGGAGAAAGCTGACAAACTTACTTTTGCCCTCTCTCTTGTGGCATCTGTTTCTTGTCTGTTTTTCAAAGTGCAGTGAATTCCATAGCAGGCTTTATAAATGTAAATAGAGTTTTGTAAATCTATTAAATTGATTGAAATATTTTAATAATAGTATTTTAATGCAAAAAGATCCTTTTAAACAACTGTTCCCATGAAGTGCTTTACACTAAACAAATGCAGAATAAAAAAATCGGGCAAACCAGTATTATAATTTTTATGAGCATGGGAAAATTTTAAAAAGTGAATGGGAAAAGTGAGATAAACATATTTTTAAATACTTAATTTCACTGTGTTCACACACAAAATATCCTAGACAAATATATTTCAGACATCATTCTCTCCGCAGGACAGTAGGTACAGAACTGTAGTTCAGTGCTTCAAAACGGAATTTGCTCCTTTCTGGGACATTACAGTACTATTTTCCCTGCATATAGTTTGAGTAAAAAATTCTGCACCAGAATAGCTAAGTTCTTTTTTATTAGCAAAGAACACTGGTGGCTTTTTTTTTTTTTTTTTTTCCAAGGGTCTCAAATTAGTTCTGTTTCTTACCAAGTGTTATTTTTGGTTTCACAACCCAGGTCCATCCTTATTTAAGATATATTCAAAGGGATGTGTGAGCATTTTTTTTCCTGTTTTGTCACCTTTTTTTGATACTGAAATGATAAATAATAAACCATGATTTTACTTGGCAATGGCCTTAAATACCACAAGTTTTGAAAGAAAACATGGTCTGAATGTTGTGACTGTAATGGTGACCTGAATTCACCATTACATTTGTACATCTTTGAGACTTTAGTCATAAAGCTAAATGACTTGGATTTTGTTTTCACTCTCTGTCTGTGGAATGTCTTTCTTGCTTCATTTTTCCCTCCCACAAGATCATACTTGTCTCAAAATAAATCCTTAGTATTGTTATAGCTGATGTTTTAGAGAGAAAATGACCAGGTGTGACTCAGCTTTCTTCTCTTGCTTTTCCTGTTATCCACTGCTGAGGTGAATTTCAGTAGAGTAATGTTTATAGTGGAGTAGGCAGCAACAGGTCCTTTCCCATAAGGTTCTTGTTCTCATTAGGCTGGAAAAAAATGTATTGAAACAAATACTCTCTTTTATCTTTCAGAAAGGCCAGAAAAGTGAGAGTATATGGAAGAAGTTTGAACATGTGAAAACTGAAAGTTCACATTTCTGCTTTTCTGTCTTCAGTGTTGAGGTCGATGGCTAGTGTTTGCCTGTCTCCTGTTTCTTTTGTCTTAATCTGATTTAGATATCTAACTGGCTGTGGAAAGAAATGCAGTATTCTTTCTCTGATCTTGTGAACTTGATAGTATGTTACAGAATGGGCTTTAACACTCAAATGTACTTCCTGAAGTTAAATAATTTGTTAAGTCTTATAAATAGCCCAGAAATGCTGAAAAGCATCTGTTGCAATGCAAATAATCTGGAACCCAACTAGTGCTAGTATTTCAGAAATAAGAAACATGCAAACTCCTCTCCCACAAAATCAAAAGCACCTAACACCACACCTTTCAGCTGGCAAGTTTATGCTTAAATAAAACTAATGTTCCAGGTAAAGGTATTGTTGAAAAATTCTTCCATCAAGTTTTGTGAATCAGCCCAATCTGAAAAAGAGAGAAAATCTGACGAGAGAGATTTGAATTAATTATTTTTCTTTCCCTCTCTTCAAAGGGAGGAAATAAGAACTGGTGGTTGACAGCATGTAGGCTCTCTGGGCTTGACTCACCTTTTCTGTGTTTAGGTTCCTGACTTTGCGTGTCTGGACTGTTTGTAGTGGACAGGGAAAGCAGCCTTTTTGAAGATGGATGTCTTGATATTTTGGCTTTTGCGTCACGAAAACTTAGGAAAATGAATCCCAACCTAAAGTGTGTTCAATCCAGGTTTGGGCCAGTTTAAGGAGGATGTACAAGAAAGAAAAGGGTAGTGGAGTTTCTGTACCACTTTTGTTTGTTATGAGAGGCATAGACACACATACAGCAAGGAAGAGTGAGTTTTAGTCAAGTAAAAGACTGGAACTTTGTGTTTACCTTTTGAGGGCTTGTCTGGGCATAAGCTGTTCTTAACAAAATTAGTTTAAGTTAAACAATACAATTCCCTTACTGTTGAAACTTATCAGTGTACGACATCTTCAGCATTAGCTTGTGTTACTTGAGAATAGCTTAACACAATGTCTTCACTTGGGAAAGCATCCTCCCATTTATACACAGTATTAGAGGTTTTTTTAGCAGGTTCAGATGTTAGTAAGTAAAATTTTGCTGAGCACTGTGTGTTAGTATGCACCTGGGATATTCAGGCGATAGGGCACAGCAATTCTCAGAATTACACTGTATTTCTGTTTTCCCACAGGAAGACTGTCTTTCAAGTGATTGAACAAATGTGGCTTTTTGTTTTTTGTTTTAAAAGGGGAGTTGGGAAGGTATATGATATAAAATTCTTTTAACCCCTGATTGCACTTCAAGTTACAGCAGTGGTTGTTGTTATTTGAAATACATATGGCTCTTTTTTTTTTTTTTTTTTATGCTGAAGGTGAATCAGGTTTTCCCTTAGTGTACTGCCTCTTCTTTACTATGGAGACTGTAATTTTAGAGTGCTAAGGAAATTCACCTGGGAGACAGGCAACTAAATTGTGAAAGTAGTTAACAAAACACATTTTATTGGGAGAGTGGAATGTTACAGAATGAGAAAATATTAAAAAAACACGTTCTCAACTGTATTTCTGTAGATAATTGTAGTCTTGTGTTGTTAATTTTGGTGAAAGAAATGTTCAAATTTTTGCCCAATTTATTATGTTTACCAATTTATTTTGGGTAATATGTTTCAAGGCTATTTAAATAATTTCAGTTGTGATGGTAAGACTTTAAGTTGGCAAATTAAAGATTTCTTTCTTAGAGGAGTTTCAGGAGATGGTGTTCGAAAAGACGTTGCCTCTGAAACAGCGAGTAATGTTCGTTTTCTGAAAGTGTAGAGGGATAGGGTGTAAAATAGATACAGTGTTTCTGTGAGTAGTTTTGCCCCAAACCCATGGATAATCTAAAAAAAAATAATATTCTGAGGATAATACACATCATTTTGGAAAGCTTCTTTGAACTTGAAAAGAACATCTTGCTCTACTCTGAAGAGCGTTCTGAAAATATTAAAATAGCATTCTCATTATGAGGATTAAGTTAAACTGTATAAAAACAAAAGCTTAAGGTCTTAATGAACTCTGAATTTTGTGTTTTTTACAGTTCAGTTTAAGTAACTTAACTGTTCTATGTAAATGCCTAAGCCCTTTCACTCAAGATGACTGGAGCAGGGTAAACAGTGTTGAAACTGTAAGCCCTAGCGTACTAGAATTATCCAGAATATGCTCTTCCAGACATATCTATGTTGCAGAATGTACAATTACAGTTCTCCCTTTTAGACATACCTAAACTAAATTTAAACTGTTTTCACTTCATTTCAGTGCAACTGGTGGTCGTATTGCTGAAGTGCTTGCGCTTTTGTGTTAGTAAAATAAGCGTGCCTGAGCTGCTGTGTAATGCCCGTACTGAAGGATTTCTATTAGTATCTATACCTATTTTATGGTAGTTTGAGGATGTTTGCGTTGCAGAGTTGCTCTTCAGTTTTGTGGTTACTCAAATTTTCTTTCAGTGAATTCTGACAGCTGCCCGATCCAGTCTTAAACTGTGGTGATCTGTGGCACTTGCTCATGGAAAGTTTCCTCTTGGCTGCCCTGTTTCTTCATGTCTGTCCCAGCTTGGAGCAGTTGATAGCTGGTCTATTAATTGATTGACAGTAACTTTTGTGTAAATGTGTTGCCATTTTTCTCCAGGGAATCAATTGGTCTGCTTTGATAAGCTTCACCTCTGACAAATTGCTAGCGTGTTCTATTTATTTATTTATAACTGAAACACATTAATGAAGGAAGCATCGTTTCCGTCTGACTGAACTGCATGATATAACACATTTCTGTATAATGCCAATGGCGATGGAATGTTACATGTCTGTTGGGTTGATCTGGTCAGTGGAAGCATTCCCAAAGTCTTGCTTTGACCCTAAACTTTCTCCGTTGTATTGAGGGAGCAGGGAAGTATAGCTCAATTTGACCTATATTATCTGCATATGCTGATCTGCACCCCTCAGGCAATTTAAATACTTTGGAAAGTATCTGGATTCCTAGTCTTGTGACACTCTATTTGTTGGGGAGTGTTTATTTAATACCAAAGTAAAGGTAGATGGGTTATATGGTTTTATTTGGTTTGCAGTGTGTCTCATAACCCTTATGCCAACAGGTAATGGTGTCTAAACCAGACTAATTTTTATGTAAAATCTTTTTTGCTCGTGTTTCTTTTCTGGATGTTCAGTTTGCATGTCACCTACAGCACTCTATTGGATTACAATTTATATATATATGCATGTATGTTTTGATTATGTATATAAATGCATAAAACAAGTTCTGCAGTTCTACAGCTTGATGTAGAAAGAGTGAGAATATGGGAAAGTCTTCTGCTCATTTTCAGCATACATAGGACTTCTTAATTGGCCATCTGTTGTGCTTAGCAGATATTTGTTTCTACAAACTATTTATCTAGTATCTACAGAATGTAGCAATTTTTTGTTTGTTTTTAACTAGGATATTTTTTACTTCCTTAAAGGATTGTTTCTGAGCTAAACTTTCGTGAAGAGTCACATTTCTGGTATTTGTTAATTTGATTCTGTCATGCAGTTTGCAAGAATTCAGGTGTAATGATTTATATTTGGTATTTATTGGAGTACTTGGGAAAGGTAACTGAAAGCAGAAGAGTTATATAAACTATTACTTGTAATCTGTGACTCAGATGTGCATTTGTTTTTCTTGCGTACACTTGGTATTGTCTTATGCATACTCTTAAAAAGCACTAAAGCCATCAGTGTAATACACTATGTAGTCACGTTTTCCAGGCAGAATAATCCCTGACATTGTCTAGTACAAGAGAAAAACATGTGGAGCTGCCAAGGTTTGAATATTATTTTTCTTTTAGCATCTTTCTTATAAAGGAGCTAATGGTTTGCCAGCAAAATCAGTGGCTATTTAAGGTGCCCACTGAGCAGTATGTTCTGTGAGTTTTGGTATGATTCTTCATTAATTTAGCTTCTTGCACAGCATTCTTGGCATTTGCCTAAGTGTTGTTCTGGTCGTATTGGGGAATATGGGGACTCCGAGCAATCTGAAATATGTATGGTACTGACACTGCCCTTATTGTTGAAGGTGCAGGGAGCCCTGTGGATTAAAGTAAAATGTCTACTTAGTATTGCTTTTTATGCTTCTCAGGCAGTTCTCCAGTCAGTAAATTAAATAATCCAAAATTGTTTAGGTAGAGGTTGAGAGCTATCCCTGTGAAGACTCTTCAAAAACAGGCTAAACTGGGTTTCAGATTTTTACTTTGCTGATCTGCAAATTAGGATGCACTGTAATAGCTAGATGGATGGCAAATGTAAAAAAAAAAAAAAAAATGAGAGGCTAGGAGTTGACTGTGTTTATGTGAAAATTCTGGGTGAGATAATAGCAGACTCCTACAGCCACCTGCCCCAAAACTGATGACAGACTGCTAGCCTCAGACCTCTCCCCCCAGCTTGGTATTGGCTTCTTAGAGCTCCTTGGGTGCAGGAGATGATAGCCTGTACAGTTTTAATAGCTTCAGAGTATGCATTGTAAAATTTCAGTTTGTTTTCAGGAAGATTAGCACGTAACTCCTTGTCTGTCCTTGGAGAACAAACAGTGAGGACAGCTGCTGGTCATTCTGTTTCTAAGCTGGGATTCTTCTCTACTCTTTCATCCATGTGTTTCAAGTTGCATGTCGGTATGATGAATTTGTGTTCTGAAGCCACTAAACTCTCCCTGACTTTTGAGACTTTCAAAGGCCTATGGCGATTTCTGCAGTAGGTCTTTGTTTAACCCACCCAGTTGTCACACTCAGAAGTGGTGTGTGTAGAAGTTTTACTGAATCAACAACATTGTTCTTCTTTCTCTTTAGTGATTGACATAGTTCAGTCCACTAAAAATAAATTCACATTAGCAACCATATATATGTAGAAATTGCTCATTCATTAACATATTTGGAAATAATGTCATATTGGGTATAATACCTTTAAAAATATTTCTAAAAGCTTTCCAGTATTGAAACAACTCAAATTATTCTGTTTAAAAGCTTTATGCATCTCTTCTAATAATTTCACAGTGAGTAGCAGTGATTCCTTGAATCTGTTAATTGAAAATTTTCATTGGTTAAAGTTGGTTTTGTTACTTTTATTTTTTTCCTGATAGAAAAGGCAGCTGGGAAGAAGCTGTGAGAAAGACAGTATGTCCTACAAGACAGAACCATTGGGAGGAAAACAAGTAACTGAGAAGAGATTTGGAAAGAATCTGAAACAAAGAACTAACACCAAAGTTAATGCAAAACATTTTAAAAGACATGGAAATATATTTCTTCTGGGGGGAAAAAAGAAGTGTTGTTTTTTAAGTTATTGTTTTGGAACTCGGTTGTATACATTTCATCCTTTCTCAGTTGAAAAGTAGAAACAAATTGGGGCACATCCGTTCCTGATGATGTAAAGCTATGAAAACTATCCTTTGTTAGTGTTTAATAAAATAAACTATATTCTTTCTTCTAAATGTCTAAGTGAAGAGTTTCTGGAATTCTCTCAGCTCTTTTTATCTGCAACACTTGACATACTGTGAGCTAAAAGGTTTATTTTGGTGGTGGTGGAGGTGATTTTTTGTTGCCTTTGTTGTTAGGTGGGCCTAAATTTTTCAGTGCTCCTACTGTGCTGTTGATTGTATGTTAGGCAGAGTACAGCCTTGATGGCTTGGTTTGGGATAATTTTGGGAAAACAATACTCTGGATATCTGTGATGGGACAGTTTGAGTGGGTCGAGCATTTTGTGAAGTAGCAGTATATGACGTCTGAAATCTAAAGGATTTTGATTTTTTGGAATTATGCTTTTCCTTCCCCCCCCCCCCCCCCCCCCCCCCAAAAAAAAAAACCCAGCAAAAAACCCCAAAACACTGAAAGTTTAATACGATTTAATTTTGTGAGCAGAAGTTGAGCTAGGGTATAATTCCATGGATAGTCAGCCTGACTAACATCAGAAGCAGATTGAGAAATAGAATCTTAAAATTCTGTTTAGCAAGGATCTTTAATATTCTTTGAACATGAAATATGTATGAATTGTACTATACTGCAGGTCATGTTACTTATCAGTCAGTTCTGTATCTGTTGAGAAGAGTTTGCAATACATGCTGATAGTAAACAGAGAAGCAACAGTGTGAGATGGGAGACACGAAAGGCAACTGGCTTTGTGGCTAATTAGCTAGTCCCTCAGCAATCTTTTTTTTTTTTTTTTTCTGACAGGTCTGCAGGTAAACCCTTCTAACTTTAAAGCAGGAGTTGATTGCATAGTTACTGATTTCATAGCTTAGAGTATGCCTGCTTCGGACTGCTTTTAAGAGTTTCCTTGGAATGTACCTTGGTGATACAAGCCTGCAATATATAAATAATCTTGTGTTTGAATCTTGATCTTAAATGCTTATTTGCAAGTGAAATGCTTTGTCACTGTGTATTTGGAGGCAGGGGTTCACACCTCTGTTAATATTAAATACTCTTTCTGAATTTTGCTGCCTTTTGTGCATGGTTGCTATTTGTATTTTAATAAAGAGGGTTTTTAATGAAATGGGGACTGTCGAAGTGGATAGTCAGAAAAGGCTGGCAGAGTAAAAGAGTTGAATGCACAGGTGAGGCTACACCTTTGGTTCAGAATGTTGGCATTCCTACTTGAAAATGTTGGAAAAAGAGAGTAGGATAAGGGGACTTAATGCTGTTTCGAGACGCACTTCCATTTTTTTTTTTTTTTTTTTAGTAGCTTTGCGTTTCCTCAATTTTGTTTCTTTTCAGAGCAGAACAGAGTGAAAGCGCTGATAGGAGCAAGGTTGGGTGTTCTAAATGATGCATGTAAAGAAACAAATGTCACTAGTGCTTGATTTGGTAGGTATATCTGAACTTTTAGCTGTTGCTACTAGTTAATACTCATTGTGCAATGTCAGCAACTTTAAGTGGAAATTAGCCAGCTATGGATTTACTGATATGCTGAAGTTGGGCATTCTTGCATGAAATATTGCCGGTTTATCTCCTATAATAACATAGGTTGCTAAACCTCTTTCTAATCTAAACGTGTTTTGGCATTTAAAATATTTGTAGGAGGGAAAATATTCTCCTGCTGGCAATAGGATGTAACAGCTAGGGAGAGATCCAGAACTCCAGATACTCCTTGACTAGTGATTTGTAGCCTAGTTGGCTTTTATTTTTGATAGAGATGTTAGGAGCTACATTGTTTGAAAACCAGCACAACTTTGTTGCTTGGTCTCCTTTGTTTCTCTGAAATAGGATTCTTGAAATAAAATTAAACAATGATTGTAGTAATAGGAAAAAAAATACCCACAGCTTAGAAATGCTAGGACACTTCTGGGAGTGGGAGAGCAGAAAGAAGGAAAAAAGCCGTACTGTTTGATTACTTTGGAGGTACTTCCAGAGCATAGTTGGTTTAGTTTTATAAGCAAGACAAGTGCTGCTTTTTTTTTTTCTTTTGTGCAAACTGTTGAATAATTTACCATAAACTACAGTCACCTCTAAAGAGTTTTGCATTTCATGTGGAGACCTCATTTTAAAGACTGAGGAACTCAGTAAACTTGACTTGATTAAAAAGGACAGTAAGGTGAAAACAGGTGCTTAGGGACTCTTTAAACATTGATGGTACTTTATACTTGTGTACTGACAAATCCTATTAAGGATAACATTTAATTTTTGTGTCAAGAAGTAAGATATTTGTATTAGTCATGGGCACAACTTCCTCGTGCTACCTCCTGAGGAGGTATATTTTGGATAGCAATGCTAGTTTCCTCTCCCATCTCTGATGTAGAAAGACCTCTTACATATGACATATTAATTTCATCAGTCTCTGTCCTGTCTTCTGAGATTGTTACTTGTTCCTAGGAAACATGCAAGCACCTGAAACAAACTGCATTTCACTTAATAAAAAAGTGAATACCTAATATGCCTAATAATTTTTCTCGTTTGGCATATTAAATCTCTCTTCAGGGCAGAAGTATGCATTTTATCTTTGCTGCTGAAAGCTTAACATTTTTCAGTTTCTGTAAAAAGCGTTAATGGACGATAAACTAATAACCATCAGATACTAGTAACTTTTCAGTTACAGCTCACTTGGGTCATCAGTTCATACATAACCCATCCCAGATAGATTGGTTTTGTATTAATTTCTGTTCCTTATATCTATTCCCTCTCTTCTAACTAGCACATATGTGCTGGTGCACTAGTTTAAAACTCAGTCCCAAATTATAAATGAAATGCTTATTCTTTAAAATGAATAATTTAGAAACATTTCTTTTTGAAAGGTGTACTATGTCAACTATAATAGCAAATGAACATCTTAGTAAGCAATGATGCTACGGTTTTGGAGAAACAGGGTCTACAAGGCCATGTCAAGTACTCTCTGTGCATGTGAACTACAACTCATGAATTTAATTAGCTGTGATTTAATCTATCCTATGCAGATGGTGCTGGATTTGCTATTCATTGCTCTCTTTACTGCAGACTGGTTTTAAATTTATCCGACAAGGTTCAGATGATTAATTCTGAGATTTTACGGGTCAATGGAATGGGAGAGTATGGAAGTGAGAAGCCAGTATGTCAGTAAACAACAAAATAACCTGTGGTTGGGTAAATGAATGTATGTGTATATATATATAATATACTCATATGTATGTATGTGTATAGGTATGTGTCTCTAGGAAATTTGATGTATGATGAAGACATACATAGGATAGCAGAGGGAAATAACTGAAAACCTAGAAGAAAACATTGATTCTTGTGGAAAATGATAACTTGGCTTTATTTACAAGATTTGAGTATTAATGACTAACTTCTTTCAGTGACTGGAAAGTGAGAACACTAGGAACATAAAAAGGGTTCTGTATGGCTGGCTACCTCATAGCTGTGATATGTTGGGTTGGGAATTGTTTCTTTAGCAAGGTCTATCTAGTAGTCTCCAGTATTATTACTACTATATAATGTACTTGGTATTCTTTATGGCCATACAGAGCATTATGAGTTAAGAGCTGGGAAATTACTCCTCAGAACCTGTGGAATAGAGCAGTTGAAAATTGTATTCCATGCAGTGTTCTAAATATGCTATATGTAAAAGTTAAACTCTTGTGTCTAGGGTAGAGGTTTGTGAGAAAGGCTGTAATGAGGTAACACCAGTCATGGACTGATTAGTTTTAGATCTTAAGGTTCTGATCTCCTGATGCTTTTGACTGTCACAGATCATGGAGGTGGGTTGGTTGGGGGTTTGGTTTGATTTTGGTTCATTTTTTTAGTTTTCCATTTGAGGCATTCCTTAGATTAGCCAGTCCATTCAGGATGGAGAGCTGCCCCTGTGTATTGAGTCAGTGTATGGTTGGAATGCAGTTTTTAACATCACAATTGACTTTTCTTGTGTACACATCTTAAGTGGTTTGCAACTGTACTACTTTGAGTTTAGTCACCATCTGGTTAGTGCATGAATCCAATGAATTGTTAGGCTGAGGTTCTGCAGTTTGATGTGAGTCTTGAACACTGGGTCATCAGTAAGGATGATATTTTTATCAGCCCAAACTCAATACCTGTGAAGGATTATGTGGTCTTTTCTTCATAACACTTTTGAAAACCAAACTAAATTCGTTTGATAGTGTTTGAAGTGCTTTCAGATTTTACGGCAAGTTCTCAGGTCTTGTAGAAAGATTTGTGTAGGGTACATGCTCATGGATGTGCCTTATTTACCTTCTTTTGGACTTCTATGGATTTTTGAGTGTGGTATTTTTCAAATCCTACAACATGAGGATGAGATTACTTTAAAAAAAAAATAAAAATTATTGGGGCCAGTCCTTGAATTGATAGATAATATTTAAGAAAGGCCTAGTCCTAAAGAATTTAGAAATAATAAATATGAACAAAATTGCTGTCAGAAATTGCACTTGAGATCTGCATTTTGAAATATTACATACAATTTAAAGAAGCATATACCATGCCACTAAGGGGGGGGGGAGGGGGAATTAGTAGTGTTCTGCTATCCAGGTTTTCGTTTTTAGATTTAAGCCTTCTCACACTGCACAGTTTTATATTGGGTAAGTTGGTCATTCTATAAAACTAGCTATCAAATAGTATAAAATGAGTTTGAAATAATTTACTTGCATTTTGATATCAATATTCCAAGAAGTAAGAAGCTTAGCTCTTCTCCAATCTTTATATTAGTTTGGAAATCTAGGGATGAATATTGCAGCTTGCTAAGTGTAAATTGAGGTAAGCTAAATTGTGCTCACCTGTCCAAACAAAGCATCCTATCAGAAATCTTAAAAGCCTTGGCCTATGTGTGATTGAAGATAATGTACTGTAGGATATTTTATTTCTCGGTGATATTGGTGTTCAATTTTGAACCTTATCCTTCTCTTTGCTCTTTATGTGACTGTATGAAGAATTCTCAGCTTCATATTGTGACTCATGAATAATTTAAAATCCGATACATTCTTTATTATACATGTATATTTACTCTTTAAATATTTTTGTTCTGGAGCAGCTAATAGTCATTGCAAATGAGATTTATTTCCATAACCTTCTATATCAATCTTGCTTTTGGATGGGGAAAAATTTATTGTCCTTGTCTGTTTGTGACTTCTGCATCTTCCCACCTGTGTTTTCATATGTATGAAATTAGAAAACAATGTTTAATGCAAATCTTTAAAATAAAGATTGTACCTCAGATGATTTTATGCTTAAAAAAAAAAATCAAAACTGTAGAGAAACAATATACAGCACAAAAGTGCTCTCTGTTGTCAGCCAAAAAGTCTATCCTTACTATTGCAAAATTAATCATATTGTTAGGATATATGCCATAGCCTCTACAACTTAACTCAGTATTGACTGTAGCAACCCATTCACCTCTTGATTTCCATTGTCTTGTACAGTTTGTTTCTTGAAAGTCACTTTGAAAATCAAGGTTGTTTCATGAAAGGAGTTTATTTGTTGATTGTTTGAGTGTATTCTTTCATAAATTCTCAAATGTTCTCAGCCTGGTTCATCTTTGTCCATTTAAATAACTATAAATTAGGTACAACATTCTATTGAAAGTCTTATTTGTTGGCTTGGTTGTGTTTCTAGGGTGTGATATTCAGAGGTATAGTATTAGAGAGAGACTGGATCCCAGTTTGGGGATGTGAGGGAAAGCAAACTGTATATAAAACTAAAAAGAGCAGTTGGCTTCTAACTGTGGAAGCTTCATAGACTGGCCTCTCTTTTCTATTAAGAAGCTGCATAGTAAAAATAGAAAAACCTTATCTGTCCATTCTATGTTTCAGTCATGTAGTAGGCCGAACTGAAGTTAGAAAATAGAGCAGAATTATAATTGAGTTTAAACATGTTTCTGCAATAAAGAGAAACAACGGTGTAGTGGTCCATACAATCCTGAATAGCTCGAATAAATTCAAAGACCACAGTTCTTTGCTGCCAGACTGTTTACATGTTTACTCTAAACATAACTGTTACATTAACACTGGCATCTCTTCAGTAAGATTAGGTATTAATGCAAAGAATATTTTCGATCTTCAGTTCTATCAGTACTGTAGTTCCTGGGCACTATATAGATTTTCTTCTGAAATGTTTAATTGATATTTGAGAAAGGAATTTGGAGACTGAGGTTTTGAAACTTAATATTTGTGTTAGTGCATTTGTTCTAGTTTCATATCAGATATAACTTTATTTGGATATTCTAGACTTACTTCCTCTTTCTCACATAATAGCTCTTTATGTGGAGAATATTATGATGTCCATTCTGGTGCCAAACAACAGTGATTTCATCACCTTTCCTTGATTTTTTTTTTTTCTGTGGTGTAGTATCGGAGAATTTGGATAGGTAATGAACACGTGAAGTAAATTCTGGATGCATAATGCATCTTTACTCTGCAGTCTCTCAGGAATATCAGTTGATACTGCCTTACGAATATAAACAAAGCATTCTCTTTGAGGAATACTTTGTTCCACTCGTGAATTCTCCATATATTAACCCTTGATCAGAAATAAATACATTTGTGATTCTTGTTCCAGATTGAAATAGTATTTTATGAGAAGATTCTTACTGGTTTGTAGGTTGTTTTTTTTTTTTTGTAATACTTAAATTAAGGGAGATAAAGACCCAACACACTGTTGGTAGCTTATAGATGCAAAGAAATTATTTGAGTCTTTCAGGAAGGTATTAATTTTGCTATAGTTGCAACACTCAGTTCTTTGTGCATATTATAAGATCTGTAA
The DNA here is from genome assembly GCA_027574665.1 of Rhynochetos jubatus. NCBI lineage: Eukaryota > Metazoa > Chordata > Aves > Eurypygiformes > Rhynochetidae > Rhynochetos > Rhynochetos jubatus. Next base: position 61,628,284 of record CM050649.1, read on the forward strand.
TATTCTGCAACCCATTCAAAATAAAGGGCAAGCTAAATAAAGTTTTCAGAAAAGGGCTTAGTTGCATCAGAAATCTTTTTTTTCTGTTTTTGTCTGCATAACAGCTCAAGTGTAAGGTAAACATAACAATAGTTTTAAGTATCTTCTAAGACTCTCTTTTTTTAAACCACAGTAATGTATATTTACTTCTATAAATTAGCCTATTCTGTGTCAATAATTTCCGTGTCGTGAAATCCCTTATGTATGTATCAGACCGTATAACAGCAGATGAAACAGTTTGTTTCATCTGTCTGAATGTGGACCTATGCAGTGTAAATGGCTATCTAACCTGCATGTGCAGAAGTACTTTATTATCAGCAGAGAGAAAGGGGTAGTCTTGGGTTCATAAATCAGGTGTGTTAATCAGATCAATTGAATGTAGAAGTGTCTTTTTTTTTTTTTTTTTTTCCTTCTGTTGAGTTGGAAAGGATTCCACCTGGCTGGTCCAAATAGTAAGCTCTGTAATTGGGTGAGGTAGTTCTAACCCAAGGTGTCTGGTGAGGCTGTTGGTTGTTTGTCTGAAAGATGGAGAAAGTCTGTGTCTCAGCTTGTGTTTGGGGTACAAACAAACTGGTCAGTTACTGCTTGAAGAAGTTCAGCCTGCAATTTTATTACTTCTATTTTTTTGTATTGTGAAAAGACTTTAAAAGTTCCCACCATAGACTGCATCAGGCCAAGAACTATGGTAGCCTTTCAGGACATATATCCACTGTATCTTTTAATGTCCAGCCATAAAGAGACGATATGGGGATACGTGGTCCTCAGGAACTTTTTGATGTTTCAAGGCCATTAGCTAATGCTCGCTGGACTGAGGCGGCTTTGTCTTCAGTGTGAATGTCCAAAGGGTTGGTTTGTGGGTGTGGTTATGTTGTTGTTTTTCTTTATTATTATCAGCCTGATTTAGTTTTAGGTCCTGAAATTTTAAAAATTAAGGTCAAAAGTCTGAATGAAAAACATTAAAAAACCTTGGAAATGTAGGTATTGGCCAGCACTGAACTAATTTCACTGGTAATTTTGTAGAATATGCTTTCTGAATATTAGTGTATCTGTATTTAACCTGGCCTTTGTAGCTAAATCTCGGGTTTGCTGGTATACGTGAGCGTAAATACATATGCAGGCGTGTTTCTGGATAAGGGCTTTCTGTGCCTAATTCTGTGGTAACACACAAAATAGCAGGGCATGGATAGTCTTGAAAAGTTTTCTATTAGTTGCCTATTTAGTTCCCTATGAGGGAACTAAAATATCCTGAGAGCATTTAAATGAAGTTGAAGACTTTGATCTGTCTTCATCCAGGAGCTCTTCAACATAATTTACTCTACAGTCTTATAGTTTAAATGCATTGTAGAAATACTGTATTAAGTAGTGAATAGATAATCTATTTAATGAGTATTTAGAAAATACAGTTTTTGTGCACTATGTGAAATGTCCCCCTGGATTTGTTTCTCCTTTCGAATTACTTTAAATGTAGATGGAAGTGAAATGTAATTGAAAGGAATGTATTATAAGAGGTACCAGTCGCTCAAAGGCTTCTGTCCAGCACTGGTGAAGGAGGAAATCGGTTGAGTACAAACAATGTGGCTTTTATTACATTCGTTCAGCAATAATAAACCTTTGTACTTTAACAAGATTTTTTTTGTTTGCTTTTTAAAAGGACACAGTCAAGGATATTAAGCCTGATACTTTATTTGCGTTAATATGGGGCTGACTTGCATCAAATAGTTCTTTTGAGGAAACAAAGGGAGAAATCTGCAAGAGCTGAGTTTCAGGACAGGCGGAAATATGCTGATTATGTAAAAATCCTAGAAGTGCATAGAAGTCATGTTTCTGGGTTGAAAAGGAAAGTGGCTAAACAGGTGTTAGATACCTACTAAGCACCCCTATTTAGGCTCACATCGTTCAGAGGGGGCTGCTGTTATAAAATTTTGACCTGTGCTGCTGCATGTGCATCTGATATTTATCAGACTCCATGTAACTTTAGCTTCTGCAGAACAAAGTGACTTTTTTAATCCCTCACAGGTTATTGCATTTGTGTTTGTTTCTTAGTCATCAAAATGCTAGTTTTATTTATTTGTCCTAAACAGCGTGGGTTTTGGGCACAGCCACGTTTTGTAGTTGTTTGCCTGGACAACTTTAAGCTTTTCTCTTTTCTTTGGGTATAATTACAAGCTATGCCCATACAGTAGTTTCTTAGCAACATGTAGGGCCTAATATGTTCAACTGTAGCAACTGACAGAGGAAAAGCTGCTTGAACAATCTATTAAAGTACCTGAACTGTGGTGTATCTTCTGTAGAGATGCTCTTTTAAACATTTAAGAACTTAATGACCATTTCCTTTAGTTGAAGTTACTTGAAAATATTTAAAATCTGTCCTTAACTTTGTGGCACGGTTGGCTGGTTTGTTTTTGTGGTGGGTTTTTGTTTGTTTTTGTTTTTTTTCCTCTTGTGGAAAACAACACTAAATATCTCTATGCTGAATTTGAGTACAGCAGCTAAGCCAAATAATTTGGGTTTTACGTATCTGCCTTTTGTAGTTTGAGAGATTTTTGAAAAAAAAAAACCAAAAAAAATTCCTTCTTTTTAATATTTGCGTTCCAAGAAGCTCCCAGCTAACATGCTTATTTTAATCTCTCTGCACCTGAAAGAAGCAATTCTGTGAATAGGATTTGATTGATGTTTTAGAAATTTAAAAATTCCAAAGACGGTTGATCTTGCTAGTGTACATTCTAATTTACAGATTCTTTTCCAACTATTAAAAAGAGACACTTTTGATAGTGCCTTAATTAGTTGAAGTTCTTAGTAGATGAAACAGATAATTTAATACTTTCTGGTGATTTGTCTTGGAATGTGTTGCTGGCCAGACAGGAAGCTGATTCTTAGCTCAACTGTGCCTGTCTTTTAAAATGTGATAGACCAAGTTTTTTTACAACTGGGTCAATACAGATAGATGTGCTTTACTTTTAGCAGTGGTTTGGTATCATTTAAAATATGCTGTTTCAACAGGCCTCCTAAATTTAGTTCAGAAAAGGTAATATAGAGCTTAGTTTCTAGGCAAAAAAGGAGTACATCTTTAAAGGTTTCTATCTTGAGTTGTTTTTATAAAATGTTTACTTCTTTCCAGTTTTGCAGTTGAGGCCTATCAACACTTCATGTGCAATATTTAAGTAGGTTAAAGTAGGAGTAATAATGTCTTTGCAATGTCCTATTTTCAATACAGAGGAAAAACTTTTCATCCACTCATCTGTTCATATTCTTTATATCAACATGTCACCAGTCGCAGGTAGTGGAAGACGTGAGAAGCGTTACAAAAATACCATTGAAGAATCAAGTGAGGAAATGGCAGTTTTAGCAGAATTGAACTAAAGTTTGTGGATACTAAAGTTTTGTGAAGGGACATGGACATAGAAAGGATTAAGGGTTATCTTACCACCACCAGGCTGGTGACTTTCTGGTATCATTTATTGGTCCCTGGTATTTCAAATAAATAAAGACTAAAGAGAGGATAAACTTTCAAGGGTTCTGCTTTTTTTTTTTTTAAAGACACCCTGGTAATTACAGTATTTTTATAGAGATCCAGTAAGTTGTGAGCCAAAAAAAAAAAAACCAAACCCAAAACAGAAAAACAAAACAAACAAACAAACCAACCACCAAACACCAACACACCACCAAACAAAAAATTATCTGGAATTAGAAAGGAACATTGCTGTTCTGGTGAATGGCACTTTTTGGAAACCAGGAACCTGCCTCTGAACTATTTGAAAAACAGGAAGCTTGTCTGATGGGTATTAATTAGCCTGGTGATTCCTGTGTTCTTAATTCTAAGGATTGTAATTCAGAAAGATTTAAATGGGTGGGTCAACAACAAGAGTTGTTGACACAATTCCTTGGTATTCTTGGGCATATCAAATCTTATGCAAAGTTGAAAAGAGACTGTAGCAAATTCCAGATTGTTAAATGTGGTTTTAGTGGTGTGTTGTAAGCTCCCTGTGTACCAAGTAAGAAAGAACCTGAAAATATGCCAGATCTTCGTAATCTGGAAGCAGCGAAGAGGTGGAAAATGTTTACATCAGCATCTTTGAGTTAAAAGCTAGGCTGTGCTTAAAACATGCATGGCTACTTTCTTTTCAACTTCCTCTGAGCTGGGATAAAGAATTAATGATATTGAGGTTTCATTGAAAAGTTAGTTGTCAGAGGATGAGTCTAGAATCGAAAATAGAAATGAGAGAGAACTACTGACATGGCACTGGCAATAAAATTTCTGGGACAGATAGTTTGAAAAGTGATGATCTTGCCTGGGATGTAGTGGGCATATTTCTTGCTGTGTAGAATCTCAGGATTGTTAACTAGAGAGACATTTTTTCTAACCAAGGAGTTCCTAGTATAAACTGAATCATAGCAAAATGGGTGAATGAACAAAGTTACAGAAGCAAACTGATTTGGCAGAGCTGCACATGGTGAACACTACACGAGGCATCTCTATTTTATATGCGTTTAAGCTCAGAAATGTCGGAATATGTCCTCAGGTATATATAATCATTGAAGGATATAAAAAAAGCTTTGCAAAAAGCATTGTCTGACAATTCTTACATTCAGTAGTATGAGATATGCAGTTCTAGACAGAACAATAGGCAGCCTGTAAAACCTCCTTGAAATTTATTTATTTCTGTGGCGTGTTTTTCAGGTTTAGATCAGAACCCTCTAGAGTGATACAGAAATATGAAGCAGTGGTCTGACAGTTATGATAATGAATCCATAGCTGGTTTGTGGAACAGCATGAAGACATTGAGAAGGTTGAGTGGTAGTCTGCAAGATATTTTCAGTTGACACTGGTCTATGGGTTGAAAAAAATAAAAAAAGTGAACTTGCCTACTGTGATGTCCAAAATCATCATCCTTGTTCTGTGTTGCCCCGTTCATGTATCAATCACATCTTCTGTTGTGGAAGCCCACCGTTGCTAGTGTTGTGTGATTTCCTCATATCTTTCTCTCAAGTGTTAATCTTCTGATTACCAGGCTGCTTTGGGCAGGCTGGTTTCCTTTGCTGTGCCACTTCTTCCCTTTCTTTGTCAAGAATTACTAACAACCCCCACTCCTCTTTTAAGATCTGTATTGCTAGACTGTTCAAGTTCCATCCTGAGATAAGACAGGTTAAATGGCAGACAAACTCAAGTTTAATAGTGAGTTTGTAATGTAATACAATTCACCTAGTTTATCTCTGATATTCAGCAGAATTAAGTCTGTCGTGCTTGTGGCTACCAACAAAGACTAATACGTGGCACAGTAGGAAATGTTTCTTCTAACTGTAAATAACAGCAAATACATCTGATGCTTTTTTGTAGGCATCTGTGGAAGTCAGGATGAACCCCTTTGAGACTTAGAAAGCAGCCCTCAGGGTCGTGGATCTCACATGACCTAGTTTATTCTTCATTAAAACAGATGGTATCTATCTGACCAAGGCAAACTTGGTTTTAAGAAAGAGCTGGGGATTAAAAGGATGGGAAGCTGGAACATCTGGGCCTAATTAATGGGAGCAAATAAAGAGGCAAACTGAGCATTACATTAGTCACCTACATCAGTAGCAAAATATTCACTACTCACTCAATTGTTTTAGCCAATCAAAAGTTGCAGGATTGGTTTTCCTAGCATCAAAAGTATCTAAAATTGCATCAGAAATATTCCCACATTCTTAATTCTTTTTACCAGGCTTCAAAGAGAGTAGGATCCTGGAAGCTGGCTATGGTATTTTGGCATAGTGTTAGGGAATCCAGCTTGTTTTGTAAGACTGAGAATGCCCTTATTGTGTTTGATACCTAGGCCAACCTGGTCTTCTGCAGTTTTTGGCCTCCTCCCTTTCTGTGTGTTTAACATGAGAAGGTTACTAATTGAGAAGATTGCTGGTGTTCCTTCAAGTTCTGCAACCACATTAAATTTGCAAAAGGATCCAAAAAATTTATTGTTTCTGTTGTAAACAGATTATACTGGATTAGTGGTTAACATTTTTCATGCTTGTTCTCTTTGCCCGTTTAGTCCCAAAAACCTTGAATCGTGTTATTGCCTGTTGCAAGTAGCACAGGCACTCTCCTCTTGCATTTGTTACTGATGGCCAGAAACCTTCATTTGCTCTGTGCCTTAGCAGGGAGAAGGGGACTGCACAAATAAACTACTATTACCTTGTAATAACTGTTTTCATGTGGTGTAATTGTCTGACGTAAGCATGTTTTTTTTCTCTAAAACTCTGGCATTACACGCTATAATAGAGGCAGGTAGGAATGCACACACGTTTGTGGAGGTGTGTGCGTGTGTATTGCTATCAGCAAGAGAGTACTGGGTAGATCCCAGGACTCATCCAGATTGGTACACAGTCCTTGAAGTTCTATTGTTTTGAACTAAACATTAAATAAATGTCAGAATATTTTGCAAATCTGTAAACACTGTATTTCCTTTAATTATTATGTGCAAGATGGGCAAGTACAGAATGTTTCTATTTTAAGGTAATTCTGATGAGTGTTTATTTATCTGTTACAGAGGGTCAAATTTAGCCGGTTGATGCAGCTGAGTTCTGAGGTGATCAGGACAAAAAACTGAACAATTCTTTCATGAGGATTAAGAGGAACTATAGCATGAGCTTAGTGTCTCTTCCCTGGGGGAGGGGGCAGGAGGCAGTGGTGCTTCGAAAGTAGACTAGCAACCTTGCCTTTTTCTGCTTTCAAAGCCATTCCCTCAAATTTATGGAGCTAGGCCTCCATCTTACATGCTGCCACTTTGCTGCTTCAATTTTTTTAGATTTCTTGAAGGTGAGGGGCAGGATTTCCACCTAGTCACAACAATAAGACCTGTTTTATAAAACAGATAGGTTTTCTTGACTGTACTGAAAAAATGTAAGAATACCTTGTTGCAGTCTCTGTGATTTTGAAGGAAGAGAATTTTAAAAATATTTGCAGGAAGTGGCTAAAAGCATGAGCAGAAGATCCAGACCAAATGTTTGAAGTGAGATATTTGAATTGTCATCTTTGTAGACAATAATGTGGTTGTCTGAAGACTGAGCATAAAAAGAAAAAAGCTCAACAGTTAGTCTTGTATGTGGCCATGCAAAGGCATAAATTAAATCCCATTTTGTTACTTCTATACAACCATTTTTAAGTTTGAGCAAGTTCCCCTGCTACTCCTTGTTAATGGCCCCACATGGTTAAAGTACGTGGTTGGAAAAAATATGTAGTACTTGCCATGTTTGCACTTCGCTTCTCTTTGCAGTGAGAGGAGTTTGACTGGGTAGCTTAAATGATGTAAGTAATTTCTAGAACATCAATATTATTTATTTTTAGCGCTTTAAGAGAGTGTATTGTTTGTCAAAAGTGCTGGAAGGGTGGTGGTTGTGTGTCTGGGTAGTGTCATTACCAACTGATGTAGGCCTAATGGATTTTCTGGGAAGACTTGAATGGGATGAAAATCATATTATGAGAAAAGACATCTGAAAACAAATGTTAGATGACTTCTTGGTCTGTATTGTCTTCTTGATTTCCATAGTTGCTTGAAACTGGGCTAAAGATGTTTGAAAAAAAAGACTGCCTGCAATCAGTTTGCAGCAACAAAACTGGTTAGGGAGGTTGTATGTTCTCGTCTGCATGTGTGGTCTTTTGGTTTTCCCGGAGGCTCCCTAGATTAGGTGCTTACCACTATTCCGGAATAGCCTGCCAGGCTTTGCCGCTCCTGGCAGAGACATTTTTTAAAGAGGCCATGTTTCCAAAGTTAGCACTGTTGCTAAATAAGTCCTCAACGGGTCCTTCTTTGAAAATGGCTGGAACTTGTGATTGCTACAATTATTACTGTTATTTCTGAGCAGCACCATTTGTAAAGTTAGACCAATAGCATAATGAAAAATTAAAGCATTCTAAACCAGAAATTCTAGGACAAGTAGAACAAGTCATGAAACATGAGATCACTAAAGACCTAGGAACAATTAAGTATGTATTCACTTAGGACTTTTTGTGTTGAATGTCTGTGGAAGCACTTTGTTCATACAAGCATTTAAATGCATACAAACCCAGCATTTTCACACGGGGCTGATACTGTTAATTTCCCTGAGTCCACATTTGGAAGTCTTAAACATGTAAGGTGATTTTCAGTTTTGTGCATTGCGACTGTACTTATTCTTGACAGTGTTTTTTCAGATACTCAGAACCTAAATTTTAGCTCCTAATTCTGAAATAACCTAAGAACATTTTTTGTCTCTGCACTCAATAAAGATGTAAATAATCAGTATTTTAAGTAGCTTGAACAGATGGCTCTGCTTGGAAGCTTTTGGGCGCTTTTTTTTTTTTTTTGTATGGGGTTTTTTTTCCTGCGAAGCCCATCCCCGTGAAAATAGGCTTGTTTTACAGGTATGGTCGTGTAATGTGACTGCATTGTTAAAGGATTTAATTGCATGATAAATTTTCCAGGGTAACCTGATGGCTTACTGCACAATAACAGCAGGCTTTATCTGAGGCCTATTTACAGTTTTCATGGTTAAAGGACTGTAACTCAGGACAGGTGGGAATGTAAAACTTTTTGGATAGAATCTTTTGTGCTTGGACAACTGTAATCCTTACTGGGTTTGTGTAATGAGAAGTTTTATCTCTAAAGCTGGTTTTGAAACCTGTATTGTTTGAAACCTGCACGTTGCATAAAACTAGATTGCTGAAGATGATAGTTTGTAGTTTGTAATGCAAGTTTTGTTTTGGTTTTTAGTAAATGTGCTGTTCTTGAACAATATTGTAAGTGACTGGAAAGAATAACAGTTAAATAAAATTTAAATGTTTTAAGTGAGAATACATATACAGAACACTTTTTTTTTTTTTTTTTAACAAATTCTTAAGTTCTTAAACCTACTAGAGGCAAAAATTCCCTTGTTTTCTCTCCCTTCCTCAAGTAATGCTGTTTTGGAAGTTAATTTTTTGATCTCTCCTGGTACCGCCCTGCTCCCTCCCCCCACAAAATCTATTTCATTTCACACACAAGCTCATCTTCCTGCACCCACTGCACCTCTTAGAAAATTGTCTTGTAGTATATAGGTTGATCATAACTGGTCAAAACAATCTGAAATCAATTGACATAGCAGTTAATAATACTGAAATAGTACTATGGGCTGCCTTCCTATGGTATGTGCAAAGAGGGGGATGATTGTGAACTTAAGTATAAGACTGGGTTTTTTGAAAAGCGTTTCTCAACAAGAAAGTGAGCTCTTACAAGTTAGGCTGTTGATTTGAATGCCAAACGTCCTTTATAGTGGCACATATTTCTGTCGAAGAATAGGATTAAAAATATCTGGTGTAATGTTCTAATGGAACCTACATGGCATTGTTTAATGAGCGAAAAAAGAATGAGCAACCACCACCCAATGAGCTGAAATGTGTGTTCGTCTTCAAATGTATAATGCTGCTGTAGCACAAATAGCACTGTGGCTAAATGTGCTAGTTTTAACTTTCATTTCAAACTAAGAAATACTCAGTTAAGTGATGTACAATTGTCTTGAGTGCAATGCACTTAAAAGGAGCTTTAATGACTACTTATTCAGTAAGAAAAATGCATAATACATTATTTAAAAAGCAATGTTTTTATTTTGCTTTTATGTTTTAAGAGTGAATTGAAAGAGTAATACATTATAAAAAAAGGGTGCCTGAAATCTACTTTTCCCTGTATTAGAACAATGCAGCACTATAGGCAGATTTTTTAAAATTTGTTTTTAGAAGGGGCAGCAACTTTTAAGTATTTTATTCCATCACTCTCTTATCCTACTGAATCACTTCTTCTCTCTTTGCATGTTTTAGGGAATAATCTCCTCACCTAAAGAGTTGCAGACAGCTGTTATCAGTCACTGAACCTTGGTAGATAAATATTTTGAATTTTTTTGTTGTTGTCAACAAAACAAATTTTGTATATTCTGTACTCCAAATGTTATGAGTTCCTACATTTGAGCCCTGATTTTTTTTTTCCTACCTTGTTTTAATACATAATGTATGGATAGGTTTTGTGTTCAGGAATTATTAAAATCCATTACAATTGAACATTACAATCTTGGTCAGTGATGATTTTTTTTATTTTTCTTTTATGCCACACACTGTGGATATATAAGCTGAATGCTACATTTGATCTTATCCTGCCCCTCCCTTCTTGATGAAAATTAAAACTGATCTCTGAAATTTAAGGAGAGTGTTTCCCAGCCTTTCTTCGGCACATGAGAACAGTTTTGCTTGTTTCAGTTATATTGGTTACATTTGAATCTTTTATATGATATAGTTTTTTTCTTCAATGCAACTCCCTTACACTTTCTCAGGACTGCTGCTCTTCTTGGCAAGAAATGCTTCCAGTATCTGTCCAAGGAGTGGCAGTATAACAGTACTGTTATTTTTATTAAATCGTTATAACTAAAAATTGAGAAATTCTAAGGAAAAAAATGTGTGTAAACAGGTAGAAAAAGTAGTACTGCTATACTGATGAGGAAAAAAAAAAAAACCAACAAACTATAACATAAACCAGGAATTGTGAGTTCTTATAAATTTTAATTTAGTAAATTATCTTTGTTTTTTTTCTTTTTTTATGGTAAGTTGACATTATTTCTTTGATTTTTCAGGCACAGGCACCTTTGGGCGTGTTCATCTGGTGAAGGAAAAGATGGCCAAACGTTACTTTGCACTGAAAGTAATGAGCATTCCTGATGTCATTCGACTGAAGCAAGAGCAGCATGTGCACAATGAAAAGTCAGTCTTGAAAGAGGTCAACCACCCCTTTTTGATCAGATTGTAAGTTGTTGTATTTTTTTAATTCATATAACTCATGTATAAGTCCATTTAAAGTGTTTCAGGGTCTCATTGCAAGCTCTTACGTACTTAACCAACACCAAGCATTTAATTTCTGTTACGTAGTGTAGATTAAAATATTTTAGTCTGAGGTCTATTTATTTTAGAAGTACTAAGAATTTAGAATCAAGAGGCATAATTTAACCGTTTAAGCAATAATTTATTATAAACTTTATCCTGTCTCTTATTTTCATACTGCAGAAAAGAAATTTTCCTAAGTGAGGGTAAAATACTAATGAAGAAATGTTAGGATTGGCTTATCGAAATGACTTCTATAATTATTATTGTTAGAATGGTGAGAAAATAAGTATTTCTACAGATATATTTCCTGTAGGTATCTAGATAAAGATATAATTAGATTTAAGTATCTGCTTTTTGAAAACTTTCCTGAACTTTACTTGTCCACACTTTATTTTTAAAGAGCTTAAATGATCACAGCATTTCTTGGGCTTTGTCATTCCCGTATTTGAGGTTAAGTGTTGAAACCTATTGAGAAACGTGATTTAAACACAGTTCATGAAGAATACTTTTTTTTTAGTGGAATTGTGATGATTCTGATGATCCCTTTATTAAGGAGAGAAGGTGTCATTAGTACACAGCAGTGCCTTTTGTGTATCTGAGTCTGTATTAATGGGATAACTAAACTTTTGGGTAATTGCACAGTTAATTTCCATTTATATTTTCTCAGGCATGGAAACAGGACCATTGACCAAGATTTGTTTTGCATTTATCTGCCTTCATCAGTTTTACATAAAATAAGGCAAAATTAGCCTTAGTTAATCTCTAGGTGCGGGGAGTGCAGCCTCCTCCCAGGGCTAAGAAAGTATCAGAGGAAAAAGAAGAGGCAAAAAGCATAGTAGTCATCGAAAAGATGACTGCAAGAGGAGGCTTTTTCCTTGGTGTGCTGTTTCTTTTTCCAGCATCATGATGCTCTTAGTAGCCAGCCAGTGTTCAGATTTCCTGTGTGTGGCGTAATATCATTGAGTTCTTACATATCAATATGTGGAGATTGAGATTTATGCAGGGAAGCAAGATGGAGAGGCTGAGTATATCTGGTTAGACTGCTTAAAATATGGACAAAACAGGGGGAACAGGGTTTAATGTGTATATATGTGTACATACATAAATTCTTTAAAAGAAAACCAACCAACCAAAAAAAAAACCCCAGTAAATCTGTGCATCTACAACGGTGCGGCAGGTGTGGGAATACAGGAGCTTGGGTGAGAAGTCAGACAGGGATGTGAGGGTTTGTGTCTGTACAGAAGTGATCAAAAATCTAAACTGATAAGTTTTCTTGGATTTTGTTCCTGATTTCCAAAACGTCAGATTTTGTAGTTGCCAAAGGAAGGACACAGTGCAAATGGAAGATCACTTCTCTGCAATGCATACATTCGTCACATCTTCTAGCTCTGTGCCTTTTCTGTTGTCATGTTCAGTGAGATGCTGCATCAGCTACACTCATGTAATTGTCCATGTGTGCTCCCTTTGTCCCTTGGCAAAGGAGACTCAATGCAACCTAGCTGAAATGAGGTAGTTAAAATTTGTCATGTTAATACTTGTGTGCTTTAGGTTAATCAAGTGTTCACATATTGTGATCACCAACTCTGTGACAAATAAAACTTTCTGCAGCTTTTTGTCGGGCTAACAGCTTCTTTCAGTCACTTCCTCCACAGCACAACACATGAGTTTTCCGATGAATTCTTTGGCTATACCTGATCAGCAAAAAGGGTGAAATTGTTTTTCTGTATAGTTCTGCTTCAGTGCCTTTGAACTGTTATTGGCATGGTCTGTTTTTTATACTTTCAATTAGTGTCACCACCTTAAACATGGAAAGCATCTTCCTCTGCTTACAAAACAAGGAATAAGTGCCAGTACAGCAAAATATGGGGGGTTTTTTGGCACTTCGTGGTGGAGAATTTTAAAGTAATGCTGCACCTGATTTATTTCTGGTGTTCATCCTTCCTATATATTCCTATGTATAAAGACGTTGATATAAGATTTCTTTTTTTCCCTTTTCCTGTTACTTGTGAAAAATGCTCTTACTGCTTGGGGAGATGTCCTGAATCAGTTTTTCTGTAGATACTGAAGTTATCTACTTAGTTTTTCAACAGTTTTCTGGCAATATTTTTTGGTTACTGGAGACTCCTAGGCAATCTTTGTCACAAACATGTGCATATGTTATAGGTCTGGGGTGCAGCAGTTTATATTGTGCAGTAATTTCGATGTATATCTTTGACCTTTTTCAAGAGAATAAGAATTAATAAAAATCATGCCTTATAAGCTAAAATGTGTTATTTGTCTGTAAGAGTTCACATTGGCATCCAAAGTTCATGTAATGAAGCTGAATTTTAAAATCACATGACATGATGCATATTATTCTCATTGCAGCTTCTGTGATTTTTCCTTTTTTGTACTAAAATACCACTTAAAGCAATTTATGTTGCAAGTATTGAAGTTCTTTATTTTGATGTTTTTCATTTTTAAGAGTTAGTTCTTGAAGAAATTGGTTCCAGTAAAAAGACATTGTTTCTACTATTCAAGGTCTTCCATTTTTTTATCTATCCTTTGTCAGATTTCTTCCTTCCTTTCCCCTGTGCGTTTTCTTAAATACGTGGTTTGCTTCATTTTGTCCATTCCTGTTCCTCTTTCTTTGTTTATTGTAGGTGCAACCTTGCTTAACTACTAAAAATACATCTCGAGTGTTTTTTACATAGTCAATAAAGATACTGTGAACATCATCAATAGGCAATTAATATTGTTCATGACTTTGTGATAGGGAAATAATGCCATAAAAGCAAAAGACAAGCCTGTGTGCTGCTTTTTTCTTAATCTCTTTGAAGAACTGGAGGAGCAGTTGCTGGTGTCTGATAGTCTGTCTTGTTTGATTGGTTGCCCTCAGTGCCAGTATCAAGAAAGAAAATCTTACTGAGCAAAAGTCACTCATAGGTTTGGGAGCAGAATTTGGTCTGCCTATCTGGCTCTGGACTCTATGCCTTTATTAGGAACCAGCTAATGAAGGGGGGAGGATAAAAGATAGAGAAAAAGATATTTGATCTTTCCATTCTTGTGATACTGCAGAAGCAGTTACTAGAAACTTAAGTAACTTATATTATGGTATCATTAAAGTAGGTAGGGATACAGTGTTATTTATCATAGTAACAGGGGTAGCTGTTTTAAAATGGTAGAATGTTCTTCAAGATGTTACCAGATACTTATTTTCTTTTTAACTGTTGAGTTACATTTGGGGGTGTGGTTGTTTAATGGGTATAGAACAAAAAACAGCTTAGTTTTGGGGCACTAGAAAAGAGCATTGATGTATTCTGTAATGTAGCATTTGAAAGCCATGTGGAATGGTTTTCTTTCTTCCTTGCACTCTCTTAATGAATGTACCACAACAATAGGCCTTACGTTAAAGGTAACAATCTGAGGACTAGAAGGTACTTATCATTAGGTTAATTCTGATGTACAGAAATGAGTCTTGTCTTGCTGTCATTTTTGCTTTTCTGTTGCTTTCGTTAAAGATAACGTAAAAGAGCAAGCACTGTGATCTGATGCTTATGTAGCAACTAATCACTTCATCTGGGGTTGTGTATTTCCAGGGAGGAAGGGTTAGGAGAGGTGAAGGAGAACTCTCTGGTGTCCTATTTTTGAATATATTGTCATAAACATCTTTACAAAAGCCGATTCTGCTCACCTCCCATCACTTTGGCAGTATTTGATTAAATGAAACGTGAGGTGTGTAACAATTGTGTGGTCTCAGAAGACTGGCAGTATACTCTTAGCAGAGACCTGTTTTGTACAATGCAACATGGTCTATCAGTTAGGTTTTCTTTCTTAGAGACTGTGCTGTGCGCATCCTGAACTATCTCTTGCTTTTCAGGTTAAGTTAGCTACTTGAATGTCTGTTACGTAATCCTGCAAGTTTCTCGGTGTTTTACTTTTTGCAAAATGGAAACCATAAATTAACTATATATGTAGTTGGGGCAACAGTGATCATTTAACAGAAATTTACTGGTAAAGCAAATGAGAGAGATAATTTGTTTATTCAATAAAGTAATACTTTTATTACAGATTTTGGACCAACCATGATGAACGTTTTTTATACATGTTAATGGAATACGTGCCAGGAGGAGAACTTTTTAGTTACCTGCGCAACATGGGGCGTTTCAACAACAGCACAGGACTGTTTTACTCAACAGAAATTATTTGTGCAATAGAATACCTGCACTCCAAAGAAATAGTTTACAGAGACTTAAAACCTGAAAATATATTACTAGACAAAGAAGGACATATCAAGCTTACAGATTTTGGATTTGCTAAAAAGCTGGTTGATAGGTAAGTGGGTTTTTTGTTATGGTTTAACATGCAAAATGTAATTACAGTTGTAAGAAAAAAGTTTTATTTCAGAGCTTAGCATTTGACCTAATATTCCATGTAGTTCACACATGTCAAATCCCTTAATATTGGGAATATTCTTTAAATGGCTGTTTGAAAACTGATACTACATCTTAGGTATAACTAGGAGCGACATCACAGATAAGCTACTGTAAAAAAATATTTTATATGAGCAGGTTTTTAAATTTAATTTGTCAGCAGTCATTTTGTAAAAAGTGAGCTCAGTGAAGTAAAATGAGCAAATATTGAAATGTGTACATCAATACATTAAATGGGACATTAATCTTCCATACTGGCTGAATTGCTCAATGTTTTGTAAGCTGTTCTGCTTTCGTTTTAGAGAGATTTTTGAAATGTGGCAATAACATTTTAGAACGATGCTGTGTTTTCACTAGCCTGTTGTTAAAATGTAACTGAAAAATCTACAGAAACAATAAGGCCAGCTTCAGCAGAAGTATTTGTAACTTCTACAATACCGTCCTCCTTATGTCTGTTTTATTAGTTTATGTAAACTTTTTGATAATGCAGAGGTTTTTTTCCCCCCAGTGATTTCTCTGTTCTCTTCATTTGAACTACCCTTCCAAGATTATAATACATGTTCTTAAAATGAAGAAAAGAGCCATAATTGGAATTGAAAATAAGGGAGGAAAAAACTAGCCTGTCCTACTAGAAAAGCAGTGTTACAAGGTTTGGTGTTATGCCCTAGGGCCCCCTCTTGAGGGCGACCACATCTGGTCTAGCTGAACAGTCTAGCCTAGTAAGCGGTAGGCACTACATAGGTGCTCATCCTCTACACTGTCTGCTTTACCTGTTTGATGCTGCAGTTGCCGAGGGTGTGAGGTGCTGTTGGGGGCAGAATTCTACAAGATCATGTTGAAATTAAGGCGGATCTGAGGGATCTACTCTTAACAGATCCCTTATGAAGCAGAAGTGCATTGGGACACATCAAGTCGTGTTACGGAGGTCATAAATGCTGCTTCACTATGGGTTACATGCTCCCAGTGCTGGGTTGGCTCAGCACAAAAGGATGGTAGGCAGCTAATAAGTACACTGGTTCTGTTCACCCTTAAGATCTAAAAGTGTGTTTTAAAACCATAGACTTTTAATATCAGTGTGATTGAATTCAGTTTCCACTGGGCAAACAGATAGGTATATGAATGTTGGTGTTTATTAAAAATATTTTGGTTTTAAATTAAAATAACCTTTCTTGGGAAGAGGTAAGGTTAATTCCATGTAAAAAAGTAGGACAATCTCTTTCAATAAGACATTCTCATACAGATTCTTATGACTCCCTTTTTACATGTAGATACTGCCACTTAGTGGTTATTCTTAATTTGGATTTCTGTGGGTTTCAGGCACAACAGAAGTAACCCTTCATTAAATAAGGTGATAGTTAACATAAAATATATTTTTCAGTCTGGGAGAGGAATCTACAAGAGTAAAATTGTTAAAATACATTGTGGGACATCAAAACAAGTTATGAAAGTTATCACTACTTTTTTTAGTTGGGGTTTTTTCACCCTGTCTTCCTAGGTCTGGTGAAAGGTACGGTGTGGGGGAAGTTGATCAGTTTGTGTTGAACTGAGTCATAGAATGCTGTAGTTACTATCTGCTTTCTAAATATACAACACGTGACATAAAATGCAGAACACAAAGTTGGAAGGACGAGGACTTTATTAGTTAGAGCATGGTAGTTACATGTACAAGTCTGATTCTCTTCCCCTGACTTTATAGTATTCACTCCACCAGCTGGCTGTTGTCATTTTCACAGTGCTGGTTTTGCCACTGTAAAAACACAGTTGTCGGCAATTTACCCACGCATGCACTCCAGTAGGTTCTTTTGTATTACAGACTTTGACCTAAAGTATAGGAGATGTTTTGTCATTTTTGTCATAGAATCACAGAATGGTTTGGGTTGGAAGGGACCTTAAAGATCATCTAGTTCCACACCCCTCTGCCACGGGCAGGGACACCTAGACTAGGTTGCTCAAAGCCTCATCCAGCCTGGCCTTGAACACTTCCAGGGATGGGGCATCCACAGCTTCTCTGGGCAACCTGTTCCAGTGCTTCACCACCCTCTCCGTGAAGAATTTCTTCCTGATACCTAATCTGAATCTCCCCACTTTCAATTTAAACCCATTACCCCTTGTTCTGTCACTACAGGCCCTTGTAAAAAGTCCCCCCCAGCTTTCTTGAAGGCCCCTTCAGGTACTGGAAGGCTGCAATAAGGTCTCCCCAGAGCCTTCTCTTCTCCAGGCTGAACAAGCCCAATTCTCTCAGCCTGTCCCTGTAAGAGAGGTGCTCCAGCCCTCTGAGCATCTTCATGGCCTTCTCTGGACTTGCTCCAACCAGTCTATATCCTTCTTATGTTGGGGGCTCCACAGCTGGATGCAGAACTCCAGGTGAGGTCTCAACAAGAGCAGAGTAGAGGGGGAGAATCCTCTCTCTTGACCTGCTGGCCACACTTCTGATACAGCCCAGGATCCAGTTGGCTTTCTGGGCTGCCAGCACACACTGCCAGCTCATGTTCAGCTTTTCATCCACCAGTACCCCCAAGTCCTTCTCAGGGCTGCTCTCGATCCATTCTCTGCCCAGCCTGTACTCATAGTTGGGATTGCCCTGACCCAGGTGCAGGGCCTTGTACTTGGCCTTGTTGAACTCCATGAGGTTGGCAGTGGCCCACCTCTCCCACCTGTCAAGGTCCCTCTGGATGGCATCCCTTCCCTCCAGCGTGTCAGCCGCACCACACAGCTTGGTGTCATCAGCAAACTTGATGAGGGTGCACTCAATCCCATCAGCCATGCCACTGACAAAGATGTTAAACAGTACCGGTCCCAACACCGCCCCCTGAGGAACATTGCTCGTTATTTGTGTCCACTTAGACATTGAGCCATTGACCACCACTGTCTGAGTGCAACCATCCAGACAGTTCTTTATCCATCAAGCAGTTCATCTGTCAAATTGATGCCTCTCCAGTTTAGAGACAAAGACGTCGTGTGGGATGGTATCGAAGTCCAGGTAAATGCCATATGCATAGCATGTCATATTTTATGCACAGCAAACATCTATACACATGAACGGTACACGTATGTATGTGCGTATGTGTATACATATATATACAGTGAAAAGTATATATGTTTTTCAAACAGCTGTGAGGAAGCATACCACTTAAGACCAGCTGTTGTTTTCCTAGAGAAACGTGGCATGTAAAATAAAACACGGTCTGCAGAAGACCTTCAATACAAATACACATTTCTTGATACACATTATTTCCTATCAATTATTCTGTAGTTGCTTCACTGAGATTTATCTGTAAAGATTTTCCTTTCTTTCCACTATTATGTGTGAAAGCGTGAAGTGTTCACCATGTCCTCTACAATTAAGTTGCTCTTTAGATAGAGTGGCTGGCTTGTAGCTCATGTTCCTGCTGTGGGAAGCAGCCTGCACCTTCTTGTTAGCAAATTTTGTGGAGGACTAGACTAATACTTTTTATCTAGAGAAAGAGGAAAGAGAAGATGTTTTCTTGTGTCCTTCTGTTCTTTATTGATATGTCCTTCTGTTTATCCTTGTTCTTCCCTTTTTGATCATAATGTGCTTTTAAAGATTCCAAATTTTTCTCCAAAACAGTGTGGTTGCCTCAACTGCTGTTTCTTTCTTGTCTTTTCCACCTGGTTCCTTAACTGAAGACTTAATAACTTTTTCAGTTTCTTGTAAGTAGATTCACATCAAATAGATGTGCCATTAAATGGGGGCAGTGTCAAGACTTTTTTTTCCTAAATTTTACTTCCTAGTGCAGCTAGGGGAGTTCAGCTTATGTTGACCTTTCCTTAATTTATGGATTCCCTTTTGCTTGAATGAAAAAGATGTTGTTATTAACCTGTGAGGTAATTGAGGATTATTTTAATTACATTGTCACCAGCAAATCATATGGGTCCTGGAAGTCATGGTCAAGTGTTAAACTGATTTTTTTTGTTGTTGTTGTAATCTAAATGACCTTGATAAGGGATGTAAACCATCTTTGCTGAATTTTTGCAATTGTTGATGAATTTTTGGGATGACCGGTTTGGGACATTGTACCGCATACTATGGCTTATGCATGAAAACGACTGTTCCTGCCCAGTCTAAGTTATTTGTACAGCCCTTCTCCCCAGTTGCAGTAAAACTGGTAACTGCTTCATGTGCGGAGCTGGCTAAATCAGTATTAATAAGAAATTGTCCAATGGATTGTAATCCAGATTTTTTTAATTTGGGGGAGGGGAGACTGTTTTAAAAGACAACAAAGCTTGGTTGTTTTACTGAATTACCTTGTCCTGATCTAGGGAACGGCTAGATGGCAGCAGTGTGTAAAGCAGTGCTGTACGCGAGAATGTTCTTGGGTATGCTTGACTTGGAAAATGCGAGTTTATATTTCCTAGCAATAAAAATTATGACACCCTTTTATATTAAAATCTGAAGATGTATTTTTTATGCTAACTAACGTAGTTAGTAGAACCATGGAGAACTTGGGTGCACAGTGTGTCTTAATGTATTCTGACAGTTTAGCTGGAGCAATTTAGCTTTTGTCATATTAAAATGAGGCCTAAAGAAATTCAATTCTGTGTATCATCAATCTTTATTTAAAGTCTTGACTTAGTGTACAGCTCCTCATTCTTGACCTTATGTATTTCGTATGAATCAAGGCTAAGGCTTAAAAACCACAAATAAACAATAGCGGAAAGGAAGCACCCAAACATTCTGTTTAAAATAATTCAACAATCTCAGAAAAGTGCATTATTTAACCCTGACCAAAAAAAAAAATATTACTCAGTATACAGGCATCTTGAATACCCATTTATATTTAGGAAAAAGTTTAAGTTTAGCAGAACAGTGGTAGGAAAAACCTACAAGTTAAAGAGGTATGTATTATTTCTAAAGGTCATTGCTGTTAATCTTAATGTTTTTGTTCAGGACCATGATACCACTTTGATTCACACCTTGGAGAAGATTCTTCCTTCAGTCAGAAATAAAACAATTAGAGTTACTTTTGCTGCAAGTTAGGAATTCTGTGCAGTGACTATTGATTTTAGGATTGTATTTTTTGTCATTTCTGACTAGAACTCTTCTTAAAATGCAATATGCTTTTATTTTTTTCCTTATTCTCTGATGTTATTTCATGTTCTCTTGAACTGATGAGCACTTCTTCAAAGTTTTCTCTTCCAACTTGCCATCACGGAAGTGTAATTTAGTCAGAATGAAAGCACATTTTTTTTCTTTAACATGTATTTAAACATAAGTCAAGATAGTGAAGTCTCACAAATTCTCAAATAAGTATTTTTACAAAGAAGATTTCACATTGCTGAAAGAAACCATTTAAGATATTGTGTATTTCAAATCGTAATTTGGTCTTTGTAAAAATTAACTTCTTACCTTCAATTTTTTCATTAAATTATAGAACTTGAAATACACATTTTAATTGGGTAGCAATATAACATTTTAATATCCTGAGCTTATATTAAGAAAGATATGACTAAAAGTTACATGAACATATATAAAAAATAGTATTACTTACATATTTCACAGTTGCTTAACTATACCTTGTTAAGTATTTTAAATAATTAAAACCACAACATGTCTCCCTTTTAATGGATATTATGGGAATGATGACAGATTACCTTTCAATTAAAGGTATATACTTAAATTATTTAGATTGTAAAAGGAATCTTTAAACCAGTACATTTTATCTCCCCCTCTTTCTCTTGTTTTTTTTCCTAAACAAAATTGCTTTTTGCTGGAAAAGGCCAATAAGCTTGCCTTTTGCTGGGCCTGTCAGAAGACTGCCAGGGTTTGCAGCTTACAGGATGAAAACCACTGTTAGTAATTTCAAAGCAATGTGTAGCCTAACGGATAGAGTACCACACCAGTAGTTGGGAAACTCAGTGCACAGATGTTTCCTGCAGCCAAGAAGTTTTGTAATTTTCATCTCTCTCTGTTATAGCAGAATTGGAGAGCATCACCAAAGCAGACTGTTAAGATCTTAGAGGTCTTTCTTTTTCCTCTTGTTCCTATATACAATTAATACATAGCCATGTGTGGGATACTTCCTATTTGTGGGTTTGTGTTTTTCTGTTGCTGTTATATCAGTTTCACTTCAGTCTGCTTTCCTTGTTTGTGTTGTGGGGGTTTTTTCCCCTCTCTTTTTTTCTTCTTCCTTCTATTCCTCCCAGGACATGGACGCTCTGTGGCACTCCTGAGTACCTTGCACCAGAAGTTATACAAAGCAAAGGCCATGGAAGAGCTGTGGATTGGTGGGCCCTGGGAATTCTTATATTTGAGATGTTGTCAGGGTAAGTGATAATGATTACTATATCACTATATATATATATATATATATATATATAAAATAGTTTTGTTTATTTATAATATTCAGAATAGAAAATTTGGGCTAAATTTATTGATATGCCAGTTTAATTTCTGCCTCTGAAGAAAGGAATTGGGAAGGTGTACAAAAGAGCATTCTTCACTCTTGTTACTGGGATCTTTTAGTTTTTTGAGTTTGTTGGTTTTGTTTGTTTGCTGTACTTAAGCCATTTTTAATGACTCCACTTTTCTTTGAAACTTCTGCAATTTCTAGTATATTAAAATAATATTTGCAGTGGGAGCTTTAGTCTGTCAACATGGGTAGTGGAAAGTAAGAAGACTTCTATTAGTACAGATCGTATTACTACTTATCACTGGTTTTCTTTAAACCAAAGAAAAAAGAACAGGGAAAAGCTTAAAGGGTTTGTTTGGAAAGGACTTTGCTCAAATGCTACTTTTGATGTTTTGGAATTTGTTTGATAAGCAGTGTTTCCAAAAGATACAAATTCAAACTGAAGAGACACTTTCTGGCATTAATATAATTAACTGTCTTAATTTGCTCTGATTAAAAAAGAAATCTTTATGTTTTTCCTTGGTTTTTATCTTAGCTATATCTTTTGAAGGTAATTGGAGAAGAAAAAAAACCAAACAAACAAAAAAACCCACCACCAAGCGGGAATTTAGGAAGAAACAGGCTTTGCCATTGTTGGTGCAGTAGAAAAAATGCAGGTGAAAGGAAGGCTTTCATAGCTTTGGAATAAACATGGTATATTTCATCAGTTTTGGTTTTACAGTTGTTAGGACTTGGTTTTGATTCTAGGCCCAGTGTGCTCTATGCCTTCTTGCTCCCTGAATGTGCATTGGGTTGCCCCTATGACCTTTCATTCTGGATCTGCAGCCTCACGGAGTCAAGTCAGAACAAAAATATCTTTTTATTTTCTTCCTTTTGCCTATGCACTACTGTCAGCTCAGGGTGACTTTGGTGGCTCTTCTGGTGTTTGGACAGGCTGGTCAGCTTGCCTGAGCAGACAGTTTCCCTGAAGGATGATCACTTCAGAGTTCCAATCCATTGCGTATGTTTGCTGTGAAGAAATCCACCCACAGCATCAAAACTTTATCCCAAGACAGCATTGCTGCCTGCTGCCTTAATGTCCAGGAGGCTTGCATATGCATTTACTTTGAATCTCAAGACGATTTCTGGACAGAAAAGGCATAAAAATGTACTAATAGTTCCCTACTGCCCCAGGCAGACTTGGCTGACTGGTATAATAAAAAGTTATTTATGTAGGCTGATCTGTTCAGAGTCCAGGCTTCACCTTTCTTCCACCACTCCCTGTAGGGCTGAACCCAAATAGGTCAAGGGAGCCCTTGGAGGGATGAAAGGAGCAAGAGGTTCCCAGCAGCCTTGTTGCCACTCATCGCAATCCTAGACAGCATGAAGGCTGTAGATGAATGTGTCTGGTGCTGTAACATTAGCGCAGGTGCTACCATCTCCCAGCTGTGGCTGAGTGATTTACCTTCCTGCCACGTGCTTCGGTGGGACTGCTTTCTGGTCTGTGTGGTGTCAGTGTAAGTGGTGTTCTTCCTTTCTGTGTCTTACAGAGGTGCTGATAGGATTCTCTCTACTAGAGCAGTAATAGAAACATGTTTTCCAAAGTTAACATGCTGACTAAAAAGCAAGATTTCATTTCTGGAGTCAGTGAGACGTTGAGACTCCAGGGCACTGAAGTTTGGCTGGTATATATTCTTCATAAAAATGGGAGCAGCTGCAAGCATTTCTGTGTAGGATCTTCTGTGTCCTGCAACCATCTGGCTCACGTGATGAGATCTGGATTCCCCCTAGCTTAATATAAACACTTTGGCTATAGACACTTAACAGAGAAAAATGACACATTTCTGAAAGGCAACTGAGATCTTACATAGACTGATTGACAGAGCAGCTGTCTGCTGCATGGTATTTTGTAACGGTTTTTACTACAGTTTTTGTGTAGATATGCTCACCATAGGGAATGGATGGCTTTTTTTTTTTTTATAGTGTTTGGGTAGAGTCTGTATCCAAAGCTGGGGTAGGCACACCATCCAAGTTGGTTAGTTGGGTTTTTTTGAGGGGTGGGGGATTTGAGGTTTTTGGGGTGGTTGTGTTTTTTCTGAGGGAGAAGAGGGGAGTGGGAAGATTCATACTACTTGATTAGGTTTTTTAAGATTATGGTGTTTGGAAGGTTGAAGGGAGCAGATCTTGTGGCTTGTGTGTGCTTCCTTTAAGAGGGCAGGTTGTCACATAGGGGGTGGTATTTTAGCATTTTATCAGCCTTTTGCTGCTGTTGGCAGTAGTGGTTTAAAATGCTTTTCCTCACCAACTCAAGATGTGGCTTGATATTTACTATAAAAGCTATGAATGCAAAAACAGTCCTAGGTAACTTTATCCCTTGAAATTCAAAGAAGATTTTAAGAACTATAAAAAGTATTTGAAGGTGAACAAAACCTGACTTCACAACTAAGTTATTGTCTGCAAGTAAATTACTTAAGACATTTGGTAGTTATTTCCTGAAGTTACTCTCCCTGAACCCCAAAAGCAATTGGAAAGAATTGGTAGATGTGTGTGTGTGTATAAGGAAATGGTCTCTCTGAAAACAAACAAAACCACACTTTCCTGTTCTGTGGTGTCTTATTTCTCTAAGTTGATCTCTAGAGGCCTATGGAATTCTAGTTCTGCACATACTAGATTTAAGACAAGGTCCCATTCAGGTATAAGATAGTAAAATGTAGAAAAGGGAAAGAACAGGGAGATACAAGTCAGTAGAGGGAGTTGAAAGATCTATTTATTATGAGTAAATGTGTTCTGTTACTATCTACCATAGAGAAAAATATACTTGTTATTTAACGTTAGATATGTTAGGTCACAATTGTACTGACATGAGATGTGTAGCTAACTGAACTTTCTCATTTGGTGAGGGCTTTGTGTTTCTGTCTCTGCTTTGGTGGTCATATGTGATGGGCTGGTCTGTCAGTTCAGGTAGCTAATGGTTCCTGTCTATGGCTTCATATTCCCACGCCTTTGTGTTTTCCCTTGATGTTTTACAACTTTTCTTCTTCAGTGCTAAAAGGATGTGTTATCTTCGAGACCAATGTCAGTGCCATTCTTATGCATCAGTTAGCAAAAGGAATGGTTTGCAGCTGCTGTCCCATATACAGAGATATTTTATTTCATTTTTAGCTTGTTTTCAGATGGTGGGAAAAAAGGCAGCTGTTTGTGTTGTGGTGTGAAGGCAGTCTGAAACTCAAGGGGGTTGTTGTTGATTTATTAGGTAGCTTCCAGCACAATACTTCTGTTGTTTGGTCTAAAATCTGTGCTGTATTGCAGATTGACATAGGCAAGTAGTATCAAAGTCCAGTTATTTGGTTTGTCTATAAGAAAACTGGAATCTTCCAAAGCTGTTCTCATTTTGCATGTACAGTTCAAATGCACTTTAAGCAGTATTGTCATTAAATTGCTACATAGCCGTGTGTGATTTAAATTTCTCTCAAGAACTGTAGATATAGTAGCTTTGGATTTTCAATGTGGGAAAGGCAAAGAACAATTTAAACATGTACATGTGTAAAAACATGTACATAAAACTTACTCTGCTTGATTTCACACCTCAGTAGTGTACAGAATGTTTGGAGCTGGAGGAAGAAAACCCTGCATTTCATATGAATCTGCGGCACCTTTGTAATACATCGTTACAAAGTGTGATTCTACTTGCTTTATGCATTTATAGATGCTAATATGTAGTAACAAATACGAAATTGGAAATTGAGTGTACTGTCTGTCATCTTGCTTTGAAGAATGTGAAGGACTAATGTTGCCTGACTGAAAAAGAAACTTTATATGATAGTCTTTCTGGTATGGGAAAATTTTATGTGTGTTAGATATCTATCATGTTTTCCTTGTTCTTTAGTGTCAAAGCAGGAATTTATAAAAACACAAATATTTTTTTCTGAGATTCCTATATTTTTCAATTTTCTTGGTAACTGAGACTATTCAGTTTTTCATAATGAAGCTACTGGGGTTTTTTAACCTTATGCATACAGACATCTTTATTTAACTATTCTGATGGAATTTGGTTTTGTCTGTGGCTGAATTTTAAAGTATTTCAAAGGAAATGATAATCCACTTGACCATCATCTGAACAATGAAGAAATTAGTGCTTCTGAAAACACTTAATAAAATAATACGTAGTACTTGTGGAGGAATAAGCTAGTTTGAGTAACGTAAAATTAAGGAATGAAAATGAAATGAAGAAACATTATTTTCACCCTTGTCTGTGCTACCAGTGACTTCCAAAGCCATCAGCACTGTATTTGTATGTGTATGCATGCAGTTAAGTTCTCTTTGAAAGTAATTCTAAAACATTAGGCAAATGGGAAAATGTTTTGAACGTTGGACTGTAATAGTGGCTGGATGTTATTAATACGGTCTATATTCAGAATCCCTTTTTTCTATTCTCTAGGGGTTTTGAGAGTGAAGCATAGTGAGAGGGATGCTTTGGTCATGTTACAGAAGTCAGAATGGGGTGGAGATTAGTGAATGAGTAGTTAGTTATTTTATTTCCCTAAAATGTTTCCTGTGGCAATTTCTGAAAAGGTGGCTGCTGATCTGAAAACCTGTTGGCACTTAGGCTAACCTGCTTGTGTCACCCCTACTGATGGACCCATACTCTGAGCTTCTTGCAGTAATTGGGATATGTGTTATACAAGTAAAGGAAACGCAACAGAAAACTCTCAATTCTTCCTTGTAGCTGTAAAACAAGTACTCATCTCTCTATTAACTCATAAATTAATGAAAAGCTTTTCACAAAATAGTAAGTGTAGAATTTTATTTTCATCTTGATTTACTGATCATCATGGGAAGATTATGAAATAAGTACTTTATTTGTCCAGCACAGAAAGACAGCTGCACTATGAGAGAATTTCAGGTTCTGAACAGTGTCTCTCAAACCTTCTCTAACAAAACATATACTTAATTCAAGACATACAATAGGTAACTGAACTGGACAATATATAAATATGAGGATCCTTTACCACTTTACGTAGAAACTGGTAAATAAGGATATGGCTTGCAGTTAAAGGACATGATCAAAAATGGTAATGCTGTTTTGGAAAGTACACCCTTGGGTTTTATAGATAAAGCATTTTTTACTTTTAACACTGAAATTTGTTTCATAATTGATACTTTTCCTATGCTAAAGTAACAAAGATCTTTCTTGTGATACTTCAGTTTGAATCCTATATTCAATTCAGTGTGTTGCATACAAAAATGTTTTCTGTTTTGCAATAACAGTCTTAAGTTATTCTTCAAGTTAGTATTTGATTGTTGATGCCCTACCATAGAGAACTATATAATGAATGAATTCTGAGGGGAATTACTATAACATAATATTGTTTATAATATTTTTAGAAATCCTTTTTCTAACCTCTAAAAATTTGCTGTATTAAAATAGGTTTCCTCCATTTTTTGATGACAATCCGTTTGGTATATATCAGAAGATTCTTGCTGGCAAAATAGATTTCCCGAGGCATTTGGATTTATATGTAAAGTAAGTCCATGACTCCAAACACTGTCTTTTATGTTCTAAACACCTCCTGAGCATTTTTTCTAAAGGATCTTCATAGAAACCAGATACCAGGTTTTCTAAAACATTATGTTGAAAAACATTTTAGGTTACGTTTACTCTTGCAGTCTAAGTAAAATTATGTTTGGTAGACTGGAGATAGAGTTGTAAGGTAGTATCTGCCTTTCTTACTTTTCTGCATATTTTGGAATATTAAATGCTTTTTCACCTTGTAAAAAGCTCATTGCTACCAGGTTGGTGCGTGGAAGGAAAAAGAGGGGAGAAATTTGAGGAGCTAATTTAATATGAATAAAAAATAGGAGAGCAGGAAGTGAACACTAAACTGTTCCTTTGTTTGCATATGTACCAGATAAGTCACTCTCAACATAGCTACTTGAATGAACTTTCTGATACTTTAGAAGTTCCACTGTAAAGTCAACTTCTGCTTCTGGTAGGAGGGCCCCAGTTCAATATGCAGTCATATATGTGCAGCTGTGGGTTTTATTCATAGTATTATGTAACCGTTACAGGTCTCTTGCAGTTGAAATGCCTTTTTTCCCCCCTTATTTAACAATTCCATAATTGAAATAATTGTTAATAAACATTATATCAGAGTAAATGTAATTTCAAATATGAAGTTTCTCCTCAGAAGCAGACATAATTGGGTGAGTGAGGACAGGAAGTTATTCTTACATTCCCAGGTTAACCATTCAAGGTGTTTTGAAGAAGTGACTTTAGAGGTGGCACTTATTTACTGTCACCTCTGGATAAACAGATAAAATGTAGTATCGCAAATCTAATGAAATTGACCAGCTTTCTCTAAACTTTTATGAATTCTCTTGCAAAAGTAATCATTTGTGGACGATTTTTTTAAGCCTCCATTGAATCATCAAGTGCACTGAATCAAACATGTTTACACCACTTTAGGCTGATTAGTGTCTCCGATTTGTGTCTGTTCTTATCACAGTTTTCCCTTACAAACTCGATGCTGTTCAGAATTTAGCATAGTCGTCTTGTCTGGTCCTCCTAACCATCTGTCTTAGGAATAAAACTGAGTTTCTCACATAATATTCTGTGCACTAAAGTATAGGAGTGTGAACAGAAGATGAACAGCTCAAATTAAGTTATTATCACAAGCAATCTTTCTAACATGATGAAAGCATTGAAAAGTAGAGGTGCTGTTAGTTTTTGTTTGTACTCGACATTCACACCATCACTGATTTCTGCTATCCAAAAGATCCCTGATTCTGTGAAGTTTTGCAGGTAGTAAGAATGCATATGCAGGTTTTGCAGTTCAGTCTAGACATTACTGTCAATGAATTATAGAGTACATTAATCAACATAGTGGTTGATAGACTTCTTTTCCCAGCTTTACTTATCCAGGTGATCTTTCAGTGTATGCTTGGCAGCTCATTTCCATTACACTTCTGCCTTTAAGGGGTCTCTTGGGATTCTAGCCTGGGCTTTCCTGCTTTCACACCTTGGTTTTGGGTAACCTCATTCATTTGCGTAGTTTCACCTACTTTCTGCAATGGGTTGTTCACGCAATGTATCTCTCTTGTTCCATCAACTCCTCTTCCTTTTTTAAACCACAATATGCAGAACTGGATAGTCTTTGACATCTCTGCACCATTAGCTTAAAGCAAGTGCCGAAATTCTTTTGTCCTAAGAAGACCGTCTACTTCTTAACTTATTTGTATCCTATTTGCTTTCTCTGTCTTCTTTCTTATCAGTTGGTATCTCAGCAAGGATGAAGACTATCTTGGGTCCTGTCACATCCAGGCAATGTCTGAAGTATTAGTGCTATACAATGTTTATAACAATAGAATTTAGGTCTCTGCTCTTAGGCAGCAAAACTATTTTCCATTTTGAACTTGTAAGAAAACTTTTCTACCTAGATGTACTACATAACCTCACTGGTTGATGTTTTTCTACCAGCCCACACCCTATCACCCTTCCACAATTGTTACCTTTTGAACTTGTACCGTTTTTCCTTTCCCCCGTGCTGCATGATGTTCCCTGTCTCCTACTGTTCTCTGTGACTGCTGTATTGTGTAAGCACTGTTCCTTCTGGCCTGAGCTGGCATCTCTTCACACTGCTCTGTACTGTGTCCCTTATTTTAGCCACCCTGTCATTTGGTCAGATGTGTTCTCCAAGACCTTTGTCCTATATACATAAAGTCCTTGACACACTTGACCATTAGTTCAAATCTATTCTGAAGAGCAACTTCTGCCATGATGGTAAATTAACCAACTAGAAATTCCAAAATAAGACTGTCAGCAGAATTTTGTGTTACTGCATTTCTGATTAAACATAAGTATTAACTGTGCTCCACCTATTTCTTTGGCCACTAATGACTTTATAAGTTATTTCTTTATATTTTTCTGGGTTTGCTTTTATAAACTTTTCTTTGCAAAGACAGTTTTGGAAAATACCAATGAAACCTCAGTGCTGCAGCAATCTAATGACTATTTGTCTGGAAAGAACTTGATCTAGAACTCCATTCCCCAAATACGTACAGAAACATATCTATTGGATTGACTTTCACATGATCGTTTCTAAATTATTCTTTAGAAACTGCAGAGTAAAGCAGCAATAAACTACCTACTGCTTGATTCAATTTAATGGATTTTTTCTTTCTATTGAATGCAGCAAATGTCTTCATCTTTAGTGACAACACAGTGTCACTGAGAAAGCTCATCCCTTAACTCTGTGCATTTCAAAGATGAATTTTTGAAGCAAGCCAAGAATCGTCCATTGGATGTTTTCTGACTATATAGGAATAGGAAACTCCGTGATTTATCTTTGGCTATATAGCCTGTGAATCTAGTTCTGGGTTTCTGGATTTCTTTTCAGTCCCACTTCTGTTTTAAAGTATGGTTATAGACCAGACTGTAAAAGGAGTCAGTCACATGATTTAGTCTAATCCAAACATTGGAATGGCTGAAATGAACATGCGAGTTTTAAAAAATGCTTTCTACCTTGATGTTTTTATTCTCCTTTTATCTGCCAATTGAATATTTTTCCAATTGAATTTTAGAACTATATTCCTGCCAAATACAACTGTGTTTCAGTCTAGCATGTTCACTCAGTTCATATATTCCTTGTGCATATGCTTTTGTGATTTCAAGGGTAGGTGACAGCATACTGGGTTTGGGATAGAAAGTGTTACAGTTAGGGGTGAAGAGAGGCAGGTGTGTCATTAATAAGTTTTCATTCTTTTCTGTAAGTAAAGTTGTTGGGATTTTTTTTAAACCTTCTGCAAAGTTAAAAATTGGAATTAGCTATACTCTGTAGATCCACAGCATTTCATGCAGTCCTGCATGTCTCAGGTCTATTTGAGGCTGTGGAAACAAGAAGGGTGGCTAAACTTCTGTTCAATCTTGTCACTGGCACTTTATGCAATGAGACCAGAATGCTATTCTAAAAATAAATAGCAAAATAATCTTTGAGATAGAAAGTAACTGCTTATAGAAATGTGAAGCCAAATTTTTCTCTCAATTCATAAGTAATCAAGCGAACTCAATAAATTGTGATGCTTTGATTTATGTTGGAGTTTTTTGGTGCTGAATATTTAAAGTACTTTGCTTTCAAAATGGAAATCCTTTGTGTCTCTAAACTTACATTCATCTCTTAAAATGTTGATTTGACTTTATGTAGAACTGTTCAATGAACTAGACTCTCAGGGAAGGCATTTCATTTTCAATGAAATTAAAGCTTATACATATTATATACTAGTTTTAGGCAGATGATTAGCTCTTCTATGATTTCTCTGAATAATTAGCTCCCATGTCAGTGTATAAAGTTTAGGGTGTGCCTATATCTGTATTTTTATATATATTAGAGTTGTGTTCTGCCAAATAGGTTTGAGTTCTATTTTGAGATTTGGAATGCCTAGAAAATCCAAAACCACAAAGAAAGATACAGTATTACTTGGGGAGACCAGGGAGGGGGGGGAGAGAGAGAGAGAGAAAGTTTTCTCTCCTTGGTTTCTTGAAGGAATCTAAAAGGAACTTATAAAAATTCTGCATGTTCCTTTTAGAACGGATTATTCCTTTTTATCATTCACTCTTAATGTGTCCTAAAATATGAAGGAATTGAGTGACTGAATTCTACACAGTATTAGCTAGTCAAAGGGAAGTATGCTTATGTTCTGTAACATTTTTTATGACAGGCAAATATAAGTTGCTTTTGTTTAACAGAAAACATCTTTTCTTTACTGCAGAGACCTTATTAAGAAGCTGCTTGTGGTTGACAGGACAAGGCGATTAGGAAATATGAAGGTCAGTATAAAATGTTAGGTGTAATGCAAAACATAGCAAAAGGCTGAAAGATTCTATAGGAAAGGTGTGGAACAGGTCTTCAAAGGCTTTTGTTTTTATAAACATGAAATTGAAATAGTCCCATATGTTACTTTGGTTGTGCAACCCTAAATGGAAAGTTTAACTGTATTTCTGTAAACCATACTCCTATTGTCTGGATTAATGATATCACTCCTGAGAGTTTCTCCCCCTTCCTCACCACCTCCCCACCCTCCAAAAAAATAAAATCCTACCCGATTGATCTGAAGACTTACACTGGACTAGAAATACGGTGCTAAGACCTGTAGGACGGGGCACCAGCTCATTTGGTTCTTTCTTTGGAGTTTAATCCCAGAAGGAGCACTAATCAAATTTAAAGCTTAAATGTTATTTTATAAGGGTTGCTGTAGTACGATGATGTTTGGTCATTGCCCTGACAGTTTGTTGAGGGAGCTGATTAAGCACAGTCAGATAGTCTTCCACCAAGAAGACTTGTTCGTAGTATTCTGAACAGACTCTGAAGGCAATAGCTTACGAGTTGAAAATATGCTTGTGTGACTCCGGTAGGATTCTGGCCTACATCAGAGGTACGTCTCTACCAGCAACATATCAAGAAGGCATACAAAGCAACCCTGCGAATTCTGTGAGATGTCCTGATATGGTACTACTCGTAATGTCAAGAAGATGACAGCTGTATGACAAGCTGATTTGATTCTGCAGCTGAGCAGTAGCTGTAGTTGGTAGTGCAGTGTGAGAAGTTAGCTGCATGGGAACTAACTTGGGTACTTTAACAGGCTAGCCGAAACACCACACAAAACTCAGCACAATTTACTCTTCAGTCAGAGTAAGTTAATGCTACTTTTGTTAACTTGTAATTGTTACAGTGTTGCAGATAGCTAAATTAGCTTGTATAATCTTTTAGTTCTTTAGAGGCAGTTAAAAGTTCCATTTCCCTGAGTAGGGGAGATTAGAGGTTTGCTTTTTTGCACAAAGCACAATTTACCTTCTTCAACTATGTGCAACGTAAAAGATGCACAGTCATCCAAGTTCCTTGAACATATTGATACAAGTATAGATGTATCACCTGCTGTCCAAAGTTCCTTCTCAGAACCTTTTATGGCACAAACTTAGACTGGTAAGAAAAACTAGAAAATAAATGTTTTCCTTATCCTTCAGAATTTTTTGTTTTTGAGGGTAGACGCAGGAGGATTAAAACCAAACTTTCATAAGATGAAAACTTAGAAAGTTACTACCATTGAAAACTTGTATATCTTTTGACAGTTTTGAAGGAAAAACAAAAGCAAACCTTCGTTTACTCAAAAATGGGGTTTGGAAAATGTGTTTTTCTGACTTTTGGGGTTTTTGGTTTGTTTGGGGGATTTTTGTAGTCTGTGGTTGTTTTGATTTGTTTTGGGCTTTTCCCCTACAGTTGGCTAAAATGTCAAGATCTAAAATAGTTCTGATTAGAAGCTTGATTTGCCGTGGGGGCTGTAGGTCAGTCTTAAGTCTGATCCTTTTCCATAATCATAGTTGTTTTACAAAGATTTAAATCCTATTGGGCATTTTCTGGTGAAGTATTCAATCAGATCTGCTTTTGAGGGACCTAAGTGATAAATTACGCTCCTTATTGTCTCTTTGTATATGAGCATGGATAGTCCCACTCCATATACATCTGAAAAAAACAAATGTGTGCTACGCTATGTTCCACTGAGCTGCATGTGGTATGAGCTTGAGTTCTGTGCATTAAAACTATGCTGTGATCAGGTCTGAGACAGAGAACCAGCTGGTTTTCCCCAGTGCTTAATGCCTTGAGAATGAATCTGTGCTTGAACCAAGCTTCAGCTGGGGGAGGAAAGGGGGAGACATTTTTCTTCCTATAGACATTTTTGTTCTTTATGTACATAATCAAAACAGTCAGTTCAGAGAGAATAATCATTACAAGACAAATACGCCTTTAACCATATATCTAAAATGAAAACAAATGGGTTTTATATATATACACTTTTGTAACAGTACTGAGAACCTCTTCTTGTTGGTACTAAACATCTGTAGTATTTGATAGAACTAAGTGCTTACCAGACGTGATTTTCATTTAAGACACCTTCAAGCCTCAGTTTTGTTGGTTATGTTTGTTTGGGTTTTTTTCAATTAGTGTAAGAATTAAAAAATATATGTAAGAGGCATTCTTTAAAATGTTGGAGAAAACAGAATTGAATAAAACTGCAGTAAATGGTTTTGTGGGTATTTTGAAGCTGTTCTTTATCTCCCTTGTGTCAGAAGAATGCTGCTAAAATAAAGGCATTTGGATCTTACTGCTGGAACTCGAGATCTGCTAGGGAAATAACACAATGAATACATTCTGTAGAATCTTTTAATAATTATCACCTGAACAAAGAAGAAAGGCTAGAGGAACCATTAATCTGGCTTGATATCACAGTTCTTATGATGAAATACATGGTTTGGCATACATACAACTTAATAAATATTTATTTTGAACTTTTCTTTGAAGAATGGGGCAGATGATGTGAAGAGACATCGATGGTTCAGGTCTATAGATTGGGATGCCGTACCTCAAAGAAGACTAAAGGTAAATCCTGCAAAACACTATAGGACATCGCAACAAGAAATTGTTCATTTAAGCTAATCTGTTGAGGTTTTGTTGCCAGATGCATCTGTGTGTTCATATGTGTGTATGAGTGTGTGTGTGTATATGCACACATCAATAATTAGAATTGTAGAATGGTTTGGGTTGGAATTACATGTGGTTTTGTCCTTTTACACATCAGAATTTATTATATGAACATATACTTGCATTATTGTCTATATACAGAATGTAAAAAAAAAAAACCTGCCTTGTTTTGCTAAAGTTGATTAGTTAATACAACATTTAATTTTCAGGTTTAGGGTTTTATAAGTAACTACTTTCTTGCGGGGTTTGGGGGAGGATTGGTGGTTTGCTAGTTATTTTTTTTCTTTGTCCTTATATCTGTAGAAGTATTTTACTTTTAAACTTCTGTGCCAAGTTCAATTCAGGTAAATGCTTTAGTAAAATATAAAGCATATGGGAGTAGGAGGAACAGGGAAGGTGAGAGAGAAGGATTTATGAATATAATTCTAACATACTTTTTAACAGCAGTGAATTCTAGTATTATATGAGAGCATATGTTTGCAAAAGCTATCAACACTGCAAAAGGCTTTTTGAAGTCCTTTGGAAGTAAAACTGCCTTCCTTTTTTTTTTTTGTTTTCCGAAGTTCTAACTAGTGTGATCTCTTACAGCAATGATTTTCAGTAACATAGGTTGCCATGTGCAGTCAGTCACGTGCAAATTGTTTGTTTTTCCTTTCCAAAGAGAAAGAAATTGAAAATATGAAATAATGGATACAGTGCTCCATTTTCCCTGTAAAAAGTGTGAATTGGCCTATTGTACAAATGAAGCATTGATTCATGGTCCTGATAAGATCTTAAGTATCGGTATTATCAAAATAATAGCAATGGCTGAAAGAGAGAAAATAATTTTGTTAATCTTTCTTCCCCCCTCCCCTTTTTGTGTCTCACTTCACAAAACTGGTTTTCCTGCAAAAACGCTTACAGGCCTGTGGAGGTACCAGGCCTTGCGCACAGAGGAGCGGATAGTTCTCTGGAGCAGGGCAGGTTCTACACATTTTCTTAAGCATCTGGGCAGTGTGCTGTGACTGCTGCATTGCAAAAGTAGGGCTTTCCTTTTGGCTGAGGCTTAGAAGTTCCATCCCTCAGGACCCTTTCTTTTCCATTGAAAACCTGCTGGTTGTTTAAAAATGAGAAGCCCAAGGTCAAATAAGATCTCAAAGCTAGTGGGAGCCAGTCTTCTACCTATTTGAAGAGATGCAGAATAATGTTTTGCTGTACTTTGTAGTTCTGTCTGTGGTATGACTTTTAATAGCCAGTTTGGTGATTGTCTGTAAGGTTTTCTCATCCTAAAGTGTTTTGTTGGATTCATGACAATAGTTAAGCTGTTACTGAGAAGGGGGTAGAGATGAATGTCCCTTCAGAGAAGAAAAGGGTTTGCCCTACATTAAATCCTGCAGTTAATGAAATGTTCCAGAAAGGAGCTTTATCTCATAGTCTGTAGCCAGAAGGGCAGAATAATTCGATGCTAGATGTAAGACAAGGAAAAACTATAGGTACTGTGAACCTGGTGGGCAATACTAGAAATCCAAAGGATCCTCCGGGGAAAGAAATAGAAAACAGATATTTCTCTTGGCACCTCCAGGTTTCCTTTAAAAAATCCATTTGAATTAAGATGCTTTTACAGACATCCTTGTGAGGTCAGTTTTTATAGTGCAGCAGTTTCTTTACCTGCTTGAATTTATTGCTAGGCTAAGAAAAAGCTTAGTAGGTAGTGTGGGGCATACACAAGTTAATCATTGCAGCTGCCTTAAAAGGTCAATCTGTTTGAAAGCAATGAAGAGCAGAGTAGGCTTTTTTCCTTCGATTAGAAAGCAGTTACTGGCACTGCTATCAAGACTCTTAGGTGAAAGGAACCTAATGTGATTACACTCCATGTTGCTGATAGGCCACAAAAGAGGGGAGGAGTGAGGAAGGAGATTATGCTGTAGCAGTAGGTGCCTGGAAGCTTAGTTGTAGTAATCTTTTGCAGTAGTTACCTTCGGTCTGCAAAGCAGCTAGAACCTGAGTGCTAAATAAAATGGGTTTCTGTGTTATAAGTACCTTTTGACCATAATATGTAACTGCAGTACAGACAAAGCATTGGAGCATGTCTGTATGGCTGCGAGCTTCTCTTACTTAGGCCGTTCATTATCGGTGAAAAAGGTGAACTTTTATAAATATGTACACCTCTTGTTTATTCAGTCTTTTACAGAATTTTTGCTTTAATACGATGGAGAAGAGCTTATTGAGGAAACGAAACTAATCTTTTTGTTGTGCATGTTCTGATTAGCCTCCCATAGTACCAAAAGTATCCAATGATGGGGATACTTCCAATTTTGAAGCTTATCCTGAAGATGACTGGAACAAGATGCCTCCGGTACCCCCTAAAGATCTAGAAATTTTCAAGAATTTCTGAATGCAACAGCTATGCTGGACAAGGTATGTTCAAATGTCAGGAGTCTCCTTCAAAACATTGCGGGTCTGTGAGTGAGAGCCGTATGCAGAAATTACACTTTCTGATTTGTAATAGTGATTAATACTCCCTTACAGCTTGTTAAACCAACATGAATCACAGTAATAGATAGTGTAATTAAACTGTTGAAATCAAATATTGTAAAGCAGGCTTGCATAATGACATTGGTAATTTATCTCACAGGCTTTGGTGCTCTACAGTGATGGGATGTTCCCATACAGACATTTAAGTCCTTCTGTCCTTTAAAACTTTTTAAATAGTATGTTAAAAACAATTACCTAGGTTGATTTGGCATATAATGAAATGTGATTGCTCTTGATTGCAAATCTTTTGTATTTAGAATGAAGACTTTTGTTAGAGGAATAAGATTGGCAGATTAATTCTGTACCCTGAATTCTGTCTTATAACTGTGATAGGTTGCTATTTGTTGTTCAGTTCACATACTCCACATTGTATTTTGTGTTCCATTTTCATTATTTTTTGTCATAGAAACTGGAAAGAAATTGAAGTGTGAAGAGCAAAGTGTGAAGAAAAATGGAGTTCATACATAAATGAAGACTTCCTTTGTGGATAAGAATGATACTGCATTCAGATATGCATATTAGTATATAGTAAATACCTAGAGAGTTGGAGGCAGGCAAGAACAATTTTTTTTGCTGTAAACATTTGACATTAGTCTAGTAAATTGTAATATTGCTAGTCTGCTCTGAAGTGGACTCACTAAAATGGTATATTTTAGGATTTTTTTTTTTTTTAACTTATGGTTTAGTTAAGTTTCCTGCTATTCCCAGATCCTTTTTGCATAGTAAACTCATAGACTTAATTTTATAAGTTTATACTAAACTTGTGTAATTAAAAGCACAAATTAGTATATATGTATATAAGGAATACAACTAAAGCACAGGAACTGTGCAAAGATGTAAATTTTTGTACTTTGCAGAGTCTATGATTTTTATTTTTCAAATAATGTTTTTCAAGAAGTTCTCTAGGAATAAAAATCTTAAAAGGATAAATGAGTTTTTCATCATCTTATATACATTTTATAATTCTTTGTAAAAAATTAAAAATAATTAAGTTTTAAAAAAGATTTGTACCTAAAATTTCGAATGCCTCACAATTGCAACCATAGTGCTTGAAAGCAGAAGACAAGGGCATGTTTTATTGTTGATTACGATGCATCTTAATTGCTAATTTATTAAGTTCTGTTACAATTATGTCTCTTTACAAAACAGGATATTGAGTGATTATACACTGTCTGAAATGAGATTCCTCACATGAAGACTCTCTGTAAACATGCAGTTCAGTGCATACTGATAAAAGGGCTGTAAATGGCTCTTGCAAGAGTTGTTCTCTCTCAAGCTTGCTGTCTTCTCCAGATGTAAAGCATGAGCCATAACAGATTATTTTCCGTTACTGAAATAGCTGTTGAATGCTTGGCACTTCAGAATATCAGAGGGAAGACTGAAAATATATTAGAGGCTGATTTTTCTGTTCTTGTTTTTGGAAATGTCCTAAAAGTCTCAGCTGTCAGGAATTCCATATGTATAGAGTTCAGACTGTAGAGGCAAGGAGTGTCTGTTTTCATCCTATACTAACATCTTTCTAGCAGCTTGAGTACAGTATATTTAGGAAGTGTTTGCAATACTGCTTCATTTTAAGTAGCACCAAATGTCAGTATGTGGGTACGTATGTAACTGTGTATATGAATACATATAAACATGAAGGTAGATTGTATACAAGTCAGGATCATTTTTTTAGCGTTTTTTCATGTTCCATATTGTGATACTTGTGATAATATAGGGGAATTGATTTTGAAGTGCTTAGATTTCAAAGGTAAATACATTCTTTCAGGTGTTGTGTTTTAGATAACTTTCAGTGAAATTAATGATATTTAAACCAAAAATACTTTTTTTTCTGAAGCACATCAGCTCACTGGACTTCCACTACTATGACTGATGGCTCTACAGGAAAACGTTTAAGTAGATCTTACAGACAGTTTCTCCCACAAACTGCTCTCCACATTTTTGATCTGAAATACCATAAGAAATGTAGGCCAAAGATTGTTTTCTGAACTAAATCCCAAATGCTTCTGAAGTAGACATTCTAGTAATTACCAATGAAATTACCATGTTTATAATTCTATGATAGATCTGCAGCTGGGGTCTCATGGAAAAGTGACCTTCATTTTCTTCAGTATAGCTCTAAACAGTACAGAAGTGCTGTTGAGAAATTGCAGTTTCTGAGGTATAATATCTGTTCCTTAATAAATCAAGTCTATCTTTAAGAGATTAAATAACTTTTTGCAAAAATGCAGAATGTATAACAAAATCAGGATACTTCAAAGTGGTAGTTCTGGAATATCATATACACTTTTTGTTTGTTATGCATGTGCTGTAGATTGATGGCCCCAGATGCCACTCAATAAATACTGTGTAGGAATGTATAATGAAACATAGGAAACTCCTTAGAAAATGACCATTTTAGCCTGGTGTAAATACCTTATTCTCTTAAAAAAAAATGCATCTGGTCCACTATATTTGTATCTGTCAGATTAGTTACTCAAATCAGTCGAGATAACTGAAGCATGTAAAACACAGCTTACTTTGTCTAAGGGCAGCGAACACAGTTCAGGGTTTGGTTTTTTTATGTGTAAGCTTACAGTATTTTATGGAAATCTGAGTACTACAAAACCAGTTTCTCTTGTAAAAATGTACCTGCTGCAACAAACAGGTGTGCTACATTTTTTTTTTTTCCAGTTTTAAAAACTGCACTGTGTTTAAATCTTCAAAGCTGAGGAAATGAAGTTGCGTTTGAGGGATGCACAACATTGGTGGTTAGAAGTTTTGAATGCTTGAATAACAGGAGATAGTGGATTTTCTTTATGTGAATCTTATCCATTGCTGGCAGTGGATGCACTGACACTCATTATGGTAGAGACTGAAGAAACTAATACGATCTTATTAAAAATGCTAACCTGTTGATTTTCCAAAGCCATGTGTACATACGCCTAACTACTGACCTCATCAACGTGCTTTCTAGTACAAAATTACTTTCAAATTTTTTTAATTAAAATCCTTAACTGAACAGAAATTCAAAACATTTTTGAAGCATTAAGTAATTAGTTACTTTCTCTACAGTCTCGCATTTAATGACCTGTTATTACCTGCCCATTTTATTTATTTCCACAAGTGAGTCTGTTTAGGTCTTTGCTGGAACTTCATTGCCCACTAACATAGTTCTGTCTGAGTGCTCACACAGACATCCCTGGATACACACTGCACTAAGGACTCTGGATTTATGGGGTTTTTTTAAGCAGACTAGAACACTTTTTTTTTTTATTATTGTCTATTCAAGTATGGTATTCTCTGAAGTTCAGTTTATTATGGTTGCTTTTGTTAACGTGTTTTTGCATATAGACTGTTGCAAAAGGACTGTTTTCTTGCAAGAGCCCATAGGCCTTTGGTATTCTGCTTTGGTGAACAAGAATGTTAAACATTAAAAAACAACCTTTATTTTTGTGTTTTTTATATATATATTTTTAATTGCCCAATTTGAAGTTTTAAGTGATAAACATGCATCAATTGCCTTGTAACCAAATGATATAAATGCTTCATGATTTCAATGGAGAACATGCTGTAGATTTTCCTGTAAATTAGCTTGATCAATGAATATGTGTGCTACTGAGCTTTAACTAATGTGATCTTCCACTGTAGAAAGTCATTGTTAATTGATGAAAATATAGGTACTAAACTATGTTTAAATGGATGGACAGGGATTTTGCAGTTTTGAAAGCAGTTAAGATATGGCTGTTCCTCAGCCCATCTGCTTGCCATTCAGAAGAGTCGTGACGCAGTGCTTCCAGTGCTATAGGATTATTTTTCAGCTTTCAATGACTGTAGCATGATTCCTTTTTGTACTGTACTGTGTACAGACTTTCCATGTTTTGCACTTTTCTATGGCAAACCTTGACTGCATTATAAATACTCTGTTGTGTCATAGGTAGTGATAGTGGTAGCAGGCGTTTGTGTACTGCATAATCGGTTTGAACTGCTAGGCTTGCGAGGTTAACTTGGACTAACGTATGTTGCTGGTTGCTTGTTGTAGCTCACATGCATAAGTACTGTTCAAAGTTACAAAGTCAGCCCTCATTGCACAATGAAAATCACTGTGATCTGTACATAAACCCTAGTAAAATTTTATTGCTGTTTAATTTATGTAATATCTGTCAGATCTGGATTCATTTAATAAACCTTTATATCTTTTTAAGTGTTTAAACCTAGTTTGCTTCAATTTATGTTGGGAGGAGGTAGAGGTTCCTCATCCAACAAAATAAGGAAGGGAGAGGAGTAGAAAAACAACTGTTCCTTCTTTTCAGGAATGCAGTCTTTCCAGAGCAAGCCACAAGGGATGGAACATATTTCATTTGGCATGGAAGAAGCACCGAAAGTATATTTTCAAACTCACTTCAGGTAGTGCACCGAAAAAGAAAAGTGTTAATTCAGGCTTCTCATTAGACTTTGATTATATGACCCTAATTGCTTTGACATTTTCACAACTTAATGACCTGAACACAGTCTGAAACACTCATTTCAATCTGTTTCTTTAAGCATCAAAAAATATTCTTATGATGTCAGGCACACCTAACTAAAACTTTATTTCATCTTCTGTTAAGAACTTCAAAAGTCTGCTTTAACACCAACAGCTAATAGAATTTTGTTAAAATTACTTCTCCTGGGTCAATTGTGTTTTATTTCTTACCCACTAGATAGCTTAATCTTGCAGATAACCAGCTGGATACAGCTTGGACTAGTTAAAGGCTAGTTAAGTGGGTTTTTTTTAACACAAAACTTTGTGTTTTCCTTCTCCCTGGCTTAATTCTAAATTTTGTGCATTGACATTTTTCTCTTGTAAACCACTATGTCATGTGCTTCAAGAAACTGCTAATGGAAAGTGAAGGAACACAGCAATGAGTCCTGGCAAGCTTTTAGTCATGTCTTTGACATGAATCAAAAGAACTGCTTGGTTAAAACATACCAAATTTTTGAACGTTAGAAAGCGTCCAGAGTGTTTGTAAAGAATTTGGTTTGACATCTTGTTCTTAGCCCAGCCTTTTGCCGTGTGGTGGTGTTCTTGTTTATTTGTTCTAACCTGATTACTATATCTTTTTTGACTCCACATATAGCACTGGATCTTATCCAACAAAGGTCGTTTTAAATATATGTTCTCACTTATGCAGGACAGGTAAGTTTTGCTGGTGCATAACTTCATTTGGACCATACTTACATAGCATTACTCACTACTCCCAAATCTGTCTTACTTCCATGGTTCATTATTAGCCCTTTTTTACTGCAAAGCACTGTTAAAACAGCATTTAACAAGAACCCACCCTTCTGTGACCTAGTGTTAACCAGCTACAGTATGATCTTACAAGAAATGGTTGAAAGCAACTGGCGCTGTTGCAGCTCTGGATTCTGCCCAGTGCTTTGTGAATTGGAGTAGAATGTACATATTGAGCTCTTGCTAGCCACTACAGTCTCAGCTTCAGAATTTAGACAGCTTTTCAGAGGGATAGTAAAGGCTTTACTACTGTCCCAGTGGAAGAGTCTAGCTTTCCTTTCTGTCTTCCACTCCTGCTTTCCATCTACCCTTCAAAAAAACCGCCATGCATGAATGTACATAAAACTTCATGTTTATCCTTGAAACCAGGATTATTGTAAAATGTTACTAAGATGAATTTTAAGAAATTCTTACAATTTATCCAAATGATTTTCTAGTCTTGTGCAGGAATATTCCAAAACATGACAACAGAAAATTTCAGAAGTAGGCAATATTATACCAGCTTTAACTTACAGTACAGCTTTATCTGAGTTGCTGCATTTGTCTCAGTGCCAGTAAGAATGAGTTGTTGGGCCAAGCATCTTTAATTTAGGACACAGGCTGCTGAAGTCTGGGCAACATCCCAAAATTGATACGGAACCAGAAGCACAAATATGCATGCCTATCAACTTCTAGTATGTGAAACTAAGGCACTATGCAGGTGCTGCCTCTACTGCAGTGATTTGCTTAGTTTACAAAACACAGATACCTTGAAAGGTGTAGTCTGTTTCATCTTAAACAACCACCGAACTTGAGATTTATTTTTTATTTTATTTGTTCCTTCTTGTCTCCAGCATATTGTCAATATTCTGGACTGAGATAATACAGAAGGCAACTGGAAGAAAGAACTGTTTTGGGAAATGAAATAAGCTTGAATTGGACTTTAATCCAAGTATTAACTTAGTATGGCTGAATGGTATGTACTTGTACACCTACTTGCTCTACCGCTAAAGGTTGTAGAGAAAATTGTGCCTGTTCTAGCTTTAGACTGGCTGCTAAGCTATAAGGTGCTCTTCTTTCCAATATTGTATAAAAAGAGATAGTTACAGGAGCCACGGTTTATTTCAACTTTAGTCAGTAATTAGCACAGTTTAGAGAACCCTTGAGACGAAACACCCTTGGTTGGAGAAGGAGGAAAGTGCTTTACCATAACCATCCTCTTTAGTTTTCTGTTTTGCCCAAGTGTAAGCTGTGCAGACAAGATGGTTGTGCTTTGAATGCTGCTACTGTTGTAAATCACATGAAGAAAACAGCAGCTCACTTGAGCATGCAGTGTCAGGCTTCCTTCAGACCTAAACTTAAGTTTTCTCACCTTGAAAAGGACCACGTCTTTTTTTTTTTTTTTTTTTTTAACAGCAGCTTTGTGAGAATAACTGAACAGTTTAGCAAATATTAAGACTAAGCCTTAGAAAATCTCTGAGCTTTTCAATGGCAGCTTTCTTAAGGTCCATATTTCTTCAGAAGTTAAGCATTAGCTCAATTTTTCATTTAGGATACAAAAAAAAAGATTCTTAGCTGTTCAGTGCTTCTTAAGTTTCATG
Organism: Rhynochetos jubatus; assembly: GCA_027574665.1. Lineage (NCBI taxonomy): Eukaryota > Metazoa > Chordata > Aves > Eurypygiformes > Rhynochetidae > Rhynochetos > Rhynochetos jubatus. The sequence continues at coordinate 61,671,815 of CM050649.1, forward strand.
AACAAACGTCATAAATATGGAGTGTTTCAAATTGTGTAATATCTAGTGTTTTTTCTGAGCTGGTTTTAATTTCTCAAATAGAAATTTTAAACTAATTTAGGACCCTCTTCTAATCAAGGTGCTTGCAAAAATAATTGAAGGAGGGCTGCTAGTCTGTGTTAAAAAGTGTCATGTCATTCATGTCTACTGATTAACAGTTTCCTTTGAGGCATGCTGACTAAATTGTTTAGCATTCTGTTCTTAGTTTTTGGTGAAGCTTTTACCCATTCTAGTAACACATTTTGCAAAAAATAACCACAGGTAAGTAAGCAGACGTAGATAAATTATTTCTTCTTTGTGTTAATAAGTGTGACCTGGGAGTAGATATGTAAATGCATTATTGAGGAACAGCAAAGTTTGTTCCAGATTAATGCCTTCATGGTTTGAGTGTGTTCAGATTTAGGATTTTTCTTACTGGCCTCTCTTAAGTCAGTGCTGCAGTCCTTTGCCACAACACTGCCTTCCTCCTGCCAGTCTGCCATCATCCATGTAGCAGCTGTAAGTCAGCCCATTAACTCAACAGCTCTGTGAGAAATCTTTCCCTGCTGTGAACTGAACTTTGCATCAAAAGCACTACTTCTACTTAGTTGATCTGAAAAGGAATTTCCAATAACTGAGTGCAGCTGAAGTCCTTCTATTCTCTCTGCAGGTATTTGCCACTGGGGAGCAAGACTATTGCAATATGCCATAAAGTAACACAAAATTCAAACAGCACATTTTGAACTAATTTTAAAGTCTTTACATAAAGCCTCTGTGACTCATGTAATCCCCAGCAAAAACCTGGTGATGCAAGAAGGGACGTGTGGCAATGGATCATTTAAGTAGGCATCGTTAGAGACTGAGTCTGTTCTTCAATTTCACTGTCTGGCCAGGGAGGAAAGGGAGACTTAATTTTTTTTCTAGGCAGGCCACCAGTACATGAGTGGCCATTACTCTTCAGTCAGTTTTTCTTTATGACTGTTGGTTTTGAGATAATGAATTTTTGGATTGTGAAAATGTCTGTGAAGTCTGTTTAGAGACTTTCGATTCTGCCAGTAATTAACTATTTTAAATTTTATTTATATAGCTGGTGATTATTTACATGCAAAATATGACAGGTTTGAAATAACGTAAATTTGTTTAAACCTTTAATACACTGACTTGGCACTCAAATAAAGAAAATCCATTCATTCAATTTAAGAACAAGATATTTAAAAATACCAAAGCTTCTCATGCAAAATATTTGAAGATTGGTAATGGAGTAATACTGTCTGAATAAATAGGTATCAGGAAGGTGGTCTGCTTTCAGTTCTTCAGCTGTGAATTAAAACTGGAAGCTATTGAATGAAAAATGAAAAGAGGAAGTTGGCAACAGTTTCCCTCTTCCACCCATGTGTCAGAACTTGCGTAGCAGAAAAAATGCAGCTGCGGCAGCAGCTAATGTCTTACAACAAAGCCGAGATATCTAGGGGGCATTTCTCAAAACTGCAGTGCAGGTCATGGTGAATGTTCCACAGCTTGTCCTCTGTTTCGTATTAGACAGATTTTACTAGGGTGCTTTCATTTAAAAAATTATGAGATATGTTGGGGGTCACTTACCTCCTGAAAACAAATTGTAAATCGTTGGTGGTTGTCATTCATTGTTACTCTAAATGCCTTTTCTATGCCTTTAAAGTGTAAGTCTTTGATAGAAGTGTCAAATCTGGCTTATTAGCCCCAAAAGCAGCATTTACATGGATGGAAAATATGAGTTAGTATTCACCGTATTCTTTTATTACATTCAAAATTACAGAGTATCTACATGAAACGTAAAATGGCTTGAAGCTCAACATGTGAGATGCCACATTTTTTAAGCAAAGAAGGCATTACAACTTTAAATTATGGGTCTCTTTCACTGTTTTTGTTCCTGTATGTGAATTAAGCAAGGAAGTTGTCAAAGGAAGAGTGAAGTTGCCAATGCAAGGAAGTTTTCTGCAGAGTAGATATCTTTTCATAGGTAATAAGTTTCCAAAGGATGGGATTCATGGAGTAAAACAGCCTACGTTAAAGATAACCTATTAGCCTGGGAAAGACTTCTGTTAGGCTTGTGGTGGTAGCCAACAGTTGCAAAAGATCTTTTCAGTTTGCAAGCATGAAGTAAGAAGTTTCAATGATCAAACAGTGGAGTGATGACGATTTTTGTCATTATAATTAAAAAATAAAAACAAATGGACTTTATTATGCCAGTGCCAACATTGTGGGCTGTACTGAAACTGTCATCTTTATTTAACTTTGTTAAGAGTCTGTGTTCTGTTTGGGGTTTTTTCTTCTGTTTTCAAACTGCACAATAATAGCAATTAATACAACAGAAATGCAGAGACATTTACCTTGTAATATCTTTAAGTTTCCAGTGTATTCTGTACACTTAGTGGAGATTTCATCCTACTTGAGATAATTCAGTCCATAACTTTTTTCTCTCTAAATCTCTTTAGTTGATCTTAGATTGGCATAGCTTCAAGCAGCTAAAAAGAGAAAAGCTGCAAGGAGATTATAGAAACAGTCAGTGACTTTTAGAACATATGTTGCCCAAAAGTATGCGTGGGGTTTTTTTGTTCTGCATAAGGCCATAGCATATGATGTATTGGGAGGAAAAATCCAAGCCACCTTGAAAATCAGGTTTGAGTTACAATATAGTTTCATATATTGCCAAAAAGTTGTTGCATTTACTGTCTTCTTTTAGCTAGTTCCCTTTAAAGACATCCATAGCTGTATTTTCCTGTATTGTTTTGGAAGTGCTTGATTTGTATTCAAGCTTGTTTCCCTATTGCCCTGAGGGTGATTTCAGTGGAGTTCACTTCTGTTTATTCTATGGAAAAAATATCTCTGATCCTGTTTCTTCTCAAGGTGTTATGAGGGATAGCAGCAGTAAATTACGGATTGACACAATGTATTGTTGTGAGACAATGAATGAGAAGTACACAAACAAAAGAGAAAAAGCTCTATGATTCTAGAATCTTTAAAAGGATTTTGAGTAACAAGATTAAGTTAAAAATCTTTAAAACAAGATCTTAAGAAACGAAGTTTAAAGATTGATGGCATTTTCTCCTTTTAATGTCACTTGTTTCATCTACCCAATCTGTCTCATTTTGCACGTTTTGAACAGGGGGAAGTCAGTAAGTATGGGTGTATGTAATGGACTGTAAAAAGAGGGTCTCTGGGTAAGGGAATAAGTGGAAAAAAAAGTTTTTTGCAAACTGCTCTAATAGAAATTCAATACTGCATAAAAAATATTTACCTGTGGCAAGAAGGGAAAAAAAGTATCTTCATTTGTTGACCATCTGCATTTGTTTGCTCGTATCATCATAGCATATTTAGGCAGTGTTCCTTTCTTTGGTCGGGTTTTTCATTTTTTCAAATTGGAAAAGGGACTATGTGAAATAAAAATCTTCAATGCGTATTTCCTTTGATACTGTATCCTCTTATAAGAATAAAACCAAAACCAACTAAAAAAACTCAACCACCCATGAAGTAGTTGATTTAAGACAGATGCAGCTACTAGTAGGGGAGAGAAACTAAACAGTAGTAACATTTCTGGAACAGGAGAACTGACATTTCCTTGGTAATCATAGACTCCTAGAACAGTTTGGGTTGGAAAGGACCTTAAAGATCATCTAGTTCCAACCCCCCTGCCATGGGCAGGGACACGCTCCACTAGACCAGGTTGCTCAAAGCCTCATCCAGCCTGGCCTTGAACACTTCCAGGGATGGGGCATCCACAGCTTCTCTGGACAACCTGTTCCAGTGCCTCACCACCCTCTCTGGGAAGAATTATTTTACTGATATGTCATTAAATCTACCCTTTTTCAGTTTAAACCCGTTACCTCTTGCCCTGTCACTACAGGCCCTTATGAAAAGTCCCCTCCAGCTTCCTTGTAGGCCCCTTCAGGTACTGGAAGGCTGCAATAAGGTCTCCCCAGAGCCTTCTCTTCTCCAGGCTGAACAAGCCCAACTCTCTCAGCCTGTCCCCATAGCAGAGGTGCTCCAGCCCTCTGAGCATCTTTGTGGCCCTCCTCTGGACTCACTCCAACTGGTCAATATCCTTCTTACGTTGGGGATTCCATAACTGGACACAGTACTGCAGGTGGGGGCATCTATTGCTGGCGCTGGCATCAGACAGGTAAGAGCGGGATGGACTGAGGTTCCTCTCCCCCAGCAACTTTAGTTTAAAGCCCTCTTCACTAGTTTGACAAGCCTATGACTGAAGGTGCTCTTCCTCTTTCCTGACAAATTCTCAAAGCAAGTTCCATGGTCTTAAGAAGCCAAACCCCTTGGCTGTGCCACCTGTTCTGTAACCGTTTGTTGATTTGCCAGATTCCACTGGCTCTTTCAAACCCCTTCCCTTTGACCAGGAGGAATGATGAGAAGACTACCCTGCACTCCAGAGACCCTTACTGTAGCTCCCAGGGCTCTGTAATGCTTCTTAATACCCCTCAGGCTACTCTTGGCTGTATCACTGGAGCCCATGTGAAATAAAAGCAGTGGACTGTAAGAGTCTTGGTGGTCTCTCAGTGACGTCCCTGATATGAGCCCCTGGTAAGCAGCACAGCTCTCTAAAGAGTGTGTAAGGATGGCAAATAGCTGCCTTCGTACCTCTCAGAAGAGAGTTGCCCATTGCCATCACCCATTGCTTCTTCTTAGTTGTGCTGGGTGCTATTCGAGGGGTAGATGAGGCTGCCTCAGCTCAAGCATCTCTCTTGGTGTGACGGGTCTTTTTATTCTGCAGAGTGGTGAGTGGTGAGCCCTCTGCGAGGGCACCTGAGCTTCTGGGGAAGTCTCCTCCTTGTGCAGGTCCTTGTCATTGCAACTGTCCATTCTTCTGCACTACTGCCCCCCTCCCTCCTGTGTGCGCGGGCGGGGGAGTTTGTGGCCGTCTGGCTCGGGGCTGCGAGTTCCCTGCAGACTGTGCTTGGATGCAGCTATCTAACCCCTTCCCAGCCTCCCTGGTGTTACGCTGCCTTCTCACCTTCTCATGGCCTCCTGCAGCTCAGCCACTGCTGCAGGAGGTGCTCCCCCTGGGCTCACCTTCTGCAGGCAGGGGTGCTGCCTGTCCCTGCCCCAGGAGAGAGGTCTGGGCATCTCCTGCAGCCTGAGGCCTGCACTGCACCCTCTCCCGTCAGCAGCTCCATCTGGGTGGAGGCCTCAGCCTGGGGCAGATGGTGCAGACCCCCTGGCTGGAGCTGCAGCCGTTGTTCTCAGATGAGTGCCCACCATGCTGCCTTGAGGGTCAGGTGGGATGAGTGCCCTGGACCTGTGCAGATGGTCACAGAACGTTGCCCAGTTTCTGGGTTATGTGTACTTCACGTCTACCGCTCAGCCAGTGGAATGTCCCTCCTTCAAGGAGGTGCCACTCTAACTGCCACACCACACCCTGGCTGAGGTGCCACACACCCTGTTTGTCCACGCTGTTGGTGAAGCTCACGATGGCTGCACTCCCCAGGGCTGCCTTTTGTGGGAGCAGGGGGTGGCCACTGTTACTCCTAGCTCTGCTCAGACCTCACCATGCTGACTCCTGATGGGTCTCTGCACGCCTGGGCGTTCCCTCATTCAGGTAACCCCACTGTGTGTCATGACCCTCTGCTCCGTTGCGGAACACACCAGCAGTTTTCTGTCTGAATATCACACTTATTGCTGTATGTTACACTAGAGGGACTCAGGACATCAACAATCCAATTAGGTAAGTTAATTTGGAGAGGGGAAGGAAATACTTGACCGTTTCACAGAATCACAGGATGGTTGAGGTTTGAAGGGACTGTTGGAGGTCATCTGGTCCAACCCCCTAGCTCACACAGGGACACTTTGAGCCAAAACAATTAATATTTGGTATTCATCCCTAATGACTTTTTTTGAACTGTCATTAAAAGTTAATAATATAAAATATACAATGCTAATTTTTTTGGTATTTCACTAAAAAACAAAGGTTTTTTAAAGATCTTTTTTTTCTCCATTTGAAAATTTTCCCAACAGCCACCAAACCAATAAATTCATTATTGTCGCAACTTTAAATTCAGCAGAGTAGAAATAACAAGCTAAGGAATTTGTTCAGTTCCTTGTCTTCTCAAATGCTGTGGAAGGTTTGTTTAACCTCTGTAGACTTACTGGGGGTCTGAAGTCGTGAAATAGACTATGTGTTGATGTCAACTGCTGCACGCTCCTTGCACATGACAAGCTAGTTGTTCTATTTGAAGGTGGTGCTGATTTGCTGTCCCTATAGTCAGCTTCAGATTTTCATTTAGAAGAAAACTGATCTTGTATGTCAACCAGCTCATGGTAGAATGATTGTTACCTCATTGACTTCCATGTGTAGGACCAAGTTTCCAGCAGTTCATAAACTTCTTTACCTCAGAAGTATTTTAAATGAAGTGTTTCTCGCAGGCCTGAGGAGAAGGACCTGGGGGTACTGGTGGACGAGAAGCTGAACATGTGCTGGCAGCCCAGAAAGCCAACCCTATCCTGGGCTGTATCAGAAGTGTGGCCAGCAGGTTGAGGGAGGGGATTCTCCCCCTCTACTCTGCTCTCGTGAGACCCCACTTGGAGTACTTGTCCAGCTGTGGAGCCCTCAGCATAAGAGGGATACAGACTGGTTGGAGAGAGTCCAGAGGAGGCCACAAAGATGCTCAGAGGGCTGGAGCACCTCTGCTGTGGGAACAGGCTGAGAGAGTTGGGCTTGTTCAGCCTGGAGAAGAGAAGGCTCTGGGGAGACCTTAAGGACTGCAGCCTTCCAGTACCTGAAAGGGCCTACAAGAAAGCTGGGGGCGGGGACTTGTTACAAGGGCCTGTAGTGACAGGACAAGGGGTAATGGGTTTAAATTGAAAGCAAGGAGATTTAGATTAGATGTCAGGAAGAAATTCTTCACGGAGAGGGTGGTGAGGCACTGGAACAGGTTCCCCAGAGAAGCTGTGGATGCCCCATCCCTGGCTGTCTTCAGGGTCAGGCTGGATGAGGCTTTGAGCAACCTGGTCTAGTGGAGGGTGTCCCTGCCCGTGGCAAGGGGGTTGGAACTAGATGATCTTTAAGGTCCCTTCCAACCCAAACCGTTCTATGATTCTATGAAATGGCCATGCCATTCAACCTCATTTCTCTCAAGTCTAGAAAGCTAGTGTGGCCTTTCTCTGGTGTGTGTGTGTTGAAATCAGTGCAGGACCCAGCTCTCCACAAGCTGAGGGATGGAAGACTGGTGTGTTGACATGTTGCTGGATGTGCACTGGATCCAAAGAGTCCTGGATGCTGCACAAAATAAGCCACTGTCAGACAGAAGCTTCACCAGATACTTATTTTCCACCCCGTTCTTTCTATGGTGATGCGACAGGCTGGCAAAAAATGAAGCCTTGTAACGTTGTGCTTGCATTTCCCCTAGACATGGTTGTCTGGATGATTCATAAACTCTGCGGAGCTCCTGTACAGCTAGCTGGAGTGTGGAAAGAGAATGCGACACTGCAGAAAAACCCTTCCAGGACCATGAGCCCAAGCATGACCATGTTCAGCTTGCCAGCCAACTCTTTCATCACCAGCAGACAGGGTTGGAGCACAGCAAGTCCTCTTGGAAAAGAAGACCTTACCTTGGGCAGGAAAGCCATTCAATGGAAAGGCTGGAGCAGCTTCAAGTCTGTTCCTTGGGCTGGGTGAGAGTTTCATGTGATAGGTCTGAAGACATAGGCCTGTCTGTACCCACACAGCTTTGTTTAAGCACACCAAATGTAGAACTACCATAGTGCTCATGCAGGGTGCTTCATGTCAACAAAATAATTCTCTAATACTTTGGCTTTTACTAATACAGAGAGTACATCTCCTGCCTCCTCCACTGAAAACTGTTCCATGGGAATTGGCCTGGAATATGTTTAACTGAGAACAGAGGAAGACTGATGCCATTTCCAAGTAATACCTTTCTTGTGATATACTCCTCGTTTACTTAGCAATCAGTTTATGTACATACAGTAATAACATCATCTATTTTTTTAATCCCCCACTTTTGAAATACCATATAATGAAAAAGAAAAACATTCCAGACAAAGTCAAGCAACACTTGACCACTCTTGTATAACAGAACCTGAATTGTTCTTGTCCTTTTGGTGACAGGAGGATAGAGGAAGAATTGTTCTTCTTCTAAAATGTTAAAAAAAAAAAAAAAAAAGTTAAGGAATAAAATAACCACAGAAATACTTTTATAGAATCCTCTAGAGTCATGGTATTTATTTTTAAACAACAGTAAATCATTCAATTGTTTCAACTAGGCTTATTTCCAAACAGTTCTAAATTTGGAGTTAAAGAATTGATCTTGAAAAGAAGTGCAGGAAAACAAAACACTCTTCCTCTCCCCTTTCCTGTTTGAACTGATGAGACTTTGGGGTTCTCTTTAAAGAACTTGGCAAGCATTACTCCCCCATGAACTGTCTTTTTAGTCAAGGATCACAGAACATCCTCTTCTCATATGAAAAGCATGAATTTATAATTGAGTATGTGTTGTAAAAAAGGGGTTTTTACAACAATGAGACACAGCACTATTGAAAACATTTTAATGGCTTTATAGTGCTGTGTACAGAAGTGATTCCACTTTCAATGTGGTGTGTTTTGAATATGTTATATTGGCTTCTACTACTGCTGATCACAATCTTAAAAGTACAATACATAGCAATAAAAGCACAGCAAGGCACACTGAGATAACAAGGACATCGACTGTCATGCACCAAGTGCTCTGATTCCTCCCAATGGTCCTGATTCAAAAAGGAATGGTATAAGTGAATCAGGAGATGGAGATGCTACACTGCGAATTTAAGTAAATGGACAAGGAGCTTCAAAATATCCTTAGAAGACAGGAGATTGAACAGGCCTTTGGGGGGGCTGTGTCTTGGCTTGCCTGAGGCACCAACGATTTCTTTGAGACATTAAATGTGGACTTAGAGCACAAGGAGGCTCAAGGGTAAAAAGTTTTTTTATTGTATGCTTGTGACTCTGCCAAACTTAATATTTTACAGTTGAGATACTTATTTTGTGAGATTTAGATCTGCAAATACTAGTGATTCTGAAAGTGACAGCATTATTAGAGTCAGTGTGGTAGACATCACTCACATAGTCCATTTAACAGAAAGGCATTAAATCAGGGCATTTTCCAAAACAAAGGTAATTTTGGTTTTCTTTTTTTTTTTTCCTAGTGTTTTCTAAGAATTTCTAACCTAGAGTGGCAATCATACATTTATTCAGATGAAAGCTACGCAGCTGTTTGTGTAATCATTGGAATCCTATTCAGGTAAGTCAAGGTCATACAAGTAGCTCTGATTTAAGAAGGCAGTGATATTGACATGCTCTGCTATACTTTTAGGTTGTCTTTACTCACTGAAAAATAGATTTTTCATCACATTAATGGCACCCATAAACTGGGCTTATACTTGAACATGGTAATGAGATTGGAATGGTTATTTCTTCTGTGATATTTTAGAAGTTTCAAAGCACTTCACAAAAAAAAAATAATAAATTTCTTCCTGTGTCTGCAAGCTCATCTCCCTTAAACTGGTCATAGTGGATTAACATCATAGTTTCAGTTTTTACTCAATGAAACAATGATTATTAACTTTGAATGTATACATCAGGCATTTTGAAAGGAAAAATGTAGGCTATTTGGGCTAGCACCAGAGTATTGTGAAAAAAAAATCCAAAACTCAATCAAAATTTCTGTGTTTTGCTTTAAATCATTTTCCAGAGAAGTAGCTGGGAGATAAATTAAGGACAAAATGATTCGATTCATAAGAATTCTTCAACACATGATTTCACAGTCATGAAAAAGCTTTATTAATACACAGAAATATTTTCGCCTCCAGGCCCCATACGTAATCATTTAAAAAGTATGATTCAGGAGACTGGAAATGAGTCGTCATCATGTACAATGACAGTGCCACGTTCCAATAAAGAGCTTCTGCAGACCTTTTACAGTCTGAGCTTTCCACAATATCCTAGCTATGTCCAAATTATGGATAAAAATTCTCTTGAAGGCCCATGGTTTGCTGGATTTTTGCACGCTGTCAGACACTGTACTGAAGGAAGCCTGGCACCCTGAGTAACGTATTTAAGCTTGAGTCAAAGCCTGGTACCTTCTGGGTGGTTATCCATCATCTGCCATGAGCAGTCACTGGAAATGTCCTTTTGGAGCCAAATTAGTACTTAAAATTCTTTGATACTTTTATCACTGCAAGCATCTGGTGATGTTAATGAAGTGGTAGGAGCAGCATGGGCTAGTGCTGGGAGAGGTAAAACCCTGCAGGTGGTGGCATGGTGGGGAGAGGACCAGAGGGACAGGGACCTGCTGGCCAACGCAGAGCAGTTGCCTCCACCTGTCAGTACCTGCTAACTGCAGGGGCACAGCCTGAAGGTGTGTTTTCCGTAGGTGGGCTTGTGGTGGAGGTGTCGAAGCATCCCGCTGCACAAGACGCAAACCCCAACACTCACACGGCTCTTCTGTCTTTCAGCAATCCATTCTATAATGGTAGCATAAATACAGGAGCCAAAATAAGGAGTGGTCTTTTTCTGTGCTATTTGGGTAAGATGAGAGTCTGTAAGCACGCTCCAAGGGAAAAAAAGAAAGAAAAAAATAAGAAAAGGACTTGTAGGCTAGAGCCTGCAGTCTGGGGTTTGCACAGAGATGTTAAATACCAGCCAGAGAGAGAAAGCAGAGCTCTGACAGCTAGCTGGGGGAAGAGGCAAGATCTGAAAGAGCAACAGGGTAGGAAAGGGAAGCTGTCACAAAGCCAAAATGAGTTAAAAAGGAAGGAGGCTGAAAGGACTCCAATGGAGATACTTCATTTGCCTCTCTTGGATGAAGAAGCAACCTTAGAAATGAAGAATATTTTTAAAGTGGTTTTAGCATGTTGATTCCTAGGAGTAGGCCTGTTCTTATGGCGTAGCTCAGTCTGCAGAGAAATCCCCTTCTCCCGAGGGAGCAGGGGAGTGAGGACAGGCTTGTCTCGCCCCTCTCCCCCCCCCCCCCCAGTTTCGTAGCAGTGTGATCCCGTTGATTTCAGCAGACAGGGCTCCTGTTTTGGTGGCTGCTGCAATCAGTTTAGCAAATCTAATTGCCCTGCTGGGAACCTCAGGCTTTACTTTAGAGGCTGCAAATGTGCTGTTGTTTGTCTGCTCCTTCCAGTCCTCTCTTTTGGTCGCTTTTAATGGATACTATTTTATTATATTGTGGATAACTTAAATAAAATTGTATATTACTGCAGTTACATGTGTAATAGCATAGCCTTCTCTCCTTCACTCTCACAGATTTTCCTGTGAAAACCAAACCTACTTATGAGGTATTAGTTATCCATTGTGTCGCTCCAGACCTGTGAATTTAAGATTGTTCTCTAGTATAAATAAGCTTAATCTCATTAGCTGTTGTAATTTTTTATACTGACACCCTATATTATTGCTACATGGGCCATCCCTACTATGGGTAACTGTCTGCCTGATACCTTTGACTATCAGTACATTCCTGCACTTAAGAATTTTGATTACCATATGACAATTTATGGTTTTCTGCACTCTTGGGATAAAATTATGTAGAAATAATGTAGTGGGAACAAAGAGAAAATTATTTAGAGCCAAGGGTACCAAATCTTTTTCTGTAGCCAGAGATGGTGAAAACACTAGAAAAATTATAGTAGGGGTTAAGCAGGCAACTGATTTTGCAGGCTAATTACTAACAACTAGCCTTTACTGTTAACTGAACAAAACCCCTCTGGGAGTCCTTAGTTTCTGCTCTGCTTCTTACCTGCTCCATCTCTGTATCCCTTTTCTGGCCTTCCTACAGAAGAATTGCTGTGCCTGCTTGTTTGCAGAATGATCGTCTGCTGGCAGCAGTACAGATCTGGAGGAGTGAAGCAAAGATCAACGTAAATTATGGAGCAATTATCTGACAGATTTTAAAGTGAGCTTTGAAAATCCAGTAAGATAAGCTTATAGAGAGAGTGATCTAGATTCTTACTGTGTAAATGAATCCAGACCCTGTACTTGCTCTACATAAAGGTCTGTCTTTCCAAGCTCTGCTGGTTTTGGCTGTGCTTCATGGTAGCTAGTATAGGGTTATATTCTGAATTTGTGCTGAGAAGAATGTTGATAATGCTGATGTTTTAGTTGTTGCCAGGTAATGCTTTTATTAAACCGAATGTTTTCGGTTTCTCATACTGCTCCTGCTCTCCCAGCTTCTTCTCTACAAGAAGCAGGGAGGGGACACAGCCAGGACAACTCACCCAAACTGACCAAAGGGATATTTCATGCCATAAGGCACCATGCTCAGTATATAAGCTGAAGAGAGTTAGCCAGATGGGATCACTGATCGGGAATGGGCTATCTATCACCAGGTGGTGAGCAATTGTGTTGTGCATCAGTTGGTTTTGTATATTCCTTATTGAGAAATATTATTATTTTTATTTCCTCTCCCTTTGCTGTCCTATTAAACTGTTTTTGTCTCAACCCATAAGGTTTTTTTTCCAATTCTCTTCCCCATCCCACCTGAGGGGGAGTGAGTGAGTGGCTGCATGGTGCTTAGTTGCCGGCTGGGACTAATCCCCGACACAAGCATAAAACATCATATCCTACCTAGAGCTATATCCAGATCCTGTCTGATCTCAGCAAATTAAAAAGAAAGATCCCTCTTTTTTGGAACACTACAAGTCAAGAAAGATCCCACTGGTGTGAGATCTAAGAGTATAACTCTTGTAAAAGGCTCAGCCTGCAGATGTGGAGCTGTGCATTTCCTAGAGATTTCTGTGACTGAGGAAAGAGTCCTGATTGTCCAAAACACTGCTCTGCCTGCTTGCAGGACCAGAACACTTAGACCTTTGCTTCTTGGCCTTAGGAGAAGCACCAAAATGAAGCACATGGTTGCTCACATAGTAACAATTATTGAAGTATTGTCAAACTGGCAAAAATTATTTGTGCATCCAAATAAGCAAGTAAGTGCTTCTGCTAGAAATAATAGGTATACTGTTGTTGTGGGGCTGAATTTTGTCTCCTTTTTTGAGCTTAGGCAGACAAAAGTAAACTTGCTCACAAGATGCCTCTGACTGAGTGAAAGCCTCAAATCCGGTCTCACAGGTTGGCACAGGTAACCATGAAAGCACAGCCTCTTAAGAAAACGGCGCGAATGTCATCTTTTGTAAAACAGAGTGATTACTTACCCAAAAAATGAAAATAGAAGTTGAGAGACCACCATTTAGTTTCTCAGCTCTGATTTCATACAGAGCGCCAGGCCATGCGTTTTCTTGAAGCAAAGTGGTGTTACAGGTGCAAGGATCTACTATGAATGGTGGAGAAAGAGAGCAAAAGCTCAGGGGTTTGCAGCCTGGTAGGGAGTCTTGGGTTCTATCCCTGCACCAGAGTTTATTTTTATGCAATGTAAACCAGTCTAACTGAGAAGCACATATCCCTGCTTTCTTAGCATCCTAACAATTTTGCAGTAGTTATAATTTGTAGTTGTACACTCAGGACAGGAGATCTTGGAAATACTTAAGGCTCCTTTCTTTGCTTATTGAATTTCTTTTGTTCCTTTTTTTTTTCCTGAGGAAATTGAAAGGATAAGGAATAAATAAATAAATAGTACTTATATAACAAAGAAGAAAATAAACAGAATGCAAACAGCTCAAATAATTACATCTGTGTTGCCAAGCCTTGGCAGCCTGGCTTACTGAGTTTCACTGTTCCCATCCACCTAAGATCGCACTGAGTCTGTGAAGAGCCCGTGCTCATGGAAGGAGAGCTTGCCTGCCTCTCTGCTCTTTCCCACTTAGAGTTTCCAAGGGCGAGGGCCTGGCACAAGTAGGATAACAACATGGAGCCTCTTTACCTGCTCTCTGTGTATTTTTAATCCTGTTCAAAACTAGGGGAAAACAGCTGTGAGGTCAGTGCAAACCACTTACTCTAGGTCATATGTCGAAGGGTTCCTGGGCCCTTTCATGGCTGTGAACACAGTGATGATCTATTAGCATTTACTTGCAATACAGTCATGGCACAGCTGCAAATCGTAGCAGTGCTGCAAGTGATCTAAGTGAGGCTGGCCAAAGCTCCTTCTACTGCTTTATGATCTTCAGCTCTGGGGTTTACACTTTCATTGTGTTACAAAGGCTTTGGCCAAACTCCGTTTTTCCCCAAGGAAGCTCAGCACAGCTCCCTCACCCATCACAATGTCCAAATCAGAATCACATTTCTGGACAATGAGCTGGACTCCTGGCCCCCATCCCAGCTGCTATGTCTGGCTGGGGAAGCATATAACAGCCTTGAAAACTGCCCTGAACACGCCATGGAGTAGGTCAGAGAGGAAAATGGCTTTTGCCCATCCTAAATGTTCACAGCAGTAAGGGGAGATGGAAGTGCCAGCACTGGCTGGGGCACATGATGGTGCGTAGTTTAAAGGAAACATAGCTCTCGGCCCACTCCTCAAATATCTACTCCATTGATTTGGTCTGATTTTCCTTTAGCATGAGAAATTTAGGGGGTGGAAGCTGAGATCATTTTCTGATAAAGCAAAAACATCTGTTAACCTTGAGTGCTGTCATGTCTGTGTCCAACATCCCAGAAACCTCCATTTCTGTTCTGCATTATCACTGGGTGATACTTTGATCAGCAGGAAAAGTCTGGGGAAATCAGATTTATGGAGAACAGAGCTTTGCTGGTGTGAATCAGAAGGGTGGCTGCTCTCCCTCAGCAGTGGAGTCCCTTGAAATGCAGGTCCTCACCTTCACTTGCTCCATGAATTGGTTGTGCATGGCCAGTCCTGGACACAGAACTTGGAGAGGGAAGGAATTTCTGGTAAATCAGTAGCCAGGAAACAGGCCACCAGAGGATGCAGGTGGCAAACCAATGTCTTCTCAGAGTTGTTTTAAATCCTAGATACTGTGTTCTAAACAGATAATCCAAACATGTTGTAGTGAGGTCTCCAATATGTAACAAATCACCAGTGATGTAAGTAGGATTTTCTACCTAGTATTGCAGTGGTTATATAGTTGTAACTCTTTCAAGGTTCTTTAAATACATCTCAGCAGTGATGCTAACAGCTGTGGGTTAAGGAATGCAGCAGGCAGTTATTATTCAGGAGATCTGACTGAATTTGGACGCTTTCCTTGCAATTTACTGTAATTATGTGACTGCAAGAGGTGCTGTTAAAGATTTTAATGGTCAATGCAAGAGAATTTAATTATATCATGCTGACAGTTCTTTTGCTTTCCACGCATAAAGTATTAAGTGTTAAAATACTTGGACTGATTAGTAGCAAATCAAGATTAATGTCTTATCATACTGTAAAGAGAAGGAACTGTAAGCATTATAAGCAAAAATAAGAACCCTGATAAACTAAACAGCTATAATCCTTCTGTGGGAAGGCCTAGGATAACAGCATATGACATTTGGGTTTCTTAATGAAAAAAGGCTTATGAAATAAACCAAAACTCAGATGTTTGATCACTTCAGGGTGACATCATATAGGCGCTAGCTGCCTTCACGTATCCTCGCCGTACGCCTTCTACGCAGAGCTCACTGTAGAGGGGACAAGCTGGAAACAGCTGCTTTGCCTCAAATATTCCAGATAGCAGCTTCTCAAAACAATCTGCTGGTGAGCAGGGGACTTGTTGTGACTTAATAATTTTTAATGGATGTTTCATCTATTTGTCTCATTTTCAAAGCTCTACTTCCTTCAGATTTTCCTAGTGCAAGAGTCGTGAAAGACAGCTAATGTTAATGTCGTTTGCATTATGGATTTTTGTTACTTTGTCCCTAACACATGATTTTACAATCCGTATATACGTGTTTGTCAGTTTTGTACTGTGTTCAGCGCAGATGGGTTGACTCTTGGATGTGAGTCACGCAAAAAATTAATAACAATGCCACCCACCCAGAAATCTCAGTGTCTTGGATATTACAAATGAGAGTCATGAGGGAAAACTGATGTGCAGAATGAAATGTCTTGCTGAGGGTCACTCAGTTAAATGTTTAACTTAAGCCTGTTATCCAAGACTTCTGACCTCCAAAGACTTTTTCTTCTCTAACCGATCCCTTGGTAATACTACATGACACAGGAGCACAGCAGAAGAAATACATACATCTACATTAAAATGAAAAGCAAGGAATACGATGTAGTTGAGTCACCAAAGACTTAGCTGAGATAACTCTTGACAACCTCCTAAGAACGTGTTCCGCAGTGCCTAAGAGGAACCCATTTCGCACCCTGTCACCTCTGTCAAAGGGGAGATCTGGAACGTAGATTGAAAAAAAAGATTTGAGATTGTGTGGTGGTGAAGACAAATTCATTGCCCTTACAGGATGACTGAAAACATAAGTCGAAAGAATGAGGTAAACACACACTGGTCTTTTCTCTCACTTACAGAATAGCAAACAAAAACTTGTAGTATTTCCTGACTTTCTTTTGTCTATGTATGAATTTGAATAGAAGTATTGTCAAGAACAACAGTGTTTGAGTTTACTGCAAATATTACTGGGGTTTTTAAGCAACAGTGAAGCTACACAGCTTCAGAATTCTTAAGAACATTTTCTGAATGTTTTTTTAGCATCCATCTGCCATTGTTTTTTTGATATATCAATTAGTAAGTACTACATCAACTCCCCATGGTGTTTTACTTACAACTTTTTCTACAACCCACATGATGAAAATATGTATCATTTGGTTGAAATAATGAAACTGGCCTTTCTTGATTTCCTCATGTAATACTGCC
Organism: Rhynochetos jubatus; assembly: GCA_027574665.1. Lineage (NCBI taxonomy): Eukaryota > Metazoa > Chordata > Aves > Eurypygiformes > Rhynochetidae > Rhynochetos > Rhynochetos jubatus. The sequence goes on from CM050649.1 coordinate 61,688,564, forward strand.
AAAGTATGTAAAATTAACGATGATAAATATAAACTCAGAATTTCTTAGCCAAGATTTTGTAATGAAAAAGCATCAAATTCCACAGACATTATGTTCAGCTGTGTAATTGTTTTGTAGGGACTCTGAGATAGAGCAGGTGATTGGGAACAGAAATGGTTCAATTTGCCTCATGTGGGTATGTGTTTACACAGTGAAATACCCTTGATTTGTCCATAAAAATTGTACAAGAGGTGAAAGACACTTCCAGAGTCCATACGTGAGGGTGTAAAACTGTAACATAGCATAAAATAGAGCAAGAGAGAGATTTTTTCAAAAATATAACTCTCTAGTCCTAAAACTAGAATACTCTCCAAAAATACCAAACTGCAAAAATATCTTTAGCCATTTCTATGTTTACCTCCTAAAAAGCAATATTCAGTCATTGAAACCAACATGTTGATCAATATACCCACACAAATCTCTGCTCTTTTCTAGTGTTTTCATGCCAGACACTTAAACCTGATTTAGCCACACCATTTAAGACTGTCTGCACAGGAAGAAAACAGGAGTTGTAAGCAGCAACCCTCCAGTCACCTATCAGGTTTCACTGAAGCTGCTGTGTGGGATTAAGCGGAGAGATTGCAAAAAATAGAATGGAAAAATCTGTGCATCTTTGTGTCCTGAGGCAACGTCTGATAGTTAATTCTAGCCTTCTTAGACCCATACATTCACTGTCATATCAACTGAGAACCGAGATTTCGCTGCCTAGCTGGAGCTGCAGAATTGCCCAGCTGCTGAGAGGACGTGAGGATTTCTGGTATTCCCAGCTGCCTTGATAACAGGACCACTGGTGCCTTCTGCTATTGCCTTGGTTTCACAATAAATACGTAGGTGGTGGGTGGGTATTTCCAGTCGGCAGTGTCTACGTGCTGTGTTTAGCAATAGTCGTGTAGCCATAAAAATAACGGAGCCAGACTTTCCCGACAGTTCTCTTCCCTTGATGCTGAAAACAAGAAAGACAAAATACATTGCCTCTACTTCCTACACCCTGGACATAATTTTAAAGGGCTTTCTTTTTTTAATAGCATACATCTTTCTTTCCTTTCACCCCCCTCTCCATACAGAAAATACTAGATGCATAATAAAATCCTTAGACAAAGCCACAGGTGATGACAAGTCTGGAAATAAATGACTACTACAGTCCTGTTTAGGTGCTCATTGGCCTTTATCAGTGAAAAAACAGCTTCATCTCCCCTGTTTGTTTTCCCCATCTTCTCTGTGACTTTCAGCTCAGTTGCTATTTCCAGTAGCTCGTAACATATATTAAAAAGATTGCCTTTTTTTGCTGATCGTAGCAGAGATGGCATGAAACCTCAAAACGTGGAGTCTGGATCTGTTGTAGTTGGACCTCTTTTCAGATCTGGGAGTACTAGGTGCAGAGAGAAAAGATTTATTCGATCAGTCAGCACATCTCTCTGTCAGGGCAGGCGTGTTCCCCACAGCACATTTTCTAGTGTTAAGTCTAATTTTAAATGTGGTTTCTACCACTTCCTTATGCTACTCTTTTGTATTTAGAGTTAGTTGATCTCATTGTCAGGCAGTTTTTCCATATGTTCAAGTGTTTGCTTTCTCAATTCCATCTTATTACTCCTAATAAACTCCCTCATACCATGTTTAATAACTTCTCTTCTTACTACCTCCAACTATATGCAGACAATTATGTTTCCCTGTAGCCAGAACTTAATCAGCTTGCACATGCTGAACACGTTAGGAACTTCCAGGGTTTTGTGTGCAGAATGGATGGCCCATGTCACCAGGTTTTTCTGAAAGAGGCGAGTCCCTCACACATGCCAGTGACCTGGGAGCGTCAGTCAGAGTTGCTGAAGAGTGCTCTGACAGCAGTGTGGGCAGGGGATGTCTGTCTGCGGAGAAAAGGAAGCAGGAAGAAAGAGAAACAGGGACTTGGTTCCCTTCTAGCACCTAGAGGAGAGCTGGGCATGGGTGACAGGAAAGGGAAATGAAGCTTTGCATTTATCAGATACCTGTTTCCAGCAATAAAGGGGCTGAGAGCCTTGTATTGAATGAGAAACCTTCCTAAGCATCTCTCCTCTTCCTGCCAGCAGGGACAGGAATGGAAGGGATAATTTCTCAGCTCACTGTTTCATGACAGACTTCTTTATTCTCTCCCCTTTTCCTGGTGCCTAATTTTTATTTACCATTACCCATACATTTTAAGCTTCTGGCACCTCTAAGATACGCATGTTCAGCTCAAATTGGGGTGAGGGGCACGGGCTGAGTGCAATGTGACCTGGTGGCCAGTTCTGTGGGAGTAAGGGGTGCTTCCTCCCAGCTGTAGGGGAGAAACAGGCACTAGGGAAGGAAATGATGAGAGGGAAGAGGATGTTTGCATAAAGTAACTATTAATCCGATAAATAAAAACAATAAGGATCCCTCATGTTAAATTTAGATGGAGATAGACAATGCCTTACTGTATTATTTTTCTAGAGAGATTAGGATAGCAGATCTTATTCATCCCATTACATACAGATTTTCGCAGCCAACTTGCATCACCTTACTGTGAAGGAATTTACATCATCATCATGTGCTCATGAAATGCACAAAACTCTCTTTCAGCTGCCACCTTATCTCACAGGCATGTAACTTCCACTGCCAAACCAACGTAGGAACATTTAGTCTGTCACTGTCCCAGCAGGACACAGTGATCAGTACGTTTTTTTAAATGTTGTCCAAGGGACTGGTTTTACAGATACATTCTGAGTATCTAGAGTAAATAAGAATGTGCCCAAAGTAGTGTCTCTGGGCTTTCACAGTATTTAAGCGGAGAGAAAATTCATCCAGTTTGTACAGGATTCAGTTCAGTTTCTTTGCTTGTGAGGATCTGAAACAACATCAAGTCCTCTCCAGCGGATATACCACTGAAGAAAGTTCTTTCCTGCTCACTAATTAATGCTGCTTACACTACATATAAAATTCTTTAGTACTCAAGCAAATGGGGAATAAAGCCCAGATTATATGCTTTTATGAAAGAAAGCTGCTCTGCAAGGTTATCCTTCTTTATGACTTGCAATGTAAGTGCTGAATGAGTAGACCATTAGATATGAGCTATGCTAGTTGCTTCTTGTTGTTTAAAAATGGGTTATTTCAAACAGCTCATTAAAAAAAATATTAAAAAAAAAGAGGATCCTAGAGATAGCTGGGACAAGTGCCCTAGTCACTGGGGCCAACATTAGTGAATTGGGACATCATATCCCAGTGACATGGGACACCTCCTGGGTGTTGGTATTTATTACTAAGTAGCTTAAGTATCTCACCATCCAGGGCTGTACGGATCTCCTGCTTCAGTGTCTGTGCATTTCATTGGAGTGCTCTTTGCTGGGGATATGGGTTTGACTTTGCAACCTCATACACAAAATAAATCAATAACTGCTTCCCTGTTGAATGTCCTAATCACTGTGCTACTAGATTTACACTTTCACTGTATCTCTCCACATTCCTCTTAGAACGAACTTTAGGTGATTTTTATGCACAGCTTCACTGGGGGACCTGAGGTGTGCTCCCACCCTGGCTTCATGGGGACTTTTGGTTTGAAGCCCTCCAGGTGGAAAATTTCCAACACTCCCATGCTGAGGGACTAATTCTGTCCAGGAGTGTGCTCAGCAGAAGCTTTCTTTCTTCATACCCCCCACAGACCATGCTCAATGAAAAACTGAGCCTGGACTCACCTTTAGCAGGGACTTCTGGCTTTTAAGGAGGTTTTCCTCCTAATAAAAGTCACTTGAGCACCAGAAAGCACTATTAAAGACACCCTTCTACCTAGCGTTTTCCCATAAATGCTTTCTTACTCAAAGGATTGGCTTTTTTTCTTTTTTTTTTCTTTTTTTTTTAATAATTGTATTTGAATCTACCTAATGTTTCTCTTGTGCTGTGGAGGGAGGCCTCAATGCCTTGTTCCCTGTTCCAGTGGGAAGCAAGTACCAAAGTCTGTCTGACCTGTCCATGGATATTGGGCATTTCCATCTCTGCTGGTTCACTTCACAGAACCCAGGTTTATTTTGTTTCACATGTATCAAATCTAAATTTATATCAGGGAACATAAATAATCTATATCCCTATTTTTCCTTTCCTAATATAAATGTGTCACAAAATGAAAGCAGCTGAGGTAAAATTTAACTTTACTATTTTTAAATATATATTTGGGCAGATGTTTGTTCTATAGCTCACCAATTTAACCTCCCTGTGGCCCTGTGTTTTAGATTGCTGTCTCCTGGGTAAGGACCATGCCCTTTTTTTGTTTTTTAGCACACTGGAAGTTGGTAGCATATTTTAGGTAGTAATTACAGTAAAAGGATAAATTTAGAAGCGTAATCAAGAAATAGGTGAAAAGGGCTATCTAGATGTCTTTGTGTTAGAAACACTTCCACTCATGACATCTTCCTGGAGCTGATTGTTTTTCTAGCATAACTGAGTAAAATGAAAATAAATTATAACCACTTGTATTGTTTTGAATCCCAGAAAGTGACTTAGAAAAACAGTGTGGGATCACAATGAAAAGGGCCTATTACTGTAGAAGCTGAAGTATCACCAGACTTAATCCATCATCTACTTGTCTCCCAGTACTATTATGCCTTGCATGTATTTACTGCTCTGCCGGCCAATTCTGCACGTTCATACATACAGAAACTTTCTTTTAAAAGATTAAAGAAATATCGAGCTGGCATTAATTGCAGAGATTTTGTCCTGTCAGAGAGAATAATAACCACCATACCCATTTCAGGGGTGCTACACACAAAAGCCTAATGATAGGACTGAAATGCTCTGAAGGTGGAGGAAACGTCTGGAAGTTGTTCAATGCAGCCTGGACTTCTCTTTTTCATTTGAACTGAGCGCTGATCTGTTCAGTCATGAATGAGAACAATAGTGGCTTTTAAAGGAATGCAGTTGGGAAGGTTGGCTTTTATTGGCAGTTTGTGCAAGGTCTGTGCTTCCAGAGTGCTGTCAGATGCAAGTCTGGAGTGACTGAAGAGCTGGAGCAGCTCTTTTGTGTTGCGTAAACTCAGATTTGGTCTTGCAGCACACAGACCGTGATAGTGGCACCAGCCCAGCAATAATCGAAGACAGACAGGAAAGAGAAGAGAGTCTCCTCTGAAAAGGGCACTATAAAAATTGAATTATAAACCAGAATGTGCAGATTCCACTTGGCTGGATGGAAAAGCCCACTGTTTCTCTGTTGTTGCAGTAAGGTTTTAATTAAAGGTAGGTTCTGGTTATAAATTTTACAGCAACCGCATCTGGATGGTTCCTTAACACTTAGGTAAAGGACTAAAGGCATGGCTTTCCCAAGATTTCAGAAGGAAAGTTTTGTGTAGTATTTTCTCTTGGCAGAATTGAAGCTTCTGTGAAACCAAGAATTAAAAGAAATCTTCAGCAATTCATTGACTTTTGCTGACCTAAAAAAGGTTAAATCTGTTCAATCATTTAATGTCTCTCTTAATGGAAAGTCACAAATGTGTAGGAAGGAACAAGTAGTTCCCAGAGTAGGAAGCAAAAAGCGTTGGCCGGGTCAAAGCACGTTCAGATGCACTGCAGTAATATCCTGAAGAAGGAAACCTGGCAGGCAGAACTGTTAGCATTTTATTATTATTTATAATACCATCACCCCCAAGGAGACCCCATTGTGCTGGGGTTGCTCAGGCCTGCCCCAGAACACTTGTGACATGCTCTTCACCAAGCTCTTTTCCAAAATCATGTTCTGCAAGAAGGCCACTGTAAAAAAATATGAAATGCAAACTAAACATTTTGATATCAGATTCTTCCATGTCAGATTTTTTAAAAATAGAAATTACCACTATGAGGAATATACAGTGAAGGGGAATAAAGGCAGTGAATACAGGCAAATCAAGCCTATTCAGAATGGGTTATTTATGAACAGAAGGGTTGTTTTTGTGATCTAAGTACATTACAAGGTATTGTAAGAATTTCCTTTCTCATCTTGCCATTTTTTTCTGGGACTTACATATTAACTGCATATTCAGTAAGCTATTATTTCTGAGCGTTGATCTTCCAAAGCGTACCTTGATGTTATAGGGTTTTTCACACAGACAATACAGAAGTTGTATTTCAGATTGTAATAAGCATGAGGACATATTCCAGATGTACCATCCCGTTTCCACCACATATGTATGCACTGAACTATCTTTCTCTCCTAACATGACAGTTTTATCCCAGAACAAGTTTCTGGAATTCCCACTTACCTTGTAAATTCCTCAGATGCTGTTATATGATGTTGAGTTTTATGTAAAGAACCAGACATATATTGCAGGATTTCAAAATTCTTTTTATCCCAGTGTGTTGAACAGATTAAATAACATGAAAAATCCAAAATACCTGTCCTTTATCCTAGTATTTCTCAAATCCTGGCATATGCAGGAATATACTGCTCAGAGGAAAAACCCTCTATCTGTGGTTATACTACATTTGATAAACAGAATAGTTTATGAAATCTTTTTCTTGGTTCTTAAGTTAGAAAAGTTTAGTAAAATTAAATCCTTTTGTTAATCGTGTTTATTTTCCTTGCAGTACAGCTACAAATCCCGGTTAGACCCTACTCTGCTGTTTCATATAAAGGAAGCCTCACGCTAGAGAACCCACAGCCTACACTTATAATGCACAGATGAGCAAGCCACATAAAGAAAGCACATAAATATGGAAAAACTAATGGAGAAAACAAAACAGAATACACAGGGGAGGCCAAATCTCCACAAGCATTAGCTGTTAAGTCCTTGCTTGTCATTATCTATTATCAATAGACTCAATCACGGGTTACAGACCACTAATTTGTTTTGGCATTTTTATAATTTGATTCCTGTTTAATGTTTACTGAATGGGAGCCTGTAACACATAAAGACTTCAAAAGCTTGATCAGGATATTGGGAATGAGTTAGCAGGGACACATGCTTTTACAGTATGAGGATTTTTATGATTGCCTTCAGTAGATTCTCCACGCTTCACCCCTTCCCTTCCCTTCCCTTCCCTTCCCTTCCCTTCCCTTCCCTTCCCTTCCCTTCCCTTCCCTTCCCTTCCCTTCCCTTCCCTTCCCTTCCCTTCCCTTCCCTTCCCTTCCCTTCCCTTCCCTTCCCTTCCCTTCCCTTCCCTTCCCTTCCCTTCCCTTCCCTTCCCTTCCTTTTCCTGCCTTTGCATTTTTCTAAAGAGGTCTTCCTTAACGTATCACGTACCAGCATTTATTATTAAACAAATATTTTGGCTCTTTGTTGAACCCAGAAGATGTAGACATCTCAACAGTCTTGCTTATTTTTACAGAAACCAAAGAGAAAATTTATTTCATATGAAAAATATAAATAAATTCATATAACCTAAGTTGCGATCTCTGCCACTAAAGTCAGGAATGTTTTGTAATGCATTAAAAGTGGAAACCTTTTTCCAACAGAGATCAGTATTTTATATGAACATTAAAATAGGTGTGGTTTTACTACTTTCATAGCTTCAATAATACAATAGACCCCCAAACATAATGGAGAAGGGTAAGTCACCATGATGTCTGCTTTATATGCTGGAATAGCTACCAAGAATAGTAATGAATGTGATCTCAGTGGATGCATTATAAAGCACATTCTAATGAATTTTCCCTTTCAAATAGCTGGTTGGCAGATTAACATGGCTACGTAAAGGGGAAAGCTTGGGGAATGAACGTATAACAGTGTCCGTTGTTAGGATATTGTTGCTAACAATATATTCCAGCCTGGTTTATATGAGGCCTTCCAGAAAATAGTATTTTAGTAGAATGTAATGTTCTACTTTACTTTCTGATCTCCCTTCCTTGAAACAGGAAATTGGAAAGAGAAGAAACAAGGCCTTCAAAAGAGTAACAAATAGAGTGAGAACCTTTACAATCTTCAAAATCAAGTGATTTTCATACAGTTACCTCTGATGATTAGGGGTTTTGTTGATTTTCTGAGAAGGCTCACTGTGGAGTGTCTCTAAGAATGTCTACCCAGGATCTCTGAACTGTCACGCTGCAGGAATTCTTTTTTATTTATGACTATCTGGAAAAAGAGTTTTCATTTTCTAATTCTCTTAGCTTTCTTAGTTTTAAAGAGTAATTCTTACTTATGAGTTCAGTTATCACTACATAAATAAGGGATGGGGAAGGCTGCTGTATTAAAAAAAAAGAAAGTGAACACTATTTTCCATTTCCACAAGCGCTGTTGATCTGTGATTGATAACCAAGTTCTCTGCTCTTGTAAATGTGCTGAAGTGCACTGAAGACACTGAAGTGCTCCCAGTTGAACTCACTCAAAATTAACCTTTCCTGAAACCCACATTTCTAAGCATGGAAATAAAATCAAGAGCACTTGTCAAGGGTGATTTGACTTGAGAACTTTCTTAGGTCTTCCTGAGATACGCTGAAGGAAATCCATCATTAAGACCATGATTATTGGGAAGATTATAGTCAAGTCTGTATTACTTAGGCTGGGATCATATGGATTTTTGGATTGTCCATACAGAGACTCTTCAATTCATATGCCTACGTGAAGCAACGTGGCTTCCAAAGCACTGCTGTGGTGATTCGATTCCCCTGCTCAGGCCAGCTTCAGCTCAGAGCTTCTTCACTCTATAGCTGATGCAACCACCTATGTCCTGTCTCTTTCCATATTCTTCTAGACCAGATTACATTTGGTTTGTATTCTTTGTGGGGTTGTATTATCCATGCTACCTGTGGCAATGGGATATTAGTTTTTTTCAGCAGTGAGTTTCTAGCAATCCTATACCTTAGTTTCTCCTGAAAGCACACCATGTTCCTACAGTACAGGCAGAAAAATGGTTTTCCCAGAAATACAGACCACTGCCAGTTCTGTAGGTCTGTATTTGATAGGACTCAGGGTAGGTATTCACAGAAACACTAGTGCTGCTATTTGCAAACTGTATTGCAGTTTCAGCTGCTCTTACTATGGCGTGGTTAGGGACCAACAGCACCTCTGCTGATATCAGATTAAATAAAATTGTACTAATGATTTTAGTCTTTGGGGAAATCTGAAGTTTAGTATTCCAGGTTAAAAAAGTGTGTGGCTAGACAGACTTTATGCCGGTTTTGCCTTCTGATAATGAATAATTTTAAAATTACTTTTACTGAGAGTGATGCTCAATGAACATAATACATTGTTTCATAGACTGTTTCTTAGGATGTTTGTATACTGACTCTTCAGCCTCACATGCTCTGATACCCTGGAGAAGGTTTTTGTATTCAAATTACTTATTACAGGAGACAGATGGGGTTTTTTGATCCTGCAAATTTTAAACTGAGGTTTTTCTTTTTTGTCTATATTTAAAAGGATCCGTATCTCAGAAAGTATGTGGGAGAAAGGATAAAGGATATGTTGGAGTTTTTGCTAAAAGTAGGGAAGTAGGCCAAAGTAAAATGACAACAGAGCTTACTTTTTTTGGTTTTTTTCTACCAGTTCAGGACCACCATGACAGTGTGAGAAAACAGGTAGGATTCAGAGGTAGCACTTTGGAGGGAAAATAAATACAAGACTAAATTAAAGCATACAACTGATATCGCTAGACTTCTTACTGATTCTTCACAGACATAATCCCAAAGCCCTAAAAGTCAAAGGAGAAGGTAAGACAGACCCACTGGTTAGCATTCATCCTAGGGACACAGCTATATATAATTGGATTTCGGTAGTCTACCTTTCCTGAAAATTGAGGATATAAAAACAATAAGTATTTTCTCATCCTAGAACCCTTTTTTGAACATTAGAGCAATCTAAAAGTTACGTGTTTTCATCTGTTCTGTGTAGAGCTGTATTACATACACATCAGCTAAAATCTTTAAGACACAATTAAAACTGACATAAGGTATTTTATTAAAAGGATATTTGAACACAATAATGTCATTAAGGATGCAGAAGCAAACTTCCTACAGACATATATGTCTAAACCTTCTTAGTTTCCATACAACTTCATTGTTCTGTTTGTTTTAGTATTTGCACAAATCCATGATTGCAAAATGATAGATTTATCTTTTTTTAATATGACATCGTCTTCGTCTGCCTGACACGCAGACTCTCGTTTGTCTCTTTTCCTGTATCCTGTAAATACGTGACTACTGTAAATTACTTCCTGATAAATACAGTGAGTGCAGTGAAGGTAGATGATGTGTTATCTTTTGAAAAGGTGTTTAAAAACACCCGGACACTTCTGGTAAAACTGAAAGCAGCTGGTTTGATCTTAAATTGAACTGGTCAGGATAAATTTTCCTGGAAGGCTTTGGTCCACTGATGAATTACCTGTCTGGAAAAGATATCGTTGATTCTTATAAAAATCAAGTGCTCTTTCTTTTTGCAGTTTTGCATATTTTCACATGAAATTGTTTGTTAAATATGGAGATATGGCAACACCCAATTAGCCAGTAACTGAAAATTTTGCCAAGTAGTTTAAGCATTAAAACTATGGGAACCCCTATCTGTATACACAGCCGTTATATGAAAATTAGGTGGCCACACCAAACCCTCTTACAAAACCATGGAGAACACTCACAGATCATTTTTCTTAGTGAAGTAGGCCTGTTTCAACAGTTCTTTGTGTGAGTCCACACTTTCACGGATCTGGAATTTTTATGGGAAGTAAGAGAAAGCTACTAAGATTAAGTTATAAACTGATTGCCTTATTGCACCACCAGTGCTGAGGCCAAAGTCTTACTAGATGCATCACATCTTTCTAGCAGTTTTCCTCCACAAATTTTCAATAATAATTAGCTGTCACTTGCTTTCATGTTTCTTTACTCTTTTTGAATCAATTTTTTCCACTCTATCTTTTTTTTTGTTTGTTTGGGGTTTTTTTTCTGACTAAATCCTACTTCTCCTTCTAATAAATAATTGTAGTAGGATCTTTTAATTTATTTTATTTTTACTGAAAACAATAGATAGAAATGGGATGGGTTTTTAAAGCCCAAATTCACATGACTGTCTACGGGTGTAAAAAGATGATCTACAAGTGGAAGAAAATACATTAAAGTGATACTGTTCTTTTTACTAGGCTAAGATTTGAGCTTAGGATTCTTGGGTTCTCCTGTAGCAAATGAAGACATCACTAACACCCAAAACACAGCAAGGAACTGAAAGACTTAGATACCTTTGGGAAGACTTCCATATACATTTGGCATCTATATGAAAAAAGGATTAAAAAAAATAACAGCAAAAAATACACTTGGGGTCTGTACTTCTGATTGCAATTCAGTCTCATTTCTATGACAAGGTGATGTCATGAACCTGACATGTGAAAAAAAGGGGAATTTGTTTTTAGGACAGTGAATATTTCAGGTTATACTTTGGGGAAGAAAAAAAAGTAAGATTACAGAATTAAGAATTATATTTTTTTCCTGGGATAAACTATAAATGCAACCTTTAAATATCTTTATTAAAGAAAGGGGAGGGGGGGTGTGTGAAGAAAAAAGAAAGAAAAGTAAAGCTCTCAGACCAGAGAATGAATTTTTCAGGCAATTGCTTTCCCTTTAATAAATTTCTAAATAGAAACTCCATAGACGTAAACAGGAGAAATGTGGAAACTCGGGAAGTCTTCAATACCTTGCAAAAGAAAGAAAGAGAAGCAAAGAAAAGGGAAACACCAGAGGCTAGCAGTCGCACTGTCTTTTCCAATACTCTCTCCTTCAGTCTCAGGACCAAGTCCAAATCTGTTAAAGACATCGTTGAGTAAACACCCTTTGCAGACCTGATCGGCGCAGATCTCTGTCTGTAAACAGCAAGGCTACTGTCACGGCTCAGACTGTATCTAGTGTGAGAGTGAAGCAGTTAAAGTAAAACTCTAAGGAGCAGCATAAATTTAAAGTATCTTCCTTCTCTTTTTATGACCTGTTGGCTTGCTGCTTTATTTTCCAATCAGGATTCAAGTTTGGATTCATAGCCTGCACTGAGGGAAATTGCAGCAGCAGTTGTTGTTACTTTTTCTTTCTTCTACCTCCTTTCTATTTGTGATCATTTCTTGTCCCTTCCTCTCCTTTCTGCAGCTGTAAATGCAAAGTTAATTGTTTCAAAGGGACAAATGGATTGCTTGACTTGATTAACATTTTTTTCCTCAGTCTTATTTATGAATTTCCTCAGTCTTGCTTTATTTCTGGTTGTTGTTTTTACTTTCTGCTTCAGAAGCCTCGTGTCAGCTTTGCTTCAGACTCTGGCAGTTAATCATAATTAATTATTTCATTATTTTTATTCAGCATCTTTCTGCAACAACTAAAATGCATTTACCACGGTTTTCTCTGAAGTTCGTTATGTGATGATGGCTTGGAACACGGGCACCCAGCTGGAGGCCCGCCTTGCTGGCAGAGGTCTGACAGATCCGTATTTTGTAAGACTATCTGTTGCATAAAATCACAAGCTGTTCCAGCTGGCTTTTTTGAGTTTGTCTATACAGAAAGGCAAAGGAGAGGATCTGAGAACAGGCCTGTGATTTCCAAGCGTGGCGTGTACCGCTGGCAAGCACTTGGCCATACACCTGCATCTCAGTTTCCCTGCTACATTTTGTACCTGCCAATGATTATTTCAGATCATTCCCATGCTTCTGCAGGGCACATCAATCATACAGTGAGTTTTGGAGGACTGCAGTAGGTCAGTGAGGGAGGCTAAGGAGTTTGAAGTTTTTCAGAACAAGTTAAATATGATAGGAGTGAAACAGGAGCAGCTTGAGGAGGCAGATGGATCTCAGTACCCCCTAAGGCTCTCTCCAGCACTGCCTCTTAGTCTTTGGTGTCTGGCTATACAACAGCATGCTACATGTACTGGAGAGTGCCTTCTGCAAGGACAAAGCACATTTTTAGGCTAGTCTGTCACTTCACAAAGTGGTGATCTGGTTGAACCTGGATTAAATTTAACTAAAAAGAAAACTGCAAGCAAAGGCTAGAAATTCCAGTTCCTGACAGATAAGGGTACAGTCAGGAAAGTCAGCTGCACGTTGTACAAACTCATGATTTAGGCTAGATTAGGCCCAGATAGCACCTAGAGATTTAACGTAGAAGAAAGCTTAGGAAGGTGGTGTCACTTCTTCAGAACTGGCCTGTTTTCAAACATCTGTGTTGTGTTAGGACTATCTGACATATTTGGTACTTTACACCTTACAGACTGTGCAATAAAAAATTAACTAAGCAGGGATAATGAGATTATCTTCAAAAAGGATAGATATTAAATATAAATATTTTTAATAGAAAATATTTTGGAAATATTTGGCAGTGTTTTTTGAGAAGAAGTGATTTTCATTGTTTTTCTTCATTTTCACAGGCAGTGAGAGGAAGAGGTTGTTACTACTCTGTGGAGGTGCTATGTCACACCAATGCTGGCATATCAATGCACAAGGCTCATAAAATCATTTGCAGCTTGCAGACTGTAACATCTCAGGAGGGGTTTTGTTTTCAGTTTCGGATTTTAAGAAACCGTACACTGCTAAGAACTAGGGGAGGGAATGAGAGAGGGACCTGTGCCCCCTAAAAGTCATTAAAAGTCTTTTGAGAGGAAAATAAACATTTTTTCTGTTCTTCTCAATACTAACACTCAAAAATCTCATATGCAAATTCAACATACAGTTGCTTAGGTTGCATAATGATGAACACAGGCTAAAAACAGATATAACTTGAGCATTCAAAACGTGGTAAAATATGTGTTTTATCTATCAGCATATTTAAAAACCCAGTTGTGTGCATTTGTTATAGCAGAGGTAGATGTTGGATTAATGTAATTTTATATATATATACACAAATTATATATATCTACATAAACACAGATACATATATACCTGTCTGAAAATGTAACCTAAGTGCTTTCTTCCCAAATTGGATTCTACTAAATTTAAAATAAATAATGTCAAATCAGAGTTTCTTCTTATTGTAAATTCTGAAATTCCAGTTTCATTCTAAGAATGCTGAATTTGAATTTTCATCAGCACAACCTTCCCAAGACCACGTTGACAGCTCCACAAAAACATTTTCCCTAGAATATAATATTTTGCAGGTTTACTGGTTATGAAGTGAGATCTTCAGATGAGAAGTATCGTAATGCACAAGAATTGTTTGCCATAGATGTTTCTTGCCTGTAGCAACAGCTACTGTGATGTTGGGCCAGCACTGGTGAAGCTGACCTTGTGCAACAGTAGTGCATTTTACTACTTCACTAATTGTGAAGGTGTTATCTCCAACACGGTAAGAATGGGCTCCATGGGATTTTCCTTGCATTCCAGCTTGTAGTGGACAACAGTGATTATAATTTTCTTTCCAGCATTATTTGTTGTTACAAATTATTTAAGACAGACTGATTTGGTGCTAGCTGGATGGGCCATGGCCCACAGCTACCTGAGTCAATGCCCTTCTGTTAAAAGTAGTGAAAATGACATTGTCTTAGAAATATACTTGGCACCAATTCTCTTGATATGCCTGATAAAGGTTTATATGTATAAACTGTACTCTAATACCGCATAGGTGTTAATGATACTTGGAGAAAACGACAAAGAAATAGCTAGTAGAAAATCCCTCCAGAAATATTTCAAATAATCATGTTGGACTGAGGTTCATTTGATTCTCTATTAATGCACACCTGGAATAGTCATTTTGCCACTCAGCAGGAAGTTCACTCTGCTCCCATCGTGATTAAATGGTTTCTGACACCTTTTGCTTGTACATTTTATGTCACCATTCCATAAAGTGGAAAGCAGGGAAAAACCAGGCTTTGAGTTTTCATTTACCAATAGTCTTATGGAAGACTTGAAAATATTTTCAAGAAAAAAAAAAAGCAATCCAAACCAAAACATCTCCACTAGAATAGATATAAACCATCACAACCTTAATGTATGTGTTTGTTTAAATGACAGTTTGCTTTTTTCCCCCGTTTTTGTATTTTTAGATGTAGGACAAGCCATAGTTACAGAGGACATGGTGTGGAAGTTACAAAGCCTGATCATGGATTTGCCCACAGAAACTGGATAAAATGGTCAAAACCCAAGGGTTTTTATGATAAGCACTTTATAAATTTTATCTTTTTAAACATCTAATAACAGTGGAGACTTTATTTGTATAGGAGACTTCAGTGTTTCAGGATTTGTAGGTCTGCGGTTTTGGACACTTAGATGTGGACACGTGCAAGTACAGAATTCATGTACAGGAGGACACATTCAGACCCTTTGGAGAAGGCTATTTTTCTGATCAAGCTCACTAGAAATGATTGAATTTCCATTCAGGAATGCCAGAAACACTTTCTACTTTTTGTAAATACTGTAAGAGACCAGTTTTGAGTTATGTGCCTTCAGCATACAGTAGAAATATATTTTGCCAGAAGTTTCTGAATCTGAGCTTTCCCATACCAACTTTGATTTTTTATTTCGAAGATATGAAGTTGTAATGCAATAAGCAGTGTCAAATGAATGTAAGGTAACACAAAACCTGCCTTCTTGTGTTCCTTAAAAAAATTTGGATACCATCCCTGGAACTGTTTCTGCCTATAATTCTTGATAGCTACACCAAGGACTGTGGCGATACCACTATTTTTTTTTGAAATTGTTACATAATTTACTGACATGTCTTACAATGTGGTACAGGGTTACATAGTGTATGTATAAATCTGAAAGATGTTTAGATCCAGAAAAGCCATATATTTCAGAATAACTGGAGAATTTCTCTGTCGTAACAATAAATTGATGACCATCGCAAAGTGATCAGGGCTTAGGAGTTTAACTGTGAGTTTTTTGGGAAGATGTTTTTGTGAAGAGATTGATACAGAATATGGACAGACGTTAGGAATTATCCTAGGAGAGTATTCATCTACAAAGATAATTGATTGTATATATAGCAAGTAAATTTCAGAAGGGAAGATATTTCATCTTGTAAGTGATGTAAATAAGCAGTTATAAACAGACTTTTAAAATTTCTTTTCTCCAAAAAATCAAGACCCATTTACCCACCTACAAAAGTAGAACCTGTTTTGTAATTTCTGTTGAGTAATCCCAGTTAATCAAGCTCTTCAACCCTGTAAGATCCAAATCTAGAAGTAAAGACCTTGATTAAAGCCTTGCTTTAGACATCGTACAGACAATGGCTTTTTATATTAAAAATTTAGATCATCTGGTTTATTTATAGCGGGAAAAATATGTGAGTTGTTGACCTTCTGTGTAAAATGTTTCAATTTCCTGTCTTTCTATGAATAACAATATAGCAATACTGTAGGATAGATATGTGGAAGAGGAACTTAGCAGCAGATAACAGAAGGGACCTTTTTTCAAGGAAGGACTTGGAGGAGTGTTTGGCACAAGAATAGGAGAGGGCTCCATCCATGGAAGATCAAATTATTAAGATTGAAAGTAAAGAAAAGAAGGAGGAGAAGAGCTTGTCCAGGTATGAAGGACCCACAAGGTTTAGGGTATGAACCCAGATCTGGGATGTCTGTAGACCACAATGGAAAGGAGGAAAAAGAGAAAAAGAAGAAAAGCCTGGAAGGAAAAATTACTGAGGGCCAGCATGCAATGTTCTGGGATTATTCTGGTTGTGCTGTACAATTTATATGCCATTGCTATTAGCAACTGTCTACTGATAACACTAGCTTTCAGAAATATTTCGGGTTACCCATTCTCAGTAGATCAGGGCTCAGTAAAAAGACAGTATAAAGATTTCCCGTGTAGCATGCACCAGGAGTGACATTCTATCAACCCCTCTGCATATGAGTTTCCCAGTGGACCCAACTCAGTTTCGTGTTTGTTGTTTCACAAGTATTTGTAATATGTTAAAGGCCATTGAAATCATTCTACCATGAAATTAAATTTTTGGTTATTTCCATGCTGCCACTCTGTGGTTGTGGTAGTGGCTATTGGAACTAGCAAGATAACCAAAGATGATTTCACCCACTAAATATTCAGTAAAAAAGCTTTTCTGTCATACCACAGCATATACTAACCCATTTTAGATATAGTCAGTTGCAAAACAACCAGTATTTTATACAAAATGATGGAATTTTCTGAACATATTAAAAACCTACTTACTTGTAAAGCACTGTAACGGTCACTTCTAGACATATCACATTATTTTCAGAGCATTAATTGGTTTTCATCAAGCTGCAGAAAACAATAAGGAGTGTCTTTTAAAGACAGGAAGCAATTTCAAATTGTTATTTGAAATAGTAATGTTCAACAAAAGGATCCATTTTGGACAAAAATGTTCCCATAGTTCATCCAGTCTATTTGTTTCACTGTTTTGCTGCCCAGCATTATAGTGAACATACAATTCAGTTGGGTTGTTTATTATCTTCTTGGGAATCTCTCAAGAACTTTTAAAATAAAAATGTCAATAATCCTAAAAAAAAAAAAGAAAAAAGAGAGAGAACTTGCCGTGTAATCTGCATGTTCTTCCTAATGGAATGCCTGACACACAAAGTATTCAGCATTAGGGGATGAGAGGAAATGAAGGTGGCTTTCTGCATTTCCTGCTAATCAGCCCTCAGCAGGGTTAAGTGCAGACCAAAGCACACCTTAAATCTTCAAGGTTGGCCTCCAGCAACACATCACTGCCCAACACAATGGTGCAGAGGGCATTGCTAGGCACTCTGCTTCTACAGTAGAGAGCCCACATCCAGCCAGTATACGACTATGCCCAATCTCTTCTCAGCGCAGTGTGATGCCTCACACAAGTTTAATACAGTTCTAGCATTAGACAAGACCGAAGTGAAAATTTTGAGGATTTATATTTTGGGCTTGGAGGCATATCAGCAGCAATTTTTTTTCTATACAACTATTCTCTGCACTGCAATAAGATAAGATGAAGGAGTCACATGGCTATTTGCAGTGCAGATGTTCTGGAGTGAAAATCTTTGGAGCTGTACCCAATCTTCGTATCTTTTTATAAGGATATTTAATTTAAAGGGTTGGATTCAAGCCTATCTCTGATTTACATGTATCTAACATAGTGATATATATATATATATATAAAACTATATATTTCTGTTATTGGCAGCTTTCCTTCCAGAAGATTAACAACTTCTGGCACTTACATGCAGTTACAAATACACAAAGCTAATAAATATGTCATTAAGCCTAACATAATAAGTTTGAAATAAACCATCCCAAGAAGTATTTTTTAAAATATGGCAGCTATCATATTCTTGTCTGAAGACAGGAGCCACTAGAGGCCACCATACACCTCAGAAAAATGAGGTTTCTTTCCCAGGGGAAAAATTCAAAACACATTCCCCGTGTTCATAACTGACTTCACCTTTCTCGTGAAATGTATTGCCAAAATTTGCAAAGAAAAAGTTTTCTTGCAATTGGGTTTTCCTTTCTGTCTCATCCATTTCCACCGTCACAGTTGTACACATGATCATGGCAATAGCCAAAATGTTGGGAAACACTAAATAACAACCTCATTCATGGAAAGGTGTTTTCTCTATTGATTACTCCTGTATGAAATGAACTGTGTTCAACACTAGTTTTAAAAATTGTGAAAATAGCAAAGCAGTCTCCTTTGTGTTTTCAGATAGGTGCTTTTTGAGAGAGGACCATACAATTTTAACAAGGAATCATTTATGGCAAAGCTGTAATTGACGTTATGATGCATTGCAATTACTTTCATTGGGGCTAGCTCTTCACTCGGGGTGTTTTGGATTTTCAAGGAAAATGTTCTGTTCGGTCACTCAGTTAACTACTTATAATACATAAAATTTCTGCAGGAATCACAGTAAAAATAGCATTTAGAAAAGTTATCTTGTTTCTTTGGCAGAGGATGCATATACATAATTTTCCACCTACACCCCTTTTCTTTATCCACACATTAATCCCAGTCGAATAGATTACTACTTGACAATGCAGACCATCCTGTAAGACTGAGCCCTTTGTTAGTGTGAGAAACATGAAAACCCTGGAATCCTGAGTGGCAAGAGTTTGCTTTAACCAGTAGACCCTTTAGACTTACGAGAGAGAGAGAGAGAGAGAGAGAGAGAGAGAGAGACACACACACACATACCTAATTGGATACTTGGGCAGATGTTCAGTCCACATGTGTATTGATGATATGATTTCATTGGAATCAGCAAAACTGTCTGTATAGATTTCCATAGCCTAGTCAGCAAGATTCATGGTTACCTTCACATTTGTTTACGGGGTTCATGTGGGAAATTTAAAGCTATATTAGCAGATTTATAATATAACCTACTAGAATTCAGATTCCAACTGAGATTTCTTTTTTTTTCTGTTTCCATTTGGGTTATTCTGTACAGAATACTGGTTTTTCTGTTCTCAAAATGCTTACATTTTAAGGCAAGTTCTTAGCCACAGCAGAAGGATTAAAAATACCAATTTATACCAATAAATATTTCTCAATTAAGATCATGTGACATTACCTGGAGTCATGAGACTCCTGTTAAAATGGGTTTGAATCTTGCACTTCTACATTTCTTCCCTTCTATACACAAAACCAGTCCTTTAGCTGAAAGCAGCCTTTCTTTCTCATGGTTATTCCTTTATCTCTGTGTTCAACCAGCTGAAGTGTCTCTGTGCTGTGCAGAACCGGATGGCCCTCAGCTGCCATGGCCTTTCTGGGGCAGCCTGAGGAGGCTAACACGTGCTGTCACGCTCTGATTCATGCTTGCAGTGCATATCACTTCCTTACTGTGGGCCGCTCCTTCGATAGTGTGAGACAGTCAAAGAAGGTATTAAATTTTGTTTAATATTTATTGTCTCCGACCTCATTTAAGAACAATTCAAAGCATGAAGTTACTGAGAAATTTAAACTCATATTGAAGCTCTTAGCCACTTGAGGTTTTGTTAAGTCACGGATGATTTCTGTAATGCAGCATCCCCACGTTCAGGATCTGTGCTTTCACAAGTAAAATTCAGTGGTCAAATATAATGAAAACAGACTGCCTCTAAGAAGAGTAGGTGATTCATGAGAGGGGTAGGGATCGAATGTTGTTCCTGCATGTTCTTTGTTTTCTGAAAAGTCAGAACCTCAGTGTAAGATGATAGTGTAAGAATAAGAACTATTAAAGTGTTGCCAAGAGTAATACCGCAGGACAATTACAGACTGGCGAATTCTCGCTTAAGATACTGATCGAGACATAAATAATAAGTGGGGGTAGCAGAACCATTTATGATTTATTACAGAGTAAACCTGCTTTTCTGTGGGATAGTACCATCTATTACCAAGGGTGTCATGGATTTTCAAAGGATTCCCTGCATAATAGGCATCAACTGTGCCAGCATTCATCAGGATTTGATGATTTTACTCCCTTAAGAGCTAAATGTTGCTTGCCTATTGTAAAGTGAATATAAGTGAGGGAAAAGATATGGGAAAAGCTCAGCACCAGTTATTCCATTCACATCTGTGGAGCTGGGTTCTCATTCCTTCACTCTCAAACACACTGTGTACTACAAATTTTGCTGCTGTTTAATTGCTAAACCATAGATGATAATCAGCAACACATAAATGCCATGCTGGTGCCAGATTTCAAGCTGAGCAGTATCTTGCTGTCAAGGGGATACTGCCTTGAGCAACAACTATAGCTTGTGTTTCATGTCTTCCTCAGAAGAAAAATGCTGTTAATTTATGGGCCCGTTGGGAAGGGAATGTCAGTGGCTCTGAGACAAAGTGGCCACTTATAAAATTGGGTTTGTTTGCTTTTTGCTGGTGTTTTTGTTTTCAGTGCAAATAGCTTTGATCATAAATCCATAGCCAACTTCTTTTATTTTAATGGATTATATCATATGTGTCAGAGTTCACCATTTCAACAGTAGGAATGAAAAATGTTTTGTCTTCTCACGGTGTCGCTTTGGAAAATATATTTTTAATTTTTACTTCAGACAACTGCTTACTTACATGATGAAGTCATTTTCTGAGGCCTGAAATTATTACAGATTTTGGTTAAATGTCAGCAACAAGTTTTCTTCTGGGGGTGAGTCAGAAAGTCTGAAAATTTCTGTTCTGCCCTCATAGCATATCTACAGCTTTTAGACCTCTTGCAGTGTTTCCACACTTTATTCATAACATTTCTGTTTACAATAATTAATGTATAATTTTAGACAGTTCTTCTGGACTCCCATTTCACGTTTCTGTTAGTTTTGCTCTTTCTTATTCCAACAACTTGCACAGATCTGCTGTGAGGATCAATGCATTATTTTTCATCTGTGCCCCAGTAACTAACTCTTCAGCACAGTGGTTCACCAGGCACCAATTCCTTCCCTCACCTCCCTGCCTCCTCCCTTTCCACCCCTCTGTCAGCGCTATTCCTGATGGGTGAGATGACCCCCTGACCCATGTGCAGCAAGCTGGAACTCCTTTTTTCACAATCCTAGCAAAACATTCATCTTACGTGATTCCCAAAGGAAGTGAATGAGTTATAATAATGGAGGGAAGGGAGAACAAGCTGCCAGTTGTTTCCACCTCTGGATATTTTGGTTTCAAGAATGGGGGCTACTGTATTATTAAGAAAAGGATGCTGTGCTATTCTGAGATCTCAAATAGGAGGAGGGTAAACAATTTAATTTTTTATTTCCGTGTTTACAGATATGGGAGACTGTCTGTCTCATTGGTCCTCTGGAGACTGGTTAAAAACATTACCTTCATTTGGGAGTTTAAGGTTGTACGTTGTGTGGGAGTAAAATGCACACTGACCTTTCTGAGGCTCAGTTACCTGTTTTGCTTGCAACCACATCTCAAATAGGTGCAGGCGGTCTCTGCCATGTGGGGATCTTGTTGCCATTACTTCTCCCCGCTTGTAGGTTGCCTGCTGTCTGCATGGACACCTTTTCCCTGCGGAGACAGGGAACTATGCAAGGCTGAGAGCCTCACCCTGCCCGACACTAAGACCCACTCAGCCCCAGTCCTTACCCCAACAGTCAGGCTGGGGCTGCCTGCCCGGGGGTTACCCAGTTTGCTGGCTGTCATGCAGGAGCTACGGGGCAGAAGGGTCTTCTGCAGAGACCTGCGCTCCTCAGTCGCTTGGGACGCCTGTGTATTTTGCCATTAATGAGCTCAGAGGACCGTTAATGAGCTGGTAACGCGGTTTCTATGCCCATGTACATTTATAGCACGCAAAGCAAATCTGGGTAGCAGATGCAGCGATGTTGTGTGTGCTAACAGGTAAGTGCCAACGAGACACCATCTTACTGTAACAATTAGACACAAGGTTTCATCTCTGGTGCACTGACATGTATGGACATCACTTCCCAGTTTTAGATAGGGATGAGGCCCTGAAAGGCAAATATTTTGCTTTATATTTTGTAGAGCAGATGAATCTGAGATGTAGATCACCTATGTCCTCCCATTTTGTAAGGTGAAAAGTTCATCGTTATTCTCCCTTTTTCAATTCAGCCCTGCATATATCAAAATTGGTATATCAGTTATGTGTCGTTATGGACAGCCTTGGAGCCAGGTTTATTTGGTTGATGTCAAAGTAGCACTCTGTTACTTATACCTCCCGCACTGTGAATGCTGTGACCCCATCAGAGCGCCTGCTGACAGAAGATGGGCAGCTGGGACCCATCAGGTACCACTGTCACGTCCAAGCAGCCAGTAATATGACCTCTCCCAGGAGAAACAGTTACTGTAGTGTTACTTGATTCAGGAAGCCAAGACTGCTGTGGCTGCTGCTGCATTAAAGAAGAAATAAATCGTGAGTCTCTTTCAAATGTCTGCAGTT
Organism: Rhynochetos jubatus; assembly: GCA_027574665.1. NCBI lineage: Eukaryota > Metazoa > Chordata > Aves > Eurypygiformes > Rhynochetidae > Rhynochetos > Rhynochetos jubatus. Next base: position 61,711,252 of record CM050649.1, read on the forward strand.
CCCTGAGAAACAAGTTAGCAGATAGACAAAGAAAAGATTCAATAACCTAATGCAAAAAGCATGAAGGTAAGACAGTGAGACAAAGTAACAAAGTAATGATTTTTCCCCCTTTTTTCCCCTGTTATGCCTATATGCACATTTTTCCTGATTCTATACTTTTTTCTAGGAAAAGTCACCTGCAAGTATGTCTGACCAGCATAGTTTATAGTCGTCGTGGCTTTGATTATTGCTTACAGCATCTGCTTTACAGAGATATGTAAGCTCACATCAGAAAACCATCTAAAATTAACAATAAAGTACAAAAGACAGAAGAAAAGAAATGGCACACAGACAAATAACAAACCCGTTCACTCATGCCTTAGTTCTTGACACCCCAAATTGAAAATGGAAGTTGTTGCTTTGAAGAGTGCTGAACTAATGCTGTTGAGCACCATATTCACATAACAAGCTGTTGAGATGGCATGATCTGGTTATTACTTGGGGAAAGAACTATGATTCTTATGCATTTTAGCTGCCAAACAGGGTGACATGTCAAGCTATGTGCATTTGTCAGTGCTCTGAAGGATTACATACATTAATATGAGACAGTTTATACCAGGTTAATTTTATTACAACAGAATGACATGAAACTTTCCTCGTCAGTTAAGTTTGGTGTGTGGTTAGAGATTAAATAAAAAGGTGTTTCCAACGTTATTTTTGGTCTGGAGCTAATAAATTTCACACTTTGCTTGTGGTACCTAATCAGTGTTTATTTTCCCTGGGTTATGATAACATTCTCTATTAATTTATTCAACAGCACCAGCTACTAGCATTACACAGGGTGTGTATGACTTAAAGTGTACACGTTCGTCAATGTAAACTACTCAAACGGGACCGTGTTCTGCCTTAAACAACACTGAAACAGGAAAACGCAGGTAGTGCACAGGGGAAAGAATTAGACCCTGAGATTCTCCGTTTGATCCATGAATATAAAACATGGTACATGTGTATGATTGGCAAGGGCTGCTGTAATCCTAGACTTGTTGCCCTGGTTCTGACACCTCCATGGTTATGAACTTAACATGTGGTATGCACTGCATAAAACAGCTCTGCCATTGTTAAGCTTCTTTGCACAGACAATGAACAAATTTATTGGACTATGCACACTGTGCATGAAAATTCAGTCTCTAAGGATTACTTTATGTTTGCCAGAACTTGAGCTATTTCCAGTACATTTGAAGTATTTCTACAATTGGAAAATATATAACTGTGGGTGTGAGATAAACAGAGAGAGAAAAAAAAGCTTTTAATTGTTAAAATGTTCACTAGTAGGTCTGAAAGCTGAGAGTAAATGTGCCTGGGATGAAAAAAAAAAAAAACCACACCAAAAAAAACCCCAAACATTTCATAGAACTTTGCATATCCGGAATTCTTTTTTTACATGTAGCAGATTTGTGGCACATATGGGACAACATCCCTTTGTACACATAACAGAAATAAACTTGCTGACCTTAACAGGAGGAACATTTCAATAGATGTCATGAGCCTTGTTTCACATTTAAAATTTCAAGGGTTGTTGCTGATTCCAGCTGCTGATATAACCTTACCGACTGCGTCTTTCGAAAGTTCTGGGATACTGCAAGTCACTGTGCAAAAACAGCACTGAGAAAATAAGGCGATACAGAAAGCAAAGGAACACCGTATGACCTCCTGTTTTCAGGCTACGCTTTGGAGGCATGAGCTACTGCTCTTATTCCATTTGATGTGGCAATGTCTTTATGATTGAACTCTTCCAAACCAATGCAACTTCTTTTCCACCAGTTAAGTATTTGGATTCTGCAATTGTTCTCATAACAACAATAATGCAAAGTCCTCATATCTTTTTTTTCTTTTTTTTAGGAAAAGGATCATTATTTCAGTTTTACATATGGAGGGGCAAAGAGAAGGAAGTCCTACTGCCAGGTCAGTAGCTTAACTAAGAATAATATTGGTTTAATTACAGTTTTGTAACCCCACTGATTTGATGAGAACAACTGAAAATTGTAAATCAAGTTGTAACATGACGGTGCCTTTATCTGGGGATTCAAATTCTTAAGAGGACTTTGTTTTAGGTCCCAGCTAAATAAATTTTAGGCACTGAAGTCTGAAATAGTAATGCAAGGAAAGCATGATCCACAGCCACCTAGCACAGAAGTCAACTGGAATCATTCATCATCTTCTCATTGGCCTACACAGTCCCTTGAAGGTGTATCTTTGCTGCTGCAGTTACTCAGGTTCCTGAGCCTGAGCACCCAGATGCCCACTTTCACTCTGGTCCATACTGGGATCACGGGGGCTGGCAGAGCTGCTCCTGACCTTCTGTGCAGTGCCTGGCAGTTCAAGAATGCAACAAAGAAAGGGAAGTCTGGGGACCTCATCCCTGACCCCAGTACTATTGCTATTCACTTCTGTTTCCAACTTATTCCTGTATTCTGTCTCTGTTCCCAGAACCATTCACACATTTTTACACTGAATAGACATCAGAGTAAAACAAACATTTTTTTCCATTTTCTGACCCCCAGATTTAGATCCCAGGTCTTCTTTCCTAGAAGAAGCAGAATGTGAATTTGTCACTTCTTTCACTGAGGAGGGGATTGAATCCTGGCCCACCACTTTGTAAGTGCTCTCACCAAAGGACTGTTGTTAAGGGCGGAGGGCACCCAGTTCCTATTGCTTTAGCATCAGTAGCTTAGAAAAGAGATCACTGGCTCTTTCAAATGACGTTTTATAGATGCCTAAACTCAAAGTTTCTATATCCTGATCATGCAGAATAGCCTCTCCCAGTCCATGAGTCACATATTCAACCACTGGAGAAGGATGTTTGCAGTCCTGTCTTCTTGCACAGCATTTCTCAAGAGGTGTAGGCAGTCCCCTGTCCACATTTGTTTTGTGGAGCTGCTACTGTGGATCTTATCCCTTACGTATCCTCAAGGTTTAATTATGGGTTGTGATTTCAGAGTGCTGACAAGCAACCTAAAAGCCAGTGTCAGGCTGGTAGGAATGGGTAAGCCCTTAAGCCTAACGTATCTAAGAAAAAGGTGGGCAGCATGATTTGGCCAGGCAGAGAGAGTGACTCTTGGGCAGGAAAGGACATAGAGGTCTGAAGCTCTCCAGCATTGCTGCAGGACCTGGCAAGAAGATGCTGGCAAGAACTTAAACATGCTCACAAACAGTTAGAATTAATGACCTGAAAAACAACCACAAAAAGTGACTGTTTGATCTTGACTATTATCCCAGCATTATAGAAAAATAGGGTTTGACAAGATTTGCAGAGGTTGTATGGCAATTCTAATTTTTCCCTTCTTATCCCTCAGAAGAATCTGTGCACATGCTTGTCTAATATGCTTGTGAAGACATTGAGTAATTTAAACAATGTAGCATCCTCACACATTTTACTCTTTTAATCTCTGTTTCTAGGAATTTCTTCCTGGCAGCTAACCTGAATCTCTTTGTAGCTGAAATTCATGTCATCTTGCTTTTGTCCATGAACCCAGAAAACAGATTTTTTTCCTTGCATTTTACAGAGTAATGTGAAACAGTTTTTACTTTCTTGGGGACTATTATGATGTCCTCCTTTAGTGTTTCGTTCATTAGTCAAAACAAGTCCATTTTTGATCTTTTTGCTCTAAATCAGATTTTCTAACTTTCAGATCAGTCTCTTTTGTCTTCCTTGAGTGTTATGTCTAAAACTGAACACATTATTCTAGCTAAGGTTGTAGCAATGCTGAACTGATGGAAGAATTACTTGCCATTTCCTACTTTTGTTTATAGATCTCAATATGCTGTGTGCCTCTACTACAACAGCATGATACAGTTGACTGACTCATGTTAGTTCCACATGTATGTCAGGATTCTTTCACAGAGAGCTGCTAACAGCTTTCATTAGAGCTGTGTTTCTGCTGTTGATTTATTCCTTCATGACTGTAAAATCTTGTATTTGTTCATGCTGTGCTTCATTTTTGCAGACTGATTCTCCAGTCTGTCAGAATCAATTTCTAATCCCAACTCCTGTTTTTTTTGTTATCCTACTTTCTCTTTGAATAGTCTGTAAATTTTACAAGCCTCTCTTTTCCATCATCTAGATTCCCTAAGAAATATCAAAGAGTACTAGAACCAGAAAGAAACCATTATCTATAATATATCCTGCTATTTTGCCGAACTTGTAGTTTTTGATATTTATTAATTATAGAATGACAAACTAGAATGATATCTTGAAATCTAAAAGTGAGGAGCCCTGCATGCTCAGGAAAAAATGAAATCTCTGGAAGGTTAGGCTTCCTTTAAGATTGCAGAAGCAGGGAGGGTTCTCTGAGGAATTCCTGTCTGACCCTAAATTAATGAGAACCATGTTAACTGTGGCACTTCGCCAGATTTAATTATCACAAATCAGATGATAGTAATTGGAATTAAAGATCCAAAACTACAGATAGGTCTTCTGGAAGATGCAGACTTAAGGACGTGCAAAGCTTATGTCAGTCTGCATTAATCTGCAGAAATCACTTAAGAGAGGCTGAAAGTACAAGAAGGAAAGCAAGATCTGGGTACACCAGGCAGATTGAGTAGCAGGATGGGCAGCTGGAAAACAGATTCTATAAAGTAGAAATAGTTATATCAAACAGCAAGAAGTCAAAAAAGCAAAGTGCACAAGAGGAGGGGAGATGCAGACTTAGATGATGTCTGGAATTTGGAAAAGGCTGTAAGAGCAGTGGGAAATGTAACACAAGCTAGAGTAAGAGAAGCCAAAGCAGGAAAACACAGCGTAAAGAGGTGAGTGGAGTGTGACAGTACAAAACACAACAAAGGAAACATACATAGAAGCCCTGAGTGACATTCATTTAGTCTTTCTTCAGCAGTTGAAAAAGTGATTGTATCTTCTAAGCTATTGTGCTGGTTTTGACTGGGATAGACTTATTTTCTTCATAGTAGCTAATAGGAGGCTGCGTTTTGGATTTGTGCTGGAAACAGTGTTGATAACAAAGGGACAATTTTGTTAATGCTTACACAGAATCGAGGCCTTTCTGCCTCTCACGCCACCACAGCAGTGAGTGTGCTGGGGGTGCACAAGAAAATGGGAGGGGCCCCAGCTGGGACAGCTGACCCCAACTGACCAAAAGGATGTCCCATACAATATGACATTACGCTCAACATATACAGCTGGGGGAAGAAGAAGGAAGGGGTGATGTTCGGAGTGATGGCATTTGTCTTCCCAAGTCACCGTTATGTGTGTTGGAGCCCTGCTTTCCTGGAGATGGCTGAAAACCTGCCTGCCCATGGGAAGTGGTGAATGAATTCCTGTTTTGCTTTGCTTACATGTGCAGCTTTTATTTCACCTATTAAACTGTTTTTATCTCAACCCACGAGTTTTCTCACTTTTACCCTTCCAATTCTCTCCCCCATCTTGTTGTTAGGGGAGTGAGCAAGCAGCTGTGTGGTGCTTCGTTGCCAGTTGGGGTTAAACCACAACAGCTAGATGCCTAGGCTCCCTCTGCAGTCAGTGGTAAGAAATAGGCATCTCCATATAAAAGGAGGTTAAATAACCCTACTGCCTGGGTCATAGGCAAGTTGGAGACAGGGCACTATGGAGCCCAGTAAAATCGTATATAAAATGGAATAGGTAAATTAGGAACAATTATTCCTGTTAGCAGTTAGCAAATAATGACAAAATTTGAAAAGCAATGTAGAAAGGTATGAGATGTGCAACTCTTTGCCAATGTTTAAATGTAGGAGCAACAGAAGTGGGAAACTATTCATTAAAATGGTGCTATAGTGTCCAGAAGAAGTTGCAAATGACGGTCAGAGATGTGTCATTGTATCTACAGCCCAGAGAAAAAGGTAACTACAGGCCAGGAAGACATCAATCTCACAGTAAGTATCACAACATGCTTGTTCACTGATCTTGAAGCATTTAGCGTTTATCCCAGTTGGAAGTGTCATACAGTGCAAGATGAGACACTGATCAGATCCACTGTGCTGGTGTCTGGAGACTTGAGAGAACAACAGTAAGTGAAATAAAATTACAAGTGTTTTGGGAGATCAGTAGGACCAGACAGCCCTTCATGAGCTTATGTAAATTGCTATTTATAATTACAAGCTTTTCAGTTATGAAGGAAGCTTCAGGTTATACATAATCCTTAACACTTCCACAGGCAGGAGGTGCATAAACTGAGGTGACTGGATGCAGAGCATGTGTCGTCGGTCCAAGAAGTGAGATTGAGAAAAGTGGTCCCCTTGTAAAGCGCTGTTCCTACATGAAGCCTTGCTTAAACTTGCCTTCTTCTCAAAATGGCATATTGTCCATTTACATAATTAAATCATATTCTTCAATTTGGCATATCCTTCAATGTTCAGCTGACAGACACCTCATTCTTGCTGGAACTTAAACTAGAGTAGAACTACTGAGTTTGAGTGTTCTCAAACCTTATGTTTGAGTTAAGGATAATTTCAGTATTACACAGTGTAAAATCAGTCTGAAGTGTCAACTAAGGTAACAGGCCTGTAAAGTTGTGGGTTCACCAAGACTGTTAATGATGCTATGGAAATTACCACATTTCATTCTGTGAGCTACATTTCCTCTTAATACCAATATACCTCAGCTGTTATCATATGTAATGGGTTTTGCCTTGTGTATGTGAAATTAGGCTACTTATTTTTAAAAGCAGAAAATATTTTTCAGTTCCAATGTACTATTCTGGTGATTTCCTTTCTAAAATATCAAATGAGTCAAAACAAATAAAAGAAAATCAGTGGGATATTCTACTAGGCTAATAAAAAGAATTCACTTGGAAACGGTTGGCAGGCTATTACTTGCCATGTCTTACTGGAGGAGGTGTAGGCAGGCTGGAACAGAGAAAACTCCTCAGAGATCTTTCCATTGCTCGACAGATGAAGCCCATATAATTCACACAGTGTTTTCACAGAGCGGAAGGTAATAATAATTTCTGAATCATACATGAAACCATGTAAGGCTTTGAAGTAATTGTAGTTCATAAATATAGGATTTGTGTATATACATGGTCTGGAACTTGACTTTTAATAGTGAGGAGCTGACCCACCACAGTCAGGGCGATCAGTGCAATTCTTAAAGTTGTTCTGTCTAAAATTGTTTCTGTTATTTATTTGGATGCTTAACAACAGAAACAGATCCAATACACTTTACCACTGGAGAATGAAAGGCAGTTTATCTTTGTGTGTATTTTTTAAAAATTTTTAATAAGAGGCATTGTGGACTTTGCTGGACAGGGTTAGGGGAAAGATGTTAAAGAGAAAGTTCAATCATATGAAATGTGGCAGGAACTCTGAATGAAGAGTGAAAATAGGATGCAAATTAATTATGCCCTAAAATACCCTGTGGTGATGTTAAAATACAGTTTGCTCAAGGGTTTCATAGTGCTCTGAAATAAACCTCTGCAGAAGCATATGGGAGAATCAGTGGCATGATCAGGCTTTGTGCAATGCCACAGGTCATGTAGCCAAAATATGTTTTATTGTTCCATGGTGGGTCATATTTGCCTCTGAAAACACTTGTCCAATGGGAATATATGGAACAATTTTGTGATTTTACTGTTACTAAATATCCAGATTAACTTAATATCTTGGAACACAGTCATGAGCTAAACTAAAAACTGTATAAAGGAATAAAACGTACTGTTTACTGACCTCAGTTTGGCACTATGTGGCCATTTTATCAATCATCTTAGCTACCATATCACATCAGGACCACAATATTGGCCAAAATAACCAGTGTTTAATTATGTATTCTATAGGGTGTTAACAACCAATTTCACTGGATATTCATTGTCTACCAATGAATTCAAGTGGTAACCATGTGTAAATGTTAATAAGTATCATAATATACTCATCTTGATTATTATATCTTTCACTCAGCTATGATGGAAAAATAAGGTTTTTTCTTGGAGGGGACAGGGCTTGTAAAATGTGTTGTGTGTTTGTGGTATTACACTAGAGCCTGAAATGGAAAATATTCATCCACTTGGGCAACTTTACTCACTTAAGCAGCTTTATGATTATAGTACTGTGATAGAAAAGGCCTTGAAATGCTTAAGTAATTAAGCTATTCTGTAACTGCTGTGTTTCTTTTCCATGGTAATACACAAACTGCAAAGACAGTCTTCTTCAGAGGATGCTTAAGGAAAGAGTTTGTAACCTGGTCACTAAATGTGTTCTAGACTAGAAAGTACAAATTAAATACTGCATTGGACCTACAGGACTTGAAGGCACATGCAAGTATTTGTCGAAGAGTTGTAGCATTACAAAGAGTTATTACCTTTAATCACAGTAGCTCTTTTGTCAGAAAATATAACTAACTTTAAAATGACCACCTTTATTTTGGTTGAATAGGAGAAAAGCTGATCAGAGAAAAGAATCTACAAAACCAACTGAAGGGAAGTGACCTTGTTTCCTTGGAAACTGGAATAAAACAACTGATACTTTATAGAACTTGCATGGAAAAGATTGCATAACAGCTAGAAATCTGTTTGCTGTAATTTATATCTGAAAACATCTTGTCTTTCTTGTTAAATGTGATTAGTGGTACTTGAATCAAATTCAAGTCATGATTGTTTTAGTTGGTGGCAATAATACTAATTATATGTATGAATTAAGGCCAATTTTTTTCACTGGTTATCCTCACTCTTTAGTGTCTGTCATCCTTGTGATCAAAGAAGACAGTGGTGTATCAGGATAGATGAATCAAGCCTGACATAGGTATAAACTCCAGTTATGCCACAGGATCTGTTTGGGGTTTCAGGATTCATCCTTCTGCACCACAAATAACCTTTGTTATTGAAGCTTCACAGGCCATTCAGCCATAGACTGGCCGTAGCAGTGTCTTGCAATCTACAGAGAAGTAGTATCTACCTTGTGGACAAATATTTGTGAAATAATGTTCAATCTCATAATGTTCGAGTCTACAATACAGGTGTGAAAGGTTTAACGTGGGGGAGAATGAGATCATGCAAGGACTGCACACATTTTGCTTGCTTGCCTTTGTAGAAATTACTTCTCCATCTGCAGTTTCTTCAAAGCTGTCTTGGAGGCCATTTCCAATGATCTCTCCTTTCCAGATGTTGTTTTGTGCATATTACTGCTTTTTCTCAAAAGGAAATGTAGTCCAAAGCCTGTCATAAAACTAGCAAATCAGTCCTGTTCAGTGAGGCTCATCATCAGCCTGTAAGTGTTTGTGTATAGGATTTTTTTTTTTTGGCAGCCTTAACCCAGTGAAATAGGAGTCTGAAGAGTTTAATCAACTTGCCTGCAACTTGAAAGTGACTGATAATATCGATTTACAGGGCTACCCCATGATTTTCTGTGTAATACATTGGAAATGGGTTATGCACGTCAGCCTCAAAAGGAAGTGGTGTAGGGTTCTCCCAAATTTTATCCTGGCATGACAGCTCACAGCTATCTTAGATGCATCAGAAACCGTATGGGAAAGACCTCTCACAGCTCTATGGGCTAAGTTTGCACACTTGGCTTTTATTAGATCAGTGAAAGCTGCACAGAAACCAAAGCTTTGCTTTTGATAGTATAGATTTGTCACATGCCCAGAGGATGTTGACAAGTGATCGGCAGTTGATCTTCTGTCTTTTCTCCACACAGCTTTTGATAACAGCTGCACCGTTTAGTTTCTGAGACAATCTTGGTATCCAGAGCCCCTCAGGAAAGTAAATGTAATCTCTCAGTCAGGATCTGCCATTTTTTCTGCAGATTTCCAAAAAAGATGGCATATCTGCCAGGTTCCCAGGCCAGTCATCTTTCTCATGTACATAAGCTCATCAATGCTCAGACTTCATGATCTATTTGGTTTTCATCAACTTCATCTACGTTTGCAGGCTCATAAATTACCAGGCTTCTCAAGAAGGCTACAGGTCAACAATCATGTTTGGTTTGAACAGATATTAAAAAATTTTAGGTCTAGCATTACCTTATGCTTTTGAGATTGGTGGCTGGTATATATTTATCTTTGGATTTGACCAGACACAGGCTGAATCAATACTGGTACGTTCATATGGTGTTCATCATCTTCAGCCTGAAAATCATTGGTGCTGATTTTTCTTTTAACATTGTTTGAGCTGAACTTGTAGGAAATCTTGTTATAAACCAGCTTACCTGCTGCTGAGGCTTGATCAGCACACACTGAGTGCTTGGGTTTTATTTTTCCTGTGATGTTGGTGATATACATCAAGTAAAAGAAGCCCTAGACATGAAGTGCTAGTAAGTAGCAAAATACATAAACAATGTCAGAAAAAAGATAAAAATGTGTAAGTAGAGACAAAGGAAAATAAATATAAGATCCTTTGATACATATTTTTTAAATAAAAATGAAGGAAAAGGGCAAATTGTAAATCACAGTGAGGAAAAAGTAGCTTTCAACAGTTGTAAAAAGGCACTGAACTTATCTGTGTCTAGTATTTTTTTTTTCACAAGATGAATACTGTGGGTTAGTTTATTTACTATTCATATGCAATTAATGCTTTTCTAGCAGCTCTCCACCAAACAGCAAGTTGGCCTCTTAATCATTCCCCCACCCCTCAGTTAGCCACACAGGTATGCTACTTTCCACTATAATATACAGATATCACATGATATTGCTCAGGACGTTATCTTAATTAGCATTGCTGAGAAGTATAGCCAAAGGCCTGGGTTGTGTGTGTTTTGTTGGTTTTTTGGTTTTTTCCTGTTACTTTCTACTTGCTTTTAAAATATAATTCCAGCTTGTGTAAGTGGTGAAGAAACTATTCCCTTCACTTCAGGAGGAATATCGAAACTTAATTTATTTTTTATACAACTCAAGTAATACTATATTTACTGTTATGAAGATTAAATTATTTAGATAATATTTTAGATTTATAAATTACTTGCAGATACATTGCTAAGTCAAAATGAAACATTACTCCATCTGAGAATATTGAAGGTGTACTTAAAACATTCTAAGATAAAGTTACACATTGCAATATAGTCAAAGATAATACTGAATTGTAACAGCAGTTTGTACTTATGTTCTATTTTTATCCTTTCACCTTCACGATGTTGCAAGAAATGTCAAAAACTGGGACATTACTTGTGAGGAATGCTTTTCCATTAATAGCAAAACACATTGGATCAGATCCTATAGCAAAATTTTATTCTGTAAAATGTTCAGTAGTTAAATAGCAAAAACACAAGGTAAATTCTGAGGATTCCTAGAGCTATGGGGTTCAGGGTCAAAAAGCACTGTTTGTGTTCACTAAATATGATGCCTGCATTACTGAAACTAAGATGAATAATGCCTTTTGGGAGTTATGAGAACTATGGTTTAATGAAGAAAATATTGAGCATTTTGCAGAAGAATCAGGGATTAAACTGTTTCATTTTGATTAATTTTTTTTTTTTCTGGAGGGTAAAAGAAGAAAAGCAAAAAAATGGTTATTTTTCATATACATTCACATTTTGAGTAATTTTATTTATGTACTTAATCAGGTAACTGTGACCCAGTGTAATAATTTGTCGTTCACTCCTTCAGGCTTTACATCAAGTTACTAGATAATCTAGGTCTTTAGTTTCTTAGATATTTTTAAAAAAGCTATTTCCCAAAACTCTTCCCCCAGAAGTGTGCAGCCTGGAATGTGCTATGTTGTGACATAGATCTGTATCAAAGCAACCACACTGTTCAGCGATCTGCAGGCACTGTGTTTCAATGTTGACTTGGTTGCTGTGTGTTGACTCATCTCTCAATTCCTCAGAACCTTATATGGTCAAATAATACTGCCTGTGAACCATTAAAAAATAAGTGTTGGCATACTTTGGTGAAGACACAGAGCAATGAAAAAAATCTCATTCTTCCTTCATCTTCCCTCATCATTCCCTCATCTCCCACCAGGTGCTGAAAAACAGTACTACAGAGGGGCAGCTTTTCAGTGGAAGAAAGAAAAAGTTCTCTCTGGTGGAACTACCATGGATAATCCAAGAGAAGATGTTATAAACCAGCTGTGTTTAGGAGAGAGAAAACTTCAGTTCCAGGCCAGGGCTGACAGAGCTTATTTAATCCTGCCAGCTGAACTGTCTAAGAGGAGGATCTCAAACTTAAAGTAGGACACACAGAACCGACATGCAACTTGCACAGTGTGTTATGAAAGCCTGCAGACAACAACAGGTTATTATGCCAGCAACAATTTGGTTGCCGACAGTTGACACAGATGATAAAAGAAATCATAGTTTCACAAATGTTTCAAGTTCCACTATTCTTCCCTTCCAAGCACCTCTAAAGGCTGAATATCAATACGCAGTTAAAGTTTTAAAAACAAAGTTATGCAAGTTTTTGGCCTTACTTTTTATACAGACTATGAACAAAGAGTGGGGTTGAGATCTTTATATGCCCTTACACTATGGGAGAGCTCAGAACTGCATCATCATCACCTAAGTGTGTACCTGAAATGCACTTCAGTCTTTGCTGTTCTGCATCCTGGGACACTGCCACTCCTGGACAAGTAGTGGCCAGAACAGAAAGAGAAAGAAAAGTATTCGTGCCCTGATTCTCAGAAGTGTTTTGAAATCTAGATGGGATTTAGACACTCATCTGAAGCGAACGAAAGATCAGGGAGCCTGAATACATTCACTGTCCACTGTGGGCAATGTATTTTGATTCCAGATAATATATGCCTTATGTCCATGATGGCTAGCCGAAGTCTTTCAAGATTGGGCATACGGCACGTAACGGCTTTTTCATGTGACTCCATCGCCACTGGATCCCCAAAGCTGTATAGCTAAGGCAATGCAGCACTGAAACAGATCTACTGAGCTTTACTGAGCACCTGTAGCCCATGTAAAACCACTGTAGCATGGGTACAGTACAGACAGAGCTTTGCTTTGCTCTGGTGGACCAAGCTCAGATCCAGAGCAGTGGTATTACTCACACTGTCCCACTTCATTGTGGTTTAGGAAGAGCTGGCAACAGCGAGCAGAGACCTAATAACCTTCAGCCTTGTTTGTGTGGTGAGGCACTCTGCTCCACGGGCTGCATCCAGATTCTGTCCATGTGCTGACAGCTGTCTGTCAGGAGGTGACCTCGGTGTGCACTATGCCTCTGTGTTCCCCTAGGTCCTTGGTACAGAGGTCTAATTCTTCAGAAAAAAACATACAACTGCTCCCTGAGAGCCCTGCTCTAGGTGCCCGGGGACGCAGAACATGGGAGCTGTGCAGGCAAACCCTCTGTGGATCTAGGAACTGGCAACTTGGGTCTGCACAGTCTGCCGTTTGGCACGTGTGTCTGAACTACTGAAATAAGAAAATTATATTTAAAATTGTATCAAGGAAATAATCCGTCCTATGTGTGAGAGGAGGTACTGGAAAATAATAATCAGTGAAAACCTTTTTTTCATGAGGGACAGACATATTATGAACAATTCCTTCCAAAGCAGTAAGAGGAAACTCTCCATCAAGCTGCAAACAGGCACTTTCAAATCATGCTTTTCAGCAGAAATAGGAGCACACTGTAAAGCTCAGATCTAGTTTTTTCCTGATAGAGAGAGGTGGTAGTGCTCCAGTTCAGAACCATCCCTACCTCTTCAATATGATTTCTACATATTAGAATAATTTATCAAACTCTGTGGAGGAAGAAGCTTGAGTCTGTTTTTCTTCATTTGGCTTGCGTTTTTCAGATGGGGATCAAAACAAACCGTATCCTGCTCCTGTGGAAAATACATTTATACTCAAGATATGCAAAACAGGATATGACAAAATTCTGGAGAAAAAGTGCAGCAGTGCTGATACATGAGGTTCTGGTATAAATCATTCCTCTGCACTGGAATTCATGTTGGAAACTGCTCAAATAGATGATTTGATGATTCTGAACTCTAAAGGGATAGATAGAAAGGAGAACAAAAAGACACTGATTTACAGTGAAAATGAAGTAATGTATTTCGACTAAAGGAGTCAAGTCCTCATCAGGATGTGTAATTGCAATGTATAATCTAATGTGGGGTTATATCCAGCAAGTGACAGAATTATGATACAGTTATTCATCAGAGCTTTCCAGTTTGGTCATGTGCTAAAACTTCTTAATTATCAGCTGCAACACTGGTTTGCCTTTTCTTTTTTTTTTCTTTTTCTTTTTCTTTTTTTAACTTTAGCTTCTGTTTGTTAACCTCTACTGTTTGTTTGCCTTCAATTAGAAGTTCATTCGTGTATGGTCTTTTTTGTTAATGTAACTTAAAAGAACAGTATTTTTATCAAGACCGAATTTAAATAGGTGGCATAGGTGCATAAAAATAAAACATTATTTAAATGGGACATAAACTGCTTCTCACACAAGCACCTATGTGATCTTGATTTATTTTTTTAATACAAATTTTATGGGGCTGCTTCGTAGTTGCTATAATGCTTTTGCCAATAGCTCTGTGCTATAGTTAAGAGCTATATAAAAGCAGTAATGAAAATAACTTTGCACCTATTCTTAAATAAAACTTTTCACAGAACTTGGAGGATGTACTTGTTCCTAAGTAAAAGTAACTACTGTCAAAGTGATTTCACATTGATGAATTAATGATGTTCACAATCAGTGGAAGACATATCTCACCCACCTTGTGTACACAATAACATTATTGCAGATGCCATTGCTCCAGCTGTGCTTTTTCATTACAGTAGGCATCTTCTCAAAGTTTAATCTAATGGGGAAAACATAATTTTCCTGTCCTGAAGCACGAAAGTACTAACTCCAGTGAAAAACATAGCTAGGTCCCAAGAGTTACAAAGTTTCATGACTACTATTTTAACTGCTTGGTCCCGGAATTCTACCTGAAAATTAGGCACTTATGTTCCTTCAACATCACGTGAGATGTGATTAGGGCAATCTGAAGTGCTCCGTTCCTGCTGAGGGTTAATCAAGAGGGGCTGTTGAATGCGGAAAGCTCTTGGACCTCTGTTACTGAAGACACCTCTTCTGATGTGGTGCAGGTTGGAGCCACCCAGTGAGACTGGATGCTTCCATCTGTGACACAGGAATTGTTAAATAAGGCTGACATCCTTCTTAAATGCAACTGTTGTAGTAGAAAATGCATGCACTAAATAAGTCTACAAGAAGTCTGTTTATTCATCTTCATTACCCATTCTTCTTCAGCCATTCCAACCCCAATTTTCCAACTCAAATAAAAATTCCCCTACACAAAACATAGGTATAGACTAACTCACACTGTAGCAACATATTTTCTCAATTCTGGTCAATTATAGTTGTGGGTGTTAAAAATCTTGGAGAGATTCCTACTTTGATCAGAAGAAAAACTTTAACAAAAGCCTGTTTTTTGGCTCCAGCATTCCTAGTCAAATCAATCATTTAGTACAAGATCTTAACAAGAGTCAAACAGCTTTTGTTCCAGCAGATTGCAGAATGGTGATGACTAAAAATAAAATGGATATATTACAATAACAAAACTTATAAGAAATAAGAATTAAACAAAATATATTAATCAAATAAGTCATAAATGCTTGCCTAGCCATATAGTCACAGTTTATGAAGGTCTAAAATCCTCAGCCTAATTATTTCTAGTACTGCAAGACAAGCACCGGAATCTCGAGTAGTTTTAAACAAAGAACTCTGTCAGCATCAAAAATTGCCAAAGGCAACTGTTCCAGATGTTCGGATTGTAGAACAGAGGAGATGCTTTTACGGATGACTCAGTGTTTCCTTCTGTCTTTGTATGGATGTATGTTAGGGTGGTAAAGGAAAGCTGCCTCAGATCTTTCTATTTTCTTTTCTTTAACAAAATGTTATACACATTTTCTCCCATGATCTTTGCTGCTTTTATTGACACGAGTATCTCAAAACGTGCCGAGAGCAGCAAGCAGCAACAGAGTTAATTTGTCCATTGAAATGACTTCATCTCTGACACAGACTCTTCCATATGCTCTTCTTTAATATATGAAATCCTATCCAAGCCATCATAGAGCAACAGTGGCAATGAGGTTACTCAGTCCAACGTGTTGGACTAAGATGGAGGGAAACTTGTGCATAAAGAATGACCTTGCAAACACAACAAAAGATCCCACACAGTGGATTGTGGGACTGCAATAGCTTCATTATCCCTTTGTCACAAGCATATGATAACAACTGTCCATCAGCTGTAAGCACCTTGCACCTGAGCAAGGGACGGTTCTCTAACCTTTTTTCCACCAGCTTCAAAGGTTTACATTTAGAAAAACTGAGCTGAAGTAAAGCTGAGTGAATTTTCTTCATCACACTTTTGAAATATATATTCCCATCCTTCTCCACAGAGCACACTTAGATCCCATGTATCTTCTTTTCCTGGGTTTGCCTTTACCAGTAATTCACATATTGAAAAATCTAAAGAAACTCCATTATATTTCCAATTTATTTTTCAGTTCATTTTTCAAATCAGTTTGCTGTTACCTTCTTTCATTTACTTGAGCTCCCCTTGTATTACGGGGAGGTGATCAAAACCTTTCTGAATCTATAAAGCAAAAGGAGGAATGGAATCATCCATAGTGGCTTCTTGGATATAAGAGGGGAAATAGGTAGACAGAGGCAAAGAGAGGTAGATGGATGGATGGATGGATGGATGGATGGATGGATGGATGGATGGATGGAAGGAAGGAAGGAAGGAAGGAAGGAAGGAAGGAAGGAAGGAAGGAAGGAAGGAAGGAAGGAAGGAAGGAAGGAAGGAAGGAAGGAAGGAAGGAAGGAAGGAAGGAAGGAAGGAAGGAAGGAAGGAAGGAAGGAAGGAAGGAAGGAAGGAAGGAAGGAAGGAAGGAAGGAAGGAAGGAAGGAAGGAAGGAAGGAAGGAAGGAAGGAAGGAAGGAAGGAAGGAAGGTTTTTACAGATGCAATACATTATGTAATTTCATTTTAAAAAATTCTTTATATTCATCCAGAGAACTTGCTCTTGACATAAGTAGCAAATATATCTCCAGAAGACAAATGTTAAAGTTTGTCCTCAGTGTTATTGAGCAGGAGTCTTAAACCAGTTTTCAGTGTTCTGGCAGTGGTTACAGTAAAACAGGGAGTCAAAAATAGAATAAAACCATGCCACAGAACAATATTTCATACTTTTTAAAAGATATATTTTAACTTTATGTCAGGCAGGAAACTATGAGGAGGGTTAATTTAGTCCCTGGTTTTAACCTTCCTTCCTTTCTTTTACAAGACTAAAAGAAAATAATTGTTTCCTATAAATATTCATATTGTAGTGTTAAGGACAGAGGGAAACAAGGTGACCCGTTGGTGTGTCATTAGTGTGACTTGTGCTCAGTTTAGGATTGTTAATTTGAGCTTGTAATCATAATTGGTGTTCAAACAGAAAAACATCTGTTGTTCTGAAACTTTAGTTTTCTCTCTGTTTAGCACATTCATCTTTTCACCTTTCCCTTCCTGACTCCTGATTCCAGGTTTACTCTTCTCAATCAGAGACACCCTGTCACTCTCCTACCCTCTAAAATTTTCTTTCCAACTGTCCCAGTCTCCCCAGCTCAGCCTAGCTCTTCACATGTACTTCCATGGAGGCTCACAGACTTCCCATGGAGGCTCAGTAGTTACTGAGTGAAGACTCCAACCAGAAATGTGTGGTGTGGATGAATATGGATGAAAGCCTTAGTGCAGAAAGCACAATGCAATAGGGTCAGCCCCAGCAGGGTGGTCTCTCCATCACCACAACATTTTCTAAATCCTCAAAGAACTTGATCTTTATTTTGAGAAAAATGAAATAACCAGATCATTTTAAATTGGCAGCTAGAAATTCAATAACTGCTAAAAGCCTTAATGCAACTCACAGCTGGAAGTCTCGGAATGACTTTTTGTTTTTCAGGTGTGCGCATGCTTCCTTAATGGTTTCAGTCTGCAATGGAAAATATCAGTAAAAGCACCAAGATTTTTATTCAATGGAAAATGCTGCTCCCTGTGCATCTATCCAGGTAATTCAGTTTTCTGTGGTCATGTGAACATTTTGCAGATATTGAATCTGGTGTGACCAAGGGGTTTTTATTAAATCATGACATGTTGACAGCCTCCATCCTTCTGCCTCTTGCTTCTTCTGATTGAGAGAGGAGAAAATGGAGACGGTAGAAATGGGACTGGAAGATATGGAGTCTTTCATCCTCTTCCTCAGGTGCTGCCAGTTGGTGCTGTCAGGGCGTAGGCTAGCTGAACCTCCAAACTGGTACACAGCCCCGGTACATTTCAGAAGCAAGTTAGAGTTACCCAAATGTACAGTTACCCAACTTGGGAGAATAGAGTGGTGACATCATTGTGGCCCTCTAAATCAGCACGAACAGCCAGGTTATCTGATTAGAGCTGTTGTAGGATCCCTCTATTCACCAAGGTTTTTAATGAGAGTCAATGAAATCTGTAGCTCAGTTTAATCCCAGTCCCTTAAAGACAGTAGAAAAAAATCTCATCAGATTCTCTGAATTTGTATCAGGCTTGCAGTGCTAAGTTTATTGAGTGCTGACTGCATCTTTGTCATTTGGCAGCTGTTTTCAGCAAAACCCAAAACTGAGCTGGTGGAATAGAGCCATGGTGATCTCCCCCCCCCCCCCCCCCCCCCAAAAAAAAAAAAGCATCAATATTACATCTTTCTGAAAGATGTCATGCACATTTGAGAAATTAATGTCTCCCATTGCTATCACTTTTTGATTCAGAAAAGTTGTAGACCTATTTGCAGAAAAAATATGTAATTTCAATAGTTTTCAAGAAAAAAATATAATTGGTACTTTAGAGGCAGAACACGGTCATCAACAGAATCCTTCAGGTGTTTGTGAAGAGACCAACAACATTGGTTTAGTACAGGGATGGCACATAATACAGCAGTGATTTGTTTATTATTTTCAGATTCAAACACAATTTTAAAACTTACTGAAGTTTCTGCTTTCTGTGTTGTCATCAGGTATATTTTCAGTGTGCTGTACATTTTCACTGTGCAGCACTGTGCGCTAGATGTGCTCTGTTTGGTCTGATCTATTACTTTGTTGTTCTTTTTAAGGTTTTTTTTTTCTTTCTTTCTTAATGAATACCTCACAGAATCACAGAATGCTAGGGTTTGGAAGAGACCTTTGGAGATCATCTAGTCCAAGGCCCCTGCCAAAGCAGATTAATCAAGAGCAGGTTGGACAAGAACACATACAGGCAGGTTTTGAATATCTCTAGAAAAGGAGACTCCACAACATCTCTGGGCAGGCCGTTCCAGTGCTCTGGCACCCTCAAAATAAAGATTATTTTTTCTTGTTGGGGTGGAATTTCCTGCATTCCATTTTGTGCCCATTGCCCCTTGTCTTGTCACTGAGCACCACTGAAAAGAGTCTGGCCCCATTCTCTTGACACCCGCCCTTTAGATATTTATAAGCATTGACAAGATCCCTTCTCAGTCTTCCCCAGGCTGAACAGACCCAGCTCTCTCAGCCTTTCCTCATAAGGGAGATGCTCTATTCCCTTGATCATCTTTGTAGCCCTCCACTGGACTCTCTCCAGCAGTTTGCAGTTTTTCTTGAATGAGAGAGCCCAGAACTGGACACAGCACTCCAGATGTGGCCTCACTAGGGCAGAGTAGAGGGGGAGGATGACCTCCCTTGAACTTCTGGCCACACGGTTTTTAATGCACCCCAGGATACCATTGGCCTTCTTGGCCCCAAGGGCACATTTCTGGCTCATGGCCAACTGATTGTCCCCCAGGACTCTCAGGTCCCTCTTGGCAGAGCTTGTTGAACTTCACTAGGTTCCGCTCCGCCCAACTCTCCAGCCTATCCAGATATCACTGAACAGCAGCACAACCTTCTGGTGTGCCACTCCTCCCAGTTTGGTATCATCAGCAAACTTGCTGAGGGTATACCCTCTCCCTTCAACCGGGTCATTGATGAATATGTTGAACAAGACTGGGCCCAGTACCAATCCCTGAGGAACACCATTGGTCACAGCCACATATTTGAATTATTTGTTTATTTTTAAGTTGTCAGCTGAATTCTGTCTCTGTCTGGTTCTAGACATTAAGCACTATGTTTATGACTGCTGCTAATAGTTTGATTTTATGACAGATGGCATTGAAGTTAACAGCTTATACATTCTCATTTGCATGCCATCTGTAGATGTTTCTATTCGGTTCTCCACAGATACCTGATGGTAATTAGAGGGTAAAGAATAAATTAAAAGATATGTTAGCTGTATTTAGTTCTTTCTGTTGATGAAATGTGTGCAAACAGTTTGCTGCATTTTTAGATTCATTATTCATTATTTGTAATGGTTCATTAAATAATTTCTTATAATTCTTTCTATCTTTTGTAGCATTGTTGAGAGTATTTATTAGTCAAAAGCAAGTTTGGTTGACAGGGTGCATAAAAATTAATATTTCTATTCAGTTAAAAAGCATACTTAATGACATTTTGTTCTGAATATCTGAAATCTGGCATGGTTTTATTTTTTTTTAAATATGCAATACAGTAAATATACAATACCTGTTTAACATTCAGCTAATTCATGTGCTTCAGTTGATTTACCAGTTAGTTGGTTTTGTAAACTTAGAATCATAGAATAGTTAGGTTTGGAAGGGACCTTTAAAGGTCATCTACTCCAGCACCCCTGCAATGAACAGGGACATCTTCAACCAGATCAAGTTGCTCAGAGCCCCGTCCAACCTGACCTTGAATATTTCCAGGGATGGAGCACCTACCACCTCTCTGGGCAACCTGCTCCCATGTTTCACCACCCTCTTCATAAATAATTTCTTCCTTATATCTAGTCTAAATCTAGCCTCTCTTAGTTTTAAACCGTTACCCCTAATTCTATCACAATAGGCCTTACTAAAAGGTTGCCCCCATCTTTCCTATAAGCCCTCTTTAAGTGCTGAAAGGCCGCAATAAGATCTTGTTGGAGCCTACTCTTCTGCAGGCTGAACAACCCCAACCCTCTGGACCTTTCCTCATACGAGGAGAACATTTCTGATTATTTTTGTGGCCCTTCTCTGGACCCACTCCAACAGGTCTGTGTCGTTCCTGTGAAGTGTGTCCCAGAGCTGGATGCAGTACTCCAGGTGGGGGTCTCACTAGAGTGAAGTAGAGAGGAAGAATCACCTCCCATGACCGGCTGGTCATGCTGGTTTGATGTAACCCAGAATACAGGTGGCTTTCTGGGCTGCAAGTGCACATTGCCCGTTCAGGGTCATCCACCAGCACCTTCAAATCCTTCTCCTTGGGGCTGCTCCCAATGCCTTCATCCACCAGCCTGTATTGATACTGGGGGTTGCCCCAAGCCATGTGCAGGACCTTGCACTTTGCCCTCTTGAACGTAATGATGTTCACATGGGCACAATTCTCAAGTTTGTCCAGGTCACTTTTCTTGCATTAGGATGTTTTCTTAATATAAGTGAAAGGATTTCTGCCCTTGGGCAGAGCTGATGTGTTTATTAATTGTACTCTGTACAGCTGGCAGAAGTTCAGCTGGAAGAGGGGCTAGATTCTTTACACCTTGATAAGGATGACATGGTTTCTGATTGTTGTGTCTGAGGATCCCTTTCAGATCAGCAACATGCAGGAACTTAAAGCTTTATTCCCAGTTTTGTTCTCCTAAATATTCTGGCACTGAACGGTCACTATTAAAAAGTAACAGAATTAGATCCCTGTTGACCCCTTGCAAACTTCTTTCTCTAGCACTTATTAGCTCGTTTTCCTATTGAAATCTCAATTCCCTAATGAAAAGCCCTTTGAAGAGCTCCTGTTCAAAATAAGATCACAACAGGTGGGAATCTCTAATTGAAACAAAAATAGGACTGTAACACCCTGGGAGGTCCCTGATGTGAGTAGAGTCCCAGATGGAGTAAGGGCCACTTCCAAAACCTAGTTTATCTTACCATGATCTTTAGTAGGATATTGTTTAGATTTTTCTAAGTGACTTGGTGGCTTTCTCCAAAACTTGAGTGTGCTGTGACTCTCAAGTCAGACAATGCTGCCTTTCTGGACAATACGTTGTAGTCAAACACATGTTGCTGTCCTCAAAAGAAAAACAAGCAGGCAATATGTAAAGCTCTGAAAGGAACTCATACCAAGAGATTTAATGATCTATTCTGACTTTATGTGAATCTATAAAAGTGGCTCCAAAGCAATAGTGGTCTAATTACATTTTTGCCTATAGATCTGAACACTCATTAACATCTGAACAGGTATCTTTCAGCTTACGCGCACTGCTCTGGAGCTGGTTAGCTAAACACTGTAATATGTTGTTCTTTTGTGTCCAGGCCTATAATTTCTCCATTATTTTTTGTCTTTCTGTAATATAATTCCTAATGCTTCTCTGATTTTTCTAACATAAAATTACTGTTGTTGTTGTTGTTGTCGTTATTATGATTATTGTTATTAAATAAATTATTTCTGTGCTTATCTGTAAGTAATTACAATAATCATAGGTACTGAATTGACACTGTTTAAAAATGAAAACAGGAAAAACCAACCCTAGCAAAGTGCAGTTTTGGGTCTGTGCCTAGATAATCACTAATTCTGCCAAGAAAAGATGGAGTATTTTGTTTGCAGAACAGTAGAGACTAAGCCAACACTTATATAAGGTAACTTCATTTTTATGATGAATACATTTGAAACAGTGTCTAGCTCGAAAGAACAGAATGGGAGTTTACTAGACATTTATTAAAAGAATAAAGCAGGAGATTCTAGGCAAAATTTTTTTCACTGAGCTTCATGATAGTTCTGAACTGCAGCCTTCCACTATGTTTGTATGTATTTCATATTGAAAATATTAGGCCTGAAAGAAGAGAAGAGAAAAATAATGCACTTGAGATCCAGTTTATGACAATGAGGGAGAATAATTTTTGCCCTAAGTTTTAATGCTTTTTTTTTTTACTTGTTTCTATGCCAAGCAAGCTAGTCACATGTCGTGGTTTAACCCCAGCCAGAAACGAAGTACCACACAGCCACTCGTTCACCTCCCTCCTCCCCAGTGGGATGGGGAGGAGAATGGGAGGAAATACAAGGGAACTAATGGGTTGGGATAAGAACAATTAAATAATGGGAAGTATATGAAATAAATTATTGTTACCAATAATGCTAACAATACTAATAATACTAATATTACTTCTAATAACATGTAATTAAAATAACGTAAAAGAAAACAAATTATACAACTGCTCACTACCTGCTTTCTGATGCCCAGTGAGTCCTCAAGTAGCAAGATCCAGAGCCAGAGAGAGAGAGTCCAACCCCCGGGTTATATACTGCACATGACATTTTATAGCACAAAATGTCCCTTTGGTCAGTTTGGGTCAGCTGTCCTGGATGTGTCCCCTCCTAGCTTCTTGTAGAGAAGGAGCAGTATCAGAAACTGAAAAAAGTCCTTGAAACGACATAAGCATTCCTCAGTAACAGCTAAAAACATTAGTATGCTATCAATATTCACAGCAAAGCCAAAACACCGACACATACTAGCTACTGGGAGGAAAACTCTATCCCAGTTGAAATCAGGACATCACTTTAAGGTGTCTTTCAGCAAGATGCTGTGAGTGCACTCCAGGAGGTTTTATGAGCTTCCACTCCAGCAATCACCTTGGGGTTTTGGTGAGATTAGCACTAAATTGTGGAGCAACATAGCCACAGTACTAAAAGCATCATGAACTGGCTTCATTTTGTCTGTGCAGATGCAATTTACTTTTGGGGAGGTCATCTGGAAGTTAGGTTGTGGTCACTGCAGAGCATACGGACAGAACAAGTTCATTAAAATCACACTTTGTACTACTTCGTATTATTTACCGTTCTTTTCTAAAACAATAATGGCGAAGCCTAAGAAGGACAGTTTTATAACAGAAGGGGTCTATTTATTTATTTATTTATTTTGGTTTTGCTGAAATTCCAGAGCAAATAAATGAACTTCAACTTCTTTGAACCTTTTTTATGACATTCCAGACTGGGATTGCACTCAGTTGCCATCTCGTTATTAAACTGGTGCATGTCCTTTGGCCAGCACAGATGTCAACTATATAAATAAATTGTGCTTATTATCTATTTGTCAAAAAGTATGAGACTTTTCCAATATTTCTATTCGTGGCAATTTACCTCCAATGACAGTTCTCATCTTCATGGCTAGATTTCACCAAAATGTGGTTTTATTTCCTTACCTGACTTTATTAAAAAGTATGCATTTTCTCCATTTTCACTTTTAGTATTTGGCTTCTAGCTCCTTGTTCAGAAATGCTTTAATTTTTCTTTTTCCTTTTACTTGGCGATGATTTATACATATATGTGAAAGACATTCTTGAACTTGTGACTCATGCGCAAATAGTGAATAACAGACACAGCTATGAATAAGGGGGAATATATATGAATAATATGAATAAGGTACATTCCTTACAGTAAAATATAACCGTTCAACACCCCCTAATTCCCAATCACTATTTATTGACCCCATTCCTGGCAAAGGTTCCATCAGGCTACTCAGATGTTTGGCTTGTGCCATTAGCTAAACCTTCCACAGTGTTGGTAACCTTCTCTTTGGACACATTGAAGTCAAAGCCCTGACAGATTAATTCCAGAATTCATTACAGTTCTCTATCCTCTGGTTAACATCATATAAATAAATCAGCATCAGCAGAGATCTGTAGCTGCTCATATTACTGTTCTCTGCCTAGATAACACAGTAACAAGCTGCTGGAAGTTCTTATTTAAAACAGAACAGCAAGCTCATCACGAGTTTGCTACTATAGCAAGAAGCAAAAAGAAAGCTAGCAGTAACACAGATGTTCCATAAGGTTTCTCTCATATGTAAAATAATGCTTCCTTACCTCTTTCCCACCCAACACCCCCCCTTTTCCACCATGTTCTCTTTAGAAGTCTTCATTTGCTATGGAAATCATATCAGATCCAGGTGATGTTTGCTTCCTCAGCTCACAAGACTCGTGTAGAAAGATCTTAAAGGTTCTGTATGCCAGGAAGATTGTCTCAGCACCCAGTGGGCATATAAAGGCATTTCTTTTTGCCCGCAACAAATAGTTTCAACTTTTCCTTCATAGCTTAGTATTTTGGGAGGAGTAGGGACAGTCAGAATGCGATGCATACCTGCGTGCATACACAAGGGGAAGAGACATTCTACATACATTGTTTTTTCTGCTGCCGCGCTCTCACAAACTGACACCTATCATATCTGCAGAGACAGCGACTGAAAATGCTGCCACCCATCATGCCTCTCAATAACCTCTAGATGCATATTAAAAACCATTCACGTTTTTTCTATTAAAATCTCTATTGTACTAAGTTATGAATACATTTTATGAGCAAATCTGTTACTATGAGTCTGCACACACAGAAGAACGAAGTCTTTTGTGTCTAAGCTGACAGTTCATGACCAGTTTGTATGAGTTATTTAAAATGTGGCAAATATTTTTCTTTAGGCCTGAATTCTCAATGTCAAAATTAAACAATTTTTCCCTCTCTTGAGTAAAGTTCATTTACTTTCAAAAAGTATTTAGAGGGATCTTTATTTGACTAGTGAAAGTAATTCCACTTTGAGAACTTGCAGTCCACGCAGATTTAGTGAGACTTTGTTTCCCTTTCAGCATCTTGATTTTTCATGCTAGCTCGGATACTTACAATGTCCTGTCTCATTTCTGTAAAAATAGGGGATTTCCATCTATTCTGAGTGTATTAAGAGTGTGACTGATAATATGCCTTCAATGCATGCAAGCTTCAAAGACTGTAAGACCTATCACATCATCAAAATGCAATAGAATATCAAGAATTGAATAACCTGTCAGCAGTCATTGAGCATGTACAACATGAATGAAAACCATTTGTTCTGCAACTGCAAAACAAAATGCTGCTAGTAGCTTCAAAGAATCTTTTAATTTCTAGTGTTTATTTTCCACAGTGAAAGCCAGCAGAAAATATTCAAGGCATAGTGTCATTTTGGAGACCTGATTACGATAAGTCAGCTTCATCAGAAAATAACAACAAAATAAAAATATTGTAAATACAGACAACTTTTTTTTTTTAATTTAACGCAGACAGGACACTTTAATGTTTCATACACCGTAAAAGAGTTTCATTCATTGTGTTCATCCTGTGGTGAATGGCCAGGCTTCTCCTCACTAGTTCTCTGTGAAGCAATGATTGTTTATGTAATGTGGTCCAGTTTCACCTACCTGAAAGGAGGTTGCAGAAAGGTGGGGGTTGGTCTCTTCTCCCAAGTGACAAGTGATAGGAAAAGAGAAAATAGCCTCAAGTGGCACCAGGGGAGGTTTAAATTGGATATTACGGAAAGTTTCTTCGCCAAAAGGGTTGTCAAGCACTAGAATGGGCTGCCCGGGGAAGTGGTGGAGTGACCATCCCTGGGGGTATTTAAAAGACATGTAGATGAGGTGCTTAGGGGTATGAGTAAGTGGTGGACCTGACCATGTTATGTTTACAGTTGGACTCAATGATATTATAGGTCTTTTCCAATGATAATATAGGTCTTTTCCAAACTAAATTATTCTATGATTATACCCTATACTCCTAAAAAAAGGCATTTATTAACTGTGGAACCTGGTGTGTATGAGTGCTATGTATATGGGGGCAGGTGGTGCTTACACCCATCTCTCTGATTAATCAGATAATAGTTTTGGGTTTTGTTTGGACAAGGTATGTTTCATACAGAATATTATGCCACTAAGTGTCCCAAATGACTGCAAGAAAACTGGAAATCAAACAAAATTATACTATTTTATACCTTGTTCCATCTTCTTTTGCGTAAGAGAGCATAGCATTTGGCAAGCCAGTCTGGAAACAAAGTTTAAAAATAGCTAGACTTTCTTTCTCAGAGAAGACAGAATATATGGGCAGATTTGACTATCTGAATGAAAGATCTATCAGACTATGAATTTAAAGGTTTTGATTAACATTTTTTCTATATGAATTTAATCCTTTTATGGTCAGTATACTGATGTATCTGTGCATAGTTCCTTTTTCCTTATTATTTTTATTCTTTGATTTTATCATTTCCATATTAGTCACAGTAAATCAACTCGTTAGGCATTAAGAACATTTTTGGATTAAATTTCTTTCTGCACAGAAAGGTATCCAAACCATAATGGAACCACACTACTGGCACTTAAAATCAAGAAGTCTTCAGTATCCTTTAAAGTGAGAAGGAGGAGAAAAACAGCAGATGCAGAAAAGCAGAAAAGTTTGCAAATGTCATGAATGGTAGACAATGCTGTTGCAACAGGATAAAATAAAAAGGAAAGGAAGTGTATGCCATGTCGATGTTAGTTTAGCTATCTGCTACAGAGCAGCTAGAATCAAACCAAATAAAGAAAAGAAAAATAGCCACGTGGTGAAAATGAATCTGTACTGATTGAAGTTCCAAGACTAACTAGGAAAACTACTGTTTAAGTAAGTGTATATTTATCAACTACACATACATAATAACAGCAGTGGCTGCAATACAGAGATTAAAAGCAATGAAACCAGAAAATGCTACAGTAACTCATGTGGATTGTGAAAATACCATACATGACTACAATATGAAAAAAACTCCATAATCTCCTAGACATTAACGATGACTGTTTCACGCACTACCTGGTCTGCACCTTATTTGAGAAGATGCTAACTTTTAACTGGCTTTTAGTAACACCCACAATTTAGTTCAAAATCCTACAGCAGAAGAGGCTGCTGTTACATTGATTCAACAGCAACCTTTACGTTGATTCAACAGTCCCAGAGGCTCCAAAAGGTCAGAAAAATTTGTGTGCTTAGCAGGTGATTGACATAAAAACAAGAAAGATGATGGTTAAAAAGAGCTTAAAAAAAGCATCTGAGAGAATTAAATCTTTGCAAGGTATACCCACACAATCAAGGATATCATACTAGAACCAGGAGTTCAAAATATATCAACTGATACATTCCTGAAAAAGAACAAAAGGAAGCTGGCAAGACTAGACAGCAGAGTAAGGGAAGAAAGCTCTTAGAAGTAAAACAGTACTGTTGGAAGCTGAAGTCCTGTCAAACTATAGAAAATAGGCTCAAACTTGTGTAGATGAAATACAAAAATACAATATAGAATGCTCAAAAAAAAAAAAAAAGAAAAGATTGTTTGTTATTATTTGTAGCCTCTGTACAATGTGATTAAACTGGCGTTTTAGCTGAAGTTCTCATCTGCATGAGAAAAACAACTGTGCTCGTATGAGTGGCCAAGATTTCATTGCAGCGATGAGTGACTAGGTTACCATTTCTTGACATAAAAAGCAAATATTGGCGATCAGTAAGACTGAATTACTGATTAGTTTTTGCTGAATCAAAAATATTTATATATTTATTTTATTTATTGAAGCTTCATTTTAGGATTTTCAAAACTGATCCTTCCTCCGGAAAGATCTACTAAATATTAGTCCTATATTCACAATGCTTTTTCTATACCTGATGAACATTGAGAGTTATTATGAACTGGCAGACATAGAGAACATTTGGTCACTCATTATTAACTCTACTCAGGGACATGTTTCTTCTTCCAGTCTTATGTCTTATACTTCCCTCCCTTTCTCCCTTCTACAGTAAAGGAACATATATTAAA
The DNA here is from genome assembly GCA_027574665.1 of Rhynochetos jubatus. Taxonomy (NCBI): domain Eukaryota; kingdom Metazoa; phylum Chordata; class Aves; order Eurypygiformes; family Rhynochetidae; genus Rhynochetos; species Rhynochetos jubatus. Next base: position 61,739,800 of record CM050649.1, read on the forward strand.
ATAGTATGAATTTATCCCTGCAACATTTCTACAAATGGTTTAAGTATTCAACTGATGTTGATTAATATGGAGCTTGGAGTAAACAATTATTTAAAATATGAAACTGCCCAAGGAAACCAGCATGCCTAGGTTTCTGACATAACTACGCAAAATAAAGTACTTATGCCTAGCATAATTTGTTTAAGAATTCTTTGCCTGTGGTCATAAATATATTAAACCAATAAATGTTCTCTTTCCCCTTGTGATGTGGACTACTACATGTGAGGGTCAGTGATTTGGGGACAATGCCTGATCCACCTTTGAGTTACTAGACTGAGGGCAGGTTTGCCAAAATCTTGCAAGAACCAGCGTTCGATATCACGAGTCTCTAAAACAGAGTGCACACCATTTCTCAGCGCTAGTGAGGGAAGGTTTTCTAAAAGGTGATGTACCATTTCCTTGACTAGAAGCCCTACAACAGGAGACTGGCTTGCCTCAGCTTTTAACAACATTGATGGGAAAGCTGCACAGAGGGGGTTGAGAACTATCATGCTGTTGTTTTATGATTTATTGGTGTTAAACATTCTTCCTTCTGTGACCGCCAGCTGAGTTTTGTTTACAGTTCTTAGAAATTTGACATTATACCAATGCACTTCACTCATTTGTCATATCAATATTCCTTTTCCATTTGCTTTGGTTATAAAGCTGAAATGAAATCACCATGGACCTCCCATATGTTTTTTCTTTGACATAATTACCACATTCTTTTTTCTCTTTTATTGTCATAATGCTTCTCAGTGTTTCTCCTAAATCTCAGTCTTCCTCCTTTTATCATGCTGTTCTGGCCTCAGTGGAAAGGTGAGGAGGTAATTATCCCAAATAACTAAAATTTGGTCCTCAAGATATCCTGTGGAATACATAAAACTGATGGTTCTGTCTCTGGTTTGAATTCAAGGATGCCAAAGAGGACTTCCTGCATCTCAGATAGATACTTGTCTCTATCACAGAGGTATTCGCTGTTCTAAGAAGGACTTCAAAGGGTTTTCAAGCAAAAACCTTCAGAGATCCTTGGACTCATTGAAATGTAGACCATGAGGATATTTGCAACTCCCAAAGATTTCACTACAAAAGAAAATTGTTTACTATCTAGATTAAATTAATAACTTCTGCTTGCAGTTATTGTTGCAACAATAATCTTGGATTTGTTTCCTTTTCTTTCCACTGGTAAATGTAAGTCTTTGGGTCTAGATAGAAAGGGAAAAAATTCAGAAGCAGCTGCATGAAGTCTGTTCCAGCAACAGTGGCTTATGGAGGGAATAGGGGGCTAAAAATGGCTGTCTCACTGACTTGAGTCCAAGCAAACTCCCTTGGTATGTTTTAATGTTTTAATATTAAGTTTCACTTAGCAAAGTCAAATAAGATGCTCAGTCCAGCTGTAACAGAAATTATTGAATTTAAAACAGTCACAAGCACTAGGCAGTTCAGAAGCAAAGTGCAGTCATGAAAGCCAGAACCATCTGTTCCTGGCAGTCAACATGTTCACCCTTTTTGTCTCCATTGTTACTATCATTGCAATAAGAAAACCTAGTTTTGCCTTTTAGTTTTAGAAGAAAATTATGTACAAGAACAATTTAACTCTTCTGATTGCATGAGGGGCGGAAATCTTCCTAGGTTTTATGGGAAGCCCAATGGAGTAGACGTCCTAGGAACAACAGCTGGGTGGCAAGTAGTAAGAGTATGCACTAACTGTATTGTTAGTATCTCATGGCAAAGACACTAAAAATTCTCTGTTTAAATGTTCAAGTCCTGTGGTACATAGTTTGTCTCATTTTTTATTCTTTTCTAAGGTGCGTATGAATTTTCCACAACAGTCTTCACATAAGACCTAGCTTATGAGATGTAAAACAGACAGTTTCTTGATGACCTTTCAATGCCAACTGACCAGGACAGAGTGAATGGATTCTCTGTTATCTATTCAAACAGCAAATGGGGAAAATAACCAACAACAACACTCAAGCGTAACCAGTTTTCATGGTCTGTGTTCAGAAATATTTTATTACCTTAAAATATTGTTCTTGTTGCCAAAACTTGAAACAAATTATTGTAAAAACATTTTAGGATGAGCAGGATTAATATTTTTTCTTTGGAAAGAATTTATTCCAGACATATTACATTTTTCACTTGAATAAACAAGAACTGCATTGATTTAATATACTTGGAGTGCAGAAGATGAAAGCAAAATTAGCATTGTACCTAAGCATTTATTAAAAGTGCTTTATGGGTTGTAAACTGAGCACAGGTATAACACCTTGAACTACAGTTTTATTACCTTTATTATATCACGAGTTAACAGCTTGGGGAAAGTTTATATTTTTCTCCATTAATTTAAGTGAAACAGATTCCACTTTCCTCAGAAGACAGACTAATAAAACACAGCCTTTGTTCTAAGGAAAGGAGTGCATAAAACCAAATATTGGAGTACAAACCATTAGTCCATGATAAGGCTGAGAAACAACTATTCCCCAAACCAAAGGATGACCACATGCATTTACTTTTCCAGAAATAACTGCATCCCATTAGACAGCATTTATGAACAAAGTGTGACTGAAAAGCTAATCATTGTATATGGATCTACTATGTCCCTCACTCCTGAACAACCCCTGAAATGTAGCATTTCTGAGCTACATTTGGGTTGCCGAGATCTTGGCCTAGGTATTCAGTTCACCCCTGCCTTGACTCCAGCTTGTCATAAGACCTAGGTGCAATTAAGAGCTCATACTGAATATCTTAGATTCAGAGGAATGAAACCAGTGAGAGTGGTCCCATCTAGGAGCCGTGGGGCACTCCAAGGAGTTTCCAGTGTCCTGCAGTACAGTCCAATATGTACGTTTCAAGACAAACTTTACAGTGCAGTGCCACTGGTGAAAGGAGCTGAAAGCTCGGTTGGAGTCTTTGTGGAGTTACCATTCAGTCATAGTGTTTCATCCCAGCTCCACCCGGAGTGTCGTGGATGAAGAGACTGAGATCTTTTGCCTCTGCTTCTGAAATGGGAGAAACATATTAAAGGTGTCCTCGTTACCACCCCAAACTCTTTTGCATCTATGTCAAGTGAGTAGCACAGAGCACAGTACCTGAACCGTTCCATTCCCGACAGTTATACAGAGAAGATCAGCTGTCCAACCTACCACATAAGGAAAAAATGTTAAATCTACAACCTACTGCCATGTGGGTTCAGAACCTTCCTCTTTGAGTTAGTTCCTCAAAGTTTCTGTAAATTGTTATAGTACAATTAATTACAGTGTAGCCAGCTGAAGAAAATCCAGAGATTGCTTTTCCTTGCCACCCATCACTTCTAGCAATCATTTCTTCATGTACACCTCATGAATTATTTCATAATGCAGATCTCCCTCCAGTGCTGGCTCGCTCTGTCATAATATCTGTTTTGAGAAATTGCTGCTGCCTTCCTTTAGTTACTACAGCATTTTTTTCCCCTTCTCCAAAATTTCTTTGGCTCATTTTGAAGGTTCTTACTCCAGAAGAGCTGCATGCATAATTTAAAAGAGAAATAGTTTTACAGAACAATCACAGGTTCATTTCAATCATGTTAAAAAGTCTGTCACAAAAATAGAATTTTGCACTTAATAATTTTGTGGATGTAAATGACCCTGAGACAGTGAAGAGTCAAAACTGGTCTCCATTCTTTACTTACAGCCTGTTCTATTTACCAACCATTATTCTTGAATTTTCTACTGAAAGAGAGCTGGGACTAGAAAAAGACCCACTTTTTGCCAGTGTTTATTATTATCTTGTATCTTCACCATGAGGAAAGGTGAAGTAATCTAATATGGCTAATTCCTATCAGCTCATGAGATAACTGGTTTCTATCAAGATCATGTATTTTTTGCTTTTTGGGGAAACATGTGGGAACTTTCAGGAAATGAGACAGGTTATGGCAGATGTTGTAAGAGATCCAAGAAAGACAGAAACCATACAGTTAATAATATTTTTTTATGCCATGAAATTCTTACATATATATCTTCCAGCCCACATTTATTTTCTATGTAATTCCAAATGAACATTTTTAACATCACTTTGTGGCATGGTGGGGGGAGTAAATCTGTCAATATAAAATAAGAACAAATTAAACCATTTTTCCTGTAGAGGACTTAGTGTTTATACTTCTAGTGGGTGCTATATCCCTTCCTCTTAAAAAGCACCACTATTTTTCCCACATCTTTTTATTTTAGTAAAAAACAGAAAAAGAAATGTGGTTTACTGTCTGCCCATGTCACCCAAATCTAGCACTACCAAGGATTTCTTCCAGTGTTTTTTAAGATTAAAATTTCTCAATTTCTCCATTGCTTGTGTCATGGTTTAACCCTGATGGGCAGCTGAGCCACACTCCCCTCCAGAGCAGGATGGGGAAGAGAATCTGGAGGGTAAAAGTGAGAAAACTCGTGGGTTGAGATAAAGACAGTTTAATAGGTAAAGCAGAAATCACGTGCACAAGCAAAGTAAAACAAACAAATCATTCACTGCTTCCCATGGGCAGGCAGGTGTTCAGCCATCCCCAGGAAAGCAGGGCACCAGCATGCATAACAGTTACTTGGGAAGACAAATGACATCACTCTCAAAGTCCCTCCCCTTCCTTCTTCTTCCCCCAGCTGTATATGCCGGGCATGACATCATATGGTATGGACTATCCTTTTGGTCAGTTGGGGTCAGCCATCCTGGCTGTGTCCCCTCCCAACTTCTCGTGCACCCCCAGCCCACTCGTTGGTGGGGTGGTGTGAGAGGCGGGAAAGGCCTTGACTCTGTGTCAGCACTGCTCAGCAGGAACTGACACATCCCTGTGTCATCAACACTGTTTTGGTCACAAATCCAAAACACAGTCCCGTACTGCCTGCTGTGAAGAATGTTAAAGCTATGCCAGCCAAAACCAGCACAGCTTGTTGTGATCTTCAGTTCTGTTGTCTCTTTCCAAAATTCTCTGTTTGGCACAACAAAGCTAAAACAATGAAAATCGCAACCCGATAGTTCCTGACTCTCAATATCAATTCCTGTGTAATCAGAGAAGATCGTACTGATGAAAGGACATGGAAGAGTTAAAAACATTATTTACATTTTATCAGAAATAATGCAGACTTGGGTTCTACAGTGAGAAATATATATGTATACTCAAAGATGGGAGAGACATGCTTTTATACAAAAGAGGGATATATGCATACATAGAAGAAGGAATAACAATCTACATAGTGCTAAAACATATCCTTTGTCCAAGTTTCTCCAACAGTGTTTCACTGTTATGCATAATCATTTCAGCATTCATATGTCTGTTATATGTTTATTAGTAAGGAAAAAAAAAGAAAACAAAAAGTTTTAAACCTTTGATTTCCACCTTTCTCTTCTGTCCTCCTGTGTAAGCAGCCAATGCTTGATTTTTTTTTTCTTTATTTCCCCTTTTTTATTTTTTTCCTAGTGAAAAGTTTATTTAGGTCCAGTTTAAATTGGGGTGGCAAAATAGCTTGCACAGTCAGCCGTTCTAACAGCCAGCCTGCCTGGTGAGTTTTTGCTGAGCTGAAGTATTCTGCTTTGAAAAATAAATCATTCATTGTCATGGCATTCACTGTCAACACGTATGACTGCTCTATTTGTCAGCTGTGAGATTTCCTTGTATTGTGTGTTACAAGGCATCAGGTGCCTTTGATGGTCTCATCTATATAAATACCAGAATTAACTTTTATTAATTATTAATTTATTCATTATTAAAATTTATTTCTCCAGTAATTTTAATGACATAAAAGGTTTTGAACATTGAAAAAGTATTGAAAGTGATTCTGGTTTATACCTCTGGGCTTGCAAATTACCCTAAGACATGATTAAAAATATACATGAGAGGTTTAAAAGATGGCAAGAGAGGCAGAAAGAGAGAAATACTGGTTTGAGTTCGAAGGAAAACTGAGTCAGAGGCTTTAAAGGGGTAAAACTTCCCTGGCTTAATACAGAGCTAATATATGGTGTTCCCATATGGGAACAATCAGCCTCAGCTACACTGTATGAGTAAAGACGAGCCACCACCTCACTTAACAACCTTATCTTCCCCAAACCAAACAGAATCTTGGCATTGTGCAGGACATGGAAGCAGCAGGAAAAGGCAATCAGAAGATGTGTGCGAGACCTGTCATTTCATTCAATGGCTCTAGTTTTCACTTGCCTCACATATTTTAATATTGTAGTCCACCACTCTTCTCTGTAATTTTAGATTATATGGTTTGTATTTACAAGCTTATGAAGAAGAGTGATAAAAGACCTTTAAGCTGATTGCACACCATGCAGAGGCTGAATGTGTTCCTCAATGATTATATTGACTGACTTCACGACCCCTTTGTGCTGCCTATACCTCATAAAAACACACATAATGTGAAGTGGAATACATCATTGCACAGGCGTAAATGACTACACAAGATGCAAAGAAAGCAGAATCAAGCCAGTTGTACCTATTAAACAGTCTCAGCTCAGGAACTGTTGCAGACTCTCATGTAAATACTGAACATGTGGTTCTGCTCTAAATGTAACTATAAAATGCATTGTGGGGTTTTATTGTATTTCAGTGATACCATATTAAATTTCCTCAGCTTACAGGTAAGAAACATTTTTTCTAATAGATATGTTAGCAAACTCCACATAAACATTCAAACTCAATTTTCTTTTCTTCTAATGCACTGCAAAAGTAAAGGTTATCCAGATTCAGCTTTACTTCTCTGATACCTTTGCAAACTTAACAGATTTTACTCCTTACGGCACCAATACATGTTGCAGCTTTTGAATGTGAAGTTCGAAGTTTTCAAAAAACACATCTGAAAAACTATGAAGAGCATTTGCATATTGGATTTCTGATGAACCAGATTGATTATAAAATCCAGCCTAAGCTCTTGTTCGTGCCTAATTCTTCAGTTTTGTTTTCTTCAGAGTTTTGCCCAAATCTGCAGAAATAGAAGAAAAGCACTTTTATTGTTCATGAAAAATGGCCTTTTTCATTTTTAATAGTAGTATGGGCAAAATGAAACTTAGTTTAATAGTTAAAGACTTATAATGAAGGCCACTTAGGCTCAATTATTCCCCAGAGGGGCAAAACGCCCATTGGTTAAAATATTAGCAGATTGTGATATAGGATATTGTCTGAATCTGGATACAATATGAGTAAAATGTGTTCATGGGAATGATGTTACAATGGTAGAGAGGCAGACTAGGTAATCTCACAGGTCATTTCACCGCTTATGCTTTGCCTGAAATGGCAACAGTCTCACTGTATTCATTACTGAAGGAAGAATAACTCCAAATTCTTTTCTTAGGATTCACATTAATTTGAGTAAGAGCAGATGAGGATCCCATACGTATGGTTTCATGTAATGTCCTCATTCAGACACTGCTTTATTAACACAGAAGCAAGGTCATGAAACCCCAAATGGGGCTTAGACGCTGACTATAGCACTAAGCATTGCAATACCTGAATCCCAAATGGGAAGCCAAAATCATGTTACCAGATACACAGACTCTGTGTACAGGAAAAGTACATATGGGAAGAGTTGGGTCTCACAGTGTGTTTCAAACAATCTGGGTGCTGTAAGGGAGATTTCCTCAAAATCAGAACCCTCACCAACTTCTGACCAGAAGGAAATCCTTGGCCGACAAGGATTCCTTCATCTCCTGCCTTCCCCAGGGCTCTTGGGTCCTTTCTATTTTTGCAACGGTAGAATGATATGCCCCAAAAGCAGAAGAGGTAAAAGAGTCATGATATCACCAAGTGCTCTGACTATATACCCCCGTGCATACCAGGATGCTCTGTTAGATGGCTGCCCCATGGGAGGGAGATGGGAGACGAGGGTGGCTGCGAAGTTGACAGGGCTGTGCTCTCCCTGACTAGGATCCATCCATCAGCACTCAGTGAGGGAGCAGATATGGGATGGGGATGGTGACCAGGGCCAGCCCAGAGCCCTGCAAGTGCCCATCAAGGCCACAGTGGTGGGGCTGGTGCAAAGCCCAGCGGGGTGCAGTAGATGATGGTCAGCAGGTACAAGTTTGGGCACAGGCTGTGGTGTAGCTCAGGCAAGGCCACGGCTGAGGATCTGGTCGTAAATGCAGTTCCCAAGAAAATGGGAGATGTAAAGCTGCTCCAGTGAAATTCCCAGCTCTTTCTGCCCAGAGTCTTCCCCAGCGGTGTGATCCATGGCTACCCAGACAGGCTGCAGCAGGGCTGGCCTGAGGAGTGAGGAAGGGTGACAGAACCAGGAGCCGCACTCGGGGTCTGGCAGCATAGAAGCACAGGTCCCTCCTTCCCATTTTTCTTTAAAGAGATTCATCCATCGTCATACAAACTGTCCACATAGGAATGGGCTGGCTAACTATGCAAGCGTGCCCTTTGGGCTGCAGTCCTGTTTGCTAGTATCCTTACTTGAGAGCCCGAGAGAGATGTCATTCCAGCTCAGCACTGCAAAGCATGAACGGCTGAGTAGCCAAGGAAACATAACTCTGTGTGCTTGAACAATGTGAAGATCAGCAGGCCCTGTGGGCTGTATGTGATTTAACAGTTTGCTAGAAGCTGGGCAGGGATTTTCAGGACTGAAAATCTGTATTTCAATGCTATTTTAAGCACCTCTATTGAGCACTGTATACTCACTAGGAAACTGTAGATGTTGTCTTGACAATGACACAGACCTAACTACTGTATTTTCTCCATCAGCAAATGACAGACAAGGGTACCACCCACTTCCACAGCATTGAACTGAAAGGTGCAGGTTGTTGTTTTAGGCTCTCAGAAATGAACCATGAAAAGTAAAATGATTTGGAGAGCTATCCAATGCATACAGCTTGGAAATAACAAACATCTGTCAAAATATATAAGCAAAATAGAAACCTTTTGTATGAGAATTGTGTCACTGAGACATAACTCATGGTTTCTAACTGAACCCACACACCTTATCAAAGTTGCATGTTTCTTATTTCTTACATAAAAAGGGGTTACATTTATTAACACAGGTGAACTCTGTAACTTGCTTTTATTAGCAAGTTAGGATGTTGTTAGGTCCTGCTAATATCTCAGGGCTGGCATAACCCTCTCCTCTGCCTTTCTAATGTTTGTTTTACACTAAGTGTAGCTTACAGTGAGTTAGTATGCAATAAACATTATTCTGGTTTGGGTGACATATGTGCTGTGGGAATTGACTGGCCTGCAGTCTGCCATTCTAGCTGTTGCTTAGCATCTTAGAGTTTATGTGGAAGTGGCTTCCTTGGAAAATAATAGCATAATACAGAAATTCTATTTCCATTTTGGCCAATGTTCACAAGATTTCATTCTTCTGTTTTAACACAAATGAACAATTTATTCACTTAAGCAATATTGAGTGTGTAAGAGAAATCAGACCATAAGTCTGCAATTCAGTTACATATTAATCCTATGCACATCCATTCAACAGGCTCTGAAGATACCCCCTTTTTCACCACATGTCACACTTCATTGTATTTACCCATCACAACATTAGGTCTTGTTTATCCATCGTCTCTTTCTAGGTGGTTGGTTTTGGGGGGGGGGGGTGGGGGGGGTGTGGTGTGTGGTGAATTTTTTTCTTCCTTTTTTTTTTTTAAGGTTGCATAAACTGTGAAACTTTCAATTACATGTTGCTGTGAAGTCTGAAGTATAAACCAAAGCAGAGAATATCGCTCTGTACTTACTTTAGTTCCTGTACTCTGCTCTAACCCTCTGCTGCTGACAGGATTGTGAACTGGACCTTTGGTGTGTCCCTGTCTGACAGTTCTTGTAGATAGTATTTATAATTTTTATCTTGGCTTGTTTAATGAATGGTAAAGAAACAGAATAGATGTTGTTTGTCATGGTTAACTTTTCTGTTAATAGTCTTAACTACTATTTCCTAAACCGTTTTCTAATGTCAAATGATCTTTGAACTGCAGTTGGAGGTAAAAAAAGTTACAGCCTTGCTACACATTTACGTCCTTCTGTACCCAGCTCGGAATAAAAAACCAATTTTAGAATTATTTGTGTTATCAAACAACATAATTACAGAAGGCAAGCTCATCTGGTGGCTTTTTACGTTAGTCAGAAGCACAATGCTTCAGTGTGTGACAGTGCTGGCAATTATATTGCACTCAAAAAACACATAAGAGAGAGCTTTTGTTCTCACTGGTAAGGAACTAGAAGTTCTAAGTATCAGGCATTGTCTGCAGAAAATAGTGGCAATTAAATGAGATGCTTTTAATGGCGTAATATTCCCTCTGCAAAAATAGGCTGCAAAGTCAGGAGGTAGGTCTTCCAATTTTTTCTACAAGAGCAGTTAAAATCTATCATCATAAAGCACTTTTTGGGCTGGATCCTTCAACTGCCGAGTGCCTCCTAACACAGAGAAGAAGATACTTTGTGCACCACAAAGCCTTTTTTTTTTTGAAAGAGGTTAGGAAGGGAAACAGACAAAAGCTGTTTATCCAGAAGCAAGCTTCAAGCCAGAGCAGAGTAAGTCTTGCAAGGAGGTGCTGTATTTTTTCCCCAGTTTTTGATATTCCATTTCCTTTTGCTTTCACGACTACATAAAAGGAAAGGAGAAGGTAGTCCTCATGGCTATAATTACTGGATCAGTGCTGAGACATGGTTAGGGGGTAAGTCAAGTTGACTCTGAAAATGGACAAGAAGAATGTAGGAAATTCATAGCTGTGTGCCTTGGCCTTATCACGGTAGTGTATATTTCCTCACCTTTCCTTCAGCTTTTGGTTGTTTTATAAGCACGTGTGGATTCAGAAGAAGAAAATACAGGGAAAAGTGTAAAAAGAAATTAATCTATGCATGCTGGGACATTGCCATAAACAGTGTTGCTTATTCTCTGTTTTTATGTAGATCACTGAGAGAATATTTATTAAACTACAGTTTTAATTTTTAAAAGTAGCATGCTTTATGTCAACACCATTGGGATGATCGACATGGAATAAACATTTACTCTTTTCTACCTGAAACTTCTGAATTTCTCAGAGCAACTAAATCATGTTGTATGTTTCATTTGTTGTTCATCAGAATGTAATCTATCTTGCAAGGAATGGTAATAGGTACTTACTTTGCACAAGTCATTATGATTTTGAATTTATGTAATGCAAATATCCAAAACATAACAGTATCACCTGATAAGCACAATTATCACCTAAATGCATTAGATATGCTCCAGACCTCTTGCCTCTTTTTGAGGCTTGCAGATAGGAATAATTTCACTACTACCTGGATAGTCTAAATACTAAAAATCTCAGAGACAACAGAACAAAGCAAAGAGAAAACAGAAATGAAATAAACCCCATGTTTTTTCCAAGGTCAAGTTAATGACAGAGCAGAAGGTGAACCCAGAATTCTGTCTCCTAGGTTAACACTTCACTACCCCACTATGCCTAACTGTGCCTTTCAGTTGTGTTATGTATCCCAATACATGAGTTATTACCTAGAGAACAATATTTTATGAATAGAGCAATTTTATTTTCACTCTGTTTACTTGTATTTTCTTTTATAGAAGTTACTGTCTGAGTACAGTGTGTAAGCTGAAAAATTTCCTCACTGCATTACTTGTAATATCATCTTTTGGATTCTGAAATAAGCATTACCTGTGTCAGCCGACTAGTGACTGGAACTATATATGTCAGTTTACATAGTCTTCTAGGGGAATGCAATACTAGGCTGGACAGAAGTACAGTTTGAAGCTAGATTCTGTTGTCTACACATAGATATGTGTAGAATAATGACTAAAGAACATTCTTTACTGGTTACAACTGGGTATCTACTTGTCAAGTGAGTGTCTGAATCCTTTACAGTCAATAGTGACCCAATGAACGGAAAAGAGTCTAAAAATCTCTGTAACATCCCAGGAGGTGAGCACACATTTGGTTGGCTGAGTAAGGGGAGGAATGAGTTATCTGAATACAGATACCTTTTTAGAAACACTGAAACTTTTGAGACATTTGCTCAGGACTAGCAGTTCTGACCACAAGCAATCCCTTGCCCTGATGGAGTAGCAGGTTGAGACCAGGTGGGAGATCCAAAGACATCCCAAATAGCACCAGAAACCTGTGAAAGGACAATTGAACTAAACTTTAGACCTCCATTGCCTATAGCAAAGATTAGATACCTAGCTCATACAGAAAGTCTAACAAATAGACATCCCAGTCTTGCCTCTCTAAAACTTACTCTCTGTGTTCTGCCTGCTTGTCAAAATTACCTTTTACTCTATGACCACTTGTCCTTTGATTGCTGATCCTGTTCACTGCTACTTACTAAGAAACTGGGATGATCTTATCCAGATTAAGATATTATATATCACAATTCTGAATTTTGGGTAAAAGAGCATGGCAAAGTGTTTTCCTTTGAACACATGAGGGACAAAGCATTTACAAAGTTTGCTTAATACTCTTAGAAACAGCTCCTCTTTTCACAAACATGCATTTCATTACAACGAGGAATTGCCTGCAATCTTCCCTTTTAAAGGGAGCTTTTCCTAAGAAAAGATGTCTTAAACCGCTTTTTTCAAATTATTGCTGCAGAATAAATAAACTCCTGAACAAGCAATATTTGTAACAGGAAGAATGAAATTATTAAAAATGCAAAAATGGCTGCTGACAGAGTAAATGAGACAAATGAAAGTGAAATGTCATTGTGCAGTGTGCAGATGCAAGCAGCTGTGCCATGCTTTGCGTAAGGGAGTTCAAGTTGAGACTTGCCATAGCTGTTAAGCTGGTAACAATTTCTGCCTCCTGCTATTGCTCCCCTCCTCCTGTTTTTATCCCCATCTTCTCTATGTGCTGGCAAACCATTCTGTTCCTTTGCCTACCACGGTCTTTCTCTCCATGCTCCCGACTCACTGGTAGCACAGATGTGCTTGTAAAGTCTCTGTGGTAAATTAATATTTGCGGTATCTTTTATTGTCAGAAATGGATTTAGATCTTCACCCTGACTCGTCAACATATGATGCTCAGCTCTCTTCCAACAGCCCTCACAACACTGGTTTCTGGTACTCACATTATATGCTCTGTGTTTGTTGCCTTTTATTCACTTTTGCTCCTTGATTGATAAAAATAATGTTCTACCAGGGTTGCTTGCTTGCTTGCTTTCCAGAAATCAACCCAATTTAAATTACACAACCAGTAACTTTCTCTGTTGTTACGGTCTGGTTTCATTTTTTAACAAAAATGATGGGAAAAGGGTATAAAGCTGAAAGAGCGAAGTGTATATACAAAAACTGTTTTTCCTTGATGTTTTAAATTTGTTTTCACTGTTGCTTATGAAAGATCTGATCGATACAAACTGAACTTAAGATTTTCTTAATTTCTTCCCAGATGCTAAACTTGATTAAACAAGTATAGTGACTCTAGTTCAGACAAAACATTCCTCATGGTGAGGCGCTTTCGTCTGACCACATCAAGCACTTTTATGCTAGCACCTGTTTTCTATCGAATTTTTTTGGTTATAATGCAAGATCTGTACTGCTAACCCTTTTAACCACTGGGTGCCACCTAGTCTGAGTTTGTGATGCAAAAAGACTCTTTTATATAAACATAAATACTCAGTAATGTGGTAAGTCTGTGACTGCAGCAAACCAACAAAACAGAGCTTACAACAGGTTATGAGAAAATGCTATCCAGACTTTAACAAACACTAAGATACTTAATCCCCTTGTGTATTACAAGTGCCTCAAAAGTGTATTTCTTCAAGTTTATCTTTCTCTCAGATCTCTTAGTGTATTATCCTCAAATCCACTACACAAATGTGATATAAGGCCTGCAGTTATAATGAAATCCTGGAAAACAGTGGAAGTGGTGTTGCCGGAATGACTCCACAATGCTGAAACTTTTAGATGAGATAAGTGTGCACAATAACCTTTGAAATAAGAGCTATTGGATTTCTTGGCTTAAATTTCCTATTCAAGGGACAGTCTTTGTATGAGAAACAAGATATAAAACCAGCTTCAATCATCTTTCTGATTTCCCACTAATTCCCCTCTTTGTTTCTCTCCTCCCTGCTGGATACTTCTTGTACCTATTTAGAAAATTATTGGAAAGTTAGAGATTTGTGGTGACAGGCTAAATGCTGAGTTAGAACTTACTTGCATTATACTTTATTCTCTAAAAAATATGGGTTTAGACACCTCAATTTTATCCATAAATTTGAATCAAGTTTTGTGAATACATTCAGCTGAACAGTACTTGGCGAAAAGGGGCCAAACTCATACAGCAGGAGATGGAGCCCTCTGGCTCTTCTTTTCTTTCTCTCCACAAATTTATTGATAGGGATTAATGGTATTTGGAATTAGCATGTTACTGTTCTGATCCAGAATACTCTGTGTAGCTGAAGATACACACAAGGACTGTATCATTCAAGGTAGTGGAAGTATTCTGGCATAAGTTCTGTTTTGCTTGCAGATGCTATTCTACTTCATAGAAAATGTTTATATATTCACATTTCTATATGGTGACTAGCCTCTGTGTAAATATCTGAATACCTCATCTGCGTCTGATCTCTGCCTGAATTCCTTCCAGCTCCCCTGCTTAGCTGCTGGGACTACTGGATCTCCTGCACAGTACCAAAAGTCCAGAACAGGATAGGTATCTCAGGGTTTCCAGTGTCCCTATCATAGAATTTATCTTCTGCAACGTCTCCTGGGACACCAAATGGCCTCAGACAGATTCCTATGTGGTTTTCTGATATTACTTTCTTCAGAACTTTTAAAATTACCAACATCTATTCCAATTCAGAAAGTAGAGGGTTTTTTCAAATTGTTTTTATAAGGCAAAACTACAGGAAACCCTTCATCATGGCTTTTTTATTGTTATTATTATTATTATTTGCATAAATGCTACTAGAACACTATTTGAAGAATCGTTACATTGCACTGTTAACCTACACAGTAGACAGTCTATGAATATTTACAACAGTGGGATTTGGAACATTGATGACATAGTAAATTTTACAGCAATATTTATCTGTTCATTCATGCTGGGGAGCCAAAGAAAACTCAGAATATTCCCCTCCATTTTCAAAAGAAACATTTCCTTCTAGCAGCAGCAATGATAGGAAGACCTGGGGAGAGACTTCTTGCGAAACAGAATTGCAGAGAAACACACATTATTTAAAACCCTGAGCCAACATCCAAAAATACTCATTTTAAATAAATGAGTTTTAACTAGATTAGCCTAGATTTAACCAGAGAATAAATGAATATGTAGTCATCCAGGGCAAAGCTTTCATTTATCCATCTGTCATGAAAACTTCTCTGGATACAAGTTATTGTTTGATCCTTCCAAAGATATGTTGCCAAACACTCATTATTGCTAAAATGTCAGCAACATTCAGGCCAAGTGTGGGGGAAGTGAGGAATGTGGCCTTTAGATTATAGTAATTTGTCTTCCCCAAAACATCTGTAAATGAACAACAATTAATATTTTATTACAAACTGGAAGGTGATGAGATTCTCCAACTTATCTGATTCAAAGGGAATTTACAGCTATTCATTACACACAATCTTGTGTAATCTGTTCTGAGTGAGAAAGAAAACAGTCCATTAAATTAGAAATGCTATTAAGTGACCAGAACAACTTGCTTCATGTTTAGCCATAATTTGCTTCATCCTGACTTCCTTTCTCTTCAAAAGATTAATTAACTAGTGTTTGTGTGAAAGAGAAAGGGGAGAAATAACATTATAATTAAAAAATCAGATTTCAGAACATACTTAGCTGACTAGACCCAGTTTAATCTGGTAGTTTATCTATGTAGATAACCTTAAAATTCTCACCTTTCAGGGAAGCAATAGTGATGATATTCTGATTAAAACAAAACAAAATATTCCCTACTGGAAATCTCCACTTATCTCATGCTTCTCTTCATCTGGTCTCATAGTGGTTAGTAAGAAATTAGAGTACGTAGTCTCACAGATACAAGCAATTAAATAGTACGCAGTATACAGATGCTTTCAAAGGGGTTAGCCGATACTTGCATGATGCAGGTAATAACTTCTCTGCTGGCTTCAAGTGTCATTGAATTGACTTAGTGTTCCGGTTTTGGTTGGGATAGAGTTAAATTTCCTCACAGTAGCTAGTACGAGGCTATGTTTTCAATTTATGTTGAGAAGAATGTTGATAACATACTGAAGTTTTTAGTATGAGGCTGCGTTTTGGATTTGTGGGGAGAAGAATATTGACAATATACTAATGGTTTCAGTTGTTGCCAAGCAATGTTTATATTAAGTCAATTAATTTTTCAGTTTATCATACTGCACCTGTGTTCCCAGGGTTTTTTTCTACCAGAAGCTGGGAGGAGACACAGCCAGGACAACTGGCCTAAACTGACTAAAGGGAATATTTCATTACATAAAACATCACGCTTAGTATATATATTGAGGTCAGTTGGCTGAGGAGGATCTCTCAGGGTGTTCTTGAGCTCTCACAGGCTTGCTCTCTCTCTCTAGCTCTGGCTTTTGATGCTCAGGAACTGGCTAGGCATCTGTTGGCAGATGGTGAGTGGTTGTATCATTTGTGGGTTTTATTCCCCATTGCTGTTTTCCTTTTTATTACATATGACTGTCATTATTATTACTTTATTATTTTAATTATGTAGTATTAGTATTAGTAACATCAGTGTTTTATTTAATTTATTTTTAATAATTAAACTGTTCTTATCTCAACCCATGAGTTCTCTTACCTTTTTCCTTTGATTTTCTCCCCCATCCCACTGGGGGATGGGGATGTGAGCGAATGCCTGTGGGGTGCTTAGTTGCTGACTGGGGCTAAACCACAACACTTAATCACTAGTCTTGAGTCTACGTTCAAAAAGTGACTTGAGCAAGTAGTAGAAAAATATCACCATTTTATCTTCAGTTCTCCTATTAAACTTGCATTAAATATATAAACTGCACTTTAAAAATGAGTATTTTGTAATTATTTTTCTGTTATTTGTTTTAAAAGTGATACCATGAAGTGCCATAACTAAATGAAGTCAGTGTGTGTGAAATACAGTTTCTGCAACCTCCTAAGAGGCATCTTACCAATAGTAAAGCGAACTTATTGATAATATATCTGCAGATATACTTATTACAGACTATGTATATGCATATTTATCTTAAGTTCATAATACTATCGGTATCAAGCACATTAGACAGATCTCAGAAGGGGCCAAGCCATCTCAGAAGTGGGAAGACAAACAGAAATGGCCATAGAAGTGGGCCTGGAGAGTGACCAACAGAGTAACAGACAGAGCCTCACTTAAAGCTGATCCACATCACAGAGCCTGGAGTCGGCAAGGTGTCCCTAGCAAGTGTCCAAGATCTCACAGAAAGTTTGTGCAGAGAGTTTGGGAAAGTACGTGCAACACAAGAAGAAGGACAGAGGCTCTATTTTGGATAAAAATTAAGTCATTTATTATATCATAGAGGTATAAGGGGGCATAGACACCACAGTCTTGAGCAGGTAATGGATGCTGTTAATTTCCATTTTTCACCTGGGGCTGCCAATAGATAATGTTTTCTGTTCTTTAAGATCAATTTTTATGTTTTCCAGATAGTTTTCCTGTTCTTGCAGTTAGAATAGCCCATGACAGTTGCTGATTCTTATTTTCTCAGGGCATTTTCCCCTTTTTCCAGACTATTTTTCACCTTTTGAGATGACAAGTTGCTGTTGCAGTTACATGCTTTTATGCTTGAAGGTATCTCAGGATATATCTGGTTTCTAGATACCCAGCTACACTTCAAAGATGGCAACTGCACTTCTCGAGGATGATTCTGGTTCATGAGTCTAGCTCCCAAGCTCACAACTCTCAGGCTGGCAGGCATTTTCTGTGTCAGTGCTTTAGCAATCAAAATCTTCTGCTTACTAATTTTTCTCTTCTAACCTGCTCACCTTCTGGCTGCTTACATCACCACCTTATTCAAAGTGGGAAGGGGAAGCAAAGCTCATTCTGTTGGAGCTCCTCTACTTGACAGAAATGTCTAGTGAACAATATCCAAGTTTCATTTTCAGAGTGCAATGTGGGAAGCACAACGGTGTTTCACACCTATGTTTGTGTATTGTAACACCTTGTTCTTTACAGTCAAACTAATGTTAAGGCTTCCTTTCAGGCTTCAACCTGACTAGATGAATATATATTACTGGAAGCATGCTTCTCATCTACGTTGAGATGTAAAAGATGTTAGCACATTCTCTGATGTACCTATAGACTGTCACCATAAATGAAAAACAAAGCTTATATGATGTAATGTAAGTATTATGCCTGCCATTCTGTCATTATATGCACAGATGACAACATGAACATCAATTAGAAAATATTCGTATGTCTAGTCTCCTCTGCTTTTTGTTCAGCTGGCCACTGAAGGAAGTTTAACACTCCTCTGGGAACTTCCTTTCAGCTCCATTCCCCATGCAGAGCCTAGGAAGGCCTGTCCCATATTGGGGTCAGATTTCTAATATTTCTAAAATCTACAGGAGACTGAAGATAATAGAGTGGGATTTCCTGTTCCAGTTGCAATAGATCCCTTGTTCCTCTGGACCCTAATTCAGAATAATATATATGTTCTGCTTTTAGATAAAAGGCCAACTAACCAGCCTGAAAAAAATTCTGTATGTTTAATACAATGCTGTGAATGGCATTAGTGTCAAGTGCCAGGTTTGAGGCCTGAAGAGACTTTTACACCTTTAAATATTTTGAATTCTAGAGGAAATATTAATTTAATCTAAATTAAATGTACTTTGCAAGAAGAGTACTTCTTGTTCTCTGCTACCTGCTGTTTCATTGTATGTCCATTGGAAAGCTTTCAGTATTTATTTTCATTTCAGTACATGGGTGTCATTTTTCGTTAAGTATGAAACGAATTGTTCCAAGTTTTTGAGAAACGGTAATTTGTCCTAACAACTGGCTTCCATATTTTTGCATAAAAAGTAATAAGTATGAGAGAAAGCCAGTCTTCTAGCTCACTACATATTTTGGGTTTGACACTTACTTTTCAAAACCCAGCAGTACCGATTGTGTTTCCCATATTGAAAAAAAAAAAAATGGTTTTCACCTGTTACCAGTAATTCTAGCAGAGAAAAAGAAAATGTAAACACAGCAAAATATAGATTAATTACCATGCAGACGCTATGCAGGAAGAATGTAAATTGGCTGGGACTCTGCCCAATGCTGGCCTCGCAGCTGCTGTTCAGCCTACAAGAGTGCAGCTGCAGCTGTAGTGCCCTCTTCAGAGGGCTCTGATAACTCTCATTTATTGAGTCTCTCTGGGCTTATTAATCTTAACATTTTTATCTGAGACAGTAGCTTAGCTTTGCCAAGGCAACCCTAACATAACCTCCACTCTCATGGAAGATGTGAGCTTAGACCTAGATTTGGCTTAGGACAAAATTTTGTTTGGGTCTCTGTCTTCCTTGGCAAGCACTGTGACTGTGCAATTATATGATCTTGATCAGCAGCCATGTTTTCAGCAAATAGGATTGAGCCAAAATAATGTTGCTGTTTAAATTTTATTGGGCAGGGGGAGCAGGGAATGAAGTGCTGAAGCTTACAGTCACATAAGCTCCCTGCTTCATAAGCCCAGGATGGCTCCGGAAATTCAGACACATCCACTCCAGCACATCTTCAAGATCAACTACCTGCTTCCCTTATCAGTCTTATGGTTGAAACCATGTGTCCTGGTTTTAGATACCAGGTGACCCAAACCCTGTATGTAGGCAGCTAGTGTCCAGGAATAAGAATTCATCTGACTGGAGAGTAAAAGTTTACCTCATCTTAAAGAAGATGTCAGAAATATGGCACATGAATCACTCTACAAATGTTCATTATACATCATACATCTGACTCTCTCAGATGTAACGCTCATCAATATAGATGTAAAAAGTAATACGATGAAACTCACCTTGAGGGCCCCTTTACCATACCCTGGACCCAGATCAAAATCAAGGATGTTAATGATTGGGGTTTTTTAAGTTAGTCAAATAGAAAATCTATTGTTCCAGTGAAGCAACTGAAAAAAACATGGATTTGCTTGACTTTATTCTTTGAACTCAAATTACATCTAATAGCAAGGAGCAGATGTGTAGGAGTCCAGGATATGACCATAGCATTCTGAACATAGCATATTCAGCAATTCTTTTAAAGCCATCTGTGATTTGGGATGTAATTATACAGAGAGAAAGTTATACAACTGCAATAATACGGATTTCTTTAAAGAAACGTTCCACACTATGTGCAGCCTTAGTATCCTTTTCTGAAATATCATGCAATGTCCTTTTTGTCCATGAAAGTCCCAAAACTCAGCACACTGCTTAGTCTTTTCAAAGACTGTGGGTAGCTCCAGCAAAAGCAAATGAGGACTGACAATTAGTTTTAATGTTTAAAAGCTTGAGACCTACATCACAGGTATTATTTCCTGATTTTTTTGATTGTAGTTACAGAGAAATAATGTTGGAGAGTTTCTCTCATATAAACTTCAAGTTTAATCATATGTTTTTGTGATTTAGGGTTAATTAAAGAAGCAACTGAAAAGTTTCTATTCAGCAGATATTTGCTTGGACCACAACTGAAAATGAATATGGCCATTTTGTCCTGAACTGTTCACATCTTAGTGAACATCCACCTGGGCTTGATTGTCATTTTGAGGTTATGAGAAAGTAGGGGCTGCCAAAGTGGAACGGGCCAAAATAAAGGCAGACCTGGGTGAAATTTTTACAGAGTGTCTACTTGCATTTTTCTGGGTTTGAGCCAGTACTAATAACTGTCTGTACTTTCAGAAACACTAGATTTATGCACGGATTCTCAAACCTTATTTGTCTATTTCACGGGGATAATGGCTGAAGAAAGAGAGTTTTCTCGGTTTCATTTCTGTTGGTTCAGAGTAGTTAGTATTTTCATTTTTCAGCTCTTCTCTAGTCATTAATTTAAATTTCTTATTGTGACTTTTGCTAATTTAAGCTTCAGTTTTGAGACAATATTCTTTTTTGTTAAAAGCACACAAAACACAGAAACTGGACACTGTTCTGTGACCATCTGCACAGGTCCAGGGCACTCATCCCACCTGACCCTCAAGGCAGCATGGTGGGCACTCATCTGAGAACAACGGCTGCAGCTCCAGCCAGGGGGTCTGCACTATCTGCCCCAGGCTGAGGCCTCCACCCAGATGGAGCTGCTGACAGGAGAGGGTGCAGTGCAGGCCTCAGGCTGCAGGAGATGCCCAGACCTCTCTCCTGGGGCAAGGACAGGCAGCAGCCCTGCCTGCAGAAGGTGAGCCCAGGGGGAGCACCTCCTGCAGCAGTGGCTGAGCTGCAGGAGGCCATGAGAAGGTGGGAAGGCAGCGTAACACCAGGGAGGCTGGGAAGGGGTTAGATAGCTGCATCCAAGCACAGTCTGCAGGGAACTCGCAGCCCCGAGCCAGACGGCCACAAACTCCCCCGCCCGCGCACACAGGAGGGAGGGGGGCAGTAGTGCAGAAGAATGGACAGTTGCAATGACAAGGACCTGCACAAGGAAGAGACTTCCCCAGAAGCTCAGGTGCCCTCACAGAACTGCTCACCACTGCAGAATGAAAAGACCCATCACACCAAGAGAGATGCTTGAGCTGAGGCAGCCTCATCTGCCCCTCGAATAGCACCCAGCACAACTAAGAAAAGGCGATGGGTGATGGCAATGGGCAACTCTCTTCTGAGAGGTACGAAGGCAGCTATTTGCCATCCTTACACACTCTTTAGAGAGCTGTGCTGCTTACCAGGGGCTCATATCAGGGACGTCACTGAGAGACCACCAAGACTCTTACAGTCCACTGCTTTTATTTCACATGGGCTCCAGTGATACAGCCAAGAGTAGCCTGAGGGGCATTAAGAAGCATTACAGAGCCCTGGGAGCTACAGTAAGGGTCTCTGGAGTGCAGGGTAGTCTTCCTAGCAGTCCTCTCAACAGACTCTTTAGGAAGGACAGTCAGGGGAGAAAAGGAGAGGGCATCACCCTCTATGTCAATGACCATCTTGAGTTCATGGATGGTTGAGGAGCTGACCAAAAGTTTATGGGTCAGGATTAAAGGGAGAGCAGGGACAGGTGGCATTATAATGGGGGTCTGCTACAGGCCACCCAACCAGGATGTCCAAGTAGATGAGGTCCTCTACAGACAAGTAGGAGCAATATCACACAAGGCCAAGTGCAAGGTCCCAAGAACATGTACAGGTTGAGCTGAGAATGGATCCAGAGCAGCCCTGAGGAGAAGGACCTGGGGGTACTGGTGGATGAAAAGCTGGACATGAGACGAGAGTGTGCGCTGTCAGCCCAGAAAGCCAACCATATCCTGGGCTATATCCAGAGAGGCATGGCAAGCAAGTCGAGGAAGGGGATTCTTCCCCTTCATTCTGTTCTTATGAGACCCTACCTACAGTACTGCATCCAGCTCTGGAGCCCTCAACATAAGAAGGATATCGACCAGTTGGAGCGAGTCCAGAGGAGGCCATGAAGATCATCAGACATCTGGAGCACCTCTCCTATGCGGACTGACTGAGAGAGTTGGGCTTTTTCAGCCTGGAGAAAAGAAGGCTCCGGGGAGACCTTACTGCAGCCTTCCAGTACCTGAAGGGGCCAACAAGGAAGTTGGAGGGGTCTTTTTACAAGGGCCTATAGTGATAGCACAAGGGGTAACGGGTTTAAATTGAAAGATGGTAGATTTAGATTAGCTATGTGGAAGAAATTCTTCACAGCAAGGGTGCTGAGGCACTGGAATACCTCATTCCTGGAAGTTGTTGTCAATGCCCCTTCTCTGAAAGTGTTCAAGGTGAGGTTGGATGAGGCTTTGAGCAACCTGGTTTAGGAGAGGGTGTCCCTGCCTGTGGCAGGGGCCTGGAACTAGATGATTAAAGTTCCTTCCAATCCAAACCATTCTGTGTTTGATTTTGTGGAAAAAACCCAGTTGTATTCTCTTTGGGAATTCATGAGCAGCCCTAGGAAACCATGGTCCAAGTCTTTCATTTGAATCAAGCAAAGCAGAGAGTTGATTCCTGCATTACAAGCAAGCAATGAGTGTGTAACATTGATGCAAGATAGTGGGAAGAAAATCTCAGCATGCTAACTTTCATTCTTAATCTCTCACACACACACTAACAAAGTCACACACATTCATGTGTTTTTCTTCTTGAGTGCAATTTCCATCTTGACATGATTATTTTCTCTAAACCATGTCTAGAAGGACCTTCTTGTAGTTAAATGCTATTCATTATTAATGCTACTTAGTTGCAGTCAAATACTTTGATAAATCCTTGAAATAGAGACAGTTTCATAATTTCAGGACTATTATATATAATTCACACTGATAATGTAATAATATTATTTAAGTACAATCATCTCTGCATTTCACAATGAACATTCAGTGATGTAGTCAGTTTCAAAGCTTTTAAGCTAGGCAGAATTATTACATTAATTATTATAGTTCTGCCAATGGAGTATGCAAACCAGCAAAATTCATAACATCCTGTTTTCACATATGCAGAACTCCCTGAAATACTTAAAATACAACCTGAAGCTCCAATACTAAGTTTCTGTCCCAATATGATTTTCTTGGAAATAGATGAAGGTTGAGGACCTCACCATATTACTTCCATTTCTTCTTCCCAAACAAATGTGATTAAAAAACAGGCAATTCCATGAAGACCAGAATTAATGAGGCCTGATTTCCTGTTGATTTCTCCTTTTGTCTCTCAGGATTTTCCTAAAAGAAATGTGTGTTGGAAAGCCAGTCCTGTCTCCACTTATTTTTATATGCACTCCAAAAGAAAAGCAAAAACAAACAAAAAAACCCCCATATCATGTCAGGGAAGAAATTGTTTGGTATCTAATTAGGTGCAAACTCCAGTTAAAATATTTTCCATATGTGTGGCATTCATCACACCCTTCCTTTCGTGCATTCTCTGGAGCTTAAGAAAAAGTTTGGTCATGCTGCAGCATTTCCATCAGTAAATACATCCATTCATAAGGTCCCCTCATTTATCTGAATGCCTGTTTGCGCTGAACGTATTGAGGTAGGACACAGCCTGCCAAATCTATACTTTTTACTTCTTCTAAATTTTAATTACTGGAGGAGCAATTCATGTTCCTAACATCAAGACTCTGAGTGACATTTTAGAACCATTGAGAGGTTCATCTCAAATGCTGCTCCAGAAGGACTTAAGTCTCCTGTAGATCCTATGTTGTATCTGTCGGCGTTGTATGAAGTTTCAGATACCCTGCAGGAAGGTGGCACTAGATACCCACTTAGGCAGCTGAATCATTCTTTTAGTGACTTCCTAAAGTGAATGTCTAGGTGTTTTCTAAGGCCAGGGGAAGTACATACGCAGAAGGAGGTTGGAATTCCTGAATCCCAGACATTTATCCTTTTTAGCAAGAGTTTCCCTCTGGAAGCTTTTAAAAGGCAATTATCTCCACTCTTCACTGACGGTCTGAAAAATACAGCCATTTCTTTAGGAGGTCTGTTTCACCCTGTGACTAAAATTTTCAGACAAATGAAAAATGTTATCCCTTAAGACATTGTATATCCCTAATATATTGAGACCTTTTCCTCTGTAAAATTTGGTTAATGTTTGTCCGTCGGGTTCAGAAACTACGGCACAAGGCAGAACAGACATAGAGACAGGCCTGCACGGACATTCACGTGCCTGCCTACTCACACAAAACTTAATTATAAAAGCTTAGCTTTCTTAGGGGAAAAAAGGCTATATTTATTACAGATATGAAAGTTACTTTTTGATGTTTAAAAATATAAAGCATTTTATATACAAAGCAGCTGAGAACATTAACAAAACAGGAATGTTAAAGTCCAGAAATACAGAGTGCAGAGTGAGTGAACTATATTTATTAAAATAAATTTTTTTTGTGCCCAACCTGTTTTAATTGTTTGCTAAACATTTTAAATATGAAAGGGTAGCAGATATTTGCTTTTCAGTTAATGATGTGTTGTTATGACAGGGAAGAAAACATTTTTAAATATTACTTTTGTTCTTTGATTCCAGCAAAATAAACCCACTGTCCCCATTTATTTCTGGCATCATCAGAGCCACTACCAGTTTTATATAACTTTGTTTATGATTCCTGCCAAAAGCACAAAAATGGATTTAATCCCTACTGCAGTACCCAATTAAAATACACTCACAATGGGCTTCACTTGAGCCCAGTCAGCACTGGAGCCACATAAAGCTCCATGGGTGCCACTGCAGTTCTTTTTAAGGGGAAAACCAAATGCTGTGGCTGTGTCCCCTAATACCTGAGAACCTGCTCGGTGCTTAGACAGGACAAACCTTCCTAGGTAATGAATCAGGCTGGATAAACCTTGGGAAGTCCCAAAGTGCCGTGGTTCCCATAGCAAGCCCTGTGTGAAGCCTGAATCATGCCCATTCCAAGAAAGTTTCTGCCGTCTTGTACAGCACTTGGAGGATCACTGCCCTGACAGGCAAAGTAAAATGTCCTTTTCATGTGAGAAGCTGTGAGAAAATCATGCACCAATAAAAAAATAAAAATAAAAATAAAAAAAAATTAAAAAAAAGGAGCAGAAATTCATGGAAGAAGGAGAGAGGAAAAACAACATAAAGTCTTCACCCTAAGGAAAAGCCTCCAGACCGTTGTGTGTGTAAAACTAGCTGAAATTATGCTTCTAATGATCTCCACCTTTTAAAAGTGGTGTTGTTCTTTATAAATAAACAGAGCTGCAGCCAAAGACGCTTGCATCAGTTTTTTCCTTCTGAACGAAATGGCCAGAAAAATCTCAAATTTTGACTGAGCAAAAGGAGAGAGTAACAGCATAATCTTTATACATCCTGACCTTAATATCAACTCCATTTACTTTATTACAAATTCAGCATTTATGATAACATACTACTGATGTTGTTACTCTCTCTTGAATATCCTTTTTAATTATATAGAAAACATTCACAATTGCTTCGTCTGTAATGCAGCATTTAGGTGAGCAGAGTAAAATCAAAGCAAGCTATTCTAAACAGCCCTAGTGTTCTGTGAGGGATCATGTCTAGAAGTGTTTAACCTCGCGACTTCAGAGAAAGCATGGGTCTTTGGAATTTCTTTTTACTTTCTCAGGTGGATTTCTACTATGGGGATATATTAAACTGCCAGTTACTAATCTGTCTACTCAGAAGAGTTTTAAGAAGAAGATTCTGAAAGAAATTTCATTTTTCCATGAGAAAAATGCTGGCTTTTGCATGCATTTTACCAGATAGTCAGCAGATGTAAATTTGTAAATCACTATAGTTAAAAATAAATTCCATCTGAAATTAAATTTCATCTACTTACTGACAAATGGAGGGAGAGGGTAATCTACGGGACTTAAAATTAGCTCAATATGCCATTTCCATAAATATATTAAATACTTAGAAGTGATTTATGTATAAATATCAAGAGCAATGACATCAGTAGCAGTTGCTTTGGTAGGTCAGCCTTTAAAAATTTTCAATTAGTTTCAGACAGACTTTACCAAACTTTATATGAAGAAGAAGAAGCAAGTCCTAGGAAATGGGTACATTGGAGACCAAAGGTCTGTGAGCCAAGGTAATTTAGCACTGCCAGGACAACACTAATAATTCTGAGCAGAGCAGTATCAACAGCATGAAAAAACTATTGGCCAATGAAGACGTTTAGAATATATGAAGTATATTAACTGGACACAGAAAGAAACAAATGTTGTAAAAGTCGAAAGCAACATTACATATGCATCTGCTGGCCAGCTGTAGTGAGTAAATCTGGGCAATTATTTTGGTGGGCTGATCTGCAGGACCTCACTAAGATGACAGTGCTCATCCAACACCCACAACATTGTTGTGGGACACCACACCACCACTGTGGTCAAAGAATGACCTCCGTATAGGACAATCAGTGTTTGCAAACACAATACACAATTTATTTCTTATCAGTGCTATTTTGATCCAGATGCTTCAGCCTTGAACCCTAGCAGTGCTGCTGCAGTTGACTTTAGAGAAGGGGTAACTGTGTTTTCAGGCTTAGAACCCTCCATAATGGTATTTCTCAATTTCTTTGAATAGGCTCTATAGTTTCTCCTCTGATTTTATACTGGTGCTTATTCACTGGTTATAAAGTTTTGACAGGGTGGGAAGAAATAATCCCTTCTCCAAGAAAAAGGGTGGAAGTTAACAAAAAGGCCAAGAGCATACCAATGGAACATCTACACAGTGGGCAGCCCAATAATGAGGTATCTTTAGTGTTCTTACCACACCATGCAGACTGAGGACACAAAAAGCCATTCAGCCCTACCATCAGCAGAACCTGGTGCACCATGTACTGGTCCAGGAGGGGTGAATATCTGCTAGCCTAATCACAGCCGTAGCCCCAAGTCCTGATCACTCATGAGTCTAGTGCACTCACCACTGACCTTGCTATGCATGTGCTACGAAGTCTGTCCAGGTATCTTCTGCTTTGCTTCCCCTATGACAACCATTAGGTACCCAATGCGCAGTAATTCTGGCTCAACCCATCACGCCAGATTCATTGCATTCACGTCACATCAGACCAGGTATGTACCCATTTCTCTGCTCTACAGACCGAAACTGAGGATCACCAGCTGCATGCTTTTGTGTGGAACAGTGTCGTCATGAGGCTGTGCAGTCTCCCCCACCTCCCCATGGCTCAGAGGCTGGGACTGTACCACCTACTGCCTGTGTCAGCTGTGGCCTTTGTCTGTCAGCATGACGTGATGAGCCAGGCAGGGTGCCAGGATGACATGACCGTATGGCCTCTGATCAAGGAGTAAGTTCCATTACAGCTATACGCTATTTTTGCTGAACAGCACAGACATCTCTTCAATATGTTATCTGTCTGCCTCTGCTGCTAGCCAGATGTTGGGAACAAACTAGGATTATCCCAGTGTGCTGATCTGTAGGACATCAACGTGACTAAAACTGACACTCATGCTTCCATAGTATAAATAGAACACAACTAACCAGAAAACTGGGTAAGAGGGCCCAGACAATTTACATCAGAATCCTCCTCTACTTGGATATAGTAATCCCAATTAAAAAAAATCAAAATATATATAGTGGTTTCACAGAAGGTCTCCCTGGAAAATGGGCATCTGTTTGAATCAACACGGAACTCTAAGTAAGTGGTGAAAAATGAAATCCTATAATCAACAGAATAACAAAGTTCAAGAGTAACAGAAGAAAGAAGATAGTAGAATATGAGTCAGTTTGTACATACAGTTAGTATGGCAACTTTGAAACTCTTCAGTGTCTTGAAAAGTGTGAATAAAAGAAAAGAGACCTGGAAAGCACTCAAAAGAGATTGAAAAATAGGAAAGGATTTGGGTGCTTCTTGGAGAGGTTGGCTGTTTTTCTTAGTTAGTTCATGCTGCTACTGTAGAAATACAAGCAATTAGATCCACTGAAGAAATTCATGAAAGGAAAACATTTAAATTGAGACAAAAAAATAAGACTTTGCTTTTTTTTTTTTTTTTCCTTTCTCTGACATTAACTTTAGAAGGCACTTTTCTGTCTACATCTTATTTCATGTGAACTTTCTGTTTCAGGAATCTAGTAGCTGAGTTAGTGGCAACTGGAAAAAAGGGACCCACACATTGTCTGCCTTTCCAAACTGGTAAAATAAAATTTGAGCTGGCGTAGAATTTACAGGTAGATATACTATGAGCAATTTTTTTTTGCATTATTGGTGTATTTGTAGAGGTTATTTGGGTTTTATTTTAGTAGCTACTTGAGAAGAGTCTTCAAAGAGGTACAAGTTCAAAGGTGAAGGGCAGAGTAAGTTTTCTGGTTTAGAAATATACGAAGGAAAATATGGTAATGTTGGCCTTTGTCTTGTATGGTTTTCCATTTTTTCTAATGTTAGAAGCAGCAAACAGTTATTTAAAGGAGAATGAAAATTATTATTTTGTCATGAAAAAAGCAAGTGAAAACTGGGAAAACTAAAAAATCCAAACTCTGAAAATTGCTTATGTGAAATCAAATCAGAAACAAGAACTGTAGTTTTGTAACACAAAAGTAATACAATTTATTTTTCACTACAAACTTAAATAGTGCAACAAATTTGTGTGCAGTTGGGGTCTCAAAAATACGAGAAATAAACATCATGCTAGTACAGTCATGGATACAGTTTTTGGTATGATACACCAAGCAAATGAAACTG
Organism: Rhynochetos jubatus; assembly: GCA_027574665.1. Lineage (NCBI taxonomy): Eukaryota > Metazoa > Chordata > Aves > Eurypygiformes > Rhynochetidae > Rhynochetos > Rhynochetos jubatus. The sequence continues at coordinate 61,768,976 of CM050649.1, forward strand.
AATTTATGAAGTGGTATACGAGAAAAAATAGAGCTGAATTAGTCAATAATTCCTCATTCTGGAGGATCATTTCTTGCACCAGGGCTTTCAGTTTCTCTCTCTAATACATATGTCTGTCAGATTCCCTGAGATTTCCTTATTGTTTCTGTTTATAATTCTTAACTGTTTTGTTGCTCTTCTTCAGGGCCATCTGACCTCATTAAAATATGTTTTCTGTCTCATAAATCAACTGCAAAAAGAAGAGAGTGAACCGTCTCTGATCTAGTTATTGTTGGCAATCTTTCAGAAAGCAAAGTCATCTATCTTTATTTTCAGAAACGGAATCACTGTATTCAGCTACCTAAATCTCCCCTTCCCTACCCCCAAAGAAAACAAACATTGACAATAATAAGAAATAAGGGATGAATTCCGTTCAGAATTAAAATTGAATTCAACTAGGAAATACCATTATTTATTTTTAAAGGAGCAGTTATTTACTAGCTACCTTATGCATAAAATGTGAGTTAGGTGTCTGCAAGAAGTAATAAAGTGGTTGGTCTTTAGTCACAAAATTAAACCTATACTGATCTAAGATTACAGCTCGAGGTGTCCTACAGATCCTTATGCAGACCCAGTCCTCACCTGTCTTATAGTCTTGATCCAATACAGATTTTTAGCTTAAGGAAGACAGGAAATCATAGCTTACTTGACCCGAGCAGCAGAACAGCTGCTATCATGGGTAAAGATTGCTTGGCTTAGACCCTAACCAGACATAATGATGAAATCTGATCCAGCAAATGCTCTGGGATAATATTTATTTGCTAAAACTTGAACAAAGGTAAGACAATAGAAGTAGTGGTGTGAAGTGTTGGACTGTTTATATGAGCATGGGTTTGTCTAGACACTTTAAACTAATGGTAAAATCAGCTGTAATTGCATCAAAGTAAAATTGAACGGGGTGGGTGGGAGAGGGCGGCAGAGCTTTGTAGCAAAACAGAGGCTAGATTTAGCGAGACTGAGTTGCTGGGGCACTCCTGTGTAACGTCCCAGCAAAAAACCAAGAGTCAGACTGCTCAGCTGTTACTAAAAAGGACATTTCTTGTGGGCTTGAGTGAAAACTGTTAACTTCTTTTCCTTTGTAGTAAAACCATTCCATGGATGATTCCCAGTTTTTTGGAGAGTCATCATGCCCAGATGGCTTTTAAAGCAGGTGTGACAATGTGTGTTGCAATTTGTGGGAATAAGGTCGGACAAGATTACAGACAAGTCTACTGTCTGCCTTCACCAGCACATAGGCTTGTGATGCCCCAGGGAGGGGAAACAAACCCTGCTAGTGTAGACACAGCAGCCAAAACATTAAAAATAAAGAAAAGGATTTTTAATTTTTTTTTTTTTTTCCCCATAGGTTTTACTTTTGCTTAAAGAAAGAGTAAAAAGTATATTGGCAAAAGGACTTTACAGTTATAACCCCTAGGCCTCTTTCCAGCATAGCTCCATCAGCAAAATATACCACTCAACCAGCAGACTAATGTGAGACAGTAAATCTTCTAAGTCTAGACCCGTACTTAGCATTCACTTCCAGATCCAATCTGGGAAGATTCTATGTGTTTGTATTAAAACCCTAATTTACTTTGACTAAGTAATAATAATTATAAGCACAATGTATCTAGCCAGCATAAAAACCAGGCTTATTGTTTTGCATTCTGATATCATCTCAGTACAGCCAGGAAAAATGTCTGTGATATATCTTTTTTTGTGAAAGCTACTCGTAAATTAGTTTTTAAAAATGGACTGAAAGATGAAGGCTACTGGAATAGCCCCAAAGTCAAAACACAGAACCTGGTCAGCCTTTCTTGACCTATCACTCAAGAAACACACGATAAGACTGATGACGCATTGATTAACCACATGTAGAAAAGGTGAATGGCGGGATGCATACAAAGAAGATAATAAAGTTAGCTGTTTCATCACACATGTCTGTGAAGCAGGGATTTCTACCAGCAGCTGAGCGTTTTGCTCGTCAAGCGTGTTTAACCTCATAGAGTGAAAATCTTTCCATGGTGTTTGAGCTTTGCAGATTTAAAATTATTGTGCTCCTCCAGATGTGACCTTCCCTTCTCCACACCCAACAAACGCAACTGGTGAAAAGATTGGATCACTCTTCCCTATCATAAATTCCACAAAAAACAGCCTAGGGAAAAGGGAAATTCCATGAGTTTCTAATCAAAGTTTCTACAATTGTTTTTCCTTGTAGAATGACAGGGAATAAAGGATGGAGCCAAAAAGAAAGACGAAACAGCTCAACACTGAACAGGAGAAAAGGAATAAAGAATTTTAGGATTTTGTCTTTTTCTCCAAAGGATCTAAAATACAAGGTCAGTTTTCTCTAAAAAGGCAAAAAGTTTAAGAGACTATCTCCTAAAAATGTGAAATTGTTAAAGGAGTTCAAAACCAGAAATTTAACAAGGTCATTTAAGGCTCTATTAGAGAAAGAGAACAATAAGCATACACTATGGAAACTGCCTGCACCAAATGAAATAATGTATTATTTTTAAAGCAGGGAATATTTATTAAATGAAATATAATACTAAAAGAAGAAATTGGAGCCAGTACTCTAAACAATTTGCAGAAGCATTTATGCAAGGATTTGTAAGTAACCTAAGTAACCTATTCTAACATGCTGGTTAGAGGACAACTGTTAAGTGATTAGACTGAGACTCAAAATATTTGTTCATTTTTTCTTAAAGCCTCTTATTGTCTTTCATAGAAGAAATTGCAACTACCTCTGTAAATAATTTTAAAAACATATGTTTTTGACTCAGCATTAGCTCATAATTAATTCTTTCTGGCTTACTAGGCTTAATCTGTCAGATATTCTGCACATTTTCTAAATTCAGGATTGCTCAACCGATAAACGCAGTATGTCATACATATATAATAGTGATGTACCAGAAAAGCCAAAATCACACCATTAACAGTCAATTTTGAACACAGTTTTAATAGTGTTTTACATGTTAAAACTAGAGAAAGAGAAATTTTGGAGTCTACTTATAAACATTTCTATATGAAAATTATGGATACTGTGAAGATTTGCAGCATCACAGCAGTGGAGATTTTCAGCATCATAGCAGTAAACAAAAAGGCTCAGGAACCATTCTGTGACCCTGATGGCAACTCGCTTATGTCCATGCAGCTGACTTCTTTTCCCTTCCAAAACAAGGTAGCTGCATTGAGACTGTGGGGCAGGAATGGTCCCTGTCACATGCAGACCCCTTACCACTGTTCAGCAGGCTTCTAGCTGGCTAAAGCTATATACCAGTGATTGATAATAACTATTGATCTAACAGTGTGGGCACTCACACAGTTGTGACTGAGACCCTACCCTGAGAGCATAAGCAATGTGCTAGTAAAGGCATATTAGTAAGTTCTCATGTTTCTTATGGTCTTCCTCTGAGAAATACAGATCTCCAGACTGTTCTGAGAACCTTTACTTCCTTCTCTGCTTTTGAACAATATTGGTAAGTTAAATCTCAGGCTTCAGACATTAGATGTCTTGCAAGCATCATGAAGAATTTTTCCTCTCAATTTGATAGTGTTCATTTTATAAATGATTTGGAGGATTATTTCTGTTTGCTAGCTTGTTTTCTCCCCTAAAATATTTGAGATATTGTCCAAAAGTTATGGTTTTAAACAGATGAAAATAACCATTAAATAAAAATAGTTATAAAACAAAATGTGGCCAAATATAATCTAGGAATCCCCAAGTCTTGACTTTATTAGTTGTTTTTTTATTGTCCTGAAAAAGCTCTGTTTCAAAATGTAAAATTTAATTCACAAGAAGGTCATAATACTAAGGAGTAGTGTGTCTGACAAACAACAGCAACAGCAGTAGCAATATTTACAACTGAATAGAAACTGTAAGGCAGCTACTAGATGACTTGGTTTTTGTCTTTCATCCTCCCACTGCATGTCATGTGTAGTATTTCTATACTTTTAAAGGAATGTAGAAACTATTTACAAACAAATAATTGACTTGGCAGTCAAAAGCTGAAACCCCTCTATTTATTTTCAAAAACTCAAGTACAGCAGAAGGATAATCTTTCCTTCACTCAAGCAACAATGAGAACTTATCTTTGCACAGTTAAATTCCATGTCTCATTCAGTGCTCAAGCTTCTGTCTGAGGGATTGCCTATGTAGTACTGGAGCCAGAATTAAAAGTACTTTAACAGATAGGTCAAAGTACATAGTTTCTATAGTGGCATTTGAAATGTCTTCTCATTCTTCAACTTGTTTCAAAGTAACAAAAAGTATGAATCATAAATGAGGTAGTCATTTAAATTCACTTTACCTTATGGACAGTCCTAGGATTAATGGCAATGAATGATGCAGATACAGGTCCACTAGGCACTAGACTGAGAAAATAGTTTGCTAGAAGATCCACTAAAGAGACATCAAATTGCAGCTGTGAGACCCTGATGGACCTGAACAAATGAAAGCATTCTTCCTCACTAATGCCCATTAGAGTCTAACAGTCCTATTATAACTTTCCTAATTTTAGAAAAAACATTCATTTGAAGGAGAAGAAACAGCACTGATTTGACAACTGAAGTTGCAGTTTCCACCAGCAAAATCAGGAAAAGAATCAAGCCTGCTGAACTGCTTGTGTGGAGATAGATGTTTTGAATGCGCCCCTTTAATTGCACTAGGTAAAAAGAGAATGTAAATCCAACAAGTATCAGTGAAATAATCTGTATTCACAACACTGTCCTAGTTACAAGTGTTTGTTCTTTATTCATTTGGCATCACCTCTATGCTTCCTTTTTTCAATCTGCATTTTTTTCCATCCATGAGTGGCAGACCAGCAAGAAACATAGATTTGCAGTGCATTTGCATAATATTACAGAAACTCTTCCCTTTGCCAATGCCAGCGATATAAAATGCTGTCAGTATAATGTTCTCATTTAGATCAAGTCAAGCAAGGTGCTCAGTCCATCCCTCGTCAGTCCATATCTTCCCTTGAACCAATTCTGAATTCCATATTGTAAAATACTGAGTATGTATACAGTACTTCTGCTTCATATAGCAAAACAAACAACAAAGTCCAGATTTCTTCTTCCCTATGAGAAGAAGCTGGATGAAAAAGGATTTTTTTTTTAATGGTTCTTAAATTTAAGTCATTCACAGGCCCCTGTCTTTAGCTCAGCACTCTCTGACATTTTCCAGTAAACATAACTTTCTTGATGGCATGTGATGGAAATAAGGCCTCATAACTTGCTGAGGTTCAAGCACTTACTTTCCCATGGTGACAGGCAGCTAATAAGTATAACCCCAACAAGTAGTAGGAATGATGGCGGTCAGCAGGAAAGTTAAGAAGCAGGAAAGCTGAAGGCTTAAGAGGATGGATGTTAGCAGTAAAGCAAAGCCAGGTTAGTCTTGTGACAGGTATCAGTAAATGTAGAAGAAAATTGGTCTCAGAAACCAGAGTCAAACAAACTTTCCTGTGGAAGACTCATGATGGTATGATCTTTTTTATAATACACTCAGTACTGCTGTGGTATAGGAATAGTTTAGTTGTGTAATGTCCACACCAAATTTTGTAATGTTGCACATGCTAAAAATAAGGCACAAAAGCTAACGATGAGTAATGTTTGTTACGTGACATAAACCTAGCTGGCACTGTAGCACAAGAATTATCCTGTGCTACCCCTACCAGGCATTCAAAGTCCTGGGGCTGAAGAAGATAAAATAACATTGCTTTCAGAGACTGCATGATGAAGTGGCCTGCAGTTCACTCTATCTTTTGGTTATGATTGGCTTCTTGCCATAGGATGAAGTGCAAAGAACCCTTTGAAGAAACTAAGCGGAAAAAATAAGGAAAATGGCAAAGGTAAGACACTTGCTCTAAATAACTTCAAAGGAATTAAAACTGCAAAAGCTGAGCTAATAATAGGGAGCAAACCACCCTGTCTGACTTGGTAGATAATTGAGTAGATTACTCTGCATAAAGGATGAAAAGAGATTTTAAAGCTTGAAGAGCCTGGAAAGAGAAGCTTGACTGAAACAGATGTCAGCAGAAAGATGACACGCTGGCACACACCCACAGAAAGATAGATACTGAACAGGAATAACCATTTCTTTCTTTCAGCCATGGAGATAAGTGGGGGAGAGTGACTGGGGAACCTTTCAGCTTCCTTTGTGTAGTCCTCTTCTGTTCTTTATTCTCTATTCTAACGGCATTATTCTTTGTACTATTCTCTAAATGCCCTGTACCTCTCAAGAGCAAACAGGCTATGCATTTGTGCAGATGCCTTTAGTTTGAAAGAGAGAACAAATCAACCTCCAGCAGGGATACACCCTGTGCAGGTGCCAAAGCCATATTAGCATTTGCTTACTCGGGCAGCTTGTGGGAGGTGGCAGGGCTCCACCACAGCACTTCACCTCCCAGCTGTGACAAAGAGGCAAACAGCTGCCTCCACCTGCAAACTTCATGAGAGGGCTTTCTCTTCCCTGAAATAGTTTGCTCTACTGGAAACTGCTGTTTCAAAAAGCAAACACAGAAAGCTGCTGGAATTATGAAATGGAAGCTTTTGAAATAGTGTGTTTTTCAAATAATTTCTACATGATACTTTTATTGCTTTTTCTAATGTTTTCCAGCAAAGCTTTGTTTTAAACAAATGTTTTACATTGTTTATCACTTATAGTAATGGCATGTTGCGTAACAATTCTGTTTCAAAAGTGGTTAAAAGGTCATTAAAAGTCTTTCCACAGAAAATTAAAAGGATCTTTTGCATTGCTGACTAATTTTCTTTATTAGGGGTAAGCACTAGCTGGCTTTCTGTATTTTCACTCAGATTGCTTAACCGCACAGGGCTTTTCCCCTTTCCCTACCAAGGCCAGAAGACAGAATGCTTCAGCAAATGACCTGGGATTTATGCATTTCAGGAGGATTATTGCACCCTGAGACAATTCCCAGTCCTCAGGAATAACTCAGTGCTCTGGAAACTTCTGGTGTTTTGTGTCTTGCACATGTATTTCTTTTGCTGTTTCGCCAAAGAGAAATGCTTGTAATGAAAATAGTGCCCCTGAGTTCAGTTATACAGTGATTCAGTATAGCTACATTTAGGTCAAAGAAGCAAGGAACAAATTATACAGATTTGGTGTTCAGCAGTTCCTCTTCTTTCCTGATTTCCATGGAGAGGAAATGGGAATTTTGTACTGCCCGGAGCTGTGGCATGCTTTAAGAGGTCCCTGTTCTGGATTCCTGATACAGAAAAAAATAGAGGTGTGCTAAGATCTGCAAAGTATATTTATGGACATGAAGTAAGTACAAAGAATATTTCTTATTCTTCAAAATTGTTATTCATCCAAATTTGTCTGTTAGTCTATATTCTGCTGTCTCTGCAAATGGATGGCTACAACAAGGTGTTACCAACACAAACCATTCTTTGATTTTATGATTATCACTATTTAATGTCAGAAGAAAAAAGACCTGCTTTTCATTAAAACTCTGACAGACATTGCTGCTTCTTTTGACCACAGTGTTTTTTAAGCTAACCTAGGGCCATCTAGGAGGTTGTGGAAAATATTCCACCCCCTTGAAGAAGAAACATGTTTTTTTCCAATCCCTTGTTATTGGCACACACCATAGTGTTAGCTCTGCTCCCTGGAACATTCAGGTTTAGAAAGTTATGATTCACTTAGCCCTAGTAGTTTCACGTGTACTGTGGTGTGTTACAACATTGTGCAGTGAAACATTTCCACCAGGGCTGCAGCCTTTCCGCCATCTGTCCCTGGAGTCCAAAAGGCCTTCAGGCCTTGCATTAAAGGTGAGATAGCTTCTACATACCTTTTTCTGTCTCTTAGTTCAAGACAACTTCTCTCAATTTATGTAGTAAGTAGAAGAATTCTATAATTGTAAGCACCTATAACTTTCATTAACCAATGAAATGATGAGGTTTGAATATTGCCAACACATTTATCACCTTCCATATAAGCAATCCCCATAAGGTTCTGCTTCCCTAGACATCAGAAAGAAAGATGAATAATGTGGTAATTTGTTTCCAAGTAAATTTTACTTTTTGTAGGGTTAGAACCACAACACTGACCCGCAACAAACCCCTCTCACTACAGTGGTAGTAAGATAAATCCTGAGTATCGAGAGAGAGAAAGTATGTGCTCACTGCAAGTAACAACAGGAAGGCTGACTTGATCCCTCATAAGGTCAACATCCACTTCAAGCCAAGACAATTTTGCTTAAAATATCACAAGCCAAAATATTCCTGAGATGAGATTTATATGTAATAACTGAGCCTTAAGCTGTCATCCCAAAACAAATGCATCATTTTCCCGTCATCAAAGAGCAAAAACTTTTCCCAAATGTTAAAACTACAGGGGTGTGGGCAGAAGAATTTCCAGATAAAATTGGCTCTTTAACTGCTTCTGTTTAGCATATCAATCTGCGGTATAACTTCAAAGGCTACATTTAAATAAACGTCTACATATATATAATTTGTTAACCAGCAGGTTGGATGGGGAGCTGGAGTTACACAACCTGTGCCTGGAGTGATCCTAATATGAGGGGTAGACACTGAAAAGTCACTCCTACAGCATCACGTTAGTCAGCTCTCTTTTGTTTATTACAAATAGTAAGTTCCTTATTGATATTTAACTTTTATGAGCCTGGAGGAAGAGGTAAATTGCCTAAAAGGGATTCAGATTGATAGCCTCACCAGTTTTAATTTTGTTTGTAGATCCCACAGCCATCTTTTCACTATCTGACTACTGTCTGGGGAACACAAAGGTTGATGTTGCTTTACAAATGTTTCCTGCTAATTTTTTCTAACTGTTTTGTATGTGGGCTATAATGTTGAAATGATGAGGATATATGTTCTAGGTCAAGTCCTTTTAATGAAACTCCATCTGTTCCAAGTATGACACTTAGATGAATGAGAACCTTTAGTTTTACACTTGGAAAACCACAATACTACAGTTTCAATTATTTCTTTCAAGTTAGTATATTAAAAGCCTCTGTCTAGTGAGCCTTCTTTTTATTTGTTAGTAGTTCATTCTACGAAGAATTTTTTTATTAAATATCAGCTGAAGAACTCCTGGCATTTGTCTAATCAGATTCCAAGAATTATGTAAATTAAACTAATTGACAAACCTGGACTTAAACTTTTACATAAAGTCATAATTGAATGCAAAACCCCCTACATCTTGAGTTAAGACCAGCAGCGTATTTCTATGGAAAGCAGTGGAAGCACAGTGACCTATGACACTTGGAGGAATCCTGTTTTAGGACTTTGTGGTAATCCTTTCTGAAAAGACATTTTTATGTTTTTCCTTCTTTGCGTCCTGGACTATTCAGAGATTTTCAGCTTCCCATTTCCTGAGTCGTTCTTCATTCTCTCTTCTGTCTGCTGAAAGGAGAGATATCTTTTCTGTTATTCCCCTTCCCAAAAGAAATAGGCATCTCACATTTTTCTAATTCAACCCAAAAAACCACACCCAGTTGCTAGCCTCATTTCTTCTGTATTCTGTCTCTCTTTTTTTTTTTTTTTTTTCTTTTTCCTATTATTAAAATTACCTAACTGCTTGGCTTTTCCTTCACTTCCAATTAACGAATGTTTCTCTTGTCTCCTCCCACTTTCATCCTGAGCAAAGTTACCAGCTCGCCAGCACTGCTCAGCCACTGTGCTTTGGAGTATTTCCAGCTACCACAGATTATCATGTAATTTTTCTGTCTGTGTTTGCCTGTTTGATCTTTTGTGACCAGTATCAACACTGTTGGAATTTCTTGCTTAGTGTTAGAACTGAACAGACTTTATCTCAAAGCTGGATATCTAATACAGCCAAATCATTTAGAATCTCTTTATTCTGCACTTCTCCATCCCCATTTCATTTTCATTCTCTTTAACAACTATGGAAGACAGGATTCACCTTCCAAAATACATCTCTGTCTTACATGACTGTAAAGGAACCCTATGTTTTGGATGATTCCCATCCAAATTAAGCTGAAATTACTTCAGTTAGCAAGAGAGCATTTCTGACTGACTGGACCTGAGCCACCCTGCTGATCACAACAGAACAGACCACGTGGAAGCAATACTTTTGTTAGCAGTAGCAAGGAAATAGCATCTAGTCTTTTACATCATCATATCTGTGAAAACTGCTGTTGGCATATGTGATGGTATCACTTCCAGGAACTGGCCAGGCCCTGCCAGAACAGGCCTTGTACTGCTCTAAGTTTTTGTCTGTTCAAAGACAGACATCCAACCATGTCTGATAGTGAAATGTTTCAACAAATTGATAAGCTGAGGTTTCCTTTTGTGAAAGGACTGCCTGAAGAACAAAAAGGTACTTGAATTGTTGATTAATGTGCTTTTGAGACTTGCAGTACTCAGGAGAGAGAGGTTGCTAGGTTTTCCTTAATATTTAATACTTTGTCTGTTGCAAACCTACTAGAAATATTAATTTTATTTAAATTGTCTTGGCTGTGAACACTGTAATGTGGTTTGAAACCTGGCTAAATTATTGTAAACAGAGAGTAATGATAAACAGCAGCACAATTTATCAGAGAGGTGTCTAATAATGATACATCTGCTCCTGCTTGTCGTCTTCGTTTATGATCCCCAAAAGGAAGCAGACAGCATGCAGATGATAGTAATTTACCCTAACTGTCATATGCAGAGGAGTGATACAAAGGTGTACAAACAAAGCAGAAACGCAGGCAGAAGATAATTACATGGGTCCCATTTTGGAAAGATGTAATTCTGAGATGAAAGGAAGGAGGCTATAATCCAAAATATATCCTCAATGGGAGGAAGAAATGTAGGAGATGGTAAAGCTATGAAAAATCAAAGAGACCTCCAGGATGGACTACTGAAAGATACAGTATATTTTTTAAACTAATTGCATTAAGAGATGGACAGGGAAGATAAAAGAGCTCTTTCTGTGATTCTCAACTAGGCTAATGTTTATTATGTTGCCGTTCTGAGGACAGAAAGCCTAGTGAAGTGTTGAAAAGCCATATAAAGTTCAGGGGAAGAACTTCTATGTCAAGAGAGAATTTTGAAAGTCTCCTCCTTTCCTACTTGATGGATACTGGTCATTGAAGACATTTACCTTCTTAGCCTTCTGATGTACAAAAGGAATTATGCTTTTTTACAGCTTGTTCCTTTAGCATGAAGGAGAATAAAACCATAAATGATTTATTACCTTCAGGGATTTTTTTGGAAGGTGAAGACTTCAGAAGCCTTGATAAGTCAGATTTGTCTCTGTATTACAACACTGCAATGTCAAAAAATCTCTCCTGAAGTCCACTTTTATTTAGTTCCACGTTTGTACAGTTAAAAAAACCAAAAAACTATCAGCAAAGTATAAGATTCACATTTATCATAAAGTATTTTGTAGCAAAACTTTTTCTGATCAGCATTGAATTTTGCTGGCAATTTAACTATGTTACTGACGTATTGTTGTTTTTATTGGTCAATATATTTTTTCATAAATAGCAATCACATATAGGATTTTAATATCAAATCCAAATGACTGTTATGCACTTTTGTGCTCCTTGTTGCCTTTACAAATCTGTATTTTATAAATTGGGGGGTTTTTCTTCTTTATCTTTCTGTAATCTTTCCAGACCTCCAGTTTCCATATGTTGGTAACCATAAAATTAATTTTCCTATAGGTCCTTTCTAAAATTTGTTTAAGATGGAAAACTATTAAATGTGACAAACCGAAACCTTTAAATAATTCAATTCCTTCTCTTTCAAAAACACTTGCATTTGAAAACAAAATAGTATGTTTTGGGAAAAATCCAGAGGTTCCAAAAATAGTAACAGAAAGTACCCCTAGCAATTCGCAGAAAATTTTGATTGAATAATTGAATTCCATGGCAACAAGATAAATGAGTGGTAGGATTTTCTAAATTGCTATTAAAAATAAATAAATTAAAAAAATTAAAAAAACAAACAAACAAACAAACAAAAAAATGAAACACACACACACAAAAAAAGAACCAAGTAAGACTATGAAAGCAAGATAATCTCTGTCACCTCTAAACTTGACACTTTTTTTCTCCAGGGGCAAATGACCTGCAGGTTTGAACTGGCTCAGATCCACTGAGATTTGAATTGTCAAAGCCCGACCTGTATTTCATACTCCCCAAAGAGTCCTTTCCCTTTATAGGAGCAAATTAGCTCAATGCAAGAGGACTGGCCTTTTGTTTAGAAGTATTTATGTTTATCTCTATTCTTTTGGGGTTTTATTTAATTTGGGGTTTTTTTCTGTTAATTACAGACTCTGATTCAAGCATACACACCTAAGCATACTTTGCCCAGTTTCAGTTGTGGTCACAGTCCAGGGGCTGCTGCACTCACTCTCTGCTGATGTGTCCAAAGGAAAACGCAGTCAGGAACAAAGTACTGCTAGAGGGTGTCTGACTCGCAGCTGCCATTGCTTGTGAGCCCACCTCCTTTTTTTCCAGTACCAAGGAAAATTCAATAACATGTGGGTATGTACAATAGCCTTGCCTCCGAAACCACTAGTAGTGCTTTTCTTTCACTGCCTTGCAGGGTACAGGCAGTAGTCAGCCACCTGTGGTTTAAATGAGCTTGTTTTCTGCTGTGCTGGAACAGAACAAAGACAAGCTCTCACCACTGCTGTAGCTGAGGGGCACTAACAGGTGAGTCCCAGGTGTAGCACTGTAATTTCTGTATAGCTTTGCCCACACTGCATGGAGATTTCCAGCTCCTCACATGTTCAGAGTGAGGGAGAAGTAACCTGAGAACAAGGGCCATTTACTGATCATCAGAGAAGGGTTCAACATATAGCTTAGACATAACCATGATCAGCAGCATCTGCATGTGTGTGTGTGTAAGGTATGTAAGAAAAATACATAGCCTTCTGTGAGTAATAAATAAATTATACTTTCATCTGTCATTTATTGGCCAAAACATTGCCATTCTACTTGCACAACAGTTAGAAATACATCTCTTTAAAATATTTCCCCTCTTCTGTTGAGGGTTTAGACTTGCCCAGATGCATGAATTTATAGAAAAACAATGGTTGCACTCACACAAGAAGACCTGGCAGCTACCTGACGTTATCCATGGCATTGCTTGGTTTTTTCTGTAGCTACACACCATGCTGACTAACAGGCATGATCTTTAAATGTTCCCTCAGCACATCCTCCTATGTTCCTTTTGGCTTAGTTCAGGGCTGGAAATTTTAGACTCCCATAGACTTACACTGTGGCTGGATTAAGCTCAGTAATTCGTTTATATTGACGCATGGCTGATGGCACTCCTGTGACAGTGACAGTGTACTTGAGTAACAGGTGATTTTAACACCTATCATCATAGATTCAGTTTCTCTCTAATGTTAGATTGTCTGTGATATCTGGCTATGATAGTTTGTCATCTAAAATCTACATATTAAAATTATTTCTATGTGAACAACACTTCTTTAAACCATAACACTCAAAGCAACTTCCAGGGACAAAGTCACTGTTCCAAGGGTGGAATATAGTTTCAGGTGGAAAATAAGTCTAGGATAAAAAATTAATCTGTTTCTTTTTCCACATGCTTCGTGTTTTTCTTCACATCACGGCTGCCATAAAGAAAAAGTCCTTGAAAAGCATACACTGGTATGTGTCATTAGGAAAATTATTTGAGTCATTTCAAAAATATGTTTCAAATGGCCAGTATCCTCCATCCAATGGAAGTTTTCACATCCTATTGCTGCTTTTCTGTTCATTTTATTGCGGCCAACTTATTTTCTCTGGAAATGTTTGTGTGCTGTGCATGTCCAGATACCTGATCTGAAACGTGATAATGGGTTACTACCAGTTTATTGGTAACTACCACACTTCAATTTCAGATTTTAAAATTGTCACAGTGTTAACCTGATTGCTCTTATTGTTATTTTTAATATAGAAAGATTAAGCAAGAAGTCACTGAGCTGTAGCCTGTCAAATTACCCTGATATATTTAGAACAAAAAGGTATGCATTTGGTGAGACTGACAAAAGCATGCTTGAGGGAAGTTTAACAAGCAAGTGCTCTTCCATAACTTCTCAGAACATTTGTTATAAAGTAGCTCTTCCTCATCAATGGTAGGTAAATCACATCCATGTAAATATTCTGTCAATGCGTTACTTGTAAAAGTACTAATTCTGAGCAAGGTACCTTCTACAAAGTAGAAACGACATCTACCCCAGCTGCCCCAAAAGACACTTCTTCTTAGACATACTCAGATAACAGACAGCTTGGAAGAACTACTTCAGCTCAATATCAAAAGCTAGACATTGTGGTAAATCACAAATACTAACAATGATGGAGAAGCATCATAAAGAAGGCTGCAGACAAACAGGAATTTGGATACCAAATTTTTCTGCGTTCTTCACCCTTTTTCTAACCCAGCGGCAGCACTTAATACAAGAAAAAGTTTTATATGATTTGTGCTGTTTCTTTCATGCAGAACCAACTACTGATGGGTATCTGCAGTTCAAAGGTCTCATCAGAACAGCTTCCGTAAAAGGAACAGCTTGTGACATGCAGATCCAGTACATTCCACGAGTCAGCTTAATGGCGGGATCAGGGCAGGGAGAAGAGTCTTGACTCACTTCTGTGAAGAAGAAAATCACATCCTCCAAGATTAATTATTATACTTGTAGAGATATATTTCACAACATTCCTTCCTCTGCTTGTGATTAACATAGCTTGCTTATGAAGTATTCTACCACCTCTCTGGATGAATGGCACTATATCATAACGGATTATTGTTCCTCTAAGAAAAGATATGCCCTGTGCCTGTAGTTTCAGTTTGTACTGAATGCTTCCTTGGGCATGTCATATCCGGGTTATGCCTGAAACCCATTTTCTGAATCAGTGAAAAGTATCAGACTGGAAAAATTTCATTTTACTTAACTGGCTAGCACTGACTTAATTCTTACTCACCGGGAGTCCAATTTGTCTTGACGCAACATCTATTTCCAGTAAAGACACCATCAGAATTGCTGTTGCCAAGAAATGAAGACTGAATTGCACAGTATTGCATGAATTATTCTTCAGTTTACTTTGCAAGGCTTAGTGCAGTGTATCCTTCATTTTGTTTCTATTTGTGCATATAACTGTACATTCTGATTTTATTTATGATTCGGTGGACCAGATACCCTATTTTACACCGCTTGTTAGAGCTACCTCAGTAAAGCAAACCTGCCTTAAAGCTACTCATTTAACTAACTAGTCAAGACTTGTCTGTGAGTGGCTTACATATATGAAATCATCAAAACCAGTAAAAGCACACAGGTCAATCTGCCTACATTCTGTGCCAGTTTCAAAAGTAAGATAATCCCATTGAAAGTCAATATGAATGGCACATGAAAAGGCAAAAGAAGGAAGCTGGTTGTAACACAGTAAACTATTCCGAATAAGATTTTTTCTGTTAAATAATACGCAATGTGAAGCCACTGGAAAAAACAATATTCATTTAAACAGGACCAGCACTTCTCTCCACATTGGCTTCTATGTTTTCACAGTGGCTAAGTTAATGGGTACCTGATTTGGAATGACACAGGTGGATGCAACCACACTACTAATAGGTAAGCCATTTCTTTCACAAAGAAGACAAGAAACTGTGAAGTGTATGAAGGTAGAATATTATGGAAGAGTCGATCTTTCTAGTTTTCCCCACACCCCTCTTTGCAAGCTGTATTTCAACAGGCCAGTAGCACTGTGCAGAGAGACTGTACTAGCTCTTTTCTAAATGGTTTTGTGATATTTGTTCACAGAAAATAACAAAGGGTCTTCATAGTGTAAAGAAAAGGACTTTTGGAGTAGAAAAGAATACCTACTTTCCTCACTGAAGAAAGGTTTTCCTTGTAACAAAGCTTCTACTACTCTCTATTACAGTACAAAATATTACAGATAATAGCAGTGGATGTCATTTAACATGAAGTTTATTCTAACCTTCTCACTGAACCTCCAAGCTCAGTGGAGGTAAAAATGAAACCCGTGTTTTATAAAAAGAGGTCTAAGAACAAAGTGGTCTTAGAAATAACCAGGAAAGCCAGAACAGTCATCTGTGTGTGCCATATTTTTCTTTTACTAATATGGGAAGGAAATGCAGTGTATTGCCATGTAGTAAGCTTTACAGTGAAAAAAAAAAAAAGCATTTTTTTCGTGACCATATCTCATTCGAAGGATTTGCTTGGAAGGATTTTATTAATTGCAGACAGGATGAAGATTCACTTACATGGAAGATTGTGACCTATTTGTAAGATTGGCAACTTTTTCTTTCTACTGTCCAATGTGGGTTTTAATTGTCCTCAATATGACGTTCTCCTAGTTGGTCTACAAAAGTGGTTGGTATTTTTGTAACTGTCGTGGTTACATGAACCTGAAACTACATCGCACAAATTACTTTGGGTAGATATTTTTTTCAAAGCATGTGCTCAGGTAATGACTCTAGCAAACATTTTTCAGATTGTCATTGAACCACGCATAATCATGTTCATGTTTTCCTCTCCTTGTATCTCAGCATGTGGGGCATTGTTCACATTGCCTGTAATTCTGTCCACAGATGTGGCTTCAATACTGCACCCAGCTCTTAGTCCAAGAGTTTTGTCATTCACAGGAAATGCATCCTAATGTTTCAACCCTGAAAGCAATGGGGAACCAAAAATGTATCCAAAGTACAGCTCTTTAAAGTAGAAGAAAGTGTACAATAATGTCTAACTACATCTGAGAGTAGTAAGTAGCAAGAAGTAGTAAATAAGAAAGCAGTAATTTATAACAAAAGTGATCTTTTTGTCCTTCTCCTCTTTACACTACAGGTAACGTATGAGATGTTGCTCTCTTGGAATTCTACTGATATGTCTTTGACTGCCTAGCAGAGCTACCAACAGCTAGCTCAGCCCCTTGGGATTTTTCTGAAATGCTTTGTACAAGTGAACATGTGGTGACAGCATGAAAGAGAGAGTGTGAATTCCAGGGATGCTGTAAAACCACTGATGCACTTGGGTAGTTTGGAAGAACACCAGACAGGCAGATGGATTCCAAAGCTACAGGTTTTAATTTAATTAAATAGGGTTCTTCCCCCACCACCCCACTCCTTACACTAGTTATTGAAACCTGTTTTCTTTATAGGTAGTAAATTGATGACATTAACAATATTTCTTCAATTTCACCAGGAAAACTGAGGAAATAAGATGGCCTAGTGTATTAAATAATCCAGGGACTTTTGTCTGAAAGCAAAGCAAGCAAAGCACTTGTATTCACCGGGCGTGCACTAAAGGATGATTTGTATTGGAAACTGACAAATTAGTTTTACAACTAAGTAAATCTCCCTTTTTAATCCCAAAGATGTTGGAAAATAGTCTTTTCAATTTCTGGCTCTTTTCTGTAGAAAATTCCATAAAGTTCAACTTGAAGTGGCTGCCAATGTCTTTACTACTCAGCTAATTTCAAATTTATTTTAATTTAGATTTTTTTATTATTATTTTTACAGTTACATGGCACCTTATTATATATCAGATGAAAGGAGATGGGACAGTACCGAGGGAACACCAAAAAAATAGGAAGTTTTTGGTATTGATTGTATGCATCTAATAATCATCCATAAACACAGATGTAACCAACATATCTTCTTAATACAACTCTGCACATGGAAGTACTGTAAATACCACTAAAATGACTTCATGAAAGCAGAACTAAGCTCCTAAATTACTTTTTGAGTTCTTAACTTTGTATCTGCTGTCCAAACTTTCTTGGTCTCATTAGAAGCAAATAGAAGGCATTGACTGCCAATTACGGAAGGTTTATGATTTTTTTGGTAATGGGCTCAGTTCATTGCTATCATAATGATATAAACTTCAGCTCAACAGTGTGCTAATTGTATGAAAAATTGTAGAATTGCTGTCAGGGTACAAAAAGCATGACAACAGGTAGCTGTTAGATAGTGAACTATTAATGTAAATTTTATTAAAAGTCTTCATATCTATAAAATATATGAAAAATACTAAATCTATGGAAAAGACACATATTACTGATGTATGAGTTGTCAGATACACCTATGTGGTGATTTCAGAATTTGCTCTTCTTTTTAATTTCATTTTTTAATTATTCTTGGTTTTTTCTTATACTTAACCCATTCAGATTTTACAGAAAGCTGCAATGCGGTACAAGGTTATGTTTTAATGCCTCTCTTTCCTCGCAATATTATTGATATTGGGATTCAATGATACTGAGTAAAATTTAGCTCCTCTATAAATTCATAGAATCATGCAGGTTGGAAGGACCTCAGGAAGATCTAATACTATACTTAATTGTTGCAAGTTTTCACTGGAAGATTTTCTTTTGATCTATTTAAATGACTGTCAAATTTAGTTGAAACGGAATGAGCCAGGAAGGATTTTGCTTTTGCAAAACCTCAGGCATTATGTTTTGGTTTTCAAGTACAAAACCACCTCTTGTTTTGGTTTTGGGTTTGGATTGTCAGCCCAACGGAAGCAATGAAAGAGAAGAGTGGTAATTATTGTAGCAGAATTATAACATAAATTCATCTTACTAGAGGTTGCAGACTTACTTGAATACAAAAGTTAAGCTATCATTTACTTTTAACATTCCACACCAAGGATTGGAGGGTCTTTCTGAGTGCCCAGTTCTTTAATTAGAAGATATTTTATGGTTATTGTTGTGGACAATAACTGACATTGAAATTTCAGAAATAATGGTTTTGACATTTGAGTCAAACTCTGCACAGGTTCAAACTCAAAATACCTGATGGTTTAGAGAAGAAAAGAGTGTGGTTTATGGTGCTTAGCCCTATGAAATTATTTTTTGGTAATTTACTCTGATATAAATAAAAGTTTAAACAAATTATTTTCTGAGAAGTTAATGGCAAGCACAGCTGTGCATTACAGTCCTCAAATATGAACTTGACAAAGGGTAATGTATTTTTTAAAGGAACAATCTAATGACAAAATTCAAAGGGCAAAAAATACTTCCATGTTGTAACTGGTAATCATTCTGGAAAAAATACTTTTTAAAGTGTCAAGTATATGAAAATGGTTGTCACTGAAAGTTTTCACAAAAGACCTTTTATGTATTTGAAGGCAGGAATGGGTTCAAGGCATTTTTGAAAGTGTGACCTGCAGTATTTGGGAACACACTCTTGAAAGAATCTCTTTTGTTTTGCTGGTCTTGGTAATCACTTTCAAAAAGAAAAAATAATTCCACCTACAAACTTGAAGTTAATCAGCTGTCTCCCTGCTGGGCATCATAAATGAAAGCATTTTCATAATGAGAAAACAGATCAAAACATGTTTCACATCTGGCGAGTACAAATACAAAGAAAACACTCATTAGAGCTTACGATAATCTTCTGGGTAAAAAATTTCTTGATGAGCATGAATGAGCTTGAAAGTTCACTATTTCAAAATTGAAGTAGGCAAAAGAAGTGAGAAAAGAGTGGAAAATTGCAACATCTTCTTCTTCTGGGGGTACCAGGACATATGGTACTGGCTCCTGACCAAGGCTGAGCTGGCAGCCGGCACAGCACGGAGGGCAATCAACCTCCTTTTGTCTCCTAACCTGAAGCTGCTTAGCAGCCAAACCAACACCCTCACAAGGCAGAGGCAGCCTGGGGAAGGTGTTCCGGCTTAGGGGCAAGAAAACACATCCAATGCACCCCATTCCCATTCTTCTGTCTCCCATTCATGTGTCTCCTCACCATGGCCCTTTATAGGCATCATAATGATCTCTGGGCAGAAGGGAATGTAAGGACAGCTGGGCTTGCTGAGCATCACCTCCTTTTGGAGGAGCCTTCTGTACCCACACACAATTACTGACATGGCTCTTTGCAATAAAGTAACACATAAGGACATTTGGTGAATTTTGTAGAACCCACACTCATGGATAGTTTGGTTTCTCCGTGGCAAAGTTGACTGCACTCTAGGATTTTCTGGTTCCTCACCCCAAAAATCCAGACGAAATGTTAGGTTTCTTTCTTAACTCATATTTCCATAGGTACATATGCTAATTTACATCTGCCTGTGGGCTGAGCCTGAGTGCTATCAGCTGCTGGCTAAAGACACAAAGTGCATCCTTCCTTTCTTCGCAGCCCTGCTCCCTGTTCTGAAGTTAATTCAGAGTTAACTGAAAGGAAGTCACTGTCCTGCCAGTACTATTTCAGGTTTAAGGGTGTTCAGAATGTAAACCCAGACCTGGATCTAAATTTCATAAATAGCTTCCATCCTTCTAACTGGCTAAATCATAACTTTGAAACCAAAAGCCCACAACAATTTGAGATTATCCCAAAGCGATTTTATTGAAACATTACAAAACTAGCTCTTGGTATAGTTTGGCAAAGCCAACAGAGTGAAAATTCCACCAGTGAATAATTTGTTGTGGGATAGAGAAATCAGGATGCTAGCAGACAACTCCTTCAGAAATTTTGACACATTAAATAAGTTTTCTATTGCAAAAGGTGTGTAGGGGTGGAAAATAAGGTCAGACAAATTTTTGTCCTTCTGTGTGCAATCACTGCTGACAGGCATTTTTCCCAGAAGACTAAGGGAGCCAGATATTGCTCCACTAGTGATCTGAGTCTCAGGGCTGCTACAAAATTAGCTATTGCCTCAACCACTTTTAGGTCATGGTTTGTTTTTAGGCATTGTTCCAATCTTTTATGGACCTAAGTGCATTGAAAACACCAATAAAATATGGGAATTACAAACTAGTGGTTTCTGTGGAAACCACTGCATGGAGCATGATATGGTGCCCTTATATTTTCTTTATTTTTCCTGCTGTTTCAAGGTTTTAAGTCCTTTGTTCATCATACTGATTTCTAGGCTTGTAAAAAACATCCCTGCCATTTTCCAATGTATTTATTTTGTTTTGAGTCACATATTCAAAGACCTTATTACCAGCAAGGCAATAGCTAGCAACAGAAAATTTTCTTCCAGTTCATGAGTTCTTAAACATTTTCCTGCTTCTCATTTGGCATATTATTTCGAAGCATTTTGATGCAGTAACAGCTATATGCAGCTCATCTTTACTAACTCTGTGACTTTCTAATCTAACACCTGACATACCAGCAGACAAATTAGGAAAATCATAAAAATAAGATGAAGGACTAAAAGGGGAAAAAAAAAAAAAACAGAAGAAACATGTATAGATATCAATGATATTGCAGGGCTCGTACTGAACATCTTTATTTTTATTATAATTCTACCTCGATCTATATTATTACTACATAAGCTAAATACATCCCTTAAGTAACAGGCATAAACCCATATAAAAAAGGAACAAATAAAACAGCTGATAAGTGATACCATCTAGGTTTATTTTGCCTTCTAGAAACCTGTCTGTCTTGACTGGAAGGATTAGCTATGGCGTATGCATACAATCTGAAATGTCTAAAGCTAGATGAGATGTAAATTCCATTTCCAAATGCAACTGAGGCTCTAGTCTGTCTGATTTTGGACTCTCTTCAGTTCAAGAAGAGTGTGAAGAAACTGAATACGGTCCAGCAAAGAGTTATCAAGATGATCATGCAAGGGCTACTACAGATAGGAAGAAAATGTCATCCACTGAGATCTTGGAGACTCCACAAGACAAAACTATGGTTGAGCTGATCTACTGTCACCATTTGCCTTGCTCCACATGAGAGGTTGTACTTGGTGGCCTCCATGGGTCCCTTCCAACCAGCATTACTCTAATGCTATGATCCTGTCACTTTATTTGCCCATGATGCAGGTGGCCTGGACGTCAGGCCTGTGATGGCATAGCTCCTGGGTTTATTTTCAAGGTAGTGCTGTTAACTACTCTACAAACATCCCATTGGATCTTCATCATGATGACCATTCAGGGAGCAGAGACAGAAGAAGGAGGGAAGAGAGTGACAGAGCAAGAAGGCATCACAGTGGAATCCCAGTCCTGTGTTTTCACTTCCTAGAAACACGTGATGAAATTCAAATGGACAACCTGGATGATGAATCTAAACCAGCTGATACCCTGTCCTATTGCAGCTTGGACTGTTCTTCAAAGTGAGCAGTATTAATCACTGCCTGACATTTTCATGACTAAACTCCAACATAAGCATAATTTAGAGAGTATGAAAACAAGTTTCTAGTCAGTCAGAGATTGTGGGGTGAAAAACCTTAAAAGCTGATGATAGACATATCACCAGTGGAAAGAATGGAATACTGTAGTTGGAGGGGAAGATGTAATTTTTGTATTTGTATTTGTAAGGATGGTGGAGATTAAAAAGTAGGAGGGGTTGTGATAGATGAGAGAAAGAAATAATGATGAACAGAGAAAGATGGAGGGAAAGAGGCAAACATGGATTGCTAAAACTGAAGAAAAAGTGAAATTAAAAACAAAAAGAAAACAACCAACAACAACAAAAAAACAAAAACAAACAAAAAAAAACCCAAACCAAGACTAAAGGTGCAGTGACATTGACAGGGAAAGTAGAACAGAGTGACAGTAAGAAAAGTGGAAAAAATGGAGACAAATCAGTGTTCTTTTCAGAAACAGAGGAGAGCACAAGATGCTTTCTATAATGAAGACTAAAGTCAGTGAGGCGTGAAGGACCTCAGATATCATCCTGCCAAGAGGCAATGCTTGACTGAAGAATGGCAGAGCAAAACCAGGCAAGAATGAAGTTAGAGTTCTGTAATTCTACATGGTCATGAGATTTTTTTTTTCCAATGGTCTACAGCAGCACAAGAACAGAAGCAAAGAAAGAGAATGTTTCAAGATGCGCCAGCACTAGCGATTAGTGAAACAGACAGTGTAAGAGAGGAGATGAGCCGGCAGACCTGAAGTCATGCCAAAGTAGAGCAAAAAAAAGCCCAAAACTATCTTGACAATTAAACCAGTAGAGGAAAGAACAAGGAACAGAAGAGAAACAGAGGCATTTAAATCCTGGAGAGCACTCAGACGCTGCTTGAACATTATTCCAGACCAATGACCTGAAGGTGGGTTCATTTCTTTGCTCAGTCAGTCCTTAACTGTTTTGCTAAATCCACCAGGACAGAGATCCACTTTACTCTAACTGAGGTACTGAAATGAAAATGAGGTGATATGCAGGCACAATTAGTCCTCCCAACCTACCTATTTCTCTGGTATAGATCACTGAAAGAGGTCTTGGAGAGGATTTGTCATGGTGATTTAAGACATATCTAAAGATCAGACACTGCTGCAGCTACAGTGTAGTGTAAGCATTCCCAGGTTATTAATTATCCAGCTCTGGAATGGCAAGTCCAGTCCCAACCCCAGAACTCTATGTTACCATAAAACCCAAGTATAAGGCTTAGTATCACAGTAATTTGCATATGCTGCCTCTGTTCATGCCAGCTCATTGGAGAACCTTCAGCTGTGCCTCTACTTTATTAATATCATAGTGGTGTTATAGCAAATAGCCTAGGAGGGAAGATGGTCAGTATCCTGTCACTAATACCATGATGCATATTACTTTAAAATTGATGAAAATAGAAAGAAGTCACAGAGTTGTTAAAAGATCTTTCGGCTTTCATTATATTAATTATAACTTAATCATTGGCCATAAAATCAAAACTCGAGCTGGACAAAGATCCCAGCTCTCTCTCCAAGTGCAGAGCCAGTGTTCCAGTGCCAACCATTGCACTTATTCGTCTCACCACATTCCACCCAAAAGTGGAATCCAGCCATTTTATCAAAAATCGTATTTTCAAGTGAAATATATGTATATTTTCAAATATTAAGTTTTAACTGTTCACAACCACAAATTCCCAGGTGGTAAGCAGTTGGGAATAGAAAAGGGAAAACTTGTAAGGCATGGAAAAAATGCATTCTGGCAGAACTAAAAAAATTAAAGGAACTGGCTTGCTTTTGCTATACTTTTTCCAAGATGGAAAAAGAAGCCAATAGATGGCTGCTTGCCATTTGTCATAACCAATTTTAAATATGTCTCCTCCTTACCTTTTTGTCACCCACTTTTTTTATTCCTCTTTATCTTTCATCTTGAGTAAAAATCTCTTTCTTCTAAAGAATTGCAGAATTTTTTTCAGTTTTTAGTATGTTGTATTATAAGTTTGGACCTAATTCAAGGATCTATGACAGCTATGTGGCACATGCTGACATAAGTCATGATATAAGGACAGAGTTTGGTCCTTCTGCTCAAACAGCCTAAACCCTCTGAACTGTGAGTGTTAAAGATAATGTGACTCAGATTATTGAAAACCATCTCTCTGGCATTAGTCTTCAAAATTATATACAGTTTTGTCATCCAAAGATTTGACAGCAAATTTAGAAGACTCTTGCTAAATATTGCATTTATATTTTTATTTAGAAATTAATTTATTTATTCAGGTGCCTAAACAGGAAGTCTAGAACGCATCCAAGATATTATAAAGTATTACCCCTCCAGCCTCCAAATGCATTTCCAAAAGGGCACAGGTTCTTATGGCTCCTGTGTCATATCTGCCAGGCCCTTCTGGGTCTGAGGTACCCTGCAGGATCTCAGCTGGCACAAGACCTTTATTTTTAGGTAAATGAAAAGTGCCCTGATCTCAACTCTCCACTGAGTTTTGAAATCTATCCAGTTGATCAGACAACAGTGGGTTTTTACCCTCCAGTTGCAAAGCTACCATGACTATAACCAGTAACGGCAAAATCTTGCCTTCCACCCCCTGGTTTTTAATTCATAATATAATAATTCAGGAAGTTAGTGGTTGGCTATTTGAAAATTTTTTTATAATTCCAATTTGAATCCTTTTTCACCCCTCTTTATTCCTTTAGGAATAGACAGTTTTCTGAGCTCTTAAAGAATACAATTCTCTTGTTTTAATGACAGCCAAATTGGTTAAACCTATGTTAACCTGCATAAATAGTATCTGCACTGATCACCTCGAATCTAACAATGCAGAGTTCCATAGCAGCAAAACTACTATATGCAAAAGACTTCACAAAATTTTGTACAGGAACTTTTTAATAAGTACATTATTACATGGAAACACTAAGTTCACCCCAGCCCTTACAGCAAATGGATTGAATTTTGCATATACCCTTGTACAAACAGGATAAAGCTTCTTTTTCTCACCCTGTAGGGCAAAGGATATTGGATCTTAAGGCCATAATATCTCTGTGAATAGAAAACTTATTACAAGATCTGGGCCTGGGCCAGACATACATATATTTTAGGGAAATCATTCATTTGGAGAGAAAAGAAGGAACGATATCCCTCTCAGATTGAAGTTATAGGTTCTGGGGGTTTTGTTTTCTTTTAATGAGTAGCAGCTGTCCAAATGTGCTCAGAAGGTAGAACGCTGAATAAGCTCCAGTGCATGGGATTATTGTGCAAGGACCAGGGACAAGGTCAAAGGGGAGCTATAAATAAATATTTAGATAACACAGCTCCCATTGTCACCCGTAAGGGATGATGGCTCAGCAATTCTAGAAATCAGCAAAGCTTTATTTAGTTGTCTGGATATGAATTGGGGGTCAAATTTGAGGGAGAGTACACAGTCCAGAGAGAACCTATGTAGCTGTGTAAAATGTAATACAGCTGTGTTAATCTGACTTCTCACCTGGGCTATTGATTCCTGATGATAATAATTCTGATTGCATGACACTGTTATTATAGAGACACCATTTTAGAAAGGGAAAAAAAAACCCCACACTATTGCACAGATATTACTGGTACATGTGTTTCTAAGGTTTCTTTCTTCTTCTGAAAATCCAACTCAAAAATATAGATGCAGCAGAATGAAACCTTTTCATCTGATGTCAATGTTGGTCTTCTAAAGCGCATGTCATAACAACCTAACATTAAATCAGAATGTATTCTGTTGATGATGAAGGGACTTCTCAATATCTGAGAAAATAATGGAGACTATCTAAAGATACCTTCTGAAGTCTTATTACATTAACACCAGCACACTCCCTAGGGTTTTAACCCAAACTTCTCATGCAGCCATCTTTGGTGCTACTTACTGACTTCTGTGTACATGCACTAGTACCCTCTACTGGTCATAAATTTATTCTGGTGCTCAAATAGTCTGAGGAGGCAAAGGCAAATCATTAATAGATATCTGAAAGATGAATATTTCTTTTCTCTTTTCTTTTCTTCTACTTTGATCAAGAGGACGTGATCTGTGTTCCAGTTATATGCATGACATTACTGGGTAATGGGAGGTGGTTTCCCTCTGTCCTACAGTTCATTAAAACTGTACGTAAAAGCATGAATAGTGGAATCAACGATAACCAGCACTGCTGGAAAAGACATAAAATTCTGCACAGCTAATCATAAGGAAAATATGGCATATATAACAGCTCTTTGTTCTCTACATTCTTGTTGTCATCTGTTGTGCTGTTTTCAAGAATGTCAGATGTGAATTGATTGGCAACATCTTTCCTTGAGGGAAGCAAAGCTATATTTAATGTCTGTGGTTCTTAAAATTCCATAGCAGCACTAATGGTGCCCTGGCAATAGTAGATTCAATTTTACTTTTATTCCAGTTGAAAAATAAAGTAATAGTAACAAAAACAATCCAAAAAGAAAATATGGCTAAACGGAGCACCATGGACAAGAAAGCATGGAATTTCTCAAAAGGCAGACAGAGCAACTGGCCATATAAGGAATCTAATTTGCCACTTGGAACAGTTTGACAAAGATACAACAAAACATGTAAACATTGGATGCCACCAAAAAACCCCACCTCTCTCCGTATGTTAAATGATGATTTTGATCTTAAATATTCCTACATATATATTCCCTAAGATTTCTAGTTAAAGTAAATGGGATAGAACTTAATTTTGATGAATTCATAACATTAAACAATAAATAAAGATATTTCAAACTACAGTTCCCAGAGAATGAAAAGAGGAGGGATTATTATTATCCTGAGACTTTGAAATGTCCCTGCCAATGTTTCCATTTTGACACTAAATAGGATGCTGCACTTCAGTAATATTTAATGTAGTATGATACTGTGCACAGATCCTACAGTTCCCCATGGCTCAGATCCCCTAAGGATAATGCTTTCTGCTTTAGCAATGGCACACAGCATTGAACTTCTGAAGCAAGAGGGTGACATCACTTTTCAGTGCCAATGCTAGAGAATTCTTAGAGTTCATAACCAGAGCTGCATCACCAGATACTGATGCTACTGAGTTCAACTGAGCCTAGTAAAGCTTGAACACTAGAAAACTGCTGTAGGTGGAAGGAGACCTAGGCTAGGATGTTGTTTGTTTGGGTTTTGTGTTTTTTCTTTTGGTGTTTATAGACTGTTACTTTGCATGAAGGAAATAAATCCAGAAACTTTTCTGGTTTGTGTTATGTTTATTGAGCAAATTTTCTATATAATACCAAAACCCTTAAAGAGGTTTTCTCTATTATGCCTAAGTTTGGTTACCCATGGACTTTTTCTCCCTTTGTTTTCATACTTGGCCTTTTTACAAAGGATTCCAAATTTTATACACCAAGGAAACCTTTGAACAGTAACAATAAATTAAGAGACCAGACAACTTCTTCTGAATGCTTTCTTTTCAGTTGTAAAATGAGAAGAATGATCTTTCCAAAAGAAGAAAGAAATTTACTTTTTTTCTCTTGAAAAATGTTAAATGGTTTCTAGCACCTTTTCTTATCCAACTAAATGAATATGATCATAACTGGTTTTCTCAACCCAGTTCTCTAAGAAGGTAAGATAGAAGTAATCCTCATCTACATGTCCATCTGACTGTGCCCTGCCTTTCCCTTTTCTTCCCCTCTCCCTTTCTTCAGTAACCTATGAAGTTCTTAAGCTATTTAAATAGTACCTTAGAGAAGAGTGAAGAATCCAAGATATATTATGTTCTTATATTTTCCATGAAAATAGGATGGTAAGAAGATTAAAGATCCACATCCATCCTAAGATCCCCTTAGTGAAAAGGAGAGGTGCAGCAAAGAGCCGCGTGTCTCTAAACTACTGACTTGGCGCACTGCCTCTTGCTCAGCTAGAGAGCAGAAAAATGTGCTTAGGGGTTGTGGCATGAAGCTGAAAGTATTGTGGGAGTGGTTGCAGGGATCACATGAGGAAGCAGAGGATTGTGCTGCAAGCTCTAGGAGAAGCAGGAAGAAGGGCTGGTAAGAGGAAAGGATGATCCCACAGGGAACCAGGTTCCCTTAGTTTAATTTCTCAGGAAGTCATTATACGATAATTTTAGTTCTTTGTTGTAGTGGGTTTCTTTTAATTAGCCTGATTTAATCACATTTATTTTCAAGAACAATTTAAAGATTAGGAATAATACTTTTTAATTTTTTATTTCCAGTTTTGCCTGATAGAATTCCCCTTTAGACCAGTGGGTAAGGTGTGTTATAAGGGATAACCATTTTATGTAAAATGAAGACAATCCCTTTTTCTACTTCTTTCTGGACTGAGATGTCCAGATACAGGAATGTATAACTAGTATATCTTTTTCAATGATCTTAAATGTTGATTTATTCATACAATTTTACATGCAGCTCTGTGAAGTGAAATGGACATGATGCATAAGCATCCAGTGCCTAAGCAGAAGTCTGCTGAGGTGATAACAGCCAAATCTTCCAACTTTTCATAGATGGAATAGAAATGATACACTTCCAGAAGTAAAGAGCAGGGAAAATAAAGCTAGAAAATACCTTGGGATAGAATTTAATTTAATCCACAGTCCAAATCTAAGCTGAGTACACTTAATTAATTGTTTTAAAAACACATTTATTGAATTGGTATCAAAAGCTTTTTGGTGATGGATAGATATCCCATTTCACATCCTGAAGCAATCTATCTTACTATACATGTTACTTTATTCAGGGCAGAAGAACTGAATCTCTTTCATTGGCTTCATATGATTCAGAAATAAAAGCTTCTGAATTTTGAGTCTTTGCTTAACTCTCATGTGGGATATTTAATGCCTTCAATGTTTCCGCCAGAACAAAATAAAAACAGAACAAAGACAGATAGACAGACAGCCTACAAATATTTTAATTCAGATAAAAGCACAAAGTAACAGATAAAAGAAAGAAAACAGCAACATAAGTTAAATTAACATCTGATGGAAATAACTTCCAGGAATATATCTGTCAAGTGCTTCAAATTCTAAGCAGGACTGCCATTGTGGGCATTTTTTACACCTAAACTGTGTGTCTACAACCGCACGTGTTCACAAACACATAAGAAAATTATAATCTTAATTAGATGAAGAGTGCAAAATGAAAATCAAGTTGCAACTATGAATGTCAGGAACCAACTTGAGACACAAATCATGCCAGGATGATTCATTTGACAAGTTATCTAATTTAAGTAAATATTGCTATGTTGCGAAAGTCATTTTAAAGAACATGCAGAGTCGTTAGTTACAGTTGCCTTAGGGAAAATATATCTGAGTGATATTGTCTTCATACTCCTACTCACTCTGTCCTTTGTGAAAATATCTGCATTGTCTGTTTTGCATTCTTAGCTCACATGATGAATTTTTGCTGCATTTTGTTGCAAATTACATATTTTACACAATATGTGAAATATATACACTTTCATATACAAACACATATATATATATGTAGGTCTGTATTTACACAGAGAGAAAGGAAGAAAAAGAGTGAATGTGTGTCACCAAAGCAAAGATAATTAGCTTTTCTGGCTTATGTAATGGAAACAATAAAAATATATTTTATATTGAGGTCTGAAAAAATATCTTCTTTTGGTTATTAATGTCTCAGCTGGCTGTTTTCTGTGAATTAATGTCTAAACCGGGCAGAACCGTAGGAAATTCAAACAGCTATTATAAACCTTCATGTGTAAAAATAGTTCAGATTATACATGGGTGGAACATTCGACTTGATTACTATGTCACGGTTCATGCCCACCTTACAGCACCCATTTTGCAATGTTTTTGTTTGTTTTGTTTGTTTATTTATATGTATATAAAAATATGAATATTTATATTTTATGTATTGCTCTTCCCTTTACCATGTCTCCCATGAAAGCCATTTCCCTTTGGTTCTAGGTGCAGCTCTGAATTAATGCAAGCAGACATACAGTAAAGATTTTAACACAGAATTACAGCTGTGCATGCAACAAATGGAGGTTGGTAAATCAAGGGGGAAATCCAGAGGTTGCTAGTTCTACAGTCTGCTGCAGTCTGTACCACCTTAGGAACCATCACTTAGAAATAGGCAAAACCAAAACCATTTAGAATGTTGAGTCACTGCTGTTTTTATCAGTTAAATTCCAGAAACTGTCCATATATCTAAAAGATGTAACAGAACTGTGAGTGACACTCAAAATGGGTGCGATCCGAGAAAGAGAGCATTTACACTGATATTTAGCCCTTATCCTATCCCTAACCAAAAATGATTGTTTTCTTTATAAATTTTAGACTGGGTCATCCAGTCCATTTCTGCAGCTGTATTAGACACAAAGAACCTTTCAATCTGCTAGTTGTAATACATTTGTAAGTGAACAGCATATAATGCAACTAAATCTAATAGCATTTTTATTAGGCTTATTTGTCCTATGCCAGTTCTGGCTAGTCCAAAAAGAGCTTTACTGAGTTATGAAAAGATAGAAAAGACTGTGTCACAGTTTCCATTATAGATGCTATTTTCAGAAGTTTATAGCAAATTTATAATAAAGTTATAATTCTGTTTACAAATTACACTGCAGTTATTTGTTTTTCTAAATATCATAATCTTCAGGGCAAGTGACAGGATTACTTTAAGATACTGTAAATAAAGTATCAAAAATTCCCAGGCTAGTAAGCATTTGGATCATTTTAAATCGCATATCTTCTACAGGACATGAACATTAACTTAATTTAATTAAGTAATAATATTTGTACAATCAGCATGCCAAAGTATCTCAGACTGCTCATTGTGTGGGGCCTATGGTCCCTTTCTGTCTAGATGGGTCAAAAAGCTACAGAACATCTCTGCAACATGTCCTCTTTCTTGATGAAAACTGTCCCAAAAGGAATTAAGGCCACAGCTTAGAAAGAAGCATAAGTAAAAATCCAAAAAGCAAAGGGGAAAACAGCACTTACAGACCTGACTCATGACCATAAAACAGATCAAAGTTAACGAGTGCCCCTCTCTAGCAAAGTAACTCTCTTTGAGGAGATTCCCACAGCACAAAGGTAAACAAGTAAACAAGGTAAACAAAGGCCACAAGTCTGCCTCCCTGGGGCACATGTGCCCGGACCACCCAGTCTTTAACGTGGTTGTATAAATTTGGAAACTAACTGCGTTAGCATAGTGCTGGGCATGAGCTAACATGTACACAGGCTTTTAAATCCAGGTTGTTTGCATCTGGCTGTCCTAGACCATGGGCAAAACAGATGCATAACTGCCTCCAGCTGCTCAAGTACATGTCCTGTATGTGAATAAGTACATTTCAGTGCAGGAGGAGAAAAAGGAGAACACACTTTTTGCAGTAAAATGTAGCTGTAACCAATTTGCTTTGATTGGCAGACCCCTATTTCAAAATAGCTACCTAGCCAGGTCATCAGTCTGGCCAATAAAAATTTGGACACCAGGCTAAGAACAGAGGCCTCAAGGGAGCCAGTGTTGCCACAGGCCCAAGCCCCAGAGAGGTGATGCCACCAAAATCTGCTTCTCATTAAAGCCACAAAATGTTGCATGCTGCCTGTTTCTATCATTCTAAGGCAAATGGATTAATACACTTAAAACAAACCTATCATCTTTCCTGTCTTCCAAAAAAATATCTCCTGGAATGGGTAAGGTTTAATGTTTGATCTGGGTGCAGCCATTCCGGACTTTCATCTCAGTCTCATTCCTCTTTCTAGTAAGACATTTTGCAGAAAAAAGACATTTTGCAGAAAAGTCATCACTGTGTGCTTAATATAACTGAGAAAAAAATTATTCTTTCTGGTTATCATTTTATTGTCACATTTTGCTATTGACAGCATCTAGCTCTCAAGATAATCAGTTTTGTGGTGCTCTGTGTTCTTAAGTATCAGCCAGAAAAGATATGGCACTGGCCAAACTGAAACATAAAGTAAACTTCTTAGTCTACACATGAAGAAGGGAAGGGTGGTGTAGGACACGACAGGGTGGGGAAGGTAGGGGAGGGAAGGCAAGGCAAGGCAGGACAAGGCACGGCAAGGCATACTCTGTTCTTTAATGTTAACTATATTAGATGTCTATTTCAAACATTATCATGAGATACCTTCTACCTTCTATTTGTTGTAAAACCTGAATTGCTTGGTTAGTTTCTTTCACATGAAATGCATTTTTATTGAAAAAAGAATTGGCAAGTTCTTGGCTATGAATCTGCCTTACTTAAAGTGGCTGAAAATTGTGCCACTAACTTGAGTGAAAACAAGGTCAGGTCCGTATTTACATGAGCTTTCTTATGTACACAGTGCATCTAAATTATAAGTGTCTGTAAATGTCATCTATAAAGTTGTTCTGAGGGCATTTTGGGATGTTGTGTTACACCATTGCTTATAAATTGGTTCAGAAGTTATATTGCAAGAGTAACAACTGTCAGGAAACAGTAGTTACGTGTGCCTAATAAAATCCAGACTGTATTCTAGGGAACTGCTTTTTCTTTGTGAGATTAGTCTTTCCTCACAAGAAAACTGAAAAACACCATGAAGTGGCCTAACCATAATGCAGGCCTCAAGGAAGTTATAACACATGGAGCTCATATATCTTGTAAGAAAGCAACGTGTAATTCCACAACCCTGTGTGTCCGTCTAGATAATTTAACTCTCTATCTGATGATCAAGGAATAACATCATAACTCACTAAGATGGTTCTTTGCTTCGTAGGTAGTTAATTTCTGGTGCATTACCTCTAGGTACTTGGGTGAAAAAAATATTTTACCGAAATTGTATTTTAAGCCATTCCCCAAACTATTCTATTATATTCTTCTGCTGCTGGGGATAATTGTTTTTTCTTTATCTTCCATGCAGTTCCATGTAATTTTAAGGCCAGCCTTGATCTAAAGGAGGGCATACAGAGAATTGGCTCTTTTGTTAAAATCTTATTTTGCATATAATGTAGATTCTTGCCACAGCTAGTATCCAATTGCAATGGGACCCTGAAGCTATATGATGAAAAGTAGTTTTAAGATTAAAGATGACTATACCAAGACCTGGGACCCATCCAGTTCCAAACACTTGTCTAGGTGATACTCCACTACAGGGGGCTCAGAACATCCCGGATTGTGCACAGGAAAAGGTGACCCTTGGAAATATGTTAGTGTAATGCACCATTGCATGGCCCACCATTTCCAGATCCAGTGTACTTGCAACACAAGAACTAGAGTTAGATCCACCACTGAAGGTGCCAAGTGTGCACAGGCCACAGCAGAGCCTGTTCCCACCTCTGGTCAGCATTGCATTGGAGCACACTCTAAACTGTGGAATGAACTTGTGCTTGCATGTAAATATCTCTGGGAAGGTGAGCATAGGTTGAAAAATAAATTTTGGAAAAGAAATGTACAGGTTTTACATTATTCTCCAAGTACTGGCAGAAGTGAAAACCATGGAACAAAGAATGTAGAATTCCAGTCTCATGTCATCCAACAGAAAACCATGAGGAAGTAGCTACTTGCTATATGTCTAAAGCTGATTCAGTTCTCCTAAGATTTCATCAGTGTTCAATAAATACACAGTGACATCCTTAAACTTAATGATTCATGATACTCGGCTTATATTTGGTTTCCATTAAGTCTGTGAGCTATTCATCTTTCCTGTGCTGCCATTCCCTTGACAAAAAGCATTAAATGTTAAAAAACCACAGCTGCATCTCCCGTCATTTGTCTTTTTCCTGTGTATGTACTTGGAAGCAGCTTCCTCCCCTACACTTCCCCATTGCCCATTTTCCTCCCAGATAACATAGACTTCCTAAAAACATGAATCAGTACCTAACTAGGGAGAAAAAGGTGAAAGGGGCAGGCTGGATTGTATCCATCTGATCACTGATATTATTCAGATCTGTGTTAAATGCTGAATTTAAACACTGAGTACATTACACATGTGAGAACACCACAGCAGTAAGTAACAGGAAAGATCCACAGGGAAAAGATCATGGAACAGATACATCTCAAACATGGGTCTGTTGACAAGCTTTATCTTGCCAATTAGATCTGAAACATGTTCCTTTTTAGAAAGAAGAAAACACGACAAAACCAGAAAATGGGAGCTATTCTGTCGTAAGAGCCGCAAACCCCCACTGAAGATGAGGCAATTCTGGATGAAGGCATAATGAAATTTTTGTTGACTTTAATGGGGACAAGATTTCACCAGAAAATGTTCAAAAATCTGTGGGAGTTTAAAAAAAGAAATCAAGACACTAAAGCTTCTTCCATTCTGAGTAATAAGAAAGAGCATGCTGTGATGCTAATCAGGTTTGTCTTTCTAAAATGCAGTGTTTGTTGAAATCCAGAATGGAGACTGTTTAATCTAAAATATTTTTAAGATGCTCTTAATTACTTGTGATTTGGTTTTGATTTTGGCTTTTTTCTCAAGACTTTTTTCATCTGCACTAGTAATGGGTGCAGACAGCTCTCTCACAGGATGAGGACCTGGAAATAAGGAACAAGTGGTCTTTTCCATATCACAAAAAATATTTTGAGTGTTCTAAATATGACAGAGCATGACTTTTTAATTCTGTTTTATAATTCACTTAATGGCATTAAACTTGTTCGCATAAACTGAAAGTTTTAGTCTTATTTCAGAATAAAAATTCAAGCAACAGGGGCCCTACAGAGTAGTTTAACCTAGCACTGCCACAACCTGAAAACACTGGTTTCATAACAGTTGAACCATATCTGTTGAATGAAAAAAATGGTACCTGACATGTCAGGGAAATGGACTTAGAAGTCCAAGAAAAATAATGATATTTTCAGAACTTTTTCATTCCCAACTTATAGAAATCAAAAGCTTTATATTGCAGGTGGAATGCCATTGGCCTGGGGAGCTTTGGAGCCTTAATTGCTGAGAACTCCCAGAATACAAAACCTGACACGTTATCAAGTGAGCAGCAAGAAGCCAAGGAGTTTGGGGAGATCAGGCCTCTCAAGCCTTCCACGTTCTTGGCTCAGAAATATCCCTCCAGGTGGTCTGTTGATGACCCTGTATCTTGGAGAGGAGGCTCTCCTAAGGAGCCAGAGGAGGAGATTTTCATCCATCAGACATGTCTACATTCCTGCAGTTTCAGCAGATCAACATTTCCCAGTGAAGCAATATTCCATTAAAAAATCTGCAGTCTGAATGCTGCCTTCATGCTAGAATACAAAATCATATGGACAGTCAGTGTCCTGCCTCTGTACACCTCTTTCTCCTGCTTTCCGACGCTCTTTTCCAAATTTGCTGAGAAATGTACTCAGGTATTATATTTTGTTTATTCTGTGTTTGACTCTTGACTGTCTTTTTTACTGACCTGTTTAATCTAGTGCTTTTCCTGAACAAATTCTACAAACTTGGAATTTTGGTCATGTTCTAGTAAGGTTCCCAGTTTCAGTATCCCTGTAGTATACTACCTTCTTACAGTATTTCATTTACACTCACTGTACTGTATAAAAATACCTGCTGTATTAAGTAGACTTGTGAAACAGTATAATGGATGTTCAACTAAGCTAGCATTCAAGACACCATGTTCATTCCTTTATATTGCCACTGGCCTGGCATGCACCTTGGACATCTGTAAAATGGAAATACCAGAGACTTTATAAAAAGCTTTGAGATTTATGGATGAGAAGTAGCATATAATCCATATTTATGGATGAAAAGTAATAGTTTTTAAATGTTATTCCATTTTTTAGTAATAACTACATTATTGGTTTTCATCCTGTGCTTCATGAAACCATGTAGGTATCTAAATTACTGCTGTGAAAACTATTTACGAACAGCAAATCTATTGCTGGTTGGCCACAATTGTTTTACAGCTCTCAATCTCCATGAGAAAATTGCCAAGATTTCAGAACAGGAAAACGTTTGAAAACCCTGGAGAGAAGAAGGAACAATAATGTGTTAATTAATTCACAAGAGAGCTTCATTCAGACAGTCTCAGGTAGTTTACCAAATTAAAATCGTTTAATACCTACATCTTAGACATTACATTCCTGTTAGAATCAAAGACAACCATGCACCTGAAAAATTACTTGTCAAAGAAAATCCACACTTTCAAGCACTGATGAGGTAAAGGTCCTAATCCAGAATATTGTGTATCCGATTTTCAAAAAGACAGGAAACTAAAGATGTCCATAGATCCAAGTGGAAATGAACCTTAGAAAATTGGGGTTAACATTTGTCTGAACACCTAAATATGACTTAAAAGCTTTAGCCAAATTATTTTCTGCTATGGAGCCACCACAGCACATCTAACTTCTCATCGTATATTTAATTTTCCAGAGACTATTTGATTCCTGGGAGGCAGCATGGTGCTTCTTTCAGTCACAGGAATTGGACAGCTCTACTGCCAGCCACCCCTACCCGGAGCAAGAATCTTGCATATCAGGTCAAAACCCATCTATTCCTTACCAGCTCTGTCTTAAAGAAGGCATTCTTTAGAAAGAAGCTGTTCTTATGAAAATCTTAAAATACTATGAGCCTGTTTGGCAATAGGTACTCTTTAAAACTGACTTCTACACTTGATAGCCACAATGTGTGAAGTCGTCTTTCTTCACTGCTAAAATGCATTGGGCACACAGGACATTAATTAACACGGAGTTAATTCTGCCTGCCATAGATGATCATGTCAGCTAGAAACAATCAAGGCAAAAACTAATAGGGCAACAAATGATGAACAGATACAACCAACCAGACTGGTTGTAGCTGTTACAGACTGGACACAGTTTCCTAAACTTAAACACCTGAGATACCAGGGCATGAGCCACTAGTCACCAGCCATCACTGCAGAAGTCTGGGAGTCTCCTGTGTGGTGTCTCAGTCAGCCTAGGGAGATTCAGAGGTGATTAGACACCTAGGTCTAGGCAAATGTTTCAGCATTCCCTACAGGGAGAAAACCAGAGTAATACAGCATAAGATGGGACTGGGTCTACAGGATGTGATTGGCAGGATGTGAAGCACCCAAAACTCAATCATATTGCCCAGATTGGCAGAGGACATTTAACATGTGAGGTGGAGTTCATCTCATTGAGTTAGAGATGCTATTATTTGACATTTACAGCTAAGAGACACCTAGCTTCCTTTGCAAGAAATTGAGAGAAATAGGCACCCTGAGAACATGATTCATCTAATTTTAAGGGATATTTAACCTCTAGACACCACAGTATCTCTGTGTTGGCTATAAAGGGAGTCTGGACAATTAGCTTGTTTGGGCTATAAATGGCTTAATCTGGACTTCGATTTTCACTTGAATACTCTTGACTTCCATTGACCTTGAGGGGTACCTAGGACCTAAGAAATTCAAGATCTAGCCATGTGTACCAGCCTTTCATAAAATAAGATCTTGCATAGCCATTACTGTGGTTATGCATGGCATTTACATATTTCTCTGATGTTCAATATCCTTTCAGTAACAGAGCAGGTTTTTTGCACAAAGTAGGAAGAATAAAATCCTGCTGCTGTTAGGAAGTGTGTATTTTCAGAAGTAATGACAGAAGTTTGATACTATTCTTGACTTGTGGGATTTTTATTTATTTTATTTTTTGACATGGTGAATTTTAAATCATCTGATGCATGTCCCCAGTCTCTGTATTTAACTGTACTGGTTTTTTTGGTGATTAGCGGTATTTAACTGTTCCAACATGAGGAATGTTGCTCTTTAAATGTATAGCACTCTCAACTGTTTCATCTACTAGTTGTGTCCAGGAAATACTTTCTTCTAGGTGCAAATGTAAGACCAGAAAAATCTTGTCAGTTCAGGCCTCAGTGTCAGAGTCAAGTACTCACTGTCCAGGTTCTTTCAGATATTCCACACATGAAGGATTTAATGTTTGATATCAAATTTACTTGTTTGAAGAGAGTTGATGCTGCATGGGTTTTTTTTATTTATCAGAGTGAGAATGTACTGAAAATTCCAAGGATGACACCAGTATGATTCCCATTACTGGTCTCTATAATATGCTCACAATCACGACATTGGGCATCCCCAGTTGCTGAGAAGGAATAAGTGGGTTGAAGCCAGCTCAAGCCCATTCCTGTCTGCAAAATTCTTTTACTAGTTATTTAGCCTTTATACCCTGTGTTGGGCTGAGCTATGTATTCACTCTCCCCACACTGGCATGGCCAACTCAGGGAGACATTCACACTCTTTCAATTAATTCATGAGGCTTGATCCATGGACTGTTCAAAGCTGTTTATGTAAATCAAAGGCCTCCAGCCCCCTTTTGTGTTTCCTGTCTTCAAGGCCAGGCTGCATGAGGCTTTGAGCAACCTGGACTAGTGGGAGGTGTCCCTGCCCATGGCAGGGGGGTTGGAACTAGAGGAACTCTAAGGTCCCTTCCAACCCAAACCATTCTGTGATTCTGTGAGAAAAAGTCAGCTTCTTTGCAACAGCTGTGGTCAGTCACACCCTGCGTTACTCCCTGAGCTTCACAGGCACATTATCTTTGCACATCTCCTCTGAGCCTTCTTTCATTTTATGGGTTTATTGGTCAGTCACTGTCAGTAAGATGGCTTTAAAACATTTTTCTATTAATTTTTCAGTTGTTAGAGGTGATAAAATGCAGCAATACCAGAAAACTCCTTTGCTCAAGGTGCAACTTAGTGTGTGCACAGAGGAAGAAATTCAGCAGGCCACATGGGCTTCATCATCCCTCTGTCTGACCCACCTTACTTAACTACCACTGTAAGAGGAGTGATTCTGATTAAATAGACCTATGTTCATTGTGTGTAGGGCTAATTCTGTACCCTTGTCAAAGAGACAGTGCAATGCCCCTGAGTTGCTTAGGCTCTACAATATATAAAAGAGTTTTTGACAAAATCTTCACATTCCCCAAGTGCAGGGAAGTCGTTCTTCCATGCAGTCTTCAAACAAGAGAAACCTGCTGTTGTTGGCTCAGTGAGCCCCAAAAGACAGAAGCCAATATTCTACCCTATAGCTGGAAGTAGCATCTTATCTAATTAACTATTTAGAGTGTAGCTGGTATGCTGGAGGCAGCTGC
This sequence comes from Rhynochetos jubatus, assembly GCA_027574665.1. NCBI lineage: Eukaryota > Metazoa > Chordata > Aves > Eurypygiformes > Rhynochetidae > Rhynochetos > Rhynochetos jubatus. The sequence continues at coordinate 61,808,058 of CM050649.1, forward strand.
ATACTCTCCCCTTTCTTTAGGGGAAAACATGTTCACTTGAGCATTGTGAGGCTGCAATTTAACCTTAGTGCAAGCCTGTTATGAAGTACTCTTACTACTTAAAAAAAAGGAAAAAAATAATCAAGAGACCACTTAGGGGTTTTATGGCATTTTTAGCTAAAGATGATCTATAATTCCACATCACAGTGTGATGATTTCCATTTGCTAGTCAAAGGTATTTTAAATCTTTAAAATATCTGAAAGAATGGATAAAATTCTCAGGACACATCTGTAAGTTCTAAAAGCCACATTGAAATCAAACTAGTAATAAATGCTCCTTGACTTGATCTTAGATGCCAAATTGTATTCTGGAAGCATTTTTTATAACCAGATTCTGAACACTGAAATAGGGGTTTATAACAGAAGTAATTACAACAGCAAGACCAAATTCCTGCATCTGGATTCAATGGGAGCACCATAATGCTTGGATGTTGTACATGTAAGTCTGTACGAATAAAGGTTAAAAACCTCAGTAGTGTAGATACAGTGGAGGTATACTCTTTTGTCTTGAGGAAAAGAAGAGGTAGTAATTAACAAGAAATGGTTTTAAATTTATTTACCTTTCCTGTAGAAAAAAATATATCTTTTATTTTTCAGAACGTATTTTTAAATACAGTCACATAGTACTTTCAACTCAACTCTACATGTGGCCCCACTCCTAATTATGATCTCAAAATTGTCTTTGGGGCTATATTGTAGGAGAAAGACTGGATTTTTGCTATGTCTGCTTATTAGAGCAGCCATATACTTCATATGCTTCTGTCATACTTGGAGAAGGACAAATGAAACCATCCTAGAAGGCCCCCTAGGATGTATGCTGCATGGGACTTGTATGGAATGGGGTCTATAGGCTGCACTTGAAACAACAGCATCTTACAGCTAAAGATGTGGATAAAACAGTCACGTAACAAAATAAAGAAATAGAAATAATAGAAATAGAAAAATAAATAATATGCTTGCAGCCTGGTAATACTAAATATAGGCTTGCGATATGTGTTACAAGAATATGCAAGTCACACATCGTATAGAAACTCTGATTTCTAATATTCTAGTCCACTGGATTTCATTTAGCCATAATGCAGATTTGGCTAATGTTGCATTATTACAAACATAAAACTGAGATACAGCAAAACGTAAGAAAAATCTGCAATCATCTGCCCTGGCATGCTGAGCTTTAAGAAAACACCTTTTCTCCTCGTTCACATGCTCTTATGATACACAGCTCACGTACAAAACAATTACAACTATTCACTGTGTAAGACTATATGAGAGTAAACCAAAAAAGCTGTTCATTGCTAAAATCCTCTAACCTCTAAAACTAAACACTGGTTTTGCCGCCTTCAGTTCAGTTCTTATAGAGGGCATTAAGATGTCTGTGGCCTATAGGAATCTTTGGAGACGGAGCAGGACATACGTTACTATTTCTCAGAGAGTCACTTCTCCATGGTTTGTGCTCACTAGTGTCATTAATTACCTGGCACCAATTATTCAAAGGCTGTTTCAGTATGGCTGCTCTTCATGCTGCAGTACATTCAGTGACGATGCATCTGGGCACCCACTTCAGGATTTTACGCTTACCTTCAGGCATGTAAGATCCAATGACTTTTAAATGTTTCTCTGTTAGCCTTTGACGCAGAAATACGTGTGTGAGAATACCAAAAGGGGTAGGAGAGGCATTTGTTTAAATTAAGAGGGTTTTTGCAGAAGTATGGATGGATAAAAATTGGAAGCTGGAAAATGGTTCCTAACAATATGCTGGAATATTGAAAGTGAAAGTAAGAGGGGAAAGGTCTTTGATTAGTTTTGCAAAGGACGTTGTTAAGTTTCTGAAAAAGATTGTACATCAGTATAGCCTGTGTTAATAGGAGGAGTTCATTGGCTTAAGAATCATATGTGCTTCTTAGTGAGGTAACAAGAAGTGACTGGAGATTGCAACGTGTTCAAGCATATACCGAGAAGAGGGTCAGCAAGAAATGGATCTTAAAGGGAAGCCCACTGCTGAGTATTTGGGTCTAGGTTTAATTGGCAGGAAGAACTTGCACAGTTGAGCACTGGATTGGCAGCAGACTTACAAGGAGAGAATTTGTTCTTCAATTTAAAATGTTGTTCTTCAGTATAAAATGAACAACACTGGCTGAGAAGGTTAAAATTGAGGAAGTGGAAGAACATTTCATAATTTGCAATGCCAAGTAATACAGTGCAAACCACAGTCACCCCAGTAAAGTGAAGGAGACTTGTGGAGAATGTTTACTGCACACCGTAAGATCCTTCTTGCATTCTTTTTTTTTTTTTTAATACCTTAATAAACTTGAACCCTTGGCAAAGAAAGGAAAGCAAATGAAGTAAAGTTCTCATCAGCTCCTATATTTCAGCTTTTGTTTTGAAAAGAGGGAAATATATTATCTTTCGTTGGTTAATTCTTTAGCTCACAACATAAAGAAGAAAATGTGGCTCTGTTAAGCTTCATTTCATAGATGCGGAAGTAGCATAGAAAATGCCTGACAAGTGTTTCCATGTTATCACTCCCAGGTTATTAACAGTCTGATAGAAGTATCCTATGCAGTTGCAAGAAAAACTTCCTCTTCACACCATTTCACTGGGAAAATAGAAATGAAATGAGACGAAAAAAGTGATAACGACATACAGTCAGAGGAAACTAAACCTACTTCTTCTACTGGTGTCTCTCATTATAGATTGCAGCAGATTCCTTCATTTCATCCTTTTCATCACTGTACATCTCTAAATACCTTCACTTGTTAGTACTTTCAGTTGTCACGTCATTTACTGCCTTTTTGCTTTGCCATTTAGAGCACAAAGGTAAAACAGCACTGTATCACTCAAGGTAACAAGAGGAATGAACTTGCCCCCAGGTTTGTATCCATATCACCCCTCAGACAAGCCAGGTACTAATGGGCTGCACTGATTTGGGGGAAGCCAAAAAGCCCGGTGTAGGCGCAGCAGTGCAGATAACGCTTCTCTGTCCTGTGCTCAAAGGTCTCCGGATGCGAATCAGTCTGGAGGTACGTGATGGGTCGAAGTGTTAGTGCAGCGCTGTGCTCAAGCAAACAAAACTCTGGAAAGGCAGACATGGGATCAAGCTGACACAGCTACACAATCCCTGTCCAGGGCTGGCCTGCAGCCACAGCCAGTGGGCTCCAGCCACCCACCAGACATGCCCAACGGCATGGAAGCAAGGACAGTTGTGTGACATTTTTGTTTGCACTGGCACAAGAAATGGTTCTGTTTTGCCGACGGCGGCTGAGGGCCCACCAAGGTTGCGGTGGACCTGTAACACAACTTATTGCTAACTCCCTGCCTTCCCTTGCTGCCCGTGCTTTCTGCATACCGCGGTGAGTCTTGGCCTATGATTGCTTTCCCTCCCACACTGCTGACCCTCATTTTTCTTCATTTCTTGTTAGTCAAAATTTACTCCAATAAGTTTGTGATACCACTTGTCAGGGCCTGCAGTACAAACACATGGAATGTCAAAAGCAAATAAAGGAAACACTGGCACTGAAGTCAGCATGCTCTCCCAATATAAATACCCAGTGACTGAAGACAAGTAGAGAACAAGTCACAACAGCGCACAAGTATTATTTCTGTAAGTTAACAGATCGTTTTTCTGCATCATAAAATTGAATGCAGTCCATCAACTTTTCTAGAACTCCTAATTTTTCTCTTGGAAGTTAAACAAGGTCCTAATTCATCTGCAGAAATTTATTCCCAATTCTCTGCCAAGTGGTAAAAGCAAGAGTTAATTTATTACCAGCTCCAACAGGAAGCATTTAAAACCTGCTACTTTTGCACATGTGTACTGCTCACTGGATTACATTCTCCTGGGCTCCATCCTTCTGCTTTTAGGGAGACAGCAGGGAAAGCCAACCTGTCCATCAGGTATATTCATCAGTGGGGCTGTGATGGTGTATTCCTCTCTTCACTGACCCACAGCAAATAAAAGAATTTGACTTCAGCTTCAAAATGTCTGTCTTGTTTAATAATAGCAGAAGCTCAAGGCTTTAATTCCTTCCTCCATGAGCCTGTTAGACAAGGGAAACACAAAGAAAAGCCCAGCTCATCGCTGTGAGAAGGACAGCAGTGGATGGATCTAGGAGGGGAGAAAGGAAGGCTGAAAGTTTATTGCCACATGCAGCTATTCTTTCAGCAAGGACTGTGGGATAGAGTGGTACACTTTATTATGTGAGGAAGCAGAAGCTTGGGCAAGGAGTAGCTAAGTAATGGCAAAACAACCTCAAACAGGAAGGCCTAAAGGCAAGTAGGAGATAAGTCGTCTGAAGGAGAGCACAGAGAAGAGCACTCACTGAGGGCAGCGATATACTGGCACAGCAGCTGCAAGGAGAAAGCAGAAATGATCCTCTCCTGGGACCTTCAGAAAATACAGATTAGTTGGTGAACTATGAGGTCATGGAGGGAAAGAGACATAAACCTTCCTATGCATGCATAACCATGTACAGACACCATCTCCCTCCTTTGACACTCTCACCCGCATGTTTTAAATAGTATAAATCAGTAATGATGGGGGCTCTCAGGAACCAATAGTATTTGCTTCTCAACTCAAGAAAAAGCCTTGAAAATTCACTTGATTATTATTATTATTATTATTATTATTATTATTATTATTATTATTATTATTATTATTATTATTATTTGAATGTACTGATGTATACAATCCTAGAAAGGAACAAACTCTCCTTATAAATACTTGTTATCTGCAGTACTAATTTACTATGGTGCTCATATTTCAGACTACAAAAGCCTACTGTGTTTTACTTGTATACAGTTATTATTTTGTGTGCTTCCATTTCTGTATCAGTTGTGGACTTTTAATACTACACTACTGTGTAAAACACAATACTTGACTGACCAGATTTGTAAGACTGTGACTCAAGTAAAGGCCCATTATTCTGGAAATTAGATTATATTGAAATCTGTAAAATCTGTATTATAATAATGCATTTCCCTACTTAACCTCAGCTATTACAAATGTAGTTGGTGACTTTACTAAAATGTAAATACAGAATTCCATTTTTTAACACAGAAATTATTCTTCAAAATGCCCACAACCTCAGCCTACCCTACCCTTATTCCAGATGTTCAGACCTGATGTCTGCAGGACACCATTGCTAAGCTTTTTTTAGTCCTTATTTGGGCTCCTTGATCCAAACTGTCAAAACTACTTAGGCAAGAGAACTGGTTCCGAGAAACCCAAAACTTCATTCCTGAGAGAGCAGCTGTTCTACAATAGGTTGCCAACATGCTACTTTGATGTTGGCTCTGGCTGAGAGGAGAAGGTAACTTCCAAGGCTGTGAGCTAACTAACCACAAGGCTAGTGATAGTGATGGAAGTTTCTCTGCTGTTCTGAACAAGGTCAAGTCATTTCACAGTTAGCGTCCGACAGTGAAAATAAGAAATATAGCTCTCTCTAATAATACCCTTTCTCAACCTGGCATCCTTGATTTCCCCTTCACTGCCTCCCAGTCTTGTCCAAATGCATGTCATTAGTTTGATAACATCACCCTCCTGCAACACTCAGGTTCTTGTTCATGTGAATAGCCTTTTACCTTCAGGCTATCTTTCAGAAATGGCTGTATCAGAAATTCATCTGGTGCTCCCAAGGTATTTCTACTTTGCTCCCTCTTGTTCCTTTGAAGCATTTTCCTACCACTTCGTAAGCAGCAGGTACTCCATCTGGAATGACACATATCAGTGACATGGATGTCCTTCATTTATTTGCTCTGCATGTCCCTATCCACTGAGTAAAAACTTTAACCAATAGAACTAGAGTTTATAAACAGGATTTCCAACCATTTGCTGCAACAGCTACCAGACAACCTAGCATCATGTGATTGGCATGAGAGAAATTACACTGATTTACAACAGCTATCCATCTCAATACCAGTAAATGTTTCTTGTTGAAATACACCTGGAACATCAAACCGTGACCACAGTATTGCCCAGGCCTCTGTATCATCTACAAGTTCCTTACCACGGACAATCTTTCACTGCTAACTCCCAAATTTTATCTGTTACATATCAATTAAAAAAAAAAAACAAAAACCACAAACAAAACAAAACAAAAAAAAGGTCAAAAAAACCCAAACAACAACAAAACAAAACAAAACCCTGTCCTTAATACATTTCATACTAGTAATTTTCAAACAAATTTTAAAAAATTGTAAAACTTTGCAATAAGGTAAACATAGACTAGAGCTGGATGGGCTTTGTGGTTGAAGTCGTGTGGTTTTATCTCATGAACTGTTCATATATTTACTGCTAATACACAGTTGATACAACAATATGAGTTGATTGGTAGTGACATTTGCTTGTGTCGTGGTATAACCTTGGCTAGCAACAAAGCACCATGAAGCTGCCCTCACATCTCCCACCCCTCCTCCAGTGGAGGCGGACAATTTGAGGAAAAGACAAGGAAACTCATGAAATCAAGATAAGAACTATTTACTAATTGAATATGTGTTATATATAAATAAATATATAACAATACTACTAATAATAAGTAATTAAAATAAGAGAAAATAAAACAGATGATTGTACAAATGCTCACCACCTGCTGACCAATACACAGTCAGATCCTGAGTAGCCGGAGTCAGAGCCAGAGAGCCTGAGAGCCAGAGCCCAAGTGCAGTCACAGCAGAATCTGAGCAAGCCCCATGAGCAACAGCAGGACTGGGAAAGCCAACCGACTCACCAACTCTCTAAAGAACGAGCAAGCAAAGTAGTTAACGAACAAGTTAAGGAGATAACAGAAGAGTTGTGGCCCCCCAACCCACTCTGTGCTTATGTACCAAGCATGACGTACTATGGAATGAAATACCCCCTCGGTCAGTTTGGGTCAGCTGTCGGAACTGTGTGTCCCCCACACTGCCTGTAGCAAGAGAACTGGGAACGCAGCTGCAGTATCAGAAGCTGAGAGACCTTGAATTTGGTGTAAACACTCCCCAGCACCAGCTAAAAGACACCTTATCAGTATTTTTTTCAGGGTAAATCCAGAAACATAGCTTCATACCAGCCACTACGAAGAAAGTTAACTCTTTCCTTACTAACACCAGCACAGCTTGTCTGAAAAATTATTATGTTGAAGACAGTGGACATGTCAACAATGATATTTTAAAATGTCACTGCAACAATTTATTTTTCTATTTACTTACAATAGTTATAAAACTTGCTCTCAAACCTAAGCACATCTTTTTGAATGAAATCTTTTCTCAAATCTCAAACTCCAAGTGATGAAGTATTCATTGCATAGACCTAGTACTCTGGGCTTCTGCACCTTTTTCTTCCGGTTCTAGTTGTGCAGATTTCTACTGCTGGTTGGTCCTATTTTGTGATTTAATTTCACTAATTTTCAGAATGAACATACCATTATAGACATTAAGTGTAAAGGGCTACCACAACTAAGTCAGCTATAACTTCCTCTATATATCACTGGGGTATTTAAACTGGTCTCCTCCCAGTAACAGAGGAACTGTGTACATAGTACTTTTGTAGCTATGAGCTATGATGAGGAGACATTAGAGAAAACTGTTGTCTTCCCAAAGGCAGTGGGGTCATAATGAGAATGTGAAAATTATAATGGAATTATTTTAACTACAAGGAGTGGAAATTAACATTTTAAGGACTGCTTAAATTAATTAATTCTGCATAATATTAATAGCAATAGTAATATACTCTTCAAATACTAGTTTAAGCTTGATAAACTGACTAAAGAATTATTAGTTATGAATAAAAGAGTGTTTTCTTCATTTCCCAAAGTTTTGAATCCTATAATAGGCCATCTGAAAAAGCTTTTCTATATTTACTATGTGACACTACTTCAAAAAATTACTTGCATTCAGGCAAAATAATTTCTTCCTACTATCATTATAGGCTATCAGATTACATGTGGGGATGAAATGTCATTGACTTCAAATAGATCTGAGGCCACTGACTACTTCTGTCTTCAATCAGATCCTAGTGAAGTCAGATTCTTTTTGGCTGCATTTAAACTGGCTGTACACACTGTAATTTTACTGGGATAGGTTGGGGAATCAATGATACACTCGTAGAGACCAAATACTGCACGTTGTGCAAAGATGCACTTTGGAAACATTCTCTGTGGTGCAGAAGATCTCAAAGAGCGCTACTCCTTGAGTTGTTGGGGTTTTTTGGGTTTTGGTTTGTTGGGTTTTTTTCTTAATCTAGTCGTCATCAAACTAATTGACAATCTTTTTTTCAAAATGTGCTGGTTTTGGCTAGGATGGAGTTAACTTGCTCCACAGTATCCAGTATGGGGCTGTGTTTTGGAATTGTGCTGGAAACAGCGTTGATAACACAGGGATGTGTCAGTTCCTGCTGAGCAGTGTTTACACAGAGTCAAGGCCTTTTCCGTCTCTCACCCCACACCACCAGCAAGTGGGCTGGGGGTGCACAAGAAGTTGGTAGGGGACACGGCTGGGACAGCTGACCCCAACTGACCAAAGCGATATCATTGAATCATAGAATATAGAATCATATTCTATATGATATGATGTCATGCTCAGCATGTAGGGCTGGGGGAAGAAGAAGGAAGGAGGGGACGTTTGGATTGATGGTGTTTGTCTTCCCAAGTCGCCATTAGGCATGCTGGAGCCCTGCTTTCCTGGGCATGGCTGAACACCTGCCTGCTCATGGGAAGTGGTGAATGAATTCCTTGTTCTGCTTTGCTCGTATGTGCACCTTCTGCTTTACCTATTGAACTGTCTTTATCTCAACCCATGAGTTTCTCACTTTTACCCTTCTGATTCGCTCTCCCAACACACTGGGTAGGGGGGGTGGTGGTGGTGGTGAGTGAGCTGCTGGGTGGGACTGAGCTGCTGGCTGGAATTAAAACATGAGGTTACAGGTTTCAAAGCCCAGAATGATTTCTTAACTCGGATTGTGATTCTTTTTAATAACTTGGTGATGATACACTTGCAGAGCTTTACAGTCTAGAACTCAATGCCATTCACTATATTTACCTGCCTTGGAGGTGAAGTTTGAAAGTTACATGTCAAAACTCAGAGAGACTCTTAGGGCTTAAGATGCATCTATACTTATTTCCACAACTCTTGTCTTTTGAAAGACCAAGCTCTATGTCTTTTCTAAAAGCATGCAGAAGAACCGAGTAGATGATGATGCATGGTCTTCTGCAGCGTATCTTAATGATGAATTTTTCATTGACCGGAGGGAGGCTTACTTTTGTGTACTGAAAATATTGGTAATAGAAGAGGGAAACTGAGGAGAGACGTGTTAATGATTTAACAATTCTAAACTGAAGTTTGCTTCTCTGGTGGATTTTAAAGGTAAAAGGTGGTTTCTGACCAGGGCTACATTCAGTCTTGTTCATTTTGCTACTGGTTGCTGCCTTTTCCTGTATTCCTTGCCTCTCCCTCCCAGTCTCGAGATTTTTCTGTTCACACTCATTTACTGGAGTGGCTTTCCCCAGGTACGATGCAGGAGACCAAATTCTCACCTACAGACTGGATACAGGTCTCTGCAGCAGGATGGTGCCTGCGTAGACTAAAGACAATGCCCAGGTCGCTTCTTTGTGCAGCGATAGGGCACCTACATCACTATGAGAAGAGCGAGAAACCCGGACTGCTAGGTCCGGTTTTGGGAGTGTACGCCCCATCCCGTGTGTGTGAGCGCACAACGCGGGCAGCTGCACGCCTGAGCGTTTCGAGAGCGCTGGATCCTCCCGAGTCCCAGGAACAAACTTCCCATGAGTTTCAGGTCCCGGACCCAGGCGCCGGCTCCACTTCTCCCCTGCGGCTCAGCTCCCGCGGCCCCGCTCCGTCTCCGGCGCCCCCCTCCCGCCCCCCGGCGCGGGCCCGCCCGCAGCCCATCCCCACCCCCACCCCGGAGGGGCCGCCCACCCCGCAAGAGGAGCCGCTCCGCCGCGCCTCCCCCTGCACAGCGCCCGGTGCGGGGAGGCGGGCGGAGCTGCGGAGCCCCGGCACCCCACGACCGTCGTACCCATGCCGCGGCGGGCGGCGGGAGCCTGCCGCCGCGGGAACCGCGCGCCTAGGCAGCCCGGCAAGCGGCGGGGAGCCGCCAGCATCGCCCCCCCGCCCGTTCGCCCAGCGACTTCCCGCAGCTCCCGGAGCGACGCGCTCGGCTCCCGCCGGGGCTGAGGGACTGCGGCGCCCAGGCTCCCCGCGGGGTCGCGGGGCACCCGGAGAAGGCGAGCGCCCGGAGAACACAGCAGTAGTTACAAAACCACGCCCCAGGCGGTGTCCTGCCCCGCTGCCGCGCACCGCTTATGCTTGTTTGGGGGGACCCAGCGCGGGCGGAGGACCCCGCAGGATGACGGGCGATGAGGAGTCCTAAAGCGGCGTCGAGGCTGGCCGCCGCGGGCTGCGATGAGCCTCGGCGAGCCGGTGCCGGAGGGCAGACCGGGAGCCAGGTAGCCGCCGGCCTCCCGCCGCGCCTCACCGCGGCGCCGGCCGCCCGCAGCCCCCCGGTGGCATGGGAGCGGCGGGCAGCGCCCGCTGAGACCGCCGCGCCCGGCTGCAGGTAAGGAGCCAGGGCACGGCCGGCGGCGGCTGCCGGGGCCCCGTTGGGCGGGGGCGGTCGTGGTTTGGGGTGGGGGCTCCCTGGTGGGTCGGTGCGGGAGGAGGGAGGGGAGCGGCGCGGCTGCCTGGCTGGCGGGAGCCGGGCGCTCTGCGAGCCGTGTCGCCGCGCGTCGACGCCCGCCCTCAGCCCGTCCGCTGCCGTTACTCGGCCCGGCGGGGACATTCCTCCGTAATGGGGAGCATCTGCCCTCCGGTACGGCAAAAAGAAACACGGGGAGGTGGGGTGAACCGCGCCCCCCCCTCCACCACGGCCGCGGGGCGGCGGGAGGGGCACCGCCGCGCGGGACCCACCGCCTTCCCCCACCCCCGCGCAAACCTCCCCGCGGGGCGGGCGCGGTCCCCGCGAGCCGCCGCGGGGGTAGCGCCGAGGCCCCGCCCCCGCCCCGCCCCCCCGGCTGGCGGCCGCCCCACCCTTCGCCCCTCCGCGGCCGCGCCTCGGCGGCGGCGGCGCCGGAGCCGCAGCCCATTGGCGGGCGGAGGCGGTGGAGGCAGCCAATGGCGGGCGGCGCGGCAGGGGCTGTCGAGGGCGCCCCCGGGCGGCGGGGCGGGGCAGTGGGAGCCGGTCCAGCCTCGCCCGCGCCCCACTGGCCGTGGGGTTTCTCCTGCCAAACCTCTGCAAGAGCAGCTCCGACGAGGGTGCGGAAGGCCAGGCACTTGGCCATCGGTGTTCCTCACCCGACTGAAGCACAGGTAAGCCCCTCTCTAGTCACTGCACTTTCCTCACTGAGCCATTCTGTAATGAAATGCAGTGCCCCATCCCAGAAGGAAGTGAATGAGTAGGATGTTTCTCTGGAGGGAGTTCTCATTAAAGAGAACAGTAAGGGAAACAGCACCTGCATATTCTCAAGCAAATTAAAAGCTATTTGTCTTGTAAAAAATGGTAAACGACTCATTAACATGTCCACAGAGATCTGAGAAATCTCTTCACTATGAGCCTCTCCTTTGAAAATAATGGTTTGCACATGATGGTCTTAGGAAAAAAAGAAGCGTGTCTGGTTACTAGCAGATCTGAGAAAATCTGACTTTTATACTAAGAGCAATAACTAATGGAACTAATAATAGCAAGTAGTAATGAATGTCTTTCCATTGTTGTCACACAAGAGCAGTAATACTACATTTCTGTTACTAATAGTACCCTACATTCTTGTATGGCTTTAATCTGAAGCGCTTTCAAATTCTTATGATGGTAGGGGTAAGAATAGGGGTATTTCAAACTCATTTCTCCAAAGTTAGGCTGCACAGTGTGCAGCTTGAAATGACTCTCCACGGGTCTGGCCACCCAGATTTAGACACACCGTTCTGAAAATTTGAGCTTGAGTGTTGATAGACATGGCAAGATTGTAAATACAAACTTCCTTGCTTACATTTCCTCTGAGAAATGCCTCTAGATCATTTGTTAAGTTTTATCGATTCTGATCATTCAAGGCTCCTGTTTGGTTAAGATCACAATGTAAAAGCACATCCGACGTTGAACAGTGATGCGTGGCAAAGGGGTCCAGATCTTTGGCAAACCGGCGCTTTCTTTCACTCACTTTCTCTCCCAATGATAACATTTCCCATAGACATAATAACTGGGATTCATTCAGCCAGACTGTACCCTTCTGGAAGTTAGTAGCCTGTCAAAAAATTAGGCAGCTAGGCTAGGTGGGTTAGCTACTTAGGGACCTAATGAGGCTGAATTGTACTATTACTAGCTATCCAATCAGGTAGTCACCTGATTTTATTCAGCTTCAAGTGCATATGGGTTGCTTTTTTTCTTTCATTGACTGTAGAGGGAGCCATGGCAATTTGCTTGAACTAGACACTTCCCTTCAAGTTTTCTGATTTTTAGGCGAGACGAGTACTACCTTTAGTTTACAGAATGAACCCACAAAATGTACTGCCCTAAGGAGACAGCACAACTTTAGTTGAACAGGTATTTAGTAGAGCAGTCGAAGTGATCATGGGGGAAAAGTTAACTTTGAGTAGCAAATTGCTTGGGAGAAATGAAACGTCTTTACGACTGTACTTTGCCTTGATTGTCTACAGCCTTCTGCGACGCTGCAGAGCATCGCTAGGTATATAAAGCTTTTTAAAAGCGTTGAAAAATCATCATTTCTTCTCTCTTTCTTCCCCCACCCCGGATGACCCAGGAGGAGCGAGTCGAGGGGCGGCTACAAGATGGGGGCGCGGGCGGCGGCGGGGGCACTCTCCGTGGTGCTGATCCTGGGGCTGGGGCTGCCGCCGGGCGCCCTGGCCTGCCCCCACCCCTGCGCCTGCTACCTCCCCACAGAAGTCCACTGCACCTTTCGGTCCTTAGCAGCCGTGCCGGCAAGGATTTCTACACATGTGGAAAGAATCAATTTTGGGTTCGTATGGCAGTTTGTAGCAAACAGTTTTATGTTCTTGGTGTGGAATCCTGGAGCGCTTCGCACGCACGCGAGGTACTGGGATCTCTGTGCCTACTTTTTAAGTAGAATTGCGGAGGTGGGTGGTTACTTGCAGGTGCTGTATTTCAAACGCTACAATTAATGGCATGGAGAAGGTTTCAGTGTAGCCCTCATGTTTCAAAGAAAAGTTAATATTTTCAAATAAATATTTATGTCGTGATGTCAGTTCTTCTTGGCAAATAGTATATGTAGTTTTTTGTAGTGTATAAAAAACTATATTGAATTAAACCTCCTAGGGAATTTCTACTAAATGTTGATCACAGAATCACAGAATAGTCAGGGTTGGAAAGGACCTCTGGAGATCATCTAGTCCAACCCCCCTGCCAAGGCAGGTTCATCTAGAGCAGGTTACACAGGAACACGTCCAGGTGGGAATATTATAGCTGATGTAAAAAAACTATAGTAGGAGCAAAATTCTATAATGAAGCCAGGTAGCATTTTGGGAAAAAAAATGAGATATCTTAAAGTAATACTGTAATAACATTATTCCATTGCCTTTGGAGTTTGGTTTTTTGTTTTGTTTTTCTTTCAAGAACCTTAAACACAATATAAGTGGACATCAGTGTTTTGGGGAGAGATTGCTCATCCTCAAACTCAGTTTCCTCTGCCAGGGTATTGCCAACCCACATGTATCTGTCAGGTTGTGAGATGAGAAGGCAGGGACAGACTGCCTACCTAAAGTGCTGCCTAGGTCATTATGTGACCTGGCCTGGTGCACGAGGCTCAGTTCTCTTCTGCTTGATATCAGAGCTACCTTGTTACCTGGTATGAGCTCACCCTGACCACCCCGTGCAATTGATCATGAATAGACTGATAAGAGGGACCTTGATTTTTTTTTTTCTCCTCTTTGTCCACCAGCACTTTCTGCACCTAAGGCCTAATTTTAGTCTCAAAATGCCCCTGTACTCAGTAAATCCCTATTAGAGCAATCTGTTCTTTCATGCCATTTTTGAGTCAAAAATGCCTCCCCCTCATCCCACGTTCAAACCCACACATATTCATAGTCACCTCTTCCCCATATGTCAACCTTCTATGGCAAATTTTATCCCTAAACTGCTTTTGAAAATGGGATATAGCCTTCCAAGTTACTTAGGCATTTTGGCTGTGGGTTTTTTTGGGAAAAGTACTATTTTATACTCAGCATAGAAGCACTTTCCTATCTTTGTATTTCATCACTAAAAATGACATTGTCTGAGTTGTGTCCTTTCCCAGGAAGAAAGTCTTCACTATTTTTGTGGAATTTGTTTCATTTTGGAAAAGAGCTTTTACCATATTTCTATTTTAAGAAATATAATTTCTATATATTTAGGAGGTACGGATCGTTTTCCTAACTGGAAATACTTTAGGAAAATTTGTTATTTAGAGAAGCTTGTATCTTTAAGAAGTGCTAATGTCAAAATAAGGAATTTTAATAGGATGACTGCTATAAGCCTAGCAGATCTGTAGTAGGACTAAAAATACCAAAACAGTAATGCACATTTTTAGAAAATTCAGAATCTTCAGATAGATAGCACACTGAGGATCTAAAAGTATTTCCTCCATATTCAAGTATTTTAATTTCTCATCTCTTCCCTTCCTTTCTAGAAAGTGTTTAAAAAGTAGGAAAAAATTTTTAAAATTTAATGCTTACTTTAGAAACTTCATGCCTAGGTTCTCTCGTATGTTTAATTTTATTTCTACATATGGAAAACCCAAATGTAGAGCTAGGCTGCCAGACCTAAGGCTTCCATATTGGCAAATAAAACCTGATTTATTTGTCCAAAGCGAAACTAAATTGTTCTCAACAAGTAGATTTTCTGTATTCCTTCTCTAAAAGGAGTTTCTGGGCTCAGATTATATAATAGGAGTGTCAATTCCTACATCTTATGTAATTAGTTGATGTAGCCAATTACATGTTGTAACAGTGAGTGAAGCAGGATGTGACTTCCTGCTTCTCATGCTGCTTGGGAGATATCCATTTTTAATGTCCTCTCTCCAAATCTTTATTCATTTATTGTTAGATGATGTTTTGGCAACACTCCGGCCCATCTAGTTTTCCAGGCTCCATAACATCATTGTTTGGCTACAGGCCATTAATTTATTATCATTCCATAAACTGAGCTGTATGGAAAAACATCCTGACAACTATTAGAACTTAAGCACCTATTTATTACTCTTGCTTCTAAATTATGACTGAAGTGCCACAAACTGGGTTAAAAGAAATCTTAATGTCAACATGAACTAAGTATACTTGGCCTTGTAAAAATGTTTCAGTAAATCCTGGCCCTTTGACAATGCATTAGATCCCTCCAATTTTTTCCTGAAAGTTAGCTAATACTAATTTTACATTTGCACTCCATGACAGTCAGTGCATAAAATGTAACTGCACGTGTGATTTTTTTTTTCCAGGTTTAACAGTATACAGTCTATATATGAAAACTCCTTTGCAGGACTTACAAAACTGGAATTGCTCATGATACATGGGAATGACATTCAGAATATACCTAATGGTGCTTTGAAAGATCTTGTGTCTCTACAGGTAATGCTCAGGTCTTCCTAAATTTCACAAAATCTAACTTCCATGAATAACAGGACAAAAAGAAATGTTTTCTGTAGTGCTTTTCTTAGGATTAAGATACCGTTTTCCCCCCAAATACACTGGAGATTTAACTATGTCTGTGTTACGTTTGATAATGCCAACTAATATTCAGTTATATTTTTCCTCTTTGACGAGCATGTAATTTTTCAGTGATACAAAGAAATGTGAATGCAGGAGGAAAACGTCTGCATGCTTGCTATTCTGTTTGAATGTAGATCAAACCCCAAAATTAATCTCTTCTATTATTTTTTTGGTTTTAGGTTTTCAAAATTAGTTACAATAAATTGAAAGTCATAACTGGCCAAACTCTCCGAGGACTTTCAAGCTTAATGAGACTGCACATGGACCACAACAGAATTGAGTTTATTCATCCAAATGCTTTTAATGGATTAACTTCTCTGAGACTGGTCCACTTAGAAGGAAATTTGCTGCAGCAGCTTCACCCCGACACCTTTTCAACATTTATGTTCCTTGATTATTTCAAACTGTCAACAGTAAGACATCTCTACCTGTCTGAAAATTCTCTTAGGACCTTGCCTACAGGGATGTTTCAAGGCATGCCACTGCTGGAAAATCTTTACCTTCATGGGAATCCATGGGCTTGTGACTGCAGTTTAAAGTGGCTTCTTGAATGGAATGAAGTTTCTGGAGGTAAGAGCAAAAATACCATGGCTTCTTCAACTCATAATGTTAAGGGGGGTTTTTTTCTATTGTGCATATGGAAGGTTTTGTTATTTCCTGAGTATTATTACCTACATGATGTCTATGGACACTATTATGTTCCATTACCATTCAATAAATGCATGTATTGAAAAAACAGTGTTAAGAGGAAGCCGTTATGTGTCACTAGCTGAAAATCTGTATTCAGCAATGAAGGAATTAGCCATTACATTCAAGACACAAAAAGTGATAGTAAAGTTTAGAATTGGAAGGAGGAGATAGGTTATAACCTGTTTGTGTGTTCCTTTGCATAGCAATACACCTTTGACTACTGGCTGGCAATTGTCCTCAGCCAACAAAGCTAGTAACTGTTCTCTCGTGGAAGATGGGAACATTGCTTAGCCAAAGAAGGACTGGAAATCAAGTTTCCAAATTCCTGGATGTGTCCTTTAACTTTGAGGCTATTGGTGTTAAAGCTGTTAGGTGTTATGCAACTTTCATGTCTATCATGTTTCTTCAATGACCACAACTTTCTTTTTTGATGGAGCAAATCTGTCTTAGGTGTTTGCAGAGAACATCTACAATCCTGCAATTTTTTTCCTAAAATAACTGGTCTGTCTTCATTCAGGCATAGATGCAAGACGTGTATCACGCTGCTTAATTATAGAATCATAGAATGGCTTGGGTTGGAAGGGACCTTTAAAGGTCCAACACCCCTGCAGTGAGCAGGGACACCTTCAACTAGATCAGGTTGCTCAGAGCCCCATCCAGCCTGATCTTGAATGTTTCCGAGGATGGGGCTTTTACCACTTCTCTGGGCAACCTGTTCCAGAACATTAAGCCAGAACATTTCTGGTCATGTGCAGAAGCAAAATACTAGAACCAAAAAAAAACCCAAAAAAACCCCCCAAACCAACCCACGCAGTTTTATAATGCCTCTAGATCAGAAATACACTAAATGAGGATTTTTTTTAATGTCAGTTTTTAATCTAGGCATCTTAGATCACTGTTGCCCCATCTTAGGTACCTAAATGCTTACTATAGTAGGCCAAAGGGACTGATGTTACACCAGAGCTGCTGCTAAGATAGCAAGAGGGAATTGTAATTTAATTGAAGCTGAAAATGTCTCAAATGACAGCTGGAGTCACAAGGTTTATATAATGATTTGGAGCATGTATGGTGGATGATGGTGGGTCTTGTCATCTTAGAATATGTAATTCATTGCAGTTTTGCAGTTAGCTGTAGGACAATACTTCTAAGAATGTGTGATACTTGGATGTGTAATGTAAGTGTCCCTGCCTCAACTGATGCTTGGGGAATCTAACTTTGATATTCTATTTCTTTGACTTAGATTTTAATATTCTTATATAATTTCATTGATCCAAATGAGCACGTGTATTCAGAGTGCAGAAATTGAACTGTAAATTGTAACAATGAAATATTAGGTGAACTTTCTTTCCTTGCACAGTGTTGTCTTGTTAGCATTTTTATTTAACTACATTCCTTTTTTCACACTACTACCGGACTGATTATTGGAGAGATGAAATAATTTATCCATGCCATTTTCATGTATGACAGATTTTGTGTCTTTGTATAAATATAATATTAACTTCTTTTGGAATTTTATCCAGATGGAGGGAAGAGTGTCCCTGCCCATGGCAGGGGGGTTGGAACTAGCTGATTTTTAAGATCCCTTCCAACCCAAACTATTCTATGATTTTATGGAGTTATTAAAGTTCTTCAGACTAGCGTGGCCATTGCCAACTTGATTGTAAGCCAGTTCTGTCATGAAACGTGCATTTCTTATTTTTGAGACATCATATTTGAATCTGCAGGTGATAATTTGGTTCAGTTAAATACTCTATTTGTAAGAACTTCTCAGGAAAATTGATTTGTCAGACCAGCAAAACATATATTTTTCAATTAAAAGGTTCTATGAATTTTTGCCCCTCTTCTCCCCTTCTCTTAGCATTTTGCCTTATAACCCACCCGTATATTGCTCATTCATTCAAAGATCACTCATTCCTCTGGAGTGATCAGCATGACACTTTTTCCTAGAATAACAGCAATACATTTTATTTACAACATGTTTCCAAACTAAATATGTAGGGCAACATTTGACATTCTAGTGAACAGAACAATGTAATAAATATATGACTGATTTTGCAGACAACAACCTTTCTGGCACTGATGGAAGAGATGAGTCAAGGTTATAATTTCCCATTTTAGCACTCCTTCTCTGCTTTAGTTTCTATTTTTTCATGACAAAATTTACAGTTATTTCAAAAGTTAGGGAAGAAGTGGCACTTTCTTTTTTTTTGCTGCTGACAAATAGCTTGTAAGTGAAGGAGCTAATCAGCAAGTTTTGGTAGCTACAGTAGATGTTTTGTGTATTCCCAGTACTGTTCTTAATGAATAGAGAATAATAAAAAGCCTCCTGGATTATTTAATGAGGAACTCCAGCATTTCTCAGGTAAATACTGCACTTCTGAAAGCT
Source organism: Rhynochetos jubatus (assembly GCA_027574665.1). Lineage (NCBI taxonomy): Eukaryota > Metazoa > Chordata > Aves > Eurypygiformes > Rhynochetidae > Rhynochetos > Rhynochetos jubatus. The sequence goes on from CM050649.1 coordinate 61,826,869, forward strand.
GAGAGGACCAAGTCCTCTTCATGTTAGGTACACAAGTTAGATGAGTAGGCTGCCACTGTACAATGTCGACTTTTTGACAAAGAATATATTTTTATTGACTTATAAAATGTTGCTCTGAATGGTTCAATTTCTAGGCATTTTATTCAGAGGCAGTGAATCTAATTTTCAGGAGGATGGAGTATTCAATCCTCTCATTAAAGTTAGAAGAAATTGTGTCATTTAGAGAGTCAAACACTCATTCAACTGTGAAAACAAAGAGGTGCCATTTTAAAAGCCTTGCCTTATGTGTCATGTGCCATAATATATTCTTCATGCAGTCCATTCTACACTTTTGAGAGTTCTGTAATTTTAGAACAGAATTCTTCAGCTTACCTATCTTTTGTGTCCTCCCCACCCCCCACCCCCCCCGGCCTTTTTTTTTTTCTATTTATTTTTGTCTTGCAGGTGTTTTAAAATGCAAAAAGGACAAATCCTATGAAGGGGGACAGCTCTGTCCCAAGTGCAACAGCCCAAAACAACTGCAGAAAGAAGATATTCAAAATTTAAAAGATATTTCCTGTAGGAAACCTGTCATTCAGTCCTCACTGAGACAGAATAGCAGCAGTCAAGATGAAGAAGATGGTGACAGTTACGAACTCCCTCTGGTAGAGCTTCAATCCTCTCCGTGGAACATCACTCTAAATATGACTGATGAGCATGGCAATATAGTCCACCTGAACTGTGAAATCAAAAAACCAACAGGCTCTACCAAAATTCAGTGGAATCTAATCCAGACTCAGGAGATTGATATAAATGCTACAGTTTCACTGGACTTCGAATGTCCAATGAATCGAGAAAACTATGAAAAACTATGGAAGCTTATAGCTTATTACAGCGAAGTACCTGTCAAATTAGAGAGAGAACTTATGCTCAGCAAAGAGCCTAAAATAAGCTATCGGTACAGGCAAGGCTCAGATTATGATGCTCTTTACTACACAGGTGTAAAAGCTCAAATACTGGCTGAGCCTTCCTGGGTGATGCAACCTCTTATAAATATCCAATTAAATAGGCGCCAGAGTACAGGGAAAAAGGTGGTGCTATCTTTTTTTACTGTGTTTTCTCAGAAAATTCATACCAAAGACACCAGGCAGCAGAGAAGCTGGGTAATGATAGAGCAAAACCAAAGCACAAGGGCAGCACAGAGTGTGGTGGAAGGGTCAGAGTGTCAGCTGAGCTGCAATGTGAAAGCTTCTGTCAGCCCTTCCGTTCAGTGGCTCTTTCCAGATGGGACTAAACTGCAGGCACCGTTTAATCAGAAAGACAGTAGGTTTTCCATTCTCAGTAGTGGCCAACTAATAATCAAAGCAGTGAGTTACACTGACAGTGGTTTGTACCACTGCGTTGCCCAAGTGAGAGATGATGTGGACATAATGGCTTACAGACTTCTAGTGCAGTCTCCAGCTATTCAGGTAGCTGATTCAGATGTAGTGAGGGTTGAAAAAAACGTTGGAGATCCAATAGTTTTGCCGTGCAGTGCAGTTGCCATCCCAGAGCCACAGTTGAGCTGGATTCTTCCAAACAGCCAGGTACTTAATGATTTATCAAACTCTTCAAAAGGATTTATTTTGGACAATGGTACTTTGGTTATTCCAAAAAGCCATGTCAGTGATAGTGGCCATTACAGATGTGTGGCTGTCAATCAGCAAGGATCAGATCAGTTTGTTGTAAGGGTCACAGTAAATAAAATGGTGTCTGACAGGTCATTTAAAAGGATAAAGGTAAAAAAGCGTCCAGGCTCAAAAAGTTTGTCAAAAGCAAGGGGGCGGGTCATAGATGATGGAGAGGGCTCAGGGGCAGGAGGGTTGAATGAGTTCTCACGAAGAAAGAACCACCTGAAAGACCGGGAAATATCCTTTAAACAAAAAACTGACCAGGTGCCAGAGACTCAAATTAAAAAGGGGAAGAAAGGGAGAAGGAAAATGAAAATCTGGAAGAGTACTGATAGAACCCAAGACAGCAATGTTGCAGAAGGCCGGAGAGTATTTGAATCTCGAAGGAGGATTAATATGGCAAGCAAGCAGATTAATCCACAGCATTGGGCTGACATTTTGGCAAAGGTCCGTGGGAAGAATCTTCCTAGAACAACAACAGCTGCAGCTATTTCTTTAACAACTGCACTTCCATCAGTCACGCAGAAAATTACTCCAGTCCCTCATCCAGTAGCCAGCCCTCCATCTTCAGAGACAGCAGCTGATGTGGTAGATTCCTCTGCTGACGCATCACCTGTGAGTGAAGATGAGCCATTCTCAGTCACTGCTTCCCACAGCACTAAAACATTTTCAGTCCAGTCCACTTTAACAGGGTCAGAAACTGAACCCTTCTCTGACCACAGGGCTTTAGAAACACCTGCAACTATATACTCTGTAGAAATCCCTGTATTGGGTCCATACTTGACTCCTGTCTCTGAAACTGTGGAACCTGAAGGCCAGCAGCTTGATGTCAGGACTGATAATTCAGTTGTAGTCAAAGAAAATATCCATGCTGTCACTGAAGAGCCTCTAACCAGAGAAATTGTAACAAACTTTCCTAATATTCAAAGCAGTTCATTCACAGTGGAAAATATGGATAGAACTGTGTCTTCCACAGCAGAGGAAAATTCTGCTTTTGCTGAGCTACCGCTTGATGCTACTGTCCTAGCTGAATCTCAGCCTGTGGATCTTCATAACATTTTGGAGACAAGCATGAAGTTAAATGAAGTGGACCCAATGAAAGTTGACACCATAATTTTAACACCTCAGCTAGGTGAGATCATCCCAACAGATTCTGTAGGCACTACTACCATTTCTTCATCTGTTCCTCCATTTGTTACAGAAAAGAGCAATGACTTGATACACCAGCAAAAAGAAGTATCCACAGGTCAGACAAAAATGGCAGACTTAAGTACAGGTGTTCCAGCTGTGACACCTATCAGGGTTCAGAGCAAGGAAGAACCTGAGACCCACAGGAATACAGTGACTCAAGAAAGCATTTCCAGCAGTTCTGCAGAGAGTTTTCACGGAGGACAACACAGACACCTGGCTACTCCAAAACCAGATCCCACACTCCTTTTGCCAAGTACTAATGCTCTTCATAAAAGAGCAGAGGGGATGAAAACTGCTTCTTCCATGAGTAGATTGACCACTGTGGCCACAACAACTCCCTCTAGAAAGACCATGCCTTCACTTGTTACTCAGCATGCTAGAAAAAGGCCTTATGGGAGAAGGAGATTGAGGCCAAACAGAATCCGACAAAGACCAAAGCCTTTCCCTCCTGTTGTTTTAGCCACAGAGGCAATGCCTACTATTCTAAGGACACCTGCAATTGAAGCTGTGACCAAAACAACTTCTGCAATTCCTGAAAGTCCTGATCTTAAAAACAACATCAAAATACAGTCTAAGAAAGAAGAGCTTATGGAGTTCACTCCTTCATTAGTTACTGATCCGGTTGTGTTGGAGAAAATTACCAAAATCAGAGAGGTGGTCACAGCTTCCTTCTTTAGGCCTACTGCTTCTCCACCTGAAGAAAAACATGTGACGCTCTCTCCTGCTCCTGAAACCTTGGCACTTCCAGTGACTGCACCTATCACGGTTTTATCATCCTATGTTGTACATGATGCAGTTCCCACAAAAGAGTCAAGTGCATCCCTCAAACAGGGGCAAAGTGAAGTGCCAGCACACCACTCATTAGACAATATGTCTGAGGAGAAGCGCATTAGGGTAGATTCTAAAATCATGGATACTAAGGTAGAACAATCAAGCACAGCAACTTCTAAGCATATGAAAAGCTTGATACTATCTATAAAACCAGACTCTCAGGAAGAGCCTATCCTGTTTGAATCAGAAATTGTGGTTAATGAAACAACCACTGGAACGTTCCAGCTGATATATCCCACTGTGACTGACTTGAGTATTCCTGTTGGCACAGGGGAAGTTTTTAAGGACCTCTCAGTTTCAAAGGAGCCATGGAAGCCCAAAGTATCTTCAGAAACACCAGCAATAACTGAGCCACCTCAGCAACATGAGATGATCACTTTGTACTCCTCCTTCAGCACAACAGAAACTCAGACTTTTCCACTTAGAGAAACAAAGAAACCTGTTGCTTCTCAGAATGGGACAAAGCCATCTACCTTGGATAAAAAAGATGCTGTGTCACATGTGTTTCATGATCATCCTACTTTGCAGACAACTGAAAAGCCTCCAACTACATCCACTGCCTTTATTCCATTTATAAAACTTGACATTCTTCCCCCTTCCATTTCAAGCACTTCTCCTCCTTCTCTTCATTATTCCATGAAGGAAAGTAATGCCTTTAATCAAGAAAGGTTCCCAGAAGCAAAACTAGTTGAAGCAGATGGTGACAAAATAGTGGTGAGCTCAAGACAGAATGTACACCCTACTCCTTCCTCTAGCCAAAACAGGATTAGCGTACAGTCAAAAGAGGAGCAATTCAAAGAGATGTATAGCAGCAAGTCAAACAACAGTTTGCTGCTAAATCCAAACCTTCCCCATCCACCCGCTGGAGTGATACCAAGCCTAAACCAAAGACTGCCTGCTGTGCCTCCAAAGCATGTTCCGATAAGAGGCACTGTGAAGCCTCCATATATGGTAACACAAGGTCCATTTCGCTATTTTATAACACACCAGCCTCTTCACTACACAAATAAACCAGAGATAACAGCATATGCAGCACATACCATCCATGACAAAAAATCTTTTGCCTCTCAGAAAGAAACAACTACCCCAACACAAGCCTCTCCATTTCACAAAAATCCACTCACTTCAAGCAAGTTTGGTAATCAGGGTCAGAACAGATACAATATTAATTCAAGATTTTTTGGAAATAACTATGTTCCGGATAACAGAGGCACAGCAGGAAGACTACCAAGTCAAGGGACCCCCTATTATCCCAGTTCCAGAATGCCATTCCTTTACAACAGGACAAGGATATTCCCTCACTTAAATATCCGTCCTAAACCAGTGGCCCCTAGTCAACTAGTCCCAAAAGACACAAATAAGAAGAAGGTTTCCCAGGTCTCTCCTACTAGGATTACAGTGCAGAAAGCTACAGCTATTCCAGTGCTTCCAGTGCCACATGCGACAACCACATCACCACCAGCAGTGATTTTGAAGATTACCCCTCCAGCCTTTCTGTCTCAGCACACAAAACCACAAATATCCACTACAGTCCATCCTTTTAAAATTGTCCATCATCATCATCATCAAAAAGTTCCATCTGTGCCTTATGTGGGTGGCATTATGCCACACAATTCAACTGTAATTCAGTCTTCCACTAATTTCAGGATAAGCGGACAAAGACCTAAAATTATCACAAAAGGGTCTCAGAGCATATCCATAATTGCTGAAACAGATGCTTTTATCCCTTGTGACGCAGTAGGGGAACCCAAGCCTTTTATTACTTGGACAAAAGTATCTACAGGTAAGACAGAGAAGAATGTATTCTTCCACACAATTTTTTAATGGGTACAAATAGTCGGGTTGTTGCATAGAAATGCAATATGATTGCAGGAATAGTAGAAAACACTGAAGAATTATTTCTGTCTCATTTAATCATTATAGATAAAATGTGTCTAATTGCGACTAACCATTATAGGTAAAAATAACTTTGCAGTATTTCTTACAGTAAAAAACCCTCTACCAATTAATGAGTTTCTTTTTTGAAGAGGGAAGAGCAGCTGACTGATTATTCACAGCAGTTAGAATTTATGATGACAACACTTTTGAGTATGGGTTTGTTAACATTGCTGCCTTAAATATTGATGTGTGTGTCATCTCCATAAGGAAAAGGAAAAGAGAAATTTTGTAAAGATTTAAGAGGACTCCTAAAACATAAAGCCCTTAAAAGTTCCCACACTGTACAGTCTTGCAAGATAGTATGGTTGGTCCTGAAATAGAAACAAAGACCAATTTGAGCTGTGGGGAGTGTTAGAAGATGTCATGTGGTCCGTCTGAAGTTGTAGTTGGTGTTAAATAAATCTAAAATCTTCCATAAACTTTTCCCAATACAATGATGTATGTCTTCAAAACAAACCCTTTCACTTTTGATTTCTTTCCTTTCTCTCACCTTTCCAGGAGCTCTAATGACAGCCAACACTAGGTTACAAAGGTTTGAAGTCTGGAAAAATGGTACCCTCCTTATCCGAAATGTTCAACTTCAGGATCATGGACAGTATTTGTGCACAGCTCAGAACCTACATGGCGTAGATAAAATGATCATTGTGCTCACGGTTGTAGCTTATCAGCCCAAAATTTTACTATCTCGCTATCGAGATGTCACGGTCTATTTTGGAGAGACCATAGCAATGGAATGCCAGGCTAGTGGGACTCCAAGCCCACATATTTCATGGATTTTCCCAGATAGGAAGATATTGCAGACAGTCACCACCACAGAAGGCAGGATAATGCTTCATGAAAATCGAACCTTGTCTATCAAGCAAGCAACTTTTTCAGACCGAGGAGTTTACAAATGCGTAGCAAGCAATGCTGCAGGAGCTGACAGCATTGCAGTGAGGCTGCACATCGCAGCCTTACCCCCCATCATCCAGCAGGATAAGCAAGAGAACATTTCCGTGCCCCTTGGTAGCAGTATTAACATCCACTGCACTGCCAAAGCAGCACCTTCACCCAGCATCCGTTGGGTGGTCTTTGATGGCATGCAAATCCGACCTTCTCAGTTTATCAATGGGAATTTATTTGTTTTTCCCAATGGAACTCTATATATTCGCAATGTATCCCCCAAGGATAGTGGGACCTATGAGTGCATTGCTGCTAACATGGTGGGAGCTGCCAGGAGAGCAATACAGCTCCATGTGAAGAAGCACGCATCTAATGCTAAGATCACTGGGAGCTCTCCTCAGAGGACAGATGTAACGTATGGCGGCATCCTGCATTTGGACTGTAGTGCTTCTGGTGACCCCTGGCCTAGGATATTATGGAGATTGCCTTCCAAAAGGATGATTGATTCCCTACACAGGTAAATAACTATTTGAGGTGTCACAGCTAAATTACAGTTTAGAGGAACTTAGAGAAAAGACCATTCATATCTGTACAAGTTTCATTCTGGAATTCTGTGAGTTTTGACCCACAGAAGTTTTACACTTCAGTAAAAAATAACACCTTTTGGTATTTATGGTTGTTTAATTGTCAAAAGCACCATTAAAGACATTGAATGTAACAAAGTAGAATTGGTTGGTTACAGGTGAGTAGAATTATTTTTTTCCATTTGCTTTTTGGTGAAGAATAGCTTCAACATTTCAGGCCATCTAATTAACAATAGCAAGTATTTTTCATTTTTTCAGTATTGTTGAGTTGTTTATTTTTTCCCCCAGGTCTCACTCAATAATTAGTACCTAAAATATGATTTTGCAGCTCATGTTATGTTTTAATTTCTTTACAGTAGCTTGGAGACTAGAATCAAAGTATTCAGCAACGGGACTTTGATTGTCCATTCAGTTACAGATAAAGATGCAGGAGACTATTTGTGCGTGGCCCGCAATAAGATTGGGGATGACTACGTGGTCCTCAAAGTGAATGTGATGATGAAACCAGCGAAAATAGAACATAAGAATGAGAATAACCACAAGGTCAAGTACGGAGGGGACCTGAAAGTTGACTGTGTAGCTACAGGTCTGCCAAATCCTGAGATCTCCTGGGGTCTCCCAGACGGCAGCATGATCAATACCTTCATGCAGTCAGATGACAGTGGCAGCCGGACAAAGCGATACGTGGTCTTCAATAATGGAACCCTGTATTTCAATGATGTTGGACTGAGAGAGGAAGGGGACTACACCTGCTATGCTGAGAACCAGATTGGGAAGGATGAAATGAAAGTGCGGGTCAAAGTAGTGGCCGAGCCAGCAACTATCAGGAACAAGACATATGCCATTATTAATGTACCCTATGGTGATGTTGTCACAGTAGCATGTGAAGCCAAAGGAGAACCCACTCCCAAAGTGACCTGGCTCTCACCAACCAACAGGCCTATTCCTGCCCTCTCTGACAAATACCAGGTATACAGGGATGGCACCCTCCTCATCCAAAAGGCCCAAAGATCTGACAGCGGTAACTATACTTGTGTAGTGCGGAACAGTGCTGGAGAAGATCGAAAAGTCGTCTGGATCCATGTTAACGTTCAACCTCCCAGAATCAATGGGCATCTCAGTGCAATAACATCTGTGAGAGAGACAGCCATCAGGGACAGCCGGAAACTTATTGACTGCAAAGCTGAAGGCATCCCTGCTCCACGGGTCTTGTGGGCTTTTCCAGAAGGAGTAATCCTGCCAGCTCCCTACTATGGGAACAGAATCACTGTGCATCACAATGGTACGTTGGACATCAGAGGGGTGAGGCAGACAGATGCGGTGCAGCTCATATGCATCGGACGTAACGAGGGGGGAGAAGCGAGACTGATAGTGCAGCTCCTCATCACAGACCATTTGGAGAAACCCTCCTTCAGGGACCCTGTCAATGAAAGGATCACTGCCATTGCTGGGCACAGCATCAATCTGAACTGCTCAGTCCAGGGGAACCCCAAGCCCAGCACAAGCTGGATCCTTCCCAACGGCACTGAAGTGCTGAGTGGCAGCCGTCTGCACCGGTTTTACCATAAGAGGGATGGGATCTTACACATCAGCAGCCTCTCTGCTGGGGATGCTGGGACTTACCGCTGTACAGCCAGAAACCCAGGAGGCTATGTGGAACGGGTAGTGTTCCTGAAGGTGGGACTCAGGCCAGAAATCAGCAACCAGTACAACAACCTGGTGAGCATCATCAATGGGGAAACGCTGCAGCTCCATTGCGTCACCCAGCCAAACCAGCGGGCGCACATCTCCTGGACATTGCCCAATGGAATGGTCCTGGATGCCCCCCAAGCTGTGGGTCGCTTTTCCCTGCTGGAGAATGGCTCACTGACAGTGCGCGAGGCTTCTGTATTTGACAGGGGCACTTACCTTTGCAAGGTGTCAACAGATTATGGCACTTCTGTTATGAATGTGCCTGTCATTGTGATAGCCTATCCTCCCCGGATCACCAGCGAGCCAGCTCCCGTCATCTATGCCAGGCCTGGAAATTCAGTAAAACTGAACTGCATGGCCATTGGAATTCCTAAAGCAGAAATAACTTGGGAGCTTCCAGACAAATCACATCTGACAACAGGAGCTCAATCCCGTCTGTATGGAAATAAATTCCTCCACCCTCAGGGGTCATTAGTCATCCAGCAGTCTACTCAAAGGGATGCAGGCTTCTATAAATGCACTGCTAAAAATATACTAGGCAGTGATTCGAAAACAACCTACATACACATATTCTAACACTAAAACAAATGCCTTTGGCTGGACGCTAGTGTTCAAGTCACTGCCAAGCGAGTCCAACAAGGAAAGTACTGCTTGCAACAAAGCCAAGAAGGCTGAGGGCAGAAAAAAAAAAAGTAATTAATCCTATTTTCATGCCAAGTGCGTTGCTTTTCTGCTCAACATGGTAGTAGGTCCCTGCAAATGAGGAGATTAACACATTGGAAAAGGTCTTTAAATCGTTAAAACAGTGTAGTATTGTTTTTCATGCTATCCAATAGCATCTGAGACCTGAAGTACTCTATTCTTGTCAATAGTCCAAAGCTATTCCTTCTTTTAACAAGCACCTTAAAAGTACCAAAGAAGTATTAAGTGTTAATAAATGAGCTGCAGTGATAGAAGTGCTTTAGCAAATCATAATTTTCTTTATACCTGCAGCGCTTTTACATAATCTATCCTTATAGAATATGATTACTAACCTTTCTGTTCATTCTATCAGCTCTTCAAAAATCAAAGACTAACTTAGCAAATAAGAGTGATCTATTTTAATAAAAATACATGCAGACGTTAGTTACCTTAACATATGAACAAACCTTTTCCAGCTACTAAGGACACTACAGTCAAATCATTCATTATATATTTTATATATATTTTTAAATCAGACTATGAGACTGGAAAGAGTAACAATGAACTTGGTCTCATTTTATAAATTATTGGTCTTTACAAGACTCTGATACATTACAGTGTTTTATAATATTAAGGTCAATATATTGTACATTTTATAATAAAAAATATTTTCAAAACATGTATTCACTGTGGTTTTCATTTTCTTTTGAGAATATAGGGAGTTCCAAACACTGAGAGTACGATGTTAGGTCAAAACCAGAGGTCATTTAGTGTTATACATACTCTTTAGCTTTCTAAACATGATTTCCTAATAAAAATTTAACACTTCTGTTGTGTGTATTTCAGGATACATTTACAAGTTCAATACTTTTTCTGCAAACAAGGATGTTTTATTGGATAATGTACATAATTTTCATATATGTCAATTATGCTATTTAAATAATTGCTACAAGATGCTGAATATGCCCAGGTTTCAACAAACTCCAATCATAATTTTGCACATGTTAATTCACCTTTAAACATATGGATTCTCTGAGTTATTCTTGAATTCTTAAAGTTCTGATTGTTCATGAAACTTTTTCTCATGTTTTATAATATGATGAAACTAGAAGCTTTATTTTAATTTTCTCTATTGATTAAAACATGGCAGAAAGTAATATAAAGTGTTTTTTCTAATATTTAAACTTTTTAAAAACTGTAAACAAAAAATTCCTAACCCCACAAATGTATCCAATTTAGGAAAATTTTAAGCTGTTGCAAAATGTTTATCATGTTGAACAGAACTGAACTACTTGAAGTAAAACATATTTGATTAGAACAAGGATGTTGAATTAAATAAGGACATTGCTGAAGATACAAGAGGCATAATTTATGTGGTAGAATATTTTATAAAAGTTACTTTTTAAAAAGGTGGTGCAGGCTAAAATGTTGTGGGTTTCACACAAACATTTATTAAAAATGCAGTTATGTTACTGACCTAATTAAATATAGCACTTAATTATGTCTTAGTTTCTCTTTTATGGTTTCAACTCTTGGGCCCTAAATCAGCAAATCAGTGCATAAGGTGGAATATTTGCCTAAATACCTAGAAGGGATGTAGCTGCTTGTTAGAGTAGTTAATGAAGAAAGGAACAAGTGTTCAAGATTAACTAGATTGTTCATGTGATCTTTTCTAATCTGTGTATTTTTCGTACACAAGTCACAGAGTAGATGTGTCTTTAGTTCATTTACTTAATTTTAGCAATTTTTTGTGTTATAGTAGTTCTTGGAAAAAGGTGATACAATTTTTCTAAAAAATAATACATCCTAGAAAAGAGTCTGAAGTTAGCATTTTAGCATTGGAGTAGGAGTCAAGCACCTTTATTCATTCGTCTGTCCAGTCTTCAGCTAACACTTATGTGAATTTAGAGACATTCTTGGATGCTAAAAGACTTCTATATATTTCCACTAAGCAGAGTTTTTTAATGTTAAGGGAAGAAAACAGAATCCAAAATAAAACGTTTGATCTGTTGGGATCAAACAAAGCATCTGATAATGTTTTATTCATCAATCCAGAATTTCCACTGCTGCCAGTGGAAGTTTTGGAAGCACCAGAAATGAAAGATTTGGCTCAAAACCTTTTCTTAAGTCAAGACTTGAATAGTTGCAAAATTTCCTCAAAATTGGACTTCACATCTTTTCATGTGTTATAATTTCCATGACATTTGCCTTTATCCCTTTTATGAAAGCATACTCCAAAACAGAGACCTATAAAATATTATTCTCTTCCAAAATAAATGTAAGTCCAGCTTAACAAACATCATACTAGCACTTCTTAAACTAAAGTAATGTTTGGCCATATGTCCTATCTGTCTTACATTCTTTTTCTGCTGAGGTACCAGTTGTCCAGGATATCCATCTTGAGTTCCTTTTGTATAAATAAAGAAGTTCATGAAGAATTCAAGTCTGTCCCAGGACTTCTATTCTTAGGCCTGAATCTGCATGTCACTCCATGTGCTGAATCATCCATCAAATGCAAGCAGTCATAGGACTGTGAATTTAAATCATAACTTCTTCCTTTATGTCTATGTAATTATCTGGAAGTTGTGTTGAATAAATCGATGACAAATTTGCATTACTTCAAGGACACAACACTTCATTTTTTTTGAAGAAGTCTTCATTCATCTTTAAGACCAAGCAGGAGCCATGCATTCAAAGACAATGGAGCTTGTTCCTTTTCTGATTTTGAGAGGTGCTGGCAAATGAGGTGCTTGCTCTTGGTTTGAGAAGGTTTCACAATTTTTACTTGATCAATCAAAGCAAGTCCTGGATAGTTGCCCTGGAAAGAAAAACTTGCCATTCCTTGCTTGTTGCTTTGAAAATGGAGAAAAAATATTTGTTTGACATCTTTTTTGGAGAAACAGTGTAAGAAGATGTCTCCTTACAGTTGCGTAGATTGCAAGTAACTGGAGTTGTATATACTTTTTTTTCTTTGTCCTTCACAAAAAGAGTGTCACTGTGACCATAACCCTAATACAACTAACAACTAATAACAAAAAAGGGGATAGGAATATAGGCCAGAAAAGCAAAAACCAGGAAATTACACAAGGTATTCATGTCATCAAGATCTGATAAATTCCTAAAACACTAGCCAGTTCACTTACACACTTCAGTGATTATCTTCAAAAGCTCATGAATGACAATTGGTGTAGAAGACTGAAAAAATACTAAGCCTGTAATTGAGGAAACATAAACCAGCCAAACACTGGTATCAAGAGATCTACTTTGTTTAATGTGTTGTCCATATATTTGACCACAACTTATCTTGGAAATCTCATGGAGGGATTTCTAGAAGCAGCTATGTTGCAGGATCTCTTTATCATTCAAAGATCTTAGTTTACAAAGGCATCTCACACCACATCATTCACAGGGTTGCACATGGCAGAAATAAGGAACTGCAAGGACTTTCAGTGTTTGTTTTACCCAACCTGGGTTTTATTTATCCATATGTTTTCAAATACGCGTTCACAATCTATCAGTGTAGCCAGCTAACACAAAAATATCCTAAAAGCTGTACAAACATATGTATAGTTTGTACTCTCATTCCCTCTCTTCTGTTGTTTTCAACATGACCATAGTGTATTCTGAATGACGAAATGCAGTGTAAGTCCTTGCAGAGAACAATTAACGTTCCATTAATCATTCCTGAAACATGTTTCCTGAAAAAGATAATAAGGCAGAAGCTATTGCAGACAGTGGGGAAACACAAGTGGATCATGGAGGATTATGATTTTGTGGTAGAAATAGTGGCTTGTTGGAGTTGTTGCCATTTCTTGTTCTATAAAGTTGAAGATTGGTTTGTGTGCCCTTAAGACTGGTGTAATTTTTGCAGCTATTCCTGTTGGCCTAACAAAAGGTATTCTTTTTCACTGCAAAACTTTTGTAAACTTTGATAAATATCTGGGTTAGAACCTCACCTGCCATAAATTGACTGAGCCTGGCTGAAGAGCCACTCAAAATATTCATCTGTTCTGCGTGAATGCCCAGCTCTTTCTTTGGAAGGAAGTTGATTCGAGCGAGGTGATGTAATAGAGAGTGAGGCAGTGCAGTCGGTAGAGAGACAGTCCGGCAGTAATTGAGGACATTCACGGAGGGGGTGGTGAGGCACTGGAACAGGTTGCCCAGAGAAGTGGTGGGTGCCCCACCCCTGGCTGTCTTCAAGGCCAGGCTGGATGAGGCTTTGATCAACCTGGTCTAGTGGAGGATGTCCCTGCCCATGGCAGGGGGGTTGGAACTAGATGGTCTTTAAGGTCCCTTCCAACCGAAACTGTTGTATGATTCTATGATTCCTATTTTTCAGCAGTCTCTTGCATGTGGGAAGTTCTGACCACCTACCAATTCTTCCTTTTGAATAAGCAAACTGTTCTTTGCCTAGGAGCTAGACCTCTCATATTTCTTTCCTCCCCATAAGTAAAACCCACTGTTACTCTTCATATGATGAGAGTGATGCATCTGACACCTGGGGTGATGTGACAGGGAAGATGCTCTGGCACCAGAGTGCAGATGTTATGACACTGGGCTGCAGCTGTGTACCACCTACTCAGCACTTGTTGGAGTGTGTGGCCTCCACAAAGGGAAATGTGTGTGGCAGCAGTGCTGCAGTATGGCTTCTTTCCTGCGCTGTGACCCCATTCGTCAAGCACAGCTGGCCATAATATCAAAGAATTCACAGACTGGCCATGTCCAACGTACCAGATCACCAAGTGGGAAAGAGGCCTAAATACCTGATGTCTCCCAGCTGCCAGGGACCAGAAATGGCAGCCAGCAGTGTGAGTCTTGACAGGTGTGGGAGTAGCATGACATGAGATACATAGTCAGATAATAAAATTCAAAGAATAAGTGGTGCCGTCACACCTAATTAGTGGTGTTCTGTATCACTCAAAGTACACCTGACATCATATGCATATTTCACAACTCTTGAATTAACAACACATGCATGGGCTTCATGGTTACCTTCACTCTCAGTGTTAGTTAAAAAATCAATAAGACCCTGACTCAAAACTAGAGTTTTTTCCCTTGTTTCTACTACAAATAATCAATGGACTAAGCCACTATACTTACCTACAAAGAACTGCTGTGTGCTTTTATGAGCTTCTCTGGAACATTATGATAACAGACCAAATGAGCAACATTTTCATAAATGCTTATTTACTAACCTGTGGAAGAGGCCTGATCTGAAGGATGACAAACAGTTGCAGCTGCTATAGAGCTAGCAAGAAAACCATCCCACTGAAATCAATGGGAATGTACTTGGACTCCAAATTTTCTATAAAAAGAAATCCCTAACAGTTTCTTAACTGTTTTTTTGTTTCGTTTTGTCTTTTTAATAAAGTGGGCCTGAAAATCTTAAGAAAATTGAAAATCTGAGTATTTTAAAAGCAAAGGAAAAATATAGCAATTGGGACTTGGATATTTAATACAAGGGACCTTTCTTATATAAAATGGAGTTTGACATTAATTGTATTCTTTTAAAAAGCTAACACCTCACCTTGCCAAAGGTACTTCACACTATGTAGGACAGGTACTAGTCTATTCGGTTGTTTTTAAAAATCCTGATAATATCTTGTGTAAAATCTGAGTAGAAGTCTTACTAGGCAGTCATAGTGACAAAATTACCATGTTGTTATTACAGTTATTACATGGAAAGTGTATATATACATAGTTATTAAAATATATAACAGGCATGTTATCATAATGCATTATAGATAAAGTATTGTGACCTGCAACCCTGATATAATTAAAAGGTATTTCTAATCATCTTTAGGTCTCATGTGTAACACAATATGGGGTGTGTGGGGGCAAAAAGATTGCATACAGTGCAGCCAGGCATGGTGAGGTGAGCTGATTGACTAGGTTGCTGCTACAAAAAAACCCCACACACTCTGCTTTCCCTGTTCCAGCAGTAAATTTTCCCTAGATCCCTTACACCAGCTCTGTTTTTGTGGGATCCCTCTCATTCAATTCATCTCACTAATTTGCTAAAAAGCTATTGGGGGGGGGGGGGGGAGGGGGGGGGGGGGTGTTTAAGGACGGAGTGTATGGTTTTTCAGCCTCGTTAGGGAGCTGAATTGGCTCATCCAAGTAACAAGTGAAAGGCCTACAGGTGAGAAAGGAAATGTGCAATGATCTGGAATGAGGTGAGGGGAAGCAGGAGCACCTCTTCCAGCAGCAGTAAACTGTTAAGCTTCCCTGACATTTCATCTAACTTTGCCCTGTGAGTAAATGGCTAAAAATTCTTTTAGAATATAATGACATTTTTGTATTATACCTAAACTCTTCAATATACATGAGTTTGTATAGTCTTTTGAATGCTTTCCTGAAACGTACGTAAGTCTATGTTTATAACTATAGGTCTTGATGCTGACCAGACAGATGGAGGAGTCAGTGACCCACATCAGAGCTAACCTGAGCAGGTTCAGGCCTGTGCTGTGCTGCACATCCAGGGTGGCGTTCAGACCTACCTTGTGTTGCTCACATCCCTTCACCCAAGGATAAACTTGGCCAGTAATTATAACAGAGGAGCCTGGAGGCAGCTCCCACTTGGTACCAGCAATTACGGCACCTGCACGGCTTTGCCTTTATCTAACTGTGCAGCAACAAGTTTACATGTGAGTATCTTCTTTCTTTGACAGTAGAAATAATGAATAGAGTTGTTTTTTTCTGTTTTAAATAGCTCAGATGACCAAATTGGGGTGACTCTACCATGGATGGACTCTGCACAGTGTGCTGTGCCCTGATTAGAGGCCAATCTGGTACTGCACAACTCTGGGTTTCCAGCACCTGAGGGGAGGCAAGGTTATCTATACCACCATCTCTTTCTTTATAGCGCTAACTTTAATAAAGGCCATTTTAAGCAATACTTTACAGAGTGCCTTTCTTACTGGGATCATAACGAACCAGTACCTCCTGGTGCAAGGCAGAGTGTATTCTTTTCTGCTGATAGCATGAATGCTCTGCAGTCTAATAATCACTTTAGTGAAGGAGAGTTATCTTTATAAAAGGCAGAGCTGATAAGAAAGAGAATATCAAATTATCTTTTATGATAGTTTTCATTGTTTTCACAAACTTAATTGCACATTCTCTAGATTATAAAGGAGGAACACTTTGAACAGAATTTGTAGCAGCTTTCTAAGGCCAGAAGAATTTACACAGATTTTCCCCTGTATTCTGGATGATTGAAGACTTGCCCTCAAGCAGATCATACATCCTAGCTTTTCTCATAACCTTGCACACCAAAAGAAACATTAAACTATACCCTAGTCACCTCAGCCCATTGAACAGACAATTATGCTTAATAATGGCCATGAAACTAACAATCATGAGAAAAGAAAGCGTCTCAAGAAAATTCCTTTTTCCCTCATTAATGAACATTTTGTGTACCCTGGGAAGCACTGTAAGACACACACACAACAAAGGTTTGCTTGGCCCCATGAACTTATGCTGTATGTCATGCTGTTCCCTCAATTATAGTTTTTTAACCCATACAAATGTTTTTTACTGTGTGGAGAGAAAGTCATGTGAAGGGTTAAATGGAGAGGAGACATAAGGTGAGAATTCACCACATGACTCCACAGTATCAAAGTTATCCACAATAAAATGTTTAGGGGACTGAGTTCTGAGTTTTCTTCACTGTGACCATTTTTTGGTATTTCAGACTTCATTTTGAATGTCTTTGTGCTATGTGGTGCCAAGCCTTTAAAACAAAATGTATCCTGTTATGGTTTCCTCTTACAGCTTCAGTTCCATTCTTAAACTGCTGGACAACATTTAAGAGTTTTCATCTTATCCAGTTCAACTTTTAGAAAAGAACTATTATTAGAATAAAAATAGTCATGGTGATTCATGCAACAGTGAATCTGAGGGAGATTCCCAGCTCATAAAAAAACCAAACCAAATGAGAAACAGACTCTTTTTGCATAATCGCACACAGAAAATGCTGAAAGGCTTAATGTTTGTTAGTTAAGGGGATTAGAATACTTCTTTCTTTTCTCTCTGATTAACATCACATAAAACAGGGTAACACATTTATATATAACATACAAAAATATAGGAGGAAGCAAAAGTACTTGATCATGGGAGACTTATTCAGCAAAGATTGGCTGGAGCCCTTCCTCATTAGAGGTTTCTTCATACCAGTTGACGTAGCCCATCAGCCAAATTCAATTACTGAAAACTAGAATTGTGCTTCCTGACACTGTATGGATTTCCACCAAACTGAGGAAAACAAAATTTAGCAGTGATTAGAGATGTCAGACCATTCCTGAGAGGAAAATATAGCTCAGAGTAATTTCTTATGTTGAGTCATACAGTCATGTCCTAGCTTTTGCCCTCCTTGTTGTGACCTTTCTGTAAAATTCAGCTGAAGTTGATAAACCTAAATATGCAGAAAAATATTACTAGATATAGGCTGAAATCTGAAAACTTGGTCCTTGGTACAGGAAAACAAAATGGCTAAGGTCTGTCTCCCATTCAACGAGTTCCAAATGGATTGTGACATCCCCATCATTACAGATGTTCTGTGAGTCTATGTGTCCTTGCAAAAATAAAAGAGGTGTGAAGCTGTTGCTTATGACCAGTTTCTAATAGCCTGGGTCATAGTGACTTACTCCCAAGGTGATCCAATGTCATACTCACCATTGCTGTCTGTATCATTACCTGCTTTCAGTCTTGCCCTAGACCAAATGCCCAGATAGAAACCTCAGGATAAAGCCATTATATCAATTTAATTATAAATTAAGGGTAAGATTCTTCACTTATATCTGTTTTCTCCAGGGGTGCAGATCCTGGTATGATTGTGTACCTGTGTTTGTATGACCATCTCTCTTTTTTTTAAATAGTTATGTGTGTGTGTGTGTCTTTCTGCATGTCTATATTTTATGTGTTTTTATACGTACATTCTCTTTTTATATACATGTATATATAGATGTTCATACATACATTTTTGTTTATGTACACTCTGCCCTTTCTGTGTGGATAGATGAGAAAGAAAAAATTGTAGAGATACACTGAAGAAATTAAAATAAAGTGTGTCTAATCTTATTTAACCTGATAAGAAAAAACGTGTCTTTTTCCTGGACTGCAAAGCATGAAATACTGTGCAGTCCTGCAGAATGAAATCTAGGATTTAAGGAAGACCAGCCAGTGCTCCAACATGCTGGAATACAACACTTGCCTCAGGCTAGTTGAGGGACAATGTCCAATGAGTTTGGCAAAGGAGTATCTTCCAGCACATCTTTCAATAGCCTCTCTATTCCTCTCAGACAGCATGAGATTCTTTGGAAATTGATGAGCCAGATGCTACAGTGAAACAGCAAATTTTCCAATGCCTTGATCATCTCAGGAAAACTCTCAGCTCTGAAAGACTTTAACCTTATATCTGACAGCACAATTCAGAGAAGACACTAGCAGTAGCTAGCAATAACTACTTGAATAAGATTTATAATCTACATTAAAAAAAAATCCACCTTGATTTCCATTGGCTTAATAAGAATACAAATGACCTGGGAATTATCATACTGTATATTTTAAAATATATATTTTAAAAGGTACTCATGATTTTTTTAATTGATTTTTTTCTGGGTATTGCTGCATCATTCTTAAAAATGCAAAGCTCCCCATTTTCAAGACTGCCAAAATCTGTATCTAGCACAGCAAGAGAGAAACAGTGTCTTTTGAACTCAAGCATGCTTGACTGATGGTAGCTATTTTTACAGCACTTCCTATTTAACCTTTCCTTCTACTTTTGTACTAATCTGCAAGACATGCTAAGAAAGATAATAAGCAAGATTATAAGATACAACAGGCAAGACATTCAAAAATCATTAAATGAATTATTGATGTTATAACAGGTTGATAGAGAATAGAGGCAAGTGAATAAATACTGCTTTGTTTTGTGTTGGTGTAATCAAGTTGCCTTTGGTGAGATTAGATGGTTGAAAATTAGGAAAGATTTTAGCCGGTGGTCTCAACTGACACATAAATATGGCACTTTCAAACCTTGGCAATGACTTTTCAGTGAAGAAAAATGAAGAGGGTAACAAAACCTAAGGTTTCTCAGATAGAAGGTAGCAAGGTACTTTTTTATTTTTTTGAGGGTTTTTTTTTTGTTATGATTATTATAACACTGAGACTATCCTCCTAGGTTTTAGGTCAGGAAACATATAAAACAGTCATTATGTTTGGCACTCATTTTTAAATCACAGGACAGTAGCTGGCAGATCTTTGTGTAAGAACAGTACACTAAAAACAAGCACTGTAGATGATGGAAATAATTATAAGAAAAAGAGAACCGAACAGAGAAGGTGAACAAAAACAGCACCAGAAACCAATGGATTGTTTAAGTCAAGTTAAACTTTGAAAGATTTATTTGCACAGTAGTTCAAAAGTTAACTGCTTAAACTGTCTGAACTTGGTAGTGTGTGATTATTTGATGTGTTTATTAGGTTAGAAAAACACTCAGTGAGTCTTATTTCTACATTAGCTGCATAAAGACCCTGAAAATGTTTAAGTATGAAACCATCAACTAATTAATCCAGTAACTGCGAATGCAATCCTTTGCATTTTGGGGGGGCAGGGGTGGTGGATTGTGTTATAAGCACAGCAAGCAGTAACATTTAAATTAAGATTGCCTAACTCAATGGAAACACTGAAAGCCTCAGTTTGCAGATATTTATAACTTTGCTAAACTAATTGTTTTGTTTGAAATTTTCCATGCTTGTCCTTTGTTACTGATTCAGGATTTATGTTTTTGTTTTGTTTCTTTGTAATCCTTAACGCGTACTGCTGAAAATGGCTCATATGTTTCCAAAAATGAAGTTACGGAAAATAATTCTGCCAATATTGCAAACCTTTTCCAACTATTTCATTGAAGCGTTTGGTGAAGACTATGATGTTCGGAAGAATATAATTCTAGGATCAAAGAGGGGTGTGTGTTCTGTTTTACATCTCAATCTCAGTTGGCTCCTTCTTAATCCAAGTGATGTGTATAAGGGTAAAAAAACACATTGGCTAATATGACTCCCAGCAAGAAAATGTTGTGAACTAAATTCTCAGTGGTGCCCCCACACCCTGTAAGGATTCCAGATTACAACTTGGGGAACAAGAACCTAAAATTAAGTTGCCACATGTGCAGATGTTCAGCATCTTTCAGGATAGGCTGGGCCTCTTCACTGTCCCACATAAACCTCAGGTTAAATTGAATAATGATTTCATCTGCTTACAAAATACGGCAAACTGAAAATGCTGAACTAGATTATAAGGAAAGAAAAAAACAAAACCAAAACCCAAACAATATCCAACAGCAAAGTCCACATGGGAAATCAACATGAACCCATGATATCACAGGAATGCAGCTTTAATATTGTTTGACTTTGATGAATGCAGTTCTATTGAAATCAACATCTAGTACATTGCTGGTCAAGAGGTCACCATGTAAAAGTATCAAGCAAATATTTAAGTAAAACTTAAAGATACATAAGTATCAGAAGACTATAACCTTCCAGAAAGTGTCCCACATCAAAGTGGGAATGAAGATAAATGTTATTAAATAATTGTATTTAAAAATATTCTGGGAACCTCAACCTGGGATAGCAAAAAGATGAAATGGAGGCCTCAGGTCCCATATAGTGTGCTAATTAATCATAAACCCATATTGTCATGTTGTAAAATTATGGGTAAGCATTATATGCCTAGAGAGCTTACTAATTTATCAGACATTAGAGAAATAATTAACCTGTCAGAATAGCCCTTTTAGATGATACTATGACTCCTTTCAGGAAAATGCAACCAAATACATGGCAATCAAGATCTTTCCTGTCTGCCCCAGTTTTATTTCCAGTGTGACTGAGGGCTGGGAAATGAAGTAGACCTGCTAGAGTGATCAAATCCCTCCTGCTTTATTACACAATGTGCAATTGCAGAAAAAATGTATTGTCTAGACTTACCTGCTGGGATTCACTGCAGAGAAAGCCAAGGTACCAGTCCCCTGGTCTTCAAGTTCAGACATCTGTTGGAGCATGCCAGGGATCTATGCAAGCTCACATGCTCATGCCTCCATTCTATAAAAAAACCCAAACCACCTTGAATATGGAACTGAAAGGTGGCTGACAAGCTAGTATCTTGCTTCAATATGAATAGAGTGTACTGGGAATTGGAACACTTCCTGAACTCAATAATGTATATAAATATGTTCATTGTCACACGGCTAAGAAGAAAATATTGTTGCTTTAGAAACTTCCTAGGTTTGTTCTTTTTTTTTTCTTTCATGATCTAAGACAGAGTCTGCTTTGCTGAGAGACAAACACAGTAGGGCAGGAAGGATATCTGCTTCAAAAGATGATGTTTACTAGGTGATGAATACAGTAGTAGCCATACATTTGATTTCCTCTTTTCTCAGCATTGTCTGCAGTGAAATCTAACTAGAATTTAGCTGTCATTTACCTAAAGTGTAAAAGATGCCCACATCAATATCTAAATAAGCAGATGGGCATATCAGATAAACTGAAAAAAATATCATTACATGACTGTGTCCTTATTCTTTGTGTGCTTTACATAGTGGCATTGAATCAAAATGAAGTGAGATGTCAGTGCAAAGAACTCTGTATGAAAGAAAAAACTACACATTTCACTTTGTTTAAAGATTCTTTGGTGTAAGAGATGTATTACATGTATTTACCAAAATAAAGCAGCTCTAAAACAGTATTTGCTAGCAATAAGAACAAAGTTGGAAAATAACTCATGAGTGTATTATCAGAGTACATAAGTAATCACTGCCTTTGATTTTCTTTTCTTTTTTATTCCTAATTCAGACTCCTTATTTAGTTGTGATATTGTTAGTGCTTCCTGCTTATTATTCCTCACCATATTGCATTCCCCTGTGTTTGAAAATCTGCTTCTGCAAGGCAGTAACTATATAAACTGGGTTTCTTTGTGAAATCTGCTTTTTGTGTTTTTTCACTGGAAGGAGTTAAAAAGATTAGGGATAGCTTGTATTCCAATCACTGTGTACTAGATTCAGTCTGTATATCAATTTGAGACTCTGTTTTAAACAAATAAAAAACAGAATTTCTTTCTGTCCTGCATTACTATTGTTCAGTTAAAAAAAAAAAAAAAGGTAACTTCAATCACAGTGGAGCTGCTCAGTGTTCCCCTTGTAGGAATTCTTTCTTCAACTGTGTTCTGATGCAGTTCAAATCTGGGTGCCTACACATGTCTCCTCATTGTTCATTCTTTCTTTTCACTTTGGGATATTTTTACCATGCTTCAAAGATTAACCTAAGTAGTGGTTCTTAAACTGCTATGGCTTTAAAAATGTGTTAACATATATCTTGCAACACAGGACTCTTTCCAACCTTACTTTCTTTAGTCTTTTGCATTTCTACAATTTAGGGTTTCCTGTCTCCACAGTCAGTCAAATTATGCTTTTGCTGGGATGCTTTATGACATATTTCTAATGTGGATCTTCAGTTTGGTATCTTAGCCACACAGTAATAATATTCTGCTGAATGTGACAGTAATTCATGAATTTGGGCTTGCATTCTGACCAACTGCTTTAAAAAGAATACTCAGTAAAAGAAATATTGCTGACAGGGCTCTTAATGCAGGCCACTTGTATTTCCTTTGAGGTCTTAGTGTCTTCAGGACTCAAATGTAATTGACCAGTTTGCCATCCATGAGACCATACTAGACACAGGCAGGCAGAGGTTGAAATGACATGACGTTGCTCTCAAAGTACGGTTTCACTTGGATACTTGAATGATGCATTCCTCTGTATTATATAGCTTCCTAAGCATTCTTCACCTTAGCAGTCCAGCCCTGCTGTCAGCAATTATAAAGTATTTCTTATTTTATATGCTGTGGACTTCTCTGTGCTCATCCTCCATCTATTTTCACTTGAAAGAATCCTTGGAGATTTCATTTAAACTTGTTTTGGTTTAACCTACTATATCTGCTGAATCTGGCATCACATTCCATAGCTGGTGGTTTTGTTTATTGCCGTACGAATATCCATGACACTATATGTCAAGGTGAGTGATGTATTTTTTTTTACAAAATCTTTTTCTCCTTTCACAATATAGGAAAGATTTTTCAATAATGAGTATAGTCATTCATATGTTTTCCTCTGCTAAGAACAAGAGTGGATTATATAAAAACATATTAGGGTTTAAACTGCTACCACACCATACGAAACTGGAACATGTGTTGTGCAGTCACTTTCTGCAGTTGTCTGTGCTTTTTCCCTTCTAGCTACAGGTAAAATTTTCAGGTTATTGTCCTTGGTAAATAAGTTCCAGTTATTGACTCATAATTTCATGTAGGTGACTAGTTAACTGTTATCAAAGAGTACCCACGCACTTAAGTGCTTTGCTGGATTGGGGCCTTAGGCATTTTTTTGAGTCATCTGCCAGGACTGTTTAGTACACTGAGATGTGATAGCCTTCCTAGCCTCAGTTATCCTTTCCTGACTTGGAAAAAAACCCTCCCTTTCCAGCTTTTCTTGGCAGAGAGTCAAACTTTTTGTTTGTTAGCTCTGTGAATCTCTCACAGGAAAACTAATGCACTCCACAGAACTTTTTTGCTTGGTTTGTGTCAGGTTTTGTTATCACTGTTTTACCAATTAATCAGTCCAATAGTTTTAACAAGCCTGCAATACTTTGTTTAGCTTTTTTTGCCCTATCACTCTGAAAGAAAAAGCAGATTTAATTAAGGAAATCAGACACTTTTTATTAAAAAGAAAAATAAAATATAAGGTAAACCCAGGTAAATACAGAGGTAGCTTAATTCTTAATGAACTGATATAGCTTTACTTATAAAGGCAAACATTCTCATACCTGCAAATTTGAACTATGGACAGATTTAGCACAAAGCTCTGACTCATATTTTACATTACTTCAGGGCTAGGCTGAAAAATTTGATACCAAAATCCATATCTGATTTGTGTTTGAGGATCCATTTTTTCCTAGTTGACAGCAATTCTGCCCAGAGATAACTCAGCTTGAGCAATGGTGTGCAGTTGCATTTGCTCTCAATCTTAATCCCAAGGTAAAACCCAGTGTACTTGCTCTAAGGACAGATATTCATTGATGTCTACACAAATTTTAAGAAATAGTGAAAAATAGTTAAACATGGTATTTGTGCATCTGTCATCCATCCTGTCCCTCTCTCCTTCTACTCCCACAACAAAATATCTGTAATCAATATTTTCATGGAGGGACCGCATCTCTCAAATATGATGCTTTGTTCAGGTGCCCTCGCTTCCAAAAGAGGATTAAAACTGTACCTTACAGAAGTATTCTAACTTAGGCCTGCTAGGAAAGGGTGACTTTCTGTATCCCTCTTATAGCTACTCCAAATCAAAAAAGATACTTATGAAAACACAGATAGAGCAGGTCTAAATCCTATATCCTATACCCCATACCACTCTCCATTTTCAACTGGACGTTTCTCCTATGGGGAGCTTTTTATTTAGCATCTTGATCCTCTGATGGTGAGATGACGGATAACATCTATCCTTATACATATTCTTCATCAGTTTATATATCATTTTCATAGAATCATAGAATGGTTTGGGTTGGAAGGGACCTTAAAGATCATCTAGTTCCAACCCCCCTGCCATAGGCAGGGACACCCTCCACTAGACCAGGTTGCTCAAAGCCTCATCCAGCCTGGCCTTGAAGACAGTCAGGGAGGGGGCAGCCACAACTTCTCTGGGCAACCTGTTCCAGTGCCTCACCGCCCTCTCCATGAAGAATTTCTTCCTGATATCTAATCTAAATCTCCCTGCTTTCAATTTAAACCCATTACCCCTTGTCCTGTCACTACAGGCCCTTGTATAAAGTCCCCCACCCAGCTTCCTTGTAGGCCCCTTCAGGTACAGGAAGGCTGCAATAAGGTCTCCCCAGAGCCTTCCCTTCTCCAGGCTGAACAAGCCCAACTCTCAGCCTGTCCCCATAGCAGAGGTGCTCCAGCCCTCTGATCATCTTCATGGCCTTCTCTGGACTCTCTCCAACTGGTCTATATCCTTCCTATGTTGAGGGTCCCACAGCTGGACGCAGCACTCTAGGTGTGGTCTCACAAGAGCAGAGTAGAGGGGGGAGAATCACCTCCCTTGACCTGCTGGCCACACTTCTCTCGATACAGCCCAGGATATGGTTGGATTTCTGGGCTGCCAGCACACACTGCTGGCTCATATTCAGCTTTTCATCCACCAGTACCCCCAAGTCCTTCTCCTCAGGGCTGCTGAATCCATTCTCCATACAGCCTGTACTTGTATTTGGGATTGCCCCAATCCAGGCACAGGACCTTGCACTTGGCCTTGTTGAACTCCACGAGGTTGGCAGAGGCCCACCTGTGCAGCCTGTCAAGGTCCCTCTGGATGGCATCCCTTCCCTCCAGTGTGAAAACTGCACCACACAGTTCGGTGTCTTCAGCAAACTTGCTGAGGGTGCACTCAGTCCCATCAGCCATTTCACTGACAAAGATGTTAAAAAGTACCGATCCCAACACCGCCCCCTGAGGAACACCACTCATTACTGGTCTCCACTGAGACACTGAGCCATTGACCACCACTGTCTGAGTGCATCCACCCAGCCAGTTCCTTATCCATCTTTCTCTTTATAAGATTATCCTTTAAAAAATTCATGTATGCTGATTACAAGATGCAAATTTGTTCATCTCCAAATCTTTCTTTTGAATGATCTTAGGCTTTCAAGGGGACAATTAAACTTGATTTTTCTCAATTTTCTTTCCTTGAGCTTTTATTTCACTGCAAAGAAGCTTTCTTTCCTGAGCTGTATGGTTCCACACCCCCTCCCTGCACCACCACACACCTCAACACCCCACACACACCTTAGTTTAATAGGATATTCTCTTACTCCTTAATTCTTTTCTCCATTAGCTATTAAGTCAGTTCTGTCAGAAACTCTTCCCTACCAAAGTTTTCCTGTGATTTAGATATAACTTCAAATAGAACAGTTCGGGTCTTCTTTTCTTTTCTAAAGTCACTGGTACACAAGTTGTGACTTATCCCACAAAGGTCTCTTTATGTTCAAGTTGATTCCGTTAACTAGTTCTTACAGTTTACCAAGGCTTAATTAAAAAAAAAAAAAAAAAAAACCCACAACATTGAATGTTAAATAATTTATACAAAATTATTTTAAATACTGAATGTTAAATATTCAAATATTGACTGTTGAATCTTAGATACATTTGTATGGGCAGGAGGGGAGTGTTTTGTTTAATTACTTCTATTTTCTTTCTATTTAAACTCAATTGGCTTCCTAGGGCCCCATCCAAAATTACTTTGTGCACACATTTTCTATATAGTGTCTTCACTACTTTCCAACAAATCTTAAATAGCTTCATTTCTTCCTAGCTGTATAACTTACGAAGATATTATTTCCTTCACAAACATCCTACAATTACTAGTATCATTTGGTTCTCTAATAATAGTTGACTATCACATTGACTTTGAGACCAGGAGATGTAAAGTAAATTCACATATCAAGCTTTGGTTTCACAAAACTTCGAGACAATTAGTTCCATTTTCCATGTTATCTCTTAATATCCCCATTTGAGGTTGCCATGACATATATGTAATATTTTACATTTTTTATCTTTTTAGAGAAGTTCTTGGGACTTGTGTTCAATAAAGGCCTAACCTACAGTGACTGTTACTTTTGTTTATATCTAAGTATCTGAGACAGCATCTACTCTTTGATTCCTCTATAAATATCACTTTGCCAAAAGCCCTAACAATTTTTCTTTAAAAGGCGGTAGCTCCCATAATGAGAGTAATTTTTCTTAACTTTGAAATAAATTACACATCCTTTCTCTCTTCCCCTTTGTCCTTCTGGATCCAGATTATGTTTTCTCTTGTTCAAGGTATCCTAAATATCAGCCTGTCTTCACTTGGGATCCAGTCCCTGGTATCTTCAGGCTACAGTTTTTCCTGCTTTCTGCACTAGATGGCCTCTTTTTATGCTTTACCTCTGCATCTTCTGTTTCCTTTCTGTATCCTCCAATGTACCAGGTCTTTTCTGCAACTCAGTTCCCCACCATGACTTCCTGTGACCTGACAGTGCCATGCTTGCGTATGTCAGTGTGCTTGTTCAGATAACATCACCTCCTCATCACCTCATTCATGAGGTGTCTGCAAATCCTCCTGGCCATCTCATTCATCAGACTTCTTTCAATTCCGTCTCCTTTTTCAGACGTCTACTCCATATGCTCTGTCAGTGAGGCAAAACATGCAAACGTTGCTCGCAAGGCTTTTGCATGTGTTTGGCACCAGCTTCCAGTCCCTTTTGCTGTCTCTTTATTCTTCAAAATCTCTCACTGCTGCTCTTGGTTGTCAGTTTCAAAAGAGTGGGGAAAGGACATAGAAGACTATGCTTCCTACTATCAGGATGCTGGCATTTCAGTTATTTGGGCCATTACCTTCTGGTAGTCCTGCTGTCTGAATAGCTTTGGAATTAAATACAAAGCAGCAGTGAAACCAGAGGACTTCACTCACATGCTGAGCCACAGGATCTCTGTCCTCTAGGTAACACACAGCCCCTAAGCAGATGGCAAACTGACGAGATGCTTGCAAACCGCATGCCTTGTAAACTGTGTCATACAAAACATCTTTGGATGGACAATTCATTTACCACCAAAGTAGCAACAAACACTGCCAACTCTTCCCTTCAAAAGCAGATATTACATAAACTTTTACTGTTTTTTCTTCTCTGTGTCTAGGAGAGAAATATCCATGAATATTGCTTATGCAAATATTTTAGAGATTGATACTTGAACTGGACAACGGTACTTCCAACTTGTCTCACCTTCCCTATCCCCTGAAGTAAATGTCCTAGCTTCTACACCAACAGCATGGTAAGTATGTCCAGCAGGTTTGGATTTGTTCAGGCTAACTTTGCACTCAGAGGCTTTAAGCTGTTATCAGGGTCCACCTGGTCATGCACACCCAGAGCCAAGCTGGGACAGAAGCACACAGCCAGCCTCAGCTCCGTATCATGCATTCTAGCTAATTTGACAGGACAGAAATGTTGGCATGTGCTTACAGCATGATCTGGATCCCGTTAGTATCCATGGGTGATGCAGGGAGGCACAGACTGGGAAGTCCAAGCCAATTCATGCAAGGAGAAACAGCTTCAATGGGAGGGAAGGAGAATATTCTCCCTACGCCTCAAACATGTTGGCTCAATTCAACAATATTCTCAGAGTGGTTTGGCACATCACATTTTTCTCTCTCAGTGCTTGTGGGAACCAGAAGATGCTATCTCCCAAGAAGCAAGACAGCAGCAGTCAGCAGCTGGAAACAGCTGGCTCTCACAAACATATCTCAGTGATCTACCAGCTGCTGGGTCTGCTGAATGTCATCCAAAAGCTGCTCTATCTTTGGCCCCAGGGCCTTTGTTTTTGACTCTGCTCTATTTTAGACTTAGTGCGCTTTCTCAAAAAAACATATATATGGGTAGAGATGCAATGAGGGAGAACTGGACCAAGTATTTCATACGTTCCTCCATGTGTGCTCTAAAGAGGGACAGAAGGTTATAGCTCTCCAGTGCTTAAGCCTCTACCCACAATGAATGGGTCAAGATGAATCTCAGGGGGAAGCAAGACAGAAGGGAACAACCAGGTTTCAGATTTAGAGTGAGAGTCAGGAAGCCCAGCTGTCTTCATCAACATCTGTTGGATACTTTAGGAAAATTATCTTACTGGCTTTGGCAGTTCTTTAAATTTCTGTGTTATATGGAGTTCCTAGTCACCTCATACATGGCTTCAGGACAAGTCATTTGTGCATGGAGGCCTGGATGTCTAAAATGGTAAGACAAAGAAAAGTGAACTTGTCTGGACTTGTTTATGCCTCTCAAAAGTATTTGACTTGCTCGACTACTCCGCAATCATCAGAAATCATTGGTGGATTACAGTAAAATAAAACACTTCTCCCTCAGCAGTGCTTTGCAGGTTTTCCTATCATAGAAGCCTGGTTTTGCTTTGGGATGCATAAAAATAGCCCTCTCTCTTTCTTTTAATAATTTAAACCTTTTGGACAAAATGTTTTACAGATCTCAGGCTCCAGCATATAATGGACAAATTTCTTACTGTACATGTATCTTTTCTACTAGGTATATTTAATTAGCACCTCACATATTTGCATTTGATAGGTTACCTTTAAAATCATACACTGATTACACAATTTCATTTGATATGAGTAACCGGTTTGGTATGTACAGTAAATCAGGCAATTCCCTGCTTCCCTCAAAAGAACTAATGAAGTCACCCCATATTCTGGCCTTTAACAATGGACTGGCTGTGAAATAAGGAGCCAGCCTGCTTGCCACCACTTTCATAGTGTCATTGGCTAGTGGATTTCATCTGGCAACGTTTTAGGGCTAGGTGAGCCACCCAGAGCAGGAGAAGATTTTACTCAAATGTAAAATAGGCCTCTTCCCTCTTGCCCCTCCCAGCCAAGAGCAGTAGAAAAACACCTTTGCAGTTTGAGGTTAGACAAAAGAGGGAGAGAAAGAGAGAGAGAGACAGAAAGGCCTGTCAGAGGCAATCCCACCAAAATTTAGCTGAACCACATCTGAGGCTTGTAGAGTTTCATTTCTTTCCTTCCATGTGGAAGAATATTCTGGTTTAATGTCTGTATAAATTTTTACTGAATTTATCCATTCCTTTCTCCAAAACCATTGTAGACTCATACTTATTTCCTTTGTTTACATCCATGATCTGCTAAAGATTTGAAAAGCTTTAAATGGTGTAAGTAAAATTCTGGTTTCGCTGTGCACATGCAATCCTGATGCTTAGAAACATTACCTCATTTTCTTACTGTAAGTCAGGTACTAACATTTTACAACTATTGGCTAATTCTGAAAGCTGCATGGAAAAAAGCAATTAAACAATATGGCTCTGAAATACATAAGAAAGACTTTTTTGTTTGGGTTTTTGTTTTATATAGGAATGAACAGTTAATTGAAATGACATGGTGCAAAGCTTGGGCGTGTGGCATGCCAATCAAGTTAGCTCAACTGACCTTGACCTTTTCTGAGCTACAACAAATTCTGAAATGAAGGTATGGTCTGAGGCAGTAGATCAAAAACCCTTATCCTGGCTCCCTGTGGGACTTAGG
This sequence comes from Rhynochetos jubatus, assembly GCA_027574665.1. Lineage (NCBI taxonomy): Eukaryota > Metazoa > Chordata > Aves > Eurypygiformes > Rhynochetidae > Rhynochetos > Rhynochetos jubatus. The sequence goes on from CM050649.1 coordinate 61,857,489, forward strand.
TTGGATCCAACCCAAAATAAGGCTCCAGCTGTGCCTCCCTGCTCCCATCAGACAGGAAACTCAGAAATCTCAGTTAATCTAGCCTAAACATGAAACTTTCATAGCTATATATTAAAAGCATTCTCTTTGCAAAGACACCTATTTCATTAATCAAATGAGATCAATTAATCTCATATAAATAATTTTCCTGTCGTCTATCAAGTGTCTTTGTGTCCTGCATAGTAAACATATGAACATATGCTCTCCTTGAAGCTGTACTATGTAAAGGAACACTTTTGTAATATCTTTAAGATAAATTACCTGTTAATCTTTTCTTTGGCTTGTCGCACCTTTTTGTGTAAGCAGAAAAGGGGACTTTTGCAATTCTGTGCCTAATGATTAAGAAAACCTTTCTCTTGTTCCAAAATTAGCTGGGGCCATACCCAAGTATTGCCATCTGTAGGAGGCAACGTCAACCACAGCAGTGCCAGTCAGAGCCAATACAAAGATGTCTGAGGCAAGGTGGTTTTGGACCAAAACATGAAAAGAAGAAGCAGTGAGTTAAATATTGTAGAAGAGGCTGTTCAAGCAGCAACCAGGTCTGGCAGGAAGCACGGATGTCCTTCAAAGAAACTTTACTGGTGGCAAGATTCAGCAGAAAAAACCAGACATCTGGATACTACAGATAAACATTCAAAGCAAACTTTACAAACCTTGGAAGTTCCCTTGTCACAAGACTCCGAGGACACAGTCCTATTCCTATGTTCAAATGAACAACAGCAGTTCCACCTTAGACAAGCTGTAGACCATGCACCACACCACCTACAGCAGCTACCTACTGGCCCCTTGCCCCAGAGCAATTGTTGCTTTACATGTGTCGCAGTGAAACTGTTTGCTTCCCGGTGGGTTTTACATACTTACAGTATATTCCATCGGTGCATCTTCCTCCATTGTTAAAGCTGTGATCCCTCTCTTTCCATCCATTCTGCATTTCCACTCATTTTCAGGGCTTAATAACAGTCTCAAAAAAAGCTGCCACAGACTCAGTTTTAACAAATAAAGTCTCAACAGAAGTAAACGCTACAACATGAACTTTAGATCATCATGTTTTTCTTCCATTACTTGTATGAAGTATTTCTTGCTTCTACTTTTTCCTAAAGAAGCAATTTACACAGGAAATGAGAGTTCTAAAATGTGAGGTTTACTTTTACAGAATGACCAGTGACAAAGATGTAAAAAACCATGAGCTATTCTCATTTAATGTTGCAACCTCCTCCTGTTCATTATGGGACTTATGTACCTCACTATCTGAACAAAGAGTTTTCCCTGTTCCAAAGTTCAGTTGAATAAAGTCACTTGCAACATCAATGATATGACATCAAAACACAGATGACTACATATAGATTTGGGTTTATATATACATTTCACCCTAATTTCTCAAATTCCTTCTGTTGCCCTGATCATGATCAAACTGCCCATATTACCATGGATATCATGACCATGTCTCCATTGCCCCTAACCCCTTGAACTGCTCTTTGGAAAAAAAAAAAAAGGCACTTTTCACAAGTCAGACTAGCAAGTGTTTCATAAAACTCAGGCTTTAAACATAGTAGCTATTCTTTTTTGGATCATTTCTTATGCATAGCTGAAAACACAGATCTTACCTTCCCACATAACCCAGGAAGATACCCATGTACTGTTCAAAGCATTTTGTTAAAAAAAGAAATAGATTAGAGGGAAATTTTTCTAACATTGCATAATTTATAGAGAATGAACGCTTGATACAAACATCAAATGCAGAGTCTTAGCTGGTGGTGTTAGGCTTCCTAATAGGTTTATGTCCCTGGAAAATTACCATGTGTCTGTTTCTTCTCTCCAATTTCGTTCCCACTTCCCTTTTTTTTTTCAGAGTTGTTAAAGAATAGTATCACTGATCAGTTAGAATGCAAGATATTCTTAAATCATGTTTAATGAGGGAAAGTTCCTCTCTTCCTGGAAACAGATGTTTCACTCTTTTATTGAGTCTTGTCCTTGTGGACTTTTATGAAAAGCACTGATGTCCAGAAATGCCAATACACAACAAATACTTCTTTTTCCAGATTTTCAAATATTCTATAATGGATATCAATGGTATTGCAGATTGCACAAGATTTGCCTTCAAAATTATGGTTTTTTCTCCCAAAAATACAGATTTTTCAGGCATGTAAGGAACATGGCCAAGCATGCTGAAACACAGAATAGAGGCAGACTTATTTTCCTGGCCAGACTACTTGAATTCTGGACTTCACTGAGTTTTCTATCAGGAGGAAAAAAAAAAAAAAAAAGTCTGTTTTTTCAGGGACTGAGGGAGCCACAAATCTAGACATCCAAAGCAACAAAATAAGAATTAATATTTGAACAGAAAACACTTCCAAAGGGGGAGTGAGTAGGAAACAACCACCACCACCAGCACACACACACACCCATGCCAGCCGAATGTTTTGAATTCAAAAATCCTGGTTTTAATAGAACATTTACAAAACAGAGATCCTTAATTTAAATTCCTCCGACAATCCCAATCTGTAGAGACTAGCACTGTGGCAGGCATTTCATCCCCCACCACTTCTGTTGTATACTGCAAGAGAATTTCACCCTTGAGGTTGAAGGAGAGATTAAGAATTCCTATTCATTAAATTACCTGTAAGTTTAAGTGCCATATGTAGCAGCCTTTTGTTTTTAGGTCATTTTCTTTGCTTGCTTTTAATATGAATTTTATCCTCCTGATATTGTGCTAATTCTCCCAAGTGATATTTCCATTTAAGGACCCTTTTTGATAGTCAATAGTTTTCAGGGCTACAAAATGTATTAAGTGATCATCATTATAGGTTGTATATTTAAATTTAGATTTAACTCTATAAAATTAGATGGGTTATGCACTTATTCCTGCATACATACATTGGCATTGTTTTTCAATTGTTTTGTTTAAATAACAAATTTGTTTAAATCTTCTAGGTTTTGTTAACTGTATTGTGATTACGTTCCCAAAAGCCTTTAAAGGGAACTAGAATAGATGTGGTTTTAAGTGCAGACATATGGATTTTGGTATACAGGACAGCCAGTCTAGTCAATGATTGCATTAGGCTTTTGGCAGGGTTGAACTGACTGGCCATTAAGAGAAAATAAAAATAAGAACAATGTTGTCTGCATTTAACATTAATTTATTAATAACCAGAAATTATTATTACAAGCAAGTTAGGTAATAAAGATTAATCAGCAATTGCTGTCTTTGCTGGTCTCTTTGAACCTGTGACTTCAATATGTATACACATCCTTTGAGTAAGGCCCGTGATATTTGCTCCCCAAGTGCCATGCCACAGAATTTTGGTTCTTCTCCCTGACTGGAAAAGCCAAGCTCTACATCTGCTCCACCCACAGCAAATTTTAGTTCCCTGTTTATTGGAACACATTTTGAGACAAAACCATGACTTACTGATCTGGAATCTGCTGTCTGAAAACATTCATAGGAACAAAAGTTTTCTCAGATTATTCACAAATGTTACTGAACAATAAAACTCTCTGCACAGGCTGAAGCCACACCCAGCATCTAATTAGTCTGAACTGGTTTTAAAAATTTTTTACACTGTTTCACAATTTTCAATCATCAGACACATTGGTTTTTTTTCTTTCTTTTTGATGTACTTTCTTAATCAATGTGTTGTATTAAAATGGTTCATCTAATGTTTTCTCCCTTTTAGAAATTTTAGGGACTATTTTTTATTTCTGCCAAGTTTATGTATAAAAATAAATCACTGACTTGACTAAAACAAACGTAAGAAGAAGAAGAGATGGGATTCTTACACTCATAGCTTCATAGGATAATTCAGGTTGGAAGGGAATCACATGTATCTTTTCTAGATAATCTCCTTGCTATATCAATTTTTTCATATTCCAGTTTGCATTCTGGAAGTCACATAAGAAAAGATGCAAACATTTCCTGCACTTCATACAGGCAGCAACCCACTACTGCATTTCATAGATTATACCTACATTGTCACTGAGGATCATATAAATTAAAATAAATTTAAATAAAACTAAAATAATCAAGAGATTTAAGGGCTTATTTAATCAACATCTGGGTGGCATCAAGATGACAGGATTTTTTTTTTCATTTTTAAAATATGTTTAATGTCAACAGTAAATAGCAAACTAGCTTAAGATGTCTTTAATTGCCATTCAGACTGTAGATTTTAAAGTCTTCTATAAAATACATGTTAAATTTCAAATTTCAGTTTATTTTTCAATGTTCCATCTCCTTGATAAGGAATATAGAAAGTATTTAAGATAAATAATTTTCAAATCTTTAAAGAGTAATGTAAATACGTACAACAATGAAATACCATTAGTCTCCTCCAGATGTCTTTCAACTTTCAATTTTCTGGGTGTCCATTTGATTTCCAGAACAGCTACTTTAAACAAGATGTGCTCAGAATTAAGTGCACCGTGAATTTTACCATTGGCATAATGTATAAATCATAGCTATAGATATAGAGGCTTGTTAATTTTAAAAGGTTGAAAATCATCTGGAAAACACATTTTTCTTTATGAAGTATTTTAAATTGGGGGTTTGGGGTTTGCTCTGTTTTGTTTGTTTTACCCTGTATTCAACAGCATGCTTCAATTACTTCATTTTACACTTCATTTCACACTTCATTTCTCTTGTATCTTTGATCAATGAATAAGCATTTATCCAAATTCCAATACTTGAGATCAGGCTAGTAACAAGGAGGTGAATTCCATATTTGGTTTTGGCCAGCTAAGCATCTAAGTATAGATAAGGGCCAGATACTAAACAGAAGATCCTTAGGGGCATATTCAAAGCATAATCATATATTGTATACAGCCATGACACAGCCCTTGCCAGGGTGGTTTTTATGTGCCACAAAAATAAAACTCTTCAACAAGTATCACGTTCATGCAGTCACAGAGCATCATGGCAGCTTCTCAGTCAGGGGAATAGGTGGGTTAGAAAGTTTTATTTCAAACCAGATGTCGTGGCTATTCATCTCAAGAACTTACATTACTCTGCCAAAAAGAAGAAACAGAAAAAGATTAATTAGTAATCTCATGGATATTAGACTTAGAAGTGATAGCCTCCAAGACCTGGAATTTACTTGTGAAATTTGCCTGCACTGTAATTTGCCTCTCCTGAAATGGAAAGTGAGGGAACCACGGAATTGCTGTGTCTGAGATGACAGGCTGTGGAGTAAGGGAACCCATATTTAAAGGATGCTTATATTTAGTGTATACCTGCCAATGTGTTAAAGCCAAATTATGTGTGACCAGGACTAAAAGGAGATAGGATGCACAAGACATTCACAGAAGAGATCCAAAATATTCCTGAGCTTCTTTCAACTTGTTAAACCTCATTTCTACACATACCCAGTATCATTGCAGATCATTGGACAGATTTTGTTAATGATTTTCAACAATAAGGGAGCAGGACCTTCTCAAGGGTAAGGGAGACACTTTCAGTCTGAATAGGTGCAGCATTCCACAAAAGAAAAAGCATTGACACTGGAGAAACATGGATACATCCTTATTTACTTTATCCAAGCATTTGCCTCTGCAAAGCTACCCTGAAAATTTCACAACCAATGGGAGGATGATGTCTAGGCATTTCTTGCTCCAGTTGGTCTGGAAAGACTGCAAGAAATATCATGGTTGTCTTGTGTTTCTGTTTCTATGTTAAAACTGTTCCAGGAATTGCACCAGAAGAAAGAAAAAGACAGCTCAGCATGAAGAGGAAGCACATGACATGCAAATGCAGGCTTGATCATTTTATTTAACATTCACGTAAATGTTATCTTTGGAGGAAAGAATAAATTACTATTAGTCATCTCCCTTCTTCTTTTGGTCTAAACCACATCTTCAGGATTTAGTTATTATAATTTAATGAAAGGTAAACAGGAAAGTTATTGTCTTATGTAAGCAATGTGAGAGATCAGATGTGAAACATAAATGAGTATACAAGAGTCCAAGAAGTGTAAACTATGCTTTTTGAAATAAGTAGAAATCCTGTAATAAATACTAGTAGCAATAATACAGTATTTTTAAAGCAATTTTGTTTCTAAACAGTTTATGTGCCTTGAGCCAAGTTCATTCCATCTGTATGTGTACTCACACAGATTTGTCCAAAGACCAGTAAAGGCAATGGTAGGTGAACTCTCACAACAGACTCATGTTCAGTACCGTTAGTCAGTATAGTTTTGGCCCTGTGTACTAACTGGTAGGCTAGAGGCATGATTGTTAGTTTTTTTCACAAAGAGTTGTTAAGAGAAAATGTTCTATACTATCAATTCACAAATGCTAGCCAGGTCGCTCTGAAAAAAAAAAAAATTACAAAGTAGATTTTTTAATTTAGTGATGAATTACATATGTCACTCTATTGTAATATGTTACGTGGCAAGGCAGAAATTTTAATTACTTTGCAGATTAATTTGAAAAGAAATAACATGTATGTATTCCAAGATGGAGGAGTTAATTACAGCATATAAAAAACACACACATAAAAATATGCATATGGATGTTGTTCACACACCTATTTATCTCTTTTAAAGAAATGGCGTTATAGATATAGCATATATACATACACATATATATATACACACATATATACATATATATATAAAACAAAGGTCCTGGTCCTGGTCCTCAGCTGTGCTAACATCAGTGGTACAGTCCCCATTTAATGGATCTTCTCTAACTGTGCACAAGGTGAGGACAACAGCAGTTAGCCTAAACATGACATGAGGTAAATGGATCATTGAGCAGACCTGTCCAATTCACTGTATATAAAAAATGAAGGGAATTCGGGTCTTCAGCTATGGTGGGTGAATTCATCACCCTGAAGATAGTGGCAAATATTTAAGCCAAAGAAAGGTTTTAATTACAGGAAGTGAATGCTAAAAATGTAACTAAGTTGCTGGTCTAGTGGAAGTAGAAGTCCTTTAATCTACGGAACTACAAAATACATGTCAATCATTACTGCCTATGTCTAAAATGATGGGTGACAGGTGTGAAATATGCAAAGTTACAGCTGTAACTAAGTTCCTCTTTGTACCAGAATAAGGAGCTCTCATGAGAGAAAGGGTAGAAAAGAAATGATCCAGCATTAGATGGGAAAAAGGACTGTTTTCCCACTAATAACAAGGCTAACCGAGCTGCTCATAGACGTAACGGAAAAACTCTTCTTGATATAAGCAAAGATTGGCCTCCAGTGAAAAAAAGAAGTTAGTAATTATTCATTGTTTGGGAGTTAAAGTAAGTGATTTAGTCAAATGGAATGCTTTTAAAATAAGCTAGTAAAAACAAGCAGTACCACAGCAGCAAAAGTGTTTCCATAGTGTAATTTCAGAGACACATATGGTGCAGGGCTAGGACTGCAAAGGGAACTGGAGGAAAACAATAGGTCCAGTTACCACCTTGAGTGCCCTATTGAAAATGCAGATACTGACAATTCCCCTGCAATGATTTCCTGGCCTAGGAGATGATTAAGGTCTACAGGAGGCCATGTTGTCATCTGTTCTTTGGGACGGTGGAATATTTGATGCTGGGCATGATCATAAATAAATGCTCAATAAATAGGCCCAAGCTCTACCAAGATTCACAGATTATGCATGTCTCTACCTTCCTTAACTGTGAGTCCAGATTCAACAAGAATGATTAGACAGAGCATGGTGAATGAAAATATGCCTGAGTTAATCACGTCTTTATTCAGGGAAGAAGGGATGGAAATGTTGCTCTGTTCTTCTTGTGAGACAAACTTCAAAACAGGCTCATCTGTTCACTCCTCCTTTCCCTCTGAGACCAGTGAACATCTATGTAAACCATTCTAACAAGAAGTGATTCAGGAGACAGTAATCATTTTTAGTGTTATATTAATTTTGGTGCCAGGATGCCAGACAGAGGAGGAGAAACACATCTGGATCTTCCACATTCCAACCTCCAAGGTGTGAAATGAAAGAACAGTGCTGTCGTCACCACTTGCATTCTCCTGAGTTTGTGAGGAAGGACTGGGCAGGTACACAGACACCCACAATCTGCAGGTGTGAATCCCAACCAGAATATGACACATTTTACAACCGAAAACATCATCTTCTCTGCTCTGCAGCATTGGATATTGGAAAACAGCCCCAGGGTAAGAGGTCTGGCTTTCACTGTCACCACTACCTTAGCACCACACTGCTGTCAATGTGCCCTGTGGTCCACCCATCTCTTGGGAGTATTTTAGAGCTCAAAATGACTCTAAGAAACTGATCCTTTGCACCTATGCCAGAGCCATGAACTACACTTGCTGGCCAGAACATAACAGTCCCCAAAGCAGAAAGACTTATGCTGTTCAAGTTCTTTCACAGTCTCTTCTTTCTCTGCTGAGAAAAGTCTTGAAGACAGCTAAGTACAGCCTACAAGTAGCATGGAGAGCATTTTTAGTGATATCAAACAGCTGCCTTGCTAGAGTTTACAGAGCTGGTCAAGTGAGTAGAGTATTCATCTGAAAAGTAGCCATTTTTTTCCATCTTCATATTATTTCTGAATGTGAGCTAGGCCTCTGGGGTTGTGGAAAAATAAAAGATCCAGAACTGAACAGCCATCATATCTTCAGGTTGGAAAACTATACTACTATGAGGCTTTGAACTTCAGATAGTTTTCAACCAGAAGTGTCAAATTTGGTGCCGATCCATCAGTAGCAAAACACTTTAACAAACAAAATTGTCTCATGGAACAGTAGGGACCCTTAACCTATATAAGGAGTCCACAAAGCTGTGAAGGAATTTCTGTCATATCATGGCAGTGTAGATGGTTTAATAGGCAGGGATAGACTAATAGACCCATTTACTGGCCAATTAAATCCACTTCTTTAATAATGACATAAAAAATAGAGCAAAAATTATTACAGTTTATATATTACATAAATAACACGATTTTATTACATATTTTTAAATAGTTCATGGGACAAAACTACATTTAAGTTGAATTTCCTGATTAGTGGTGTTTGAATTTGTTGAAGGAAGACTCAAATCCATTGTAGAAATACTATCACCAGAACCCTGGTACTGTGTTGATTTTAAATTAAACTATGACACCAATTGAAAAAAGAGCGTGAGTAAAACAGCAAGGTATTGAAAAATATAGTCTAACATTTCCCTTATCTCCCACCCTTTAAAACCCTGCTCTGTAATGTTTGCTACACAGAGCAGCCTAAAGAACCTCACTACCAGTCTTCAGAAGTATATAAAGAGACTTAGGTAATACAGTCAGTAGCACAGTGGAATGTCAATGAGGATTTACGCTAATGTGCAGCATTACAATGCCTCTCCACTTTACACACTGCTTCCAGACTAGGCCTATTACTGTGGTGCATCTGGCTTTAAAAAAAAAGAAAAAAAAAAGGCAGGGACACATAACATTCCATCATCTTTTTTTTCATTATAGAAAACAGCTGCAAAATTATATGTACATATGTGAAAAGTGAAATGTCCTAATTTTGATGAAACTTTTGAACAGTGAAATTTAAATCTTTTCACAACTTCATTTTTGTGGGAATAAAAAGAACTCTTTCTCAATCTCTTTCTGCCAGACATTTTAATCTACTGGAAATCAGGTATGAGGGGAAATTTTCTAAATTTTTATTCTAATACTGAAATTAAACCTTATCAGTATTTTGAAACTTTTATCAATAAACAATTTTTTAAATTAATTCTCTAATGTTTTTTAAAGCTGTTCTGGATTATTTGACTTTTGTTTTTATTTCACTCTGCTCTGCTCTGCCCTGCAGGAACAGAAGAACTGATGGATTTTCTTTCAGAATTCAGGAGAACAGACTTTTCTCCTCTAAAATGAAAGCTAAAAATCCTAGTCTGTCTCATTCTTCCTCAGGTATGGCTTTGCATTTGTAAATACTGACTGGTGCAAAGGCTCATATCTAAGTCTACATGTTATCTGACCTGCTCTACATAAGCACAGCTCTGTTGAGTTACTAATGTACAACCAGAGTGATAATAGAAAGGAGAGCTGAAAGGCACTTTGCTTTCCAAACTCTTCTGAAAAGGGTTGTTGGGCCAGATTCACTTCAACCAGCTAGACCCCAAAGCACCACTCTCCTTTTCCAGTCAATACAGGAGTTTCTTCCCACCAGATCATGGCTGGGCCAAATTGCCCTCACTCACTCTTTCCTTGGGAGGGAGACAGCAAAGGATGATTCTGTTCCTAACATCTGTGGTTCAATTAGGTACCTACGTGAGGACAAGATGAACCCAGACCTCAGTAACAAATACGCTGGAGGCACGCTACTCTAGCACAAGCCTGTAGTCATTAGACACTTGAAAACAAAACACCTAGAATTAATTTTATGTACTAGCTCTTTCTAATCAGCAGCTTTTATAAGATCCTAATTTAGCTGTTTTTCTCTTTTTCTTTTTTAATTACTTTTCAGTGGAACAAACTCTTACTCAGTATTTGTGTATGTGGGTTTGTTGCTAACGTCAGTGTGTATATAGACTTGTTGGTTTTGTAGGGTTTTGATTGGTTGGTTTTGGTTTTTGTGGGAGGATGATGAAGAAAAGAAGAGGAGGAGAGACCTAGTAGAATATAAGATAGAGCTGAAGACATTAAAAGCAATGGACAAAGAAAAGAGACTAAATTCTGAACATGTGTTGAAGATAGGACAACACCTTCCCCTCTGCTCTTCCCTGTACATGAGAGAAGTGTAATAAAGGAAACATCTGGTTTAGAAAATAAAATTCCCAAATTAGATCACCACAAATCCGTAGTTAATGAAACACTAGGCTCTCCTCAGTGTTGGAATGAATTATTCATTTCCAGATAAAATTGTGGGGTAAACCTTTCTCATCTGAATGGAATGTTTTCCAACAATTCTTTGGTTCGTTTGCATTTATTGCCTTTTCTAAACTTTTATTCCAGGTTGAATTAAATAGTAAATTGTAGTAAATTAATTTTACAATATCCTTCAGTCAAGTTCTTTGCAGAGAATAAGATTTTATTTGAAAAGAATGTATGTGGGACTCAGTTGTCAGTGTTTATACAACAGTACTTACCTTATGAATTCTATCTTGTAGCGCTGAGAGTCTACATGCTAGCTCCTTACCTGTCTCTATCTGTTTAGGAGAGCTGCATCAGCAATGAAAATTCCTCTTGCAGTCTACTCTTTATCACTTGAAAACTTTAAGAATCTGGTTACAATGCCTTAAATGAACAGGAATATTTCCAGTTCAGAAACAATGTACTAGACCAACTTTAATTGTTCCATTTGGTTCAAATGAGCACAGTATCCAAACAACTTGGTTAAACACAGAATAGTCAAGAACTGGGATAGATGACAAACGAGTAACTGTCATGACTGGCACAAATGCCATTTAAAAAAAAAAAAAACACAGCAGTAGTTGTCAAATATGTCCCAGATTCTTCATTTCTTCATATGAGATTTTTTTTTTTTTTTTTTTTTTTTTTTTTTTGCTGATGACTGCTGAGGTTTTAATTATGCTTGACTAGAATTATCATTGCATTACAAAAATACCACACTAGTAAATTTACTGTTACAGAGGCAGATACCTCACTTCTGTGCCTTTTCATAGAACAGTGAGCTGCTTTACCATAGAAGCATTGCCATAAGAGTTTTAATCTAGTTTATGCCTCACTGCACAGAAAGGACACATTTTCGTATGACTTCAGTGAGTTGCAGAAGCTGTAAAACAATTGTTCCATCACTCATACCATCTAAAACATCACAGGCATCTCAGAAGGGTACTGAAACTCTCCTCCATTTGACTCTAAGGTGGTCAATCAGTGTTGCTTTGGGACCAACATATTAGTTTTCTGCCCCTATGGACTAGCCAGTCAGCGAGGGACCGAATCAGACATTCCATGCCCAGTGTTGTTCCTGATCACGATCTCTGTTTACAAGAACAGTACTGAAAGGAAAAACATGAGAGTAGTAGTCATAACAGCCATCATAGGAGTGCATACCTGCTGGAAATTTTGCTCAATTAGGGAACTGGCCAGTTCTATCATCACTATAGTTAAAAAGCAATCCCTTTTAAGACACTGAGGTAAGGCCTCTTTTTTGCCTAAAAGCATATCACCCCAGATGTCATTGGGATGAAAGACATGGTGTTGGCATCTGGAGAATTCCTTATGTGAATTAATTAGTGGCAGACTGAGTGGTTTCTTTTTTTTTTTTCCTTTGAGATTTGGGCAAGTACTTCTGTATTTTAAGTTGCAGCTGCAATCTGAGGTGACCTTGTAAAAGGAAAGAGATTGGTTAATAAGCAAATTAATCAGGAAAAGACAAAAGAAGATTGCAAACGTCTTTTTAAAACATCATGAAGTATTACAAATATGTTTCATACAAGCAGTTAGACAAAATTTTCTGCATATAATAATCCAAATTTACCATATTCTTAGGTTTTTAACATCTCATAGCTTGAAACAAGTACCCCATAGTTAGGTAAATATTCTGCCTGTGCACCTGACCTGCATACAACAAGTAAGCAGGTACAAAACCACAAATATCTACACATAGGTTCACACCTTTCCTCACTTTGTGGGTCCCTATATACTTTGATTGAGTTAAATCAAGCTTATAGTAAGCTTTTTGAAATAAATTAGAGATTAAACCAATCTGTAGAATGAATTATCTGACTTAATGGATATTTCATTGCTTTTTCATCATGTAGTCACAATGTTTGTGCTTGATTGCATGTAAATATTGTGGGGTTTATAATAGATGGAATGTCTTGATGAGAATTAATATTAATTAATTTTTCTTAACTCAGGGTTTTTTTCTTTCTCCTGCCGTACAAGACCAGCCATCTGGTCAATAGCCTTTTACTAGAGAAAAGTTCCTTCTTGAGAGAACTTCAGGGGCAGTAAATGTTTGTTGGAAGAGGCTGAAAGATGGTTCTTTCTTTTTTTGCTCTCCAAGCCACTTTTGCATATTCTCATGCTGCTGCACTTGATGTTTCCAATCAAGATCAAGGGGTGTTTCCTACTGTTTTGGGCTTGTATTAATTACTCCGGACATCTGTTTCTCCCAAAGAGAGATCACAGATGTGAATGCCTGTACAAAAGGCAAAAGTTGGGTGGTCTACAAGTATTTTAGATGTGTACTTGCCATGCTCTTGGCAGGTAGGCTCCTTCAGGCTTCTCCATAATTATTCCTAAACTAAAGGCAATAGGGATCAGTCTAACACTGATTTCCTTCCACCCTCCTGAAACAGTGACCTCTGGACTTTGCATTTTTCTTAAGATGACAGTATTGTCCAGCAAGCAATAACACAGATTACTTTCACTGAACTGTTTGTTACATCACAATTTTCTAATCTTAACCCTACAGTGAGCTGTACTGTAGATGATAAAAGCCTTCTCATATTACAATCAAGTCAGACTGACTTGGTACACAAAGGAAATGAACAGAAACATACGCCTAATGTAATGGCTTCACATGTAATTAGCTTTCCATAGATTGGATTTCAGTCACATTTTCTCTATTTTTTTGAATTCCTGCTGACATCTCAATAACTTTCTTCCATCACAGACGGACACTTTTACTCTGGCTGGCTGGTGTAGCGTTATTCATAGCTTTCACAAAAGTTGTCAGATAGAAAAATGTGCGTACAGTTGACCACAAAACCAAATAAAAGAAAAATTTCTTCAAATCCAGAGATGTGCCAGAATCAATCTGTGCAGCACTGTATGAGCCAAATTCAGCCAGGGTGAAATGATTGCTCAATAGCAAAGAGAAGATGTATTTCCTGGACCAGCAAGTGACCCAGCAGTAACAGCACCCAGCTGCAATGAGGGCAGCTGAGATTCAGTTTCCCCTTCTGCTTGGTCTATGCCAGCAACTTCACTTTAGCTGAGCTACAAGACACTGTTTTCATGACCACAGAACAGTCTGGAAGTGCTTAGGTAAATGGGTTTCTCCCTTCTTTTCCCAGTGTCCTTTTTTTCTCTCCCACTATTTTCAAGCCTTTTTTTCATGATGTAGGTGAAGAAAGAAGACAAACTGTCTTAACATCTTATCATGCAAAAAATGCAATTGTAAAGAGATCTGCTTATCATCTTTGAAAAGCTAAAGATTTTCCTGCCAAGCAATTGCTACAAAAATCTAAGGGAAATGGTGTGGTTGATCTGAAAAGGTCTTAATATTCCATCCATCTTTAATTTAATTTTTGCTAATTCTACCATACAGACCTAAGTGAGTTTTAATGATTTAAGGCAGAAAAGCTACCAAATCAAATTCAAGCTTCTCTACACAGTGCCCACCGGTGGCTGAGACAGTACCAAACCGTATCTATTGACCAGGCCAGCAGAGGAGAGATATTACTGCATGTTCAGACAGAGCAGAGCTACGCCAAATGGCACGTACTCAAACTAAATTCTCAGGACACAGCACCACATTAACACAAAGGCATTTTGAGTATCTGATATAGCTTAGGCACCTCTTAAAATATTTTCCAGTATGGAAGTGAGTCATGATCCTAGATATCCTGTGAATTTTGGTTTCGGTGAAAGAGAAAAGAAGAAACATCGACACATAAAAAATGTAATGTAACTTGACCCATAGAAAGAGGTGAAAGAAATAATCAGTTAATAACTTTGCTGTTTCTATGTTATGAAATAAAATGCTATTAGCATTAGCAGCAGGCCACCTACCAAAATGGTCAATATTTACACATCAGCCAGAGACTGCAGTCTGACTGCACTACAGTTTACTGAGAAGAGCTACTCCTGCCATGTCTAAGTTAGTACAATATTTCAACCAGCTTTCAGTACTTAAATAAGTTCAGTGTGAAAAATGAGTTTTAAAGTGGTACATGACTTCACACCAGCTCAGGATCAGAAATCTATTTTATTTGGTGATATTCTTATTTTTTTAAAGCATTGGACAGCACACATTGCCAGTTCATGTCTAATTTTTCATCCACAAGTATCCCCAAGTCCTCTGTAAGGCTGCTCTCAATCCATTCATCCCCCAACCTGTATTGATATCGGGAATTGCCCTGACCCAGGTGCAGGACCTTGCACTTGGCCTTGTAGAAATTCAGGATGTTCACATGGGCCCACTCCTCACACCTGTCAAGGTCCTACTGGATGTTATCCCTTCCCCCTAGTGCATCAACTTCACCACTCAGCTTGGCATCATCTGCAAACCTGCAGAGGCTGCACTCAATCCCACAGTCTATGTCACTGATGAAGAAATTAAATAGTATTGGTCCCAGTCCACGCCCTTGATGGACAGCACTCATTACTGGTTTCCACTTGGACACTGAGCCCTTGAATATAACTCTTTGTATGCAGCCATCCAGACAGTTCCTTCTCCAGCTATGAGTAGATCTATCAGACCCATATCTCTCCAAGATACTGGCCAGAATATTGTCTGGAACTGTACAAAAGGCCTTATAGAAATCTAGGTAGATGATTTCTCTAGGTCTTCCCTTGTCCACATATGCAGTCACGCATCATAGAAAGCCAATAGAACAGTCCGGCATGATTTGCCCTTCATGTAGCCATGTACTTCTAGTGCTTATCTTATAAAAGTGAATGGTTTTATAAGAAGTTGGAAATAAATATTGTGGATGCAGCTATGTACTAAGAATGACAAGAAGCAACCTCTCTTGTAATTTTTAATTTTATATTTAAAGAACCCATGTAAATATTTTTAAAAATCAGATAATTAAATGCCATATAATCGTTATTATTTGTCAGATACGATCACAGAATGAACCATGTAGGAATACTGTGTGACTTTTTGGAACTTACTTCTCAATGACAGTGAACTGTAAATAAACAGAATGCTCCTTCATGACAAAATGATACAGATAAATACCATTAATAATAAATTAATTTCCTTTATATTGTCTTTTAAAATAAATATCTCGTTCCAAAATTATATTTGTGACTGAAACGTGTTGCAGATTTGAAAGGTGATAAATCAAAAGCAGCAAGAACTCTTTAAGTTTAGGGAAGAGGTCAGGAAAACAAGGGTGACACTAGTGTCTTGACAGGATGTCATAGGAAATGCACACCCTCCAGTTACCATCGTGCAAATTTTACATATATCAGTTTTCTTACTAAATAAGGTTGTGATCAATGCTATAAATAAACACTGCAAGGTCAGAATTTGTGTATGTAAGGCTCATCCCAGCGGATTGTCAAATATATGCACTTTTGACCAAACACATGTACATTTTACATCCTCATTGCAACTATTCCTTCCAGATAGCTATATTGCATCATCTTGAGCCAACCCTTGATCATGTGTACAGCAATTTCTATCATCAGAATTCCTGCATACATTTCATCTGTGTTTGCAGAGTGTGAATTACTACCTTTCTAAGAGACCATATTCTCCCTCTTGAGTTTCTCCTATAAGAACAATTGTCCTATCTACCTCTATAAATACTCCCAGAAATACTGTAACTGTGAAATCTAAAAAGGTCACAGAATATCATAGAATCACAGAATGGTATGGGTTGGAAGGGACCTTAAAGCCCATCTGGTCCCAAACCCCCTGCCATGGGCAGGGACACCCTCCACTAGACCAGGGTGCTCAAAGCCTCATCCAGCCTGGCCTTGAAGACAGCCAGGGATGGGGCATCCACAGCTTCTCTGGGCAACCTGTTCCAGTGCATATGTGTAAAATTAATTTGAACTTTGGAGGTGTTCCATGTAATTTCACCTCTCTGTGGTACACAGCAAGTTTAATATTTGTTTTCTGTCACAGACAAATGCATCGACATGAACTTCCAATAGCCTTTTAATACTGGATTTTGAAAAAGCATTGGTTGGGAGTTTTTTAATTAAAGTGGCTGGAGGTGAACAGGTTGCAGGCTTTAGTATGAACATTTAGCTTAGATTTCCCAAGACAGAAAAAGTACTTGCACTGTACTGGAAAGAGAAGAAATAAATTTTGCAGAATGTTTCTGGACAGTACATATATCAAATGGAAACTTCAGTGGGAAATGCTGACTGTCCTTAATTTACTTTAAACAAGTATTCTAAGAGCTCTCATTAAATGTATTTATTTTCCATGGAAAACAATTTTCCAAATTAGATACTGGGAAGGAATTATTAGGAAGGAAATACTTGGTTTCACATTTAGATTACCCCTATCTGAATTTACATACATATTATTAAGTAAAGATAACTATAGCCTGGGAAGAACAAATAATCCTTTCTATATGATTCGGTACTGGTGGGTCCTTTCGTTGTTTATTTTTAAAACAGATGTTCTGTAAACAGTTAAATTTACCTCTTTGGACTGTTCAACTATTTTACAGAGTCGGTAAAAATGATAGTTTTACTCCTAACAGTTTGGAATCTCCAGGGATTTTAATGTATGTCACACACTCTAGCTAAAGTAAAAAAAAAAAAAAAAAAACAAACAACAACAAAAAAAAAAAACCCACAAAAAAAAAAAACTATTTCCTTCATTTATTAAATGTGGACCATATTACAATAAAATATTTTTTTCTTCCATTCAGCTGGAATATCATGTGTTTGAGTTTGTGCTGTTGTGTTCATTGCCTCTTGTCCTGTTACTGAGCACCACTAAGAAAAGCCTAGCTCTTTTGCTACTTTTGCTACTTTTCCTAGTAAAACAAGTATTTCTGATACTAAATATTTTTCTGTTTCATAATTAGTTCCTAAAAATCAGACTGCCTGGTACCAGTTAAAAATATTTATTCTCACCTTACTTAGAACACCTGAGAGATAACTAACTCAGACATGGAAGCTTACCTTCTATAGAAAATGAAGGAAAAGTGGGAACCTTTGGGAGGAGATTTGTCATACCAGAGCATGGCAGGGACGCCTGGACACGTACTTTCCATTGACTACATGGGAGCTCCTGCGTGGGAACTGGCTGATATTTGTCCACTGAATGCACTGATTTGCAGAAAATGGATTCAGAATTCAGTGCATATTTTAAACAAACTTTCAACTGTATTGGCCTCACAGGTAAGTAGAACCTAACAATTTATTTTGAAGTACAGTCTTCTATAACTCCATTGATCTCTTTTGCTCTAAAAATTATGTTAAAAAGAAGATAAATTGCAAGTGCTATTGCTATGAAGCTAAAAGTGATTTGCACACCACATAATTCAATCACATAATATGGTTTTAAGGTTTAGAGGAGACATGCTACCATCAGAACTAGAGATATCACAATGATTCAACTTCAACAGGTTGGTTCACCTGTCACATTTAATTTTTCCAAAAAAGCTGAACAGTAAGCCTGAACTAACCTGACAGTGACCCTCTAATCCACCTGACTTATTTCTATAGATTAAATTCATTTGAAGAAATGTAATTTATTCATTCACTGTTTACATTTTAAAGGCTAGATTGGGAAAATACTTTGAGAGAGGGAAAAAAATGCCTTCGTAGCTTGCTTTCCTTCAGTGTAGTCTTTATTCAATTAAACAGAATGCATTTAGAGAGAGGAACTAAGACAGGATTTAACAGGTTAGTCTGCAGTTTCTGTCAGAAGTAAGATGGTATGGACTGTATAGTAACATTCAAAAATCTTTAGGGACAGATGTGGCTATGTTCTAAAATTTACATGCAGAGCATGTTGTTTTGGTGAGTAGGAGATTACCTGTACAGCTTATATATAAATAATCAAGGAAAAAATACAGGAAAGAAGAGTCATTGTCTTCCTTTCCTGTGTGTTTTCTAGCAGTCCCTACAATTCATCGCAAGGTGAGGAAAGGACAGTTAGCAGGGAAAACTTGCAGGTTACAAGAAAATCCTGAGAGAGCCATAGCTTAAGTGGACTTTTCCCTCAGCCTACCAAACTTATTTAAGGATGTGAGGACTTGGAGAACTGATGACCCAGGTCAGGTAAAAAGTCTCTCTCTCTCTTTTCCAAGAGGAAGGCTTTCAGACTGCTATACAATGATCCATGATGGAGCAGTCTGAAGAATTTGGGTGTATCTTCCTTTCCAAAACAGCGTGGGCAGACAGTAATGTGAAATGCTTTTATATACACTTTTTGAAAAGCCCTGCATTTTGCCGTGCTTTGTTCTTATACTTAAGATGAAAAAAACAAAGGTCTGTAGGAAATAGGAATAGAAGGAAATTTGAGATGTCATTTATTCCATCATCTGTAGGTGATGTCATTCTCATCAGTGTCTGTTTAATGTGTTTGCTTATACATACTTTTACCGGGGAAGATTTTCGACACCTAATGGATAAATTATTCCACAGACACCTGAGTGTTGGCATTGAGAATGTTTTTGCTCTTATCTCAATTAATCTCACTTTCTGCAATACAGACCTGTTCCTTTCTATAGGTAGCACGTAAAAAGGTTGGGTTTTTTTTTATTACCTTCCATATTTGACTGACACATTGAAGGCAAATGTCGTGTTCACATTAGCTTCTTGCTTTCTAGGCTAAGCCACCCCTGTTCAGTCACCTTTCTGAAGCCCTTTTTTTTTCCAAGATCTGATCATTCTCAGTGTTCTTTTTCTCTGGTCTCTGTCCAACTGGTTCACATCCTTTCTTAATTATAGTACCCCAAATAATACTTAGTGCTCCAGCTGACGCTTCAAGAGCTTCAAGAAGACATGAAGGACCACTTAATGTGTTGTGCAGACAATATGCCTCCTAGAGTGCCTTTTTCACAACACTGTTGGCTCACATTCAGCTTGTCTTCCACAATAAGTACAGATCCCTTTTTGTTGTTGTTGCTAGAAAGCTGCTTCTTAGCCAGCCCTTTCACCCTCTGTGTTTGTGCAGATGGCAGTTCCTAATAAAGACCTTGACTGAAGAAAGCTGCCACCAGCTCCCAAGACGAATCCAGAAACTGCTGTGCAGACCCAGAAAACCAAGACTGACTCAAATACTGAGTGAATAGGTCTTTTCTACACTGGGAGAGGTAAAGGCTTGAGACCCAGTGTCCCGAAGGATGCCAATCGTGCAGACCAGAGAGGGGACCCAGTTCAGGCTCCCTGGAGCCACAGCAGGGTTGGAAAGAACTGCTGGATTCAGAACAGTGAAAAGGAGCACAGAATTGATCCCTACATTGGAAAACTTTGTATAGTACAGTAGCATGTCAGAATAAGAAGATGATGAGGGTCTTTGGGAACAGAGAGGTAACTCTCCCCTCTCTGGAGCTGTCCTTTCACCAGAAGTTAATTTAAGTTCACTTAGTGGTGACAGGTTTACTGGAAAAGGCTAAGGGAGCTACATCCTTCCTTTTCACCCTCTCTTACACATAAGCACACACACAAACACATGGAGATTGGCACAGGACATAGTCCTAGTCATGGAAAACAAAGCCTCCCCCATTTACAGTTTCTTCCTAACCATCCTGTGGCCATCATCAACCCTCTCACACCCATGAGTTCTTGTGACTGAGGTTATTGTTTGATAAATGTGATTCTGACACCCTCTCCTTCAGAGGGGTTAAACACATAACTAAAGCAGTAATATTTCCTGTATCATGTCAGCTTTTTTAATTATGATCATGGCCAAAAGAGTATTCAAACAGATGCAATTCTCTTACCAACATTTTAATTTCCTTTCTTTTTACAACTTTTTTTCCTCCCTTCATCTATATATGATTGCTTCATGCTGAAACTTGGTTCTCTGTGGAGCAGATAGGCAGAGGTAAACTTACAAGCCACTGAAGAACAGATTCAATGTGCAATGTATGTGTAATGGCATTTTTAAAATATAAATTAAATTGGGGAGGAGGAACAGATTGCTGCCAAATGGTGAAGGCTGCAACTGATAATGGAAGAATTATTTTCATGCATTTATGAGAAAGTGCCGAAGTGCTGAAGAGTTTTATAATCTGTTTTATAAAGTACTTGACAGTGTCCTTTTAGCATAAACCTGGCCAGAATAATTACCAGATTCCTTAGCTATTCTCAGCAAGTTAAAATAAAAGCTCCTCCTTTCCCTGTTTGAAGAGTTCTGATTTCTGCCTTTTCAGAGGGAATGAACTCATTCTCCTCCTGCTCATTCCATCATATGGCCTCCTCCAAGCAGCTGAGGGCCAAATAAAAAGCAAGTTTTCTCTGCTTGTTGTTCTTTTTCCCAGAGCTTCAAAGGGCTTCTGGGTCTGTTCTCTCCTGCTTCAAATTTGTAATGAGCCTCTGTCACAGCACAAGACAGCAGTTTGCCCAAGTTCTTTTCTTTGACTTAATCCTGCTGACAGGCACAGGTCCAGTGCCTCATGAAGATCCTCATTAAGTACGTCTGCCCTGTTTCAGTCAGGTGAACTTTGTCATGTTGATGAAATAACCCAGAGGAACTGCTCAGGGATGACTTTATTACTTACACTGAAATAACACATCTACTAGTCTTGGCAGTGAAGGGTGGTGTTACTCCAAAACTCCCCACTCACCAGATGGGCTGCAGCAGCTCCAGCAGCATTTCAGCCATCTTCTTTTGGAAAACTGCACTGACAACTGGGTCAATAAACAGCTAGGTGGCATCTGAGCACATACTCTATTTTTATTGCTCCATTAATGCTGTCTCTATAAAAGATACTTGTGTTTTAATGAATAGCCTGCACGACTCTGTAGAAAAACTGACTACAAAATGCATGAACAAACATACATCAGATGTTTGCGACTGTTCTTTCAGAGGACCCCTTGCCCCTGAAAATATTTCAGAAGATCTGGGCAAGCAGCACATGATGTGTAGCACTGTCTGTGAAATCCTTGATGGCCGCACAAATATCACATTAGCGTCCTCTCTGACTTGGCAGAAAGCTGCATGGTGTACCAGCACAGTTTACACAATAACAAGGAGAGGAGTGTTCACGCATCTTTTTTCTTCAGCTAGTTGCTCGTGTGAGTGTGAGAGAGGGAAGACTTGCAGTCCTATCTATCGCACCCCTTTGGGTGATGATCAAAGGTAATGGCCAGGTGCCATTTTTTTATTTTTCCAGAGCATGGTTGCAGTGCTTTCTGCAAAACAAGGATCATGTTTCAAAGCTTCTTTTTTAAACACTGTAGTAGAAACTTAGAGGTAACAGCAGGTACAGGATCTTAAATGGTCTATTACAGTTGGTTTAGCTATGGAGATGATGATAGAAATTCAATTTTTTGATCTCCCAGCATCATCTGCAAATTTATTATGGGTGAATTACAGTGTATCTAGATGAGACTAAAGTAGAAAGCATGAGTACCTGGGAATGAAGAAAAACATTTAATAGTGGTCACAGATGTAGCAAGACCCCAAAAGATGTCATTAATGTCAAGCTGGTTAAATACTTGATCTTACCTATTTCTTCAGGAAACATTTTTCTCCAAAATTCTTGTGTAATCCTACAGGAAGAAAATGGATTTTCCCAAAACAGTCGAGCCCTTTGAACACCTCTCTTCAGCCCTCCCATCCCCCACCAACAGGATAACACTACTTGAACTCTGCCTTAGTTTTGAAAAGCCCATAATTACACCCTGTTAATTTTTTTTACTTCTTAATACACCTTGACAAAACTATACTCGGTCAAAAGCAAGACTTTCCTAAGCATGCAAAAAGTAATTTCCTTTCAAACACCCATGGAATTAAATCCCCTAGAAATAACTAAGGTCCAGGACACAGCAAACAAAGCCAGGGAAAAGCAGGTCCTTCATTCTCATGGCTAGAGGTCCCTTCACCTTGGCTGAATGCTGGAGGACATGGTTATTTCTTTTTCTAGATTTCCTGCCTATTAACACTGCCTCATTAGTGAGAGAAACCCACTGAGCAATGAAACCACTCCAAAAAAAATTGTGTTTATTGAAAAAACTGGCAAAGAAATCATGGGCAGGAACTGCAGGGTGGCCTCCTGCACTAGCTCTGCTCTTCCCAGCAGAGGAGCTGGATAAGCTCCCCTTTTATTCTGTTAATAAAATCCAGGTGAACTGTGTCTTTTTACAAGTCTATCTGATATGGGACACCTAAGGAAAAAGGCCCCCAGCATCCCAGTGCTTTTTGCATTCCTAAAAAGAACCGCAGAACTGTGGAGAGAACGGAGCACCCTTTGACTCGCAGCTCTACCCCATGCTGAACTATTGCCAGCAAAGTCATGAACAGAAGTTTTAAAAGCGAGTGTCTGCATCTCCTGTAATAACTGTTACTGTCTAACCCCAAGATACCTTCCAAGAAAGAATCACACTTTTATATTTAAAGATTAAACTGTCCTGACTAACTATCCAGTGAAGTGAAGATGGGTCAAAGAATCATAGAATGGTTTCTGTCTTCACTGTCAAGGGCGCAAGCCATACCCCCAGAGTCACAGAAGTCAAGGGCAGGGACTGGGAGAATGGAGAGCCACCCATGGATAGAGAGGTTCAGGTTCAGGAACACCTGAGGAACCTGACGGTACACAAGTCCATGGGACCTTGTGGAATACATCCACGGGTCCTGAAAGAACTGGTAGATGGGGCTGCGAAACCTCTATGCATCATGTTCAAAAAGTCGTGGTGGTCTGGTGAACTTCTTGCTGACTGGAAAATGGGAAACATAACCACCATCTTTAAAAAGGGAAAAAAGAGGACCCAGAAAACTATAGGCCAGTCAGTCTCACCTCTGTGCCTGGCAAGATCATGGAGCAGATCCTCCTGGAAATTATGCTAAGGTACATGGAGAATGAGGAGGTGATTGGTGACAGCCAACATGGCTTCACCGAGGACAGATTGTGCCTGACTGGTGTGGTGGCCTTCTATGATGAGGTCAGGACCTTGGTGGATAGAAGATGAGCAACCAATGTCATTTACCTGGACTGCTGCAAAGCCTTTGACACCATCCCGCATGACATCCTTGTCTCTAAACTGGAGAGACACGGATTTGACAGATGGACCACTTGATGGATAAGGAACTGGCTGGATACAAGTACAGGCTGGATGGAGAATGGACAGAGAGCAGCCCTGAGGAGAAGGATTTGGGGGTACTGGTGGATGAGAAGCTGAACATGAGCCGGCAGTGTGCATTGACAGCCCAGAAAGACAACCATATCCTGGGCTGTATCAGGAGAGGTGTGGCCAGCAGGTCGAGGGAGGTGATTCTCCCCCTCTACTCCCCCTAACCATTCTATGATTCTATGGTTTGGGTTGGAAGGGACCTTAAAGATCATTCAATCCCAACCCCCGTGCCACGGGCAGGGACACCCTCCACTAGACCAGGTTGCTCAAAGCCTCATCCAGCCTGGCCTTGAACACTTCCAGGAAGGGGACACCACCTTCTCCATGAAGAATTTATTCCTGATGTCCAATCTAAATCTACTTGCTTCCAATTTAAAGACATTTAGCCTTGTTCTACCCACTTGTTCAAGGAAACGCTGGGTGCTGAAAATCCCAAGGCCTACCTTTGTTTTTCGTAAAGGTTTCTTCCCCAGTTGTTGTTATTTATACTCCAGTAAGACCCCCAGGCAGGAGCTACAGCTGCATTATTTTAGGTGCAGCACATACAACTGAAAGATGACTCATGCACCAAAGAGGCTAAGTTCATCATGACAACAAAGTTCTTGTGGTTAACCCTGAACATTTCATTTTATCTTCCATGAATAATAGAGACAACAACACTGCCTCCTAGTATGTGTTTTGAGGCTAGGATGCATAGCTCATAAATGTTTGGCAAGTGCTTTGTTTTTAAGGTGCAAGGTACTGGAGAAATACAAAGTAATGCAGAGACTTTTCCTCCAGAGCAAAATCAGCATTGAAAAGAAATTATGTAGCACATGTAGCTGTTGCAAAATAAGCAAATGTAATATCTCGGAATTTTTTCCACAAAAATATTGAATAATACTCTTCTTTAAATGACCCCAGGGTGTTATGGTAACTGAGACCACATTCCTTCACAAGTCATCACAATGCTTTATTTTATTAATAATTATACTGAGATGTTTGGTAAGTTACAGTAATGCTGGAAATCTGTCTCTCATGGACACTCACTGTTAGATCATCAGTTTGACAGTCAAATACTCCAAATCCCAAACCAGCTCAGAAATATATGTCTTTCAGCAGACATTAAAATTACTTGGTCCTTAACCAGGTCTCTCTGGCTTATCAACAGCCAAAATTTCACAGCAGATGTGTCTACTATTTAAGACTTCTGTTTGCCAAAGTGTTCTTCTGGCTGGGATCAACCCCTTGGGTGCTGTGCTGGAAAACTTGCCAACAACAGCGGGGCTTGTACTGCATTTGGATCTTTCTGTCTTTTCCTCAGTTTTCATTTTTATCTTGATCTTCTCTCCTGAAAAAGGCCAAGGAAATGACAATGGAGTTCAACAATTAGAACACATGGTGTTCATGTGACATATTTACATAATAAATATATCTTCTCAGAAGTTCAAATATTTCCCATACTCTAAATGCAATTATGTAGGAGGAGAAATTCAGGAGCAAACTTGTTCTCCTTTATGTTAAGCTATTAGATGTCCAGTCACTAAATGTAACAATATAGAAAGCAGCTGCTATAATAACCTGTGCAGTATTTTTTTCTTTCTTTTTTTTTTTTTTCTTCTTTTAATTGGGTACTGCTGCAAGGACTTCTACATTCTCTGCTAATGTTCCTTGTGAAGTATTTCCACATCAATATCATCCACATGGTAGCAAAGTGGTTGCAGGCCCGTGCAAAAGAAAAAAAGTGATTGATAGTGTATTGTATGGCTACTACAAAGCTTACTGAGGTTGATGTGGTTCTTTGCTTTGGCTTCTGTTGGTTTCTGGATCAGACTCTAAAGCAGTGCTTGAGAAATCTTAAAAGTTTATTTTAAATAGGAAAGGGTGATCTACAAGCCAGACAGTTTATTCAAAAGACAGAGAGAGAAAAGAGCAAGGCAAAGATTATTCTCCTCTCCATGCTGTGGACTGTGGCAGACCAGTTCAGTTCATAGTGTTGATTTATAAACAACTTCACTGCCAATCTGAAAAATCTAAATAAAACCCCAAACATTCATGAGAAGCAATACTAAAAACATGAAGAAATCTCATACCTTCTGAGGCAATAAACACTATGAAGTCTTAAACACTTGATATTGTGGTTTTAGAATTTAGAATTACTCCCTGTTTGGAAATTCCCATGAAATTTGCAGTTTTGGACACCCAAAGGCATTTTAGATCTCACATGTATTTTGAGATCTGAATTTCCATTGTTTACTCAATTTATGCCAACATTCCTTATTGAAACAACAAGATAACTGTATCCCACTGTCTCTTCAACTCAGTGACTGTGCTCTTCCTTTACTTTATTTGACTATATTTCCTGAGACCTGTTTCACATTAAGTGGAGAACTCCTGTCTGTGGAGCAGCTACTGGGAGGAGGGCTTAAAAGTTCATTCCAGCTAAGAGTGATTCAAAAGCAGATTCCTGCATGTTAATGGGCTTTTTCTTCCTGTTAAGAAAACAGTGGAGCATAGATTTTCCCATCCCACATCAGACCAGTGATATCATATCTTGTCTCTAAGAGCAGTCAGCTACAGGTTCATCTGACAAAAACACAACGGGCAATCAGAGGCACATTAAGCCACCAAGAACTTTGCCCTGGCCACCAAGGAGGTGACTTATGTTTTAAAGCTTGATGGTCTTATGCATTGAACATTGTGGCCCACAGTTCTGGGAGCCGATTATATATTTTAAAATTATTTTTAATCAATTTGTTCTCAGATTCATTGGAATTCCATTACTACTGTAATACAAGAGGGAATAAATATCTTGGCTCCCTCTTCTAGAAGGTTTTGTGTGTTTTTCTTCAGTCTCACCTTCTGTAGCTATGCTACCAGGAAATCCAATCTCTGATATTTTCTTCACTTAAAAAGTCTAAAAAACCCACTTTAGACTTTTACAACAGTGTCGCTTGCCTTTGTGTCATTTTATCTCTGTGAGTATTACACAAAATGTCATGACTAGAACTGAGAATAATATTCCAGCTAGGAAAATCTTATTTATTTACTCAACACCACTGTAATCTCTTCCATTTCATAAACTCATTTTATTTCTTACTAGGTTTGTCTGGCATTGGGCGAATGTTATTGTGAGTCAGGTCATTTCCCAGACTGAACTTTCTTACTACTTTTAAGGGGGTTTTCAGCAATCCTGAGCTTTGAATTGATTTTGAATGATGTGTGTCACCACTTTATTATTCCATGAGTTTTGCCAGCTCTGAAAAGAAAACAAACAAAATGTAAAATTAACTGTAGAATTCTTAGGGCACTCTGCTGCTAATTATCATGTAGCACTTTCCTACTCAGCAAAATAATGTTTAAATTATATCACATTTCTTCAAATCTTATACTTTTTCCAAAGACATGCTCTTTGGCAAAATGAAGACTGTAACTCCTGCATGTGATTTAAAGGATAAACAACAAGGGGAAAAAAAAATCTGCTAGTTCAATAAAATTATTCTGTCAGAGGAAAACCATAGCTAATGTCAGATTAGTGTCAAAGCCTCCCTGTGCTACTTTTGCCTTGCCTTTCCTTGAGGCTACCTTTCACAGAGGAATGGTGTGCTCTCATCAGCAGCCTGACTCTCACTTTAACACCTTGGTTTTGAACAATGCTTCCTCTCCTTGCCTCTAGTAACTCAATAACAGACACAGCAATGTATGCATCATGTGGAGTAGGAAGCTTACATTTTCTGAGTAATTGCCCCAAGAAGCGAATGCAGAATGTCTCCTATGGCATCTCCTGCCAGCAGCTCCCCTCCGTGCATCATGGAAACTACCCAGGTATCTCCATTTCCAAAGAAAATAGATGCCTTTTGTTCAAACATGAACATTAATCATTTTACAGTCTATAATGTATATCCTAATAAATGAAACAATGTCATCACTGTCAACAGAGCCATGAAAAAATTATTTACTGAGGATTATTTATACGTGAAAGGTTGTTGCAGGAAATTTCACCTATTTAGATTTACCAAGATAAAAGTCAAACCAACTTTAAGGACATAGCTATAACAATATCAACCACAGTTACTGAGTAATACCCCCACATGTCAACCTTTCCTAGACCTAACTCAGGCTTGGAAAAAAACACCACTCTCTCAAGAGGACAGTTGCCACTGGTGTTTAACAGCTATGCAATTAGATATTTATCACATATAACAACTCCTAGATACCCATTAAGGTTGTGTATATTCCACTTTACATATTACTGTTGAGCATATGTTTTTAAGAATGTGTATGTATGTGTCCAGAAAAAATAAACACATCTTACTTGAATCCAAAATTTAAGGTAGAGTTCCTTGGGCCACTAGAGCTATCATTATGGAGTGTTGATACTTGAAATCTGGAAAACAGTATTCAACAACTCTTAAAACTACATCCAACATTCAGTAGTGGATTCAGAGACCTAATTTTCTTCACTGACATTCAGAGGAAAATTAGTCTTGCTGTCTTACAGGCTTTTATTTGAGTGCAATCTATATATAAAAGCTGCAAGGAGAAACAAACTTTTGGTGACCTCTAAATTGTAACATCCATTTTAATTTGTTGGAATTAAATTTTATTATAAAATCATGACAGAACAGTTATTTTTGCAGATACATTTCTTATTTTTTTGTAAAATAGAAGCTAACTTCATTGTCCATGCTTGAACCTTGAAAATGGCCACATTGGAGACTGCAGTCAAACTGCATCAACTGAAATCTTAAAAGTACTCAGTTATGCACTGGCAACTTGATTTCACCACAAATTGCATTGCTTTCTGACAAACACTGCAAGAACAAATATAAAATAAAATAAATGCGGATTATTTTAGCAGTGCTGCCTTTAAAATAAAAATTTTTACAATCTCAGTAGTAGAGATTAATATAGTAGAAATTCATGTGTTTGGCTGTATAGTAGAATGGTTGTATCTTGGATCATAATCTTTTGAAGAAAATACTGCCTATCAAAAACCAAATATGTAATAACTTTACTTTCTATCTGACTTTTCTGACCTAGTCATGGTGCCCATCATCCCAAAGTTGATATAAGGTCTGCTCATTATTTTCTAAGAAATATCTAAATGTTTCCATTTTTGTAGTTCTTCTGAGGAAAAGTGAAATGAAAGGAGTCAAAAGTTCTCATGCTGAAATACAGTAAAAAATACAGTGACCCTATTGTTGTCCAAAATTTTTAAGCAAGGTTAGATAGCTCAATGAAAACAAAACCCTACCTTAAAACTGAACCATAGATTTCATGCAGAGTTCATGAGTAAAGTAGTCAAGTTCTTTATAATGGCTTGTGTCTTCTCTTATGCAGCAGGTTGGATTATAGCAAAGATTTTGTCCAGGTTTAACATTCACTCCTATTTTTGTCTTCCAAAACTGAATTCCACAGCTGTCAAGACAATACTGTGGATTCAGCAGAGGTCTGAGTTTTAGAGGTAATGGATCCAGTGAAACACAAAAACCAGGTCCACACAGCACCGCATGGTGCTGGTTATGCATTTTAACAGAGCTGAACTCTCATTCCAAGTCACACCCACTAAAAGTCATTGTATTGGGAGCATGCCTAGATAAACACATTTTTGGTGTTTGAGACCACTAAGTCCCACACACTGAATGTGAGAATCTCTATTGCTTCCCACCCCAGATCCTTGCCCTGGTGCCTGCATCGCCCCATTTGTGGTGTGGTGCATCCACTTCTCCTCTTCCTCAGGACCTTCCCATCTGCCTGACAAAACCCACTGCAGCCTGTGCACTTGAGAGCTGTGTCCCTGTGCGTTTGGCACCATCCCCAAAATACGTGTCTTAAGGGTTAGCATTTAAGTGGCTTAATGTGTCCACAGCTTTTCAGTGTGTGTGCAAAACTGAATGTCTTCAGCCTTTAAACTAGGATTAGGCCTGCAGCATGCTAATTTATGCGCTGCTATTTTTAGCAAGATCGGAATATATGTTATTCAGCTTAATAATAAACATTACTACTTGTTAAAGGGAATAGAAATATTGGAACTCTGCTGTGTTTTTAACTAATTTTTTGGCTGCCTCTCTACAATGTAGCGGGTGATGGAAAATCATAGCACACCAATGGCATGGTAACAATTTCCTCTACAGCAATAGGCTTCTACATGACATCCTTATGTGGAAGCGATGATATTTTGCAACCAAAAAATCTGAAAAACAAAAAACTGGTGTGTAGATCTAACTTAGAATTTAGGAAACCTACTGTTTTCCTAACTTTGTTCCTAGTCTTATGAAATATACTTTAAATAAATAACATGAATGGCAACAGAGAAATGATTCTGCAAAATAATTTGATGTTAACATAACATCGACACCTGGACAGAGAAGGACCACAACTGAAAGTGTGAGTCGTATCTAATGAAAATGTAGGGTCAAATCAAAATCCGTATCTTTAAATATTACCATAGTGATATTGAAATAATATAAACCCTTAAATTCTCCAGTCTTACCTGACACATTTTTATTTTTCTTTCTTATAAGATGATTTTTCTTTTCTTATAGAAAGAAAAATAATATAAAAATAATGGACTAAAATTTGCACTGCTTTTATAGACAAATTGCCACATTCAGAAAAAAAGAAACAAAATAAAGCACGACTATGGAGATGGAAATGCAACAGATATGCAGCATATCAAAACAAGCAATTGAAACTCACAGGAGAAAAACAAGGGCAGGAAATATCCCTACAAATTTAATGCTCATCAAGTTATATAAAGAAGTGAGAGGGGATTGAACAGCCATACAAAAAAAAATAATTCATCTGTGAGAGCTAGAGAAGATGAATTAAAGAAGCCAACATCAACCTGCATGCAAAGAGTACAGTGTAATGAAATCTGCAGACCAATTATCTATTTATACTATACATTGCTCATTTTCATAAATGAGGACAATATATGACCTATTTAAATAATCAGTAAAAAGGGATATGTAACAAGCTTCATAAAAAATGTAAAAATTTTCAGAGGAACGTACTTAGTCTAGATGTTTCTGTCCTGTCAAACTAACAAATAAATAAATAAGTATCCACGAGCAGTGTGCATTTATAAAGAATAAATATCTGAAGATAAATCATATAGGCACAATGGCACACAGGAAAAATCTCCGCAAGTTGTAAGAGCAAGGAAATTCTGGGAACAAAAAAAGGCATGATGCCAAATAATTCCCCACAGTAACAGCAAAATGAAAAAAAAAAAAAAAAAAGAGAGAGAGAGAGAGAAATGAAGCTGGGGTATCTCCAGCCCGTATGAGAAATTGAGTGTGATTTTTTAGAAGTATGTCCGTATGCCTGTATGTCTGAAATCTATATAAGGTCAGCATCGAATATTTGAGTCTTTCATGGGATCAGGCTGTTTCACTCAACTCTCAGCAGCTGCCAGAAATCTTTGTATATGATACATTTTGCCTTGGGTTTTTGTTTTGCTTTGTTTTACAGATTTGTAGGTGTTTATTATCATTTCCTCCAGTGACTCCGGTCGGCTGCGCTGATACGCCAGCAATGAATGAACTCAAAACAGTAGGGTGTTCCAGTGAATTCCATAAATCAAATATTTTGCACATAATGAGCTCTTTTTATAACACAAGCTGTTGCACCTCCTCCGTGTATGTTCCCATTTCTAAATCAGTCAACAGCACGTATAGCACATTGTAGAGTTTGAGAGCTTTCCAGTCCGAGGCATCCAGAAACTCTGAGCCTTAGCTGGCTCAGTGAGGGATCCAGGCTGCGAAAGCCACTGGAAAATACCAAAATGAAGCATGTGCTGTTTGACCTACCTCAAAGGGACAGGGGATATCGGGAACATGTCTGCATCATACAGTGAGGATCCCAGGGGCTACTTGACAGATGATCGACAAGCAGGTGTGGTCACAACCTTCCAGTAGCCCCTTACTTGAGCCCAGGTCCCTTGCAGAAGCCGTTTCCCCAACCCGGGGCTGGGAGCCATAGCTGAGGTAATGCACAAAGAACTCTTGTCTCTTGTCCTTTTTGGAGGCTTGCTAATAACTTCATCTAACTGGATGATTCATAGTGACTTTCTTAAGAATCTGGTGGAACAAGAAGTTAGGTCAGATTTGGAGATGTATGGAAATACCATTGAACAAACTGCTAAATGGACTGTGCTAACAGCTCTCTTGTTCCCTCTCCTGAGTACGATGACCACTGATCTCTTGTAAGGTACTGGTGTTTTCTCCACCTCCCAGGAAGTGAGTAAGGGGTTTAGGTCTAACCACCTAAGCTACAAGGGCTGTTGTGTATAGAATCATAGAATCATAGAATTGTTTAGGTTGCAAAAGATCATTAAGATCATCAAGACAAATTGTTGACCCAGCACTGCCAGGTCCACCACTAAACCATGTCCCTAAGCACCTTATCCACACGTCTTTTAAGTACCTCCAGGGATGGTGACTCCACTGCTTCCCTGGGCAGCCTGTTCCAATGCTTGAAAACCCTTTCAGCAGAGAAATGTTTCCTAATATCCAACATAAACCTCTCCTGATGCAACTTGAGGCCATTTCTTCTTGTCCTATCACTCATCACTTGGGAGAAGACACCAACCCCCACCTCTCTGCAACCTCCTTTCACATAGTTGTAGAGAACAATAAGGTCTCAAGGGAGACCTACTCTTCTCCAGGCAAAACCACCCCAGTTCCCTCAGCCACCCCCCACAGCACTTGTGCTCTAGACTTTTCCCCAGCTCTGTTGCCCTTCTCTGGACACACTCCAGCACCTCAGTGTCTTTCTTGCAGTGAGGGGCCCAAAACCATATGAAGTGCATATGAAGTACATGAAGTGCAGCCTCACCAGTGCTGAGTACAGGGGAACAATCCCTTCCCTAGTCCTGCTGGCCACACTGTTCCTGATGCAGGCCAGGATGCCATTGGCCTTCTTGGCCACCTGGGCACACGGCTGGCTCATGTTCAGCTGGCTGTCAACCAACATCCCCATGTCCTTTTCCTCTGGGCAGCTTTCCAGACACTCGTCCCCAAGCCTGTAGCGTTGCAGGAGGTTGTTGTGACCCAAGTGCAGGACCCAGCACTTGGCTTTCTTGAACCTCCTACAGTTGGCCTCAGCCCATGGAGGCCATGTCCTTGGCCTCATCCTGTCCAGATCCCTCTGCAGAGCCTTCCCACCCTCAGGCAGACCAACACTCCCACCCAGCTTGGTGTCATCTGCCAACTTACTGAGGGTGCACTCGATCCCTTTGACCAGGTCACTGATAAAGGTATTAAACAGAACTGGCCCCAGTACTGGGCCCTGGGGAACACCACTTGTGACCAGACACCAACTGGATTTAACTCCATTCACCACCACTCTCTGGGGACAACCATCCAGTCAGTTTTTGCCCAGCAAAGAATGCACCCATCGAAACCATGAGAAGTCATTTTCTCCAGTAGAATACTGTGGGAAACAGGCAGTATGTTTGCCACATATCTGGAGAAGAAAATCCAGCCACTTTTTGGATATGTTTGCTGAGCACATTCAGTTAAACACAGCAAGTCTGACAAAACCGTCTTGTGCAAATCAAACTGGAATTGTGCAATCAGTTCAGCATATTTGGACATGACAAGACTTGCCAGAAATGCACAGATCATCTGCAAGGTGTTGGGCTGCATATCCAAAGTCTCCTGCATCTGGCTTGCTCCACACACAGAGTTAACCTACAGGTGCTCGGGAGCCAAGTCTGTGTCTGGGCACCACTGCCCTGGCTGCTTGAGCGTGAGTCTTTTGCCAAGAGTCAATTCTTACAGCCAGAGGATTATGGGCCCAAGCAAAATGGAGAGAATACATTTTTTGGAAAATTGGGTGCTCCATTTGGTTTTCTAAATCTTACAAGAGAGACAAATGATTAATCCTCTGATCAGATTTTGCCTGTGTCCTCACTTCTGAATGTTTATACTCTTGCATTTATATCAGTGCATACATGGCCAACATCTACTCCCACACAAAACTCCTTGTGCCACCTCAGCACTTCTGGACAGTGTGAAGTCATCTTTCTATTACTCAGAGTAAATGCTTTGTAGATACTCAATATGCTTTGTATATCTGCTCTTTATGGAGCACAGACTTCAGACAGAGGCAGTGCTACAGAAGAAATGCAGGCTTAGCTGCAGCTAAACAAACAGGACTGTTTGAACAGAGCCCCCTGAAAAGCACACAAACTGCCGACTGAAATGAGAGCAGTTGTCGTAAGGCAAGGATTACAACTTGGGGCAGTGTGGTCTCGAGAATTTAGCGGTGAGCAGTTGGAATCAAGTTAAGACAGATCCGTAACCTAGGGGAGGGCATGTCTGAACCTTGCAAGTGGCAGGAAAGAGTGAGGTGTTGAATTGGGAAAGTAGGTGTGGTGTCAGCAGAGAAAGTGATGACAAGTCAAAGGACAGCTTTTCATATTAAAGAGCTGCAGTCTGTAGGACCAAAGTACTGGATGTGACAAAATGGTAGGGAATGGGGCAGAAGATGCCTGAATTGGAGGTTGGAAAGATGTGTTTGGACGGAACAGGAAAGGGAACAGTAAAGTTTGGGAAGGAGCAGAGTCAAAAGGTGAATGAGATAATAAAAAAGTGACATTTGTTTCCCTCTTTCCATTTGCTTAAATTTGTTGACTTCTATTAAAAAATCAAATGCTTTGAAAATCAAGAGGTTTCCTGCTTTTAGACTAAGAACTAAAAAACTCCAGAGCATCCTTGTTTAGCAACGCTGTCTCTGTCTCTTCACTGCTTCATTATACTCGGCATCATCCCATGATGTGCAACAGTGGCTCGCCAGAAGACTCATAAACTCATTAGGCTCAAAATGAGAGGGAAAGTGGAGTTCTTGAATAACTTCCCATTTGGAGAACTGAAGGCAAGCACCCTAGTGAGTTTTAAGAGTTTCTTGATACAACATTTTAATTTCAATGGACTCGGTGAGTGTTTTCCCAGAATCAGTAAGTACTTTCAGACACAGATGTTAATGAGAGCACCATGCATCAAGCTGAAATGCTGTCAAGCCCACAGAAGGACTAAAGGTCACAAGAAACTAGAAATAAAAATCAGCTGCCCTGATGGGTTATATCTGAATAAAATAAAAAATTAGTTTTTAATAACATTTTAAGTCTTGCACTTTTGTACAAAATTAATGAGATTTTGGGGGGAAAATTGGTATTTCAAACATGCTTACATTGCCTTATGACTCAGAAGACACACAGAAAGGAAAGAATCTTCCCATCTCATCTAGTTCTCCCCATTTCTGGATGACTGTTATTTTCCATTTCAGGAAAAGGCTGCGTGAATGAGGACGTTACACTGAATGCAGCAGACAGCAGGTCAATGTAAACATTCTGGAATTTGCCAACAGTGATATACTTCACCACTTGATTGATTGATGTGACTCCCATGTAGCTGAGCTTTGTAAAGACTCCTTTACAGCCCACATATGAGATTTTGTGTTGACATCACTGAAATAAATCAAGTTCCAAGGCAAGACTGTGAAGACCAGCACAAAATCTAAACCAACCATGTCATAGACAGAAGGCTAGATTGCTTAAGTTTAGCTTTAGCTAAATCACCACAATATGCTCTTGCACGAAACGCAGCCTAGGATCTTGCAAGTTATAATGAAGTGCAAAATTACATCTACTCACTAATTTAAATTAGTTTCCTTGGAAAAGGCAACCTTTCTGAATAAGTAGAATTGATTAAGCACTGTATCTTCAAGAACAGTGGAATATCCTCAAGAATAGGTTCAAAATTTACAAAAGTAATACATGGTTAATGACAATTCACAACTTTTAAACATTTTCTGGGCTTCATGTTGGAAACACAGGTGATTTTCTTAGCTATTAGTTGTAACAAACAATCAGATGAAATTTAGATTTTTCTTGCTCCCTTCATCTATAAGCATGTATCTGCAAGTGTTCAACTCCTGCAAAAATACATTAACAGTAGAGAGAAATTCAAATCTCAAGAGCAGGCTCTGCTAATAGGACTGTCTCTGTAGAGAATTTTTGCACAGAAAGAAGGTTCTTTAGAAATACCACAGGTCTGACACTGCAAAAGATGGGCACACTTCAGTTACTAGACTATAGTCTGGCCAAAAGCAGTATCACACACTTTAAATACTTCCAGTTCATCTAAGTGACTTTTTCTGGCATGTATCCATAAACACCTATGTCATAGCATATATGTGACAACATACAGTTAAGCTTAAGTTGCTCAAGTTGCCAATTCACTTACCATGGAATAAACATGCCAAGCAGATCCAAAGGGATTCATTATTTCAAAATTCCCATCAAAGGAAATAGGAAAATATTAGTCTTACAGGTAAGGAGGAACTTCAGTGCGAATTGTGAATGATGAAATCTAGATACTGGCATTGTGTTGTGTTAGCACAGCCAAAGAAGTGAGCATAAGAAATAAAAAAAGTAAGTGGAATAGTCTTTTCCAATATTTCTCTCCTTTTACCGTTCGGTTGTTTCAAATTTGTATTAGCTTATTCTTTCAAAACCATTCCAAACCACTACATAGGTATTTTTCTCTCCAGATAAAATTAATTCGTTCTGAGTGGCATTTCAACAGCCCTTGAGCAGATGTTTTTAGTTTTGAAAGGAGCCTGCAGACTCAAAACTGATTTGCAGAATTTTTTTTCACTATAGAAGGGAAGTTAATGAGCATCTACTACAGTACTCCTTTCACCTTCTGTCAACTTACTTTTTTACAGTGTTTGTAGCCCCCGTGTAACGGTAGTCTCATATTTTAAAAATCTCAAAATTTAGTAACAATTCACTTTGATGTATCACATGAAAATTAGTGTTTGTCATTTTTTTCCCTAGAACATTATAAACCTTTTATGGTAACATTTCATCGGAACTACTGACCAAAAAATTTGGAATAAAATTTATTTTAAATTGCTTTTGCTTTAAAATAACTAGAAGAGAGCTGTTTTCCAACAGTAAGTCTTGGAAGTTGTATTATTTGCTGCTTCAGTAACAAGACCTAATAAGTGGACTACTGTGTCTAAAAAAGACTTTTCAAGATATTCCTGAAAGAGACATTGGTCCTTCTAATACAGTTACAACAACAATTGATTCTTCATTTAACATTTTTTTGTGCTTCAAGTGAAGCACTGCAAAACTGCTTGAAATTCACAATAATAATTAGTGGGTCTTATTTTGAGACCTTGTTAGCCCTTAATCTGTATCACAACTTCCAAACCACCCTCTTCAGCAATAAAATAGCACGCTGAGTCCACACATCTGCTGATTTATAGACATATCTTTGAGTTTGTGTATAGTTGTAGCACCACTGGGTTACCCTTGTGTGTAAAGCATATGATGAGCAATGTCTGGTGTTTCCACCTTTGCTGAACTGGAATACTGATCTCCAAATCTGAGAGGCTCAGTTTTGAACCGGGATGAGACTCTTCCCTACATTCAGAGCCTCCGCTGTAGGGAAAAATCCAAAACCATTTTCATCTGACTTGTAGTTACAGATATCATGATTTAGTTCAGCTCTTCTCTGGCCAAAGGGTGGAGGCTGCTGCCCTCTGATGCCTCACAGGTATGTGCGATCAAGATGATAATCCGTCACATTTCTAGTGAATAAATGAAGGGTTGCTCATTGCTCTGTGCCTTGTAGGTTTACCTACAGCAGATAATAAAATTCAGATGTGTTTACAAAGCATTAGCCTGATTGAAAAAAAACATGGTCTGCTGGTAATGACCACCCACACTATGAGGCAACGGAGACACAAATGGAGACAGGGTTCTGTCAGGATTAGCACAACACTTTGGCCGGAGTATCAGGGACTGAGAGGAAGGTCTAAGGATCTGAACAGTACTTTTCCCAGTGTGGGTCATCCTGGAAGAACAGAATAGCAGATACTCTAGTTAATACTAGTACTACACATAGGCAGTAGATAAAACAAATACTGCTGTTGCATTTAGCAGCATGTGGCACTTGCTCTCTTCTCCCCCTCTATGGGTATAAAATTAATTGACAAGATCAACACATAATAATTTAGTTTGGATATACCCAATCTGTAGCAAATAAGGCTGTAAATCCAGTATTTTAAAAAGCAGGAGCATGGAACAAAAGCTTTTAAAATCACATGCTACAAATAAAAACAACAGCAGCAGTGTGAAAGTTTTTAGATAACTATGATACCTGAAAAATGTTTGCTCAAATGTATTTGGACACACAGGTTACATAAGGAACCCTACTCTTCTTAAGTCTCGCAGACTTTGTTTAAGGATGTTTCTACAGTCTCCATAATTCTAACATGGATTGTGACCGCGTACTTAAAGCTTCTGATACCTTCACTCAAATTGGATTCTGTCTTTCTCTTCAGTTAACTTCCGTTAATTTCAGTGGGACTGTTCATAAGGTAAAGGAGACTGGATCTGGGTCTCTAAACCAAAGACATATGTTCCATACGGGTGGACAGGTCCTGCTGTTCTATGAAAGCATCGGTGTCTTTTAAGGAAGTATCAGGTACAAGTTGCAGCTCTTTGTTAGGCTACACAGGTTTTCAGGCAGGGTTATCTTAAAAACTTTTATATATTATTAAGGAAAGATCTGGTCTTTTTTCTTGTGAGTTGGCCAAACCTCAGCAGCACTTCTGCGAGCTCCAGATGCTGTTATGTCCAAAATTTCAGTGCACTGGATTCCCGTAACTAGAACCAGCTCAGACATGAGTAACACCCTCCCCAACAGCTTTCTAGTCCATAAGCTTAAAGAAACAACTGCCTCACCTAGCAGCACTGCATACTTTGGTCCAAATATTACTTTAAAAAAATACATATAAAGGAGCGTGGTAATTTTTGGCAAGCTTTATGAGACTTATTACTCCTGTCAACTGCAAGCTGTGTGAGTTGCAAAAGCAAAAATTAGGCAGCTCAAGAGATGCATGGCAAAACTCTTAATAAAGGTCTGCAGTCCTCCACCATTCTTAGAAAGGAACCATTTTTCTGTATCTCAAAGTTGGAATTAAAATAGATTTAATTAATTCATACAGTGGGAAATATATTTGAACTTTAGTTCATTTAATTTCAGAAGGACTAAAATAGTACAAAATTTCATCACTTAATAACAGAAATGGATGGGCCAAATCCTTGATTCCCCTACATTTTAGAGCATGCATCTGATGCATCTGTGTTAAGCCAGTCCAGGTTTTTTTCCTTGTCTTCACTGCAACCTGGCATAACATAGAGCAGTCCACAGGAAAATCTCACAGGACTGAAGGGAACCATCCTTGCACTGAGAGCCAGTAGCATTACAACTGTATAAAGATGAGCTTTAAGCCACCTGAGCATGTAACAGAAGACAGCAACGCTAAATTCGCTGCACAGCGAGACCTGCCAGAAACCCATAGGCTTGAAAAATTCACAGTCTTCCTGGGGCTATAAATAGCAGCCACGTTACTACCACTGACTGCAGTACTGACATCTGTCATTATATTGCAATTTTATTCAGGCATGGATGAGGGTTGTTCACTTGCTGACCATTTGCTGTTTTGTTATAAACTGTTTAACTTTCTCAAAAAGTTTATCACTGGGAGCCGAGTTTTCTTTGTCTTGCAACTCACGTTATAATATGCCCTAAAAATTGTACCATTGGCAACATGCCTGATTAGACAGACCACAAGTTACGTAAAACAAGAACTTGCTAATGTTGCAATCTCTGGCCTTTCATTCTCTGTTTGGGAAAGAATCTCCTTGTTTTTACTGTCTTATCTAAACAGTGCAGCGGGTTTTACCATTTGATTTTTGCTGGAGAGTTGCGATTACAGACAAAAGGTAAGTGCTTTAAAATGTTTAATATAGAAAGCATACATTTTATCTGTTTTGAAAAAAAGAGAAGAGGCAAGATTTTTATAGTGCAAGTGTTGACTAAGTCTTGGTGTTAAACGTAAGGTGAGCTGAAACACAGTTGAATTACCAAAACTGTAAAGCTGATGCAAGACAGGTATGTAGGGGAGGGAGACAGTTACATTCACTGTTGTTTTACCGTGAAGGGTGGGATTAAAAGTCCTTAGTTAATAACTGTAAATTTCAGCGGTTCTTTGACTTGGAAGTCGTAATCCAAACAAACCTATGTAATAATTTATAACAGAAACTCTCAGTAGAGATTCATGGGATTCCTGGCTTCTACATCTGAGACTTGAGAAGGTGGTGTTCTGTAACAGACTAATTTTACC
The DNA here is from genome assembly GCA_027574665.1 of Rhynochetos jubatus. Classification (NCBI taxonomy): domain Eukaryota; kingdom Metazoa; phylum Chordata; class Aves; order Eurypygiformes; family Rhynochetidae; genus Rhynochetos; species Rhynochetos jubatus. The sequence continues at coordinate 61,897,587 of CM050649.1, forward strand.
TCCAAATAACTACAGAAAATGGAAATAAATATATAAACAAGTTAATTGAATCATTTATTTAAAAAATTAAAAAAAAAAAAAAAAAGAAAGGAAATTAAGAAATATAGTAAGATTTGTCCATGTGGCCCATTTTTTTTACCCTACTTAAGGTCTGCACACTACTGGATGAACTCACATCTTGTTCAGGCTACCATGAGTCTTACTGACCCGTGACTGACTTACACAGGCTGTATGATCAGATATTGCTGTTAGCCCTCATATAAATACATATATTGCTGTTTGCATATACCCCAGCAATTTAACTAATTTGATGGAAGGGGCAAATTTTTTGGAGGGAAAAAGTCAATAGATTTTGATTTGTCCTGATGTAAGTCTGGAAAATAAATTAATTAATCTACAAATAATAAATGTACTCCACCCTCTTCAGCAGATTAGCAAGTAGTTCATGGTTTAGTACTACACTGAGGAGAGATGTGCAAAAGCCTGTGGATCAATCACTTAATGAAGGAAGCGATTCTGTATGTTCATAAGAGTCTTTGAAGGGCATGGCAGCCCCTGCACCTTTCATGGTTTCACAGTCACTATTTAGGGGGATTATGTCAACAGGGAACACACTCAGGACCCTCTTTAGCTGGTATGAATTTCATGGTTTGACCATACCTATCCCTAACCTGCCCACTCCAAGGCAAAAAGGAATCAAAACAATTTTCCAAACTTTTTTTTTATTAAATCACACAATTTTGATTTTTGGATTATACTTCACCCTTTCAGCAACACAGAATTTGAGGCTTTAATCGGCTGTAAATGAAAGGTTTTGAGTGAATATTTCAATATTTAATATTGAATGTCACTCAGGTAGTTACCCAATCTTCAGCAAATTTACTAATAGAAAAGATACGTTTTGCAGTCTGCTCTTCCTATAGTCAAAAGAGTCTCCTCTATTTCTTATATTCTTATTTTGCCTGGGTTTTGATTATTACATTTTCTTGGACATACTCCAGTTTAAGAACTTTGGTCTGGTTTTTCAGCAGTAACAAACACAAGCATCTTCCATATCTTTCACTCTTCAGTACCAATTGTCAGAAAGACAACAACTGTTGAATTCAGATGCTGAGGAACCAAAAAGTCAGATCAAAGTCTGTGCATGGAACAGACAGACTTTACCTCTAGTAAATAGCTATGTTGAAATGACATTTCAGTCTTTGAGATTTATATGGTCATAAAGTCAAGTGCAGTATTGTAGAACTTTACTTAATTGCTTTTGCAACTTGCTTTACTATGGGTCTTAAATCAGCCTAAAGACTCCCCCATGTTTTAATAAAGAGGTTACAGTGTTGTTTCCAGTCAAATCTGTTCTGGAAAACTGCACCTTTCCTCTTTATTTGTTTTACTGTCACCCAGAGAATGAAAATGTATATAAACAAGTCATCCATGAAATTCCATGCATTGATGTCATAACTCTGAGGCCTTTGAATGTTCATATTTGAACAGTTCACAGCTCAGACATCTGACTTGATTGAGCACAGATGTCTATGATATCACTAAGTTCTTTAGAAGACATGGTATATTATTGCAGCATTAACAGTGAATATGTTTCTGTTTAATTCTTTCTCCTGAGACCAAATTCCCTGTGTCATCTGGGATGCTTTCTGCAGATAAGGGCAAGTTAATACAGTTCTGCTAGCAGTTAAAGTCAGACTCAGCCCCAAAAACCAACATGTGAAAGTAATATAATTAGATATTTGTTGTGGATGTTAATAGTTTACAAGAATTAAAAAATAGATCAAACCAATTAATAGAAGAACCACATATTCAGGGCTATTAACTATAAAGCTCAGGAACACCCTGATGGAGGTGAATAACTATGCTGTCATCCATTCCCTGTTCATACAGTTTTTTCCTATACAGCTGCTCTTACCACTTATATAAACAGGAAAAATCAGCTCATCATTAGTCTGATTCATTATGCCTGTTTATATGTTGTTATCTATATTTTGAAGGAAGCAATAGCAGTTCATAGAAAATATTTACTCATGTTAGTAAATGAAGGGACTTTCCAATCTACTGAAAACCACACAAGGAATCATGGGAGATAGTAATACTCAATAGCACATGCTTTTGATGCAACAGGACCAACATGGAAATCAATACTAAAAGTCCTTTGGATTCCAGTGAAGACTCAAGTCAGTGGTGTTAAATAATAGTAATGAACAAACAAAAAAAAAATCTCCAAATGTCACTACTAGAGAGATGACATAAGTCCATAGCAGCATACAATTTGTTTCAAAGAATTGCTATTTCTTGCATTGGTAAGCCCTTTAGTTCTTCATCATCACTTTTTTATGTGAAAATATTCCACTGACAGCATTCATAGCTGTCACACATAACGGTTAATCTGTTGAAATTCCACTCTGTCCTGCTCCCAAGGTGTTTGGAAGGTTGCTTGCTGACTGCTGTGAAAATTCAAATACCACTACAAAAATCAGAGCTGACTCTCTCTTGTTTAAAGTTCTGTCACAGCTCCTCATATATCAGCACTTCCTGAATTAAGAACAAAAACAGATCCAGTGTTTCCTGTTAAAGTAACTGGGGAAGCACTCCTGAATTCTTCTCCCTCTGCCACTATTACCTGAACAGATGTGGACATTCTGTTGGGGCAGCAATATTCTTACCACATCCTGTGACTACGGTTTATGTTAAATTCCTTCCTTATCTCTCTAATGTCGGTTCTAGCTTTATGCCAGTCAACTTACAGAAAAGAAAAAAAAAAATGCAGCGTTGATTAAAAGCAGTACAATCAATCATTTATAAAACCCGTGCAATCCAATAAATGCTGATGTGGTCATATGTTGTTTCAAAAAACACCTTAACAAATGTATTTAAATCAAAACACAGTTAAGATTAATTTAAAATATAACATGTTAGGAATATATATTAATGTATAAAACCAACCATCATGAGATTGTTATTCTGTAAAATGCACAGAGTTTTCTAAGTCAATTAGTGTCCAGAAGTTTAATAATGCAGCTGCAATTTATTTATGCTAACCAATCTCTCAGGCTTTTAAATTCAATATTTTTTGAAATCAGATCTTAAACAACTCCTGAAACTCCTGCTAAATACTTACAATTCTTTAAAGAAATGTAGCTACATATCTTGGTGTTCATAAAATGTAACAGTTCATTTCTCCTTCTCCTGACTGAAGAAGTGTCTGGAAATACAAATTCTTGTGCTCAAAATCTAGAAGGACAGGAAAAAGAGCCCAGAATATCTTATTATTAGAACTGACAATATTTAAAGGAATCCTGTGATTTTGGGAGTTTGTCTCATACTCATGAATGGCTGGGGTGAAGACAATCACAAGTCTTTCTGGGTTTTGTACATTAATATTATATCTATAAAATAAAGGTGCGATTTTAGTGTACACCACCACAATATACTTTGTTCTGGTAGGTAATAGCTATGAAGGTGTAGAGGTTTTAGCTCAAACTAGGGAACAGAATATGCATTTGTAGAGTTTGAAACCTTCTAGTACATGCCAAAAATATGTGTGTCATTACTGCTCCCCATTGATTACATTTACACAAGGATGTCAGTACGTGCTGTCATCATATCTTTGCTTTGTTGTAGAGAAGAATACTATCACCTCATATATATTAATTTCTTCTACTTCTTGTCCAGCCTAGACCAGCGAGCAGAGGACTGTGCACGTATGCTCATAAAATCTTGATGGGGTTTTGGGAGGAGAAGTGGGAGGGAATCTTTCTAAAACTTAACATATATATGAGTGAAATTTAATGCTGACTTTTTTCTGTAAACCAGCTCTGAATTTTAGTTGTAAAGATGATACTTAAAAAGTCATTCAGCAGTATTAAGAAGAATATAAGACAGTACAATACAACCACATTTTGCCTCACAGAACCCTAAAGAGATTTCCATAACATATATTCATGAATCAGAACATCAAAACAGAACCTGGTTCTTTCATTTCTTTAAAGTCTTAGCACCAGTCTATTCATAACCCTCAATATGAAATAAATTACATTCTTCATTGGTCCTTTTTCCTGACATAAATGCAAACAGATGGATACATGTAGGTCAGGAAAAGAGATTAGTTCTATGGAAGAGCCATTAAGAAGATGCAAGTTACATCTAAGTGTTTACAATGGGCTTCAACTAACTTTAGAGTTTTTACCTATGCTCCAAAGTGAGCTCCAGGGTAAGAGATCGCTTCTCCTTGAGGATTTGCATCTAACACAGAGGGGATGAATCACAATGCAAAGGGCTGTTTCTCCTACCATTGACCACAGAGGAAGCTGGGTACCTTACTTTCTTACAGCTAAACTTAAATGAGATACTTTCTCTCCATATACCACATAAAAATATACTAATACTTTAAAAACAAACAAATAAACAAAATCTCAAAGATATCCTCAGTTTACCATATGCAGTAGATATACTAGTCCATAGCAGATATCATAAATCTAGGGCTAACTAATTATTCTTTCTCATGCACTTTAATTCACTTTTGGAAGTTTTTGGTTTATGGCTCAAAGCAGAGCTTGTTTCTCAGTGATAAACACAGATGTTTCTCATTATCATGGTTTAGCTCCAGCTAGCAATTAAGTACCACACAGCCCCTTGCTCACTTTCTCCTCCTCCAGTGCAGGAAGAGAATTAGAGGAAAAGTCAAGAAAGCTCATGGGTTGAGATAAGAACTATTTAATAATTGAATATAAATGAATATTATAGTGATAGTAATAATAGTAACAATACTATTAATATTAACAATACTAATAATGGTAACAATACTACTAATAATATTAGTTATATTAGTAATATTGTTATATATAATATATACTAATATATTAGTAATAATAATATTTCATATTTCATATAATGAAAATAATGAAAAATAAAACATGTGATACAATTGCTCACCACACACTGACCGATGCACAGCCAGGTCCCAAGTAAAAGAGTCAGAGCCAGAAAGCCCGAGAGCCCGAGCCCAGGAGCGATCGCTGCAGAGTCCTATGAGTCCGAGAGCAAGAGAACAACTGAAAAAGCCAACCGACCCACCAGCTAACTAACTACTGAACAATGAACTATGACCCCCCAGCCCACCTCCAGGCTTTTATATTGAGCATGATGGACTATGGAATGAAATATTCCTTTGGTCATTTTGGGTCAGCTGTCTGAACTGTGTGTCCCCCGCATTGCCTGTAGTGAGAGAGAGTTGGGAACTCAGCTGCAGTATCAGAAGCTGAGAAAAGACATTGAATTTGGTGCAGGCACTCCACAGCAACAACCAAAGAACACTTTATCAGTACTATTCTCAGGGAAATCCAAAACATAGCTTCATACCAGCCACTGTGAAGAAAATTAATTCTGTCCTGACTAAAACCAGCACACTCATAAACAAAGTTACAGTAATTAAAATTTGAGTACAGATCAGATTTTTCTATGAAACTAAAAGCAATTCACAATAATGGGTTACATGCAAAAGTACTTCACTGTATTTTGAAGAGCTGCAGACCCCCAGTCCAAAACCCACTGTGGACACATGCCCAGACAGCTGCTTGAGACTGATCACACCAGTTGTTATCTCGAACTGCTCCCCACAACAGGGCAAGTTGCAGTGCTGGCTCAAATGCAGCCTCACAAGCCCTCTGCTTAGCTGATGTTAGACTTGGAAGAATTGCTCACAAACTCCACAAAGTACGAATGCTACTGCTTCTGTTTGAGATCTAAAGTCTTGTGGACTCAAAACTTTAATTGCTTTTTCAAAATACATGTTAGCTAAATAAAAACCATGATTTCATCCTCTGACGTTTCCTTGTTTATATCCTCAGAAAGTCACTTCTACAACATTACTACTCCTATTTGTCCAGTCTCACATTTTTCATGGGAAGCAGACTCTGTCTGCCACTTCCTCACATAAGCATAACTTTCTGGCTTAACTATCAACAGCTTATATAAGCCCTCTCCAGGGTTAGGGACACCTTGGATTTTATGATTCACCTACTCAGTTACTTACCGCAACTGCAGAAAATAGGCATGCAGGCTTTACAAGTTTTCCAAATCTATTCACTTTCATTTTAGGCAATGCAAGAAACTAAATAAGTATAACACTAAACACCTGCAATGACTTCCTCTTGTCATCTTCTCACTTTCTTGAGCAGGCTTTGGGTTCAGGTAAGGATGCAGTAGGGATTTTCTTTCTCCCACGCATCCTGTTTCTTGATGTCAGTTGTGTGCTGTGTTAGTTTTCACAGTGATTTCTCCACAATTAGACCATATCACTCTGTTCATCTGTAAGAGTGGTTACAACTCATCCACTGTTACCTTAAAAGCTTTCAGCATAGGTTGATTTTTAAGGAATTACTTCTGATCTGATTTGGAAAGAGGACATGGGACCTCCAGGAATAGGCTCAGGTCTGTGTATCACAGAAAGCACAGACCATGGGGAAAGTACCTAAACACCTGTACTGGGTCTGACTGGGTTGGAGTTAACTTTATAGCAACCTGTATGGTGCTGTGTTTTGGATTTGTGACCAAAACAGTTTTGGTAAGGCAGCAAGTGTTTTAGCTATTGTTGAGCACTGCTTGCGCAGTGCCAAAGCCTTCCCCATTTCTCATTCCACCCCACCAGCGACTAGGCTAGTTGTGGATAAGAGGATTGGAGGAGACACAGCTAGAAGAGCTGACCAAAATTGGCCAAAGATGTATTACACATCATGCTCAGGAATAAACCTGGGGGCATGGAGTTGTAGTTATTCCAAGGTAGCCATTGCTCAGAGACTGGCTGGGTAGCAGTTAGCCGGTGGGAGGTGGTGAGTGACTGCCTTTGCATTACTTTCTGCTTTGTTTTATTTTTCTTTCTTCACTTATTAAACTGTCTTAACACTGATCCATGAGTTTTTCTTGATTTTGCCCTTCCAGTTCTCTCCCCCATGCCACTGCAGGAGAGTGAACAAAACACCAGGGGGAAAAAAAAAAAAAGGAAAGAAAAAAACCCAAAACAAACAAACAAACAAACAAAAACAAAAACAAACAAAAAACAAACAAACAAAAAAAAAAAGCCTTGAAGATCCACTCCCCCTAAGTGCTTTATTTTTCTGTCAAATTTCATGGGTTCTTTTCTTTTGCTATCCATTTTCCTACCTGTGCTGTAAAGGGTGCCAAAGTATTTTACTGTAGGTCTTGGGTTCTACAGTGAAAAAAAAGTTTAGATACCTAAATCCACTGGGGTGTCAAGTCCCATCTGCATACACTACATTAAAAAAATGGGAATTAAGTGTTGAAATTGTTTGCTCACATTTCCTAATTCCCCCCTCAGTACTTTAACATCTACATACATTGAGGATATTGCCATAGAACATCAGCAAGATGTGTACAGTAGACCACAATTTTCTATTTTCTTTCTGCATAAATATTTACTAATGATGTTATTTCATCCATTATGCTATGTAGTAACCCATAAAGTTGAATTATAAATTTACCAGCCGGCTGAAAACTAATGTTGCTATAGTAACATTTCCATTGCAAAACATGTTATTGTAAAAAACAATAATGTGTATAGAAAATTTTCCATTAGCCTGCATTAACATTACAGTTGCAACATTCCTACAATTCTCCAAATACGCATCCGTGAAAAAAATCCTCATTTCTAATACACTTAATTTAAATAACTTGAAGTACAGGCTGATACTTAAAGGCCAGTGACTCACTGGAGTAACAAAAGCCCTGTTCTTGGTGCATGCTCTATGTGGCACAGCAAGGACACACACAGGAGAGGTGGTTCATGGCTTGGCCCTTTGCATAGATTAAAAGCCTGGGAAGCATTTCTGACATCTTGTACGCATAGCTCGAAAAGCTGGTAGCTCTCCCTGAAACTTGCAGTGGTGTGAGACGTTCATTTGAGCCTGACTTTTATCAAGCAGATAGCTTTCTGCTGTTATTAGAGACGTTCAAACACGCATGGACTTCTTTTACAGGGTGGCCAGATACTGCAATTGTCAGTGGACCTTTGCAACACTTTGTGGCTGTGATCGAGGTAGCTGTCATAATGAGCATTGAAGTGAGGTTAATGATTCTGCAAGAAAATAGCCAAAAGTAACCAAAAATCAAAAATTATTTCTAAGCTGCCATTAACAAGACTATAAAAAAATTCTTACAGTAGAATTAACTTCCTGAAACAAACCCTGAATTCTTTAGCAATTTGAGGTCACTTATAACATTAAGAAAGCAGCACTGAAACTATCACAAGTATCCTTGAAGGAAAATATCCAAACAAGTTAAACTTTTCAACTGCTAAGTATTACTCGCAAATAAAACTGTCTATTTCTACCCAGCTGGAAGAGAGCTATGAAAGTGCATCTTTTGTTAATACTATTTGATAAGGTTCTATGTTGGGTTTTTTTTCCCCTGTGTAGCATTTAACATCAATCATGTTTTCCATAAAAGGTATTTTGAAGCCCACCTAATTAAAGACCAAGAGAAGATGGGTTAAAACAAAAAGTGCCCCCAGGACTTGAAAAACGGGGCCTTGTAAAATCATAAGGAGATCAGATGGATGTGTTTGACATACTCAGGAAAACAAAAAGCTCGAGTGGCTATGTACTGCCACAGGACTCTGCTAAAAGGTTGCTCAGGGTCAGATTTATTTAGCTAATCACCAATGTAGTCTTGGGATCAGAGAGAAGCTGGACAACATTTTAGAGTACATCCAAAAAGCAGTTTGCTTGGAGATCCCAAAAGAGAGCAGAATAAATCAGAAAGACCTTTTTTTCCTTTGCTGCTGGCAGAGAGGGGGATGGAGGCAGGAGGGCCAGCCTTACACCCTGGCAGTCTGCAGCTGGGGCAAGCCCCAATGAAACGAGGCCCCTTGATGTTACTTTTGCAACAGCCCATCACTCCACTTATTAACTAGGAGGTCTGTGCTCATAATTCAAAGATTAATGCATGGAAGAAAAGCAGAAACATGTTCTAAACATCAACCCATTTCAAATGAAGAAACTGCATATTACAACACTGAGAAGATAAGTGGTCAAATAATACTTTAAGCAGAAGGGCCTGTGCTGCTCCAACAAAAGCACGGATAATTAGAATGAAATGGAAGTGACCTTTTAGCTATGAATCCCATCATCCTCTGATTGTATGATAGATGCAATTTGGTTGTCAAACTCAGGAGATCTTCCATTCCTCTTGGCTTAAGATCTGGAAAAGGAGGAAAAAAAAAAAAAAAAAAAAAAAAAAAAAGAGGAGAGTGAAATTTAAGTCTGTTTTGATCAATATGCCCATCTGGTTTTAATTAGACCAAACTGTTGTATCACTTCAGCACTTCTCCGCTTTCCTTCCTCCCTGCTGTCCTGTGTCAGGCTCCCCATTCCTCTCTTCTGTAGCACCCATTTCATTGAACTGCAGTGCTTGCTTTCTTCCTCAGATACTTTGCTGTCAGTCGACTGGGACCTTTCATGAACTGGTCAATTCAAGATCATGTCATCTGCTCGCTAATATTTTTCAAAAAAGCACGATTGCCGGGTTCTCTTCGTGATTATTCTTATTACTGTTTCTTTGTAAGCTTTTGTAAGGCAGTGCTCCCATACCTAAGTATCATTAGTTAAACAAGACAAGCAGAAGAAATTAATACAAGAACTTAATGTCATTTGCGGGCAAGAGTGAGCTAAGACAAAACATTCATTACACAACCCTTCTTTAAAAGAGGGTTTAAATGAGCAGGGTTTGAATCCAGGAAGACTGCAGAAACAAATAGTGAAATATAACTCTTCCAAGTAATCAAAAGAAAATATTTTCAGGCTTTAATCAATCCACTTTCCCATGGAGATACTAATTATCACTGTTCCTTCTTGCCATATCTCATTTTATATTAAAGAGTTATCCTCAAATACCTAAAGACTAAATTTCTGTGAGATCAAAACCTCAACCTAACATGAGTATTTGGCCTATTCTTTTAAGCCAGAATTGTGGAGAACTTGTTGTATATTTTACTTACAAACCCCATGAGTAGTCAGTGCTCTGTGGACAGTTTTGGTACTGGCAAAGCAGATACCCTACTCTCTTCATGTTTCCAAAGCTTTTAGCATGTCATTGCTAATTCATAATCTTCTACTGAGTGATTCTTAGTAATTTGTCTGACCTGGGTAATTTTTAATTGAGAGTTAACTTGTGTAACAGTACTGAATTTGGGAACGTGTATGCGTGCGTGTCATTACCTAGCATGCCCTTTCAGCTCATGACCATAACCATTTTCCAGTAGTGTTCATGTTGTCATTGAAAGCTGAAAAACTTACTTGTAAAAATATGTGCAGAATTAGAAAAAGGGATGAAGTCTAAAATGTGCCAGCTAATTCAAATGTTTTAAAAGAAGTTTCATTATACCAATGCATAGAGCTACCTCCAAAAATAACACTTCATGTGACAGATATACACGTGGGACAGAAAACTGGGCAACAGGAACCGAGTCTAAATGTTTAATGCGTTCCAGCTTGGCAGGTAGCACATGCCAGTTCTACAGCCTGTTCAGAGTCTTGTGCTTGAGATGCATTTCCTCACACTCTTCTTTTTATGGGCATAATGACCTTGTCCTACTTTCAGGCTTTTCCACTGCCATAAATACACATTCATACACCACTTTTCCATTCCATGTTAACAACACACAGGTCATCTTTTTGACCGTTGGAATGGGATATATTAACAGCCACAGCATACTAGCTCATTCTGGTTCTGTCCTGTGGCTCTTTGATATAATATTCAGAAATTAGATATTTTTATGGGCAGAATATCCATCATAGTTACGGGTATTCCACTACTGACATGACAACTACCATTGTTTTACTGTGAAATGATGACAGCCATCTGGAATAACAAGGAAATGAAGGGTGGGATTTATAGTTTTCTGTTGAAAAGGTAGCAATAGGAGGATTTCTTAAACTATTTCGTTCTTCCTACAGATTTAGCTAGAAGTGTAAGGCTAGCATGAAAATTTCCAGTTTGTAAAATTTACTCCTGATGATTTTCTTACAATATGCTTATCTCATTTTTTTAAGGGTTGCTAAAGATCACCCTGATAGAAAAAAAATAGTACCTCTCTAATTCATATTTTACACTAGGCTATTGATTTATTACAAGACAACAGTCAAAATGTTGTTTCATTCGTTGCACAGGTTTTCAGACTCTGAAGTAATCATTATACCAATCAGCTAATGCATGAAGAAAACAATTTTGCCATCATTAAAGAACATCTTAATCCTATCTGTATAATTCCCATTTTATTGCAGCAAATCTTGTTGAATTCTTCAAGGTGTCTGAATTTTTTGGTTAATAGTGTTTTCTATCCAAGTATTTGTTAGGGTTTTGATTAATAAATGCTAAATTAAGTGCTTCCATTTTCCTTGGCAAAATCCACCTTTATTGAAAAGCTAGAGAACTTTACAGTTTTTGGCTAAATCACTAAAGTGTTTGATATTCCTGTGACAATATTTCCAAATTGTATCTTTTGCATTTTTTCTGTATTTATACTGACATGGCTTGGATGGGCGCACTCTTTGCTGGGTAAAAGAGCAGCTGGATGGCCGGGCCCCTGAGAGTGGTGTTGAATGGAGTTAACTCCAGTTGGTGTCCAGTCACAAGTCGTGTCCCTCAGGGCTCAGTTCTGGGGCCAGCTCTGTTTAACATCTTTATCAGTGACCTGGATGAGAGGATCAAGTGCACCCTCAGTAAGTTGGCAGATGACACCAAGCTGGGTGGGAGTGTTGATCTGCCCGAGGGTGGGAAGGCTGTGCAGAGGGATCTGGACAGGCTGGATCCATGGGCCGAGGACAACTGTAGGAGGTTCAAGAAAGCCAAGTGCCGGGTCCTGCCCTTGGGCCACAACAACCTCCTGCAACGCTACAGGCTTGGGGACGAGTGTCTGGAAAGCTGCCCAGAGGAAAAGGACATGGGGATGTTGGTTGACAACAGCTGAATATGAGCCAGCCGTGTGCCCAGGTGGACAAGAAGGCCAATGGCATCCTGGCCTGCATCAGGAACAGTGTGGCCAGCAGGACTAGGGAAGGGATTGTCCCCCTGGAGAAGAGGTGGCTGAGGGGAGACCTTATTGCTCTCTACAACTACCTGAAAGAAGGTGTCAAACTGCAGGCACACTTACAAGGTCTGATATCATACAACAGCTTACAATGATTTTCATACAGATGCAATTTACAATGACTATGTGCATTTTATAGAACAATGTCTTTCCTCAAAAGCCTGACCCCTGACTTCCTATACCCAGTTCAGTTGATTAGATTCAAAGAAGAACAATATTATGGTTTGCCTTTCAGTTAGATGAAACACTATGCATGAATATTAACATTAGCTATTCAGAAATCCTTTTTGCATTCTACTGAAATATTTAAGTTGAATGAGATTTTTGTACTCTTGGCTAATGCATCTGATTACAAAACTAAGTATACAATACACATATGGCTAAGACACCAACAACATCTGATTAGATCATTAATATGACTCTAGACAATAACAAGGCATTTGAAACCCAATTACAAAGCACTGCTATAATACAGAACTGATATCAATTATGGGATTTAAAATATAATGAATTCAACACTATATTACCGAAAGACAGGAAAACAGAAAGGTGAAACTCATCATAACAGAGCTCTATTTTGAAACACATGCTTGCTTCCAGTTTCTTATACAATACCGGTTCAGGAAATTATTTTATGACCTAATTTCCCCCAACAGCATTTGTTCGGGGGCTAAGCGGTAAGGAGCCCTGCAGTACCTCATCCTTTGCTGATTGCAGCCCTGCAACTAATAGGGCCCAGATGGGGCCAAGAACAAACAAAATGAGCCGGGTGGGAAGGGGCTGATTTATAGTCCTACTCATTCTCCTCCCACTCCAAAATAAACAAACCTAAGAAAAGGCAAATCCACTCAGCTGCCGGAGAAATCTCCAGCCCACATTACATGTGTACACTCTTAGAGGTCTCAAAACATAGCAAGGAAATGAGGCTATCAGATGTGTTCTTCCTGACAGGGCAGGCTACTCTGTAACTACTATAACTGCTGTGTGTTTTTTGGAGTCTTTGCATTGGAGGAACATCTGGAGTAAGAGGGATAGTAAAGTGTCAGGTAAGCTATGTGTGACACTTCAACCAAATGGTATGTATTTTCTGTGTCTATGTTAGGGCCTAGGCTCTCCAAGGACTATTGCATCTAAAAAGTCTCGTAGAGCAGAAGGCCAGCTTGCTTATACAAACTATCTACGTAAGTAGATGTGTATTTATGATACACAGGTGAATGATGAATTACCAGATAATGTGTAAAATGAAGTATGTTTCCTTTAAAATAAATCCAGTCTAGAGGTAGAAATCAATCTTTCATTCATGCACGAAACCTCGCATATAATTTTTGTCCTTTTCACAACTGCTTTCTTTCTACACACACACAACAGAAAAATATGTTTTGTCACTGGTGAATAAGACTCTTGTGTAAAAGTCAGTTTTTATAGGGTATGTCTTTTTTATCTGTCCTTCTTCATGTTTCTTTTAAAGCCTAACAATAATCTAAGAGCAATCATCTCATGCAGAAAAAATTGTTTTATGAGGTAACAGCAGAGAATGATTGCTTTACTACTGCTCCACCTACAAATTAGGATATAAGATTAAATGACATTTTAATATTGGGGCAGGACAGTAAGTAAACAAGAATAGTAGAATAGTGAGCTGTCTTGAGAAGAATTATAAATATATTGTCATACTTTTTGACACCCATTGATTAATCATAATAAATATTGATCTTTAGTAATATTTCCAAGTTTTCAAACCATATTTTGATTTAGAAATCAAATGCACCTTTTAAATATTATTTTAGCCTCAAAAGCAGGACTCTGAAAATGGTGGCATCAGACCTGCTATCTGCAATTCCAGGAGTATGTGGTAAAACACATCTCTGATACTGCTGAAGCTTACTACGTGGCAAGGTGGCTCTAATTTCACCAAAATAACGCCACACGGTTCTCAGGCAGTGATGGCGGCAAATCCTCAGCTCTAGGCTGAAGCTGGATTCCTAATTGTTTGCAGAAGCTGCTGACATGTCAAACAAGTAAGAAGTGCTCGTGAATGCATACTGGAGTGTCAGCTTCAATGTGTTAACAACATTTAACTGTCTTTCATGCACAGTGTAATCCCACATCGTTTATGTACTTTCGTGTGCTATATGCCTGTTGGCTTGTTCAACTTCTTTATTTACCCGTGAGTCTTCACAACTAGCAGCAAGAATCAGGCATGACTTCATGTACTTCCTCTTAGGAAAATGAAATCCCTGGTTAGCAAACGCAAGGTTTTGGAGGAATGTAGTCACTTGCAGCTGAGAATCAATCTTTGTGAGCTTTACAAGAACAAAAAAAAGAAGAGAGAGAGAGAGATGAGGAAAAAGTCCTTTTTAAGCTGAACAAACAAACTAATAATTTCACATTTTAAAAATAATTAGTTGCTGGTTGAGGAGTTGCTTCATAAAGTTTCAGAAAAGAAATGTGAAGGTATCCCAAGGGTATTCACGTTGCCCTTCTGTGACACTGGAATGACTGGTAACAAAAGACCAATTCCAGTGCAGGAAGAAAGGAAAGCAAGACCTGGGTTCCCCAAGAACCCCTGCAGTTCCCCAAAATCATCCAATTGAGGGTAGTAGCTCACATTGCTGTAAGCATAAACCAGCAGTATTTATATTGTAACTTAACTGTGCATTCTTGTTGCTAAATTAGAATATGAAATCTTAGGGTTTCTATTTCTCCTCTTAGAGAAGGGGGGGGATGCTCTTTAAACAGAGAAAAAGCCTTACAGAAGGTAAGCCCTACTGGTTCCTATTGAAGGTCGTCCCTACCTCACCAGCCTGAGGCTGCTGGCATGAAGAGTGGGACCTGAGTCAGCAATGTGGCCAGGTGACTGCTGCAGAGCCTGAGGAGTGACAGGAGAGACTGGGGAGGAAAAGGGTTGTTTGTGAGGCTGGAGGTGGTCAGAAAGCCACAGCAGTGCGACCCACATAACCTGGGAAGCGCTGTGTTTCAGACTAATGTGTGTATTGGTTTCTGTGAGACACGGTTTAGTGTTGGACTTGGCGGTGTTAGGTTAACGATTGGACTCAATGATCTTAAGGGTCTTCTCCAAACTAAATGACTCTATGAATAAAATAGTTAAAAGCAGATGTGTACATCCTGTAGAAGAATAGTGTAACATGTTGCATTTCTGCTGACCTTGTTTTCTTTATTAACAATACTCTGTGACAGAAAATAACAGCTGCCATTCAAATTTAAAAGATCAAACCACCAGAATAAGGGTGACATTATTTTCACTGTGGTGGCATCAGGCATTTTAAATCCATGTCCCACACTGGGGGGGATCTCTAATAAACTTTCATTTACACTGACTGCTTTGCAAGTGAAGCCAACTAGAGGGTCTGATGTCTCCTCTTTGCCCATCTAGATGGAAGGCCAACAGCAGCCAGTGTAACGTTTCATTTTGCCCTAAGCTGGTTTTGTTTACAGCACAAATGTGAAACAGCATTATTAAGGATGAGTGACCTAGCATGACACTGCTCATCTAAACATTTTCACACTCTGCAGGCAGACTCTTGATGTTTCTGAATTTTGTGAACAATTGCTGCAAAAATGAAGAATGTCCATATAATTTTATTTGACACGTAAACTGTGCCGTGTGTTCTAGATCTGTCATCGCAGTGCTGAAATCCATCCTTGACACTAATTTGTACAAACAGCAGGTCACTCGAGGAGGAAAATATTTTTTTTCTGGAAAGCAGTGAAGTTTGGTTTTATAGGAGACCAATCTTTGAAGGGCTCTTTGTCAGTCATTAAGCTACATCTGTCAGGTAGATCTGTTTCCCATGTAAATAAAACTCTCTCCACAGTGTAGTTGTTCCTCCTGGAAGTGCTTTGTTAAAATATAAACGAATGCAAACAGTGATCACATTTCTTTAAAATGGAAGAGAACCTCATGACGATTGATGGAGAGGAGGGTCAGCTTTCAAGAATTTTGGAGTTTCAGACAAACTCTTTAAAAGCAAAAACTTGGCTTTTTTGTTTTTCTTTTAATAGACTTATGGGTATAAATACATTGCTCTATTCATAGTATTCAGAAATAAACAATCAAGTAAAGACAAAGCCACCCCAAACCTGGATACCTTTTATATTTTTTAAAACATCAGACCATGCCATGTTTCATTTCCTTAGAAAGGAACTCTAGTGAAAATTAATACTTTATGTGTAGAATATAACAAAGAAAACACTGTACCTTAAATAATTTTTGATGCACTGCGTAATTCCAGGGATGCCAAGCATTCTCCACTCTCACTGATTTCAAAACCTCACTGCATTAGGCCCTGAGTATTTTAAAATGGGTCCTAAGCTAGAGTAATCTCATGTTCTTTTCTAATGAAAATCCAATTCACTTGTAAACCAATTCAATGCCAAGGATACCAAAATCTGAATTACTTCCTGTAAGATTTTTGTTCCAAAATGGAAAAAGAATGTCTCTTCTGCCATCCACACCAAGCTTTTCAGTTCTCACTGCCTTGACCATGAAAACAGCTGGAAAATCTGATTTCCATAATTCCAGTGCCTTTAACCCAGTCCCCAGGCATGCAACGTGAGTTAATACACTCAGCACCAAGCACTGACTCTTCCCTGAAGTCTATTTTACTGTAATTATGTAGTGATGCTGACTGGAAAACAGGCCAGATAATAAACAACACTCTGAATTTTGCTCCCTGACAAGCACACATATACTTCAGGCTCCAGAATATCAAAATTTTGTCCCTAATATAGTTTAAAAGGCAAATTGTCTCACCTAGCCCTTTAATTTTGTTCATAATAAAAGAATTGCATAGCTGCATTATATTATAGAATCATAGAATGGTTTGGATTTAAGGAGAAAACAGGCCAGGCTGGGGTGATGAGGCATAGGGCTGACTCAGACATGAGTGCTGACTTGACACAGCCTGCACACAGTCGGATCCTCTTAAACACAGCCACCTTCACCTCTTACCCCTTCGCTCCTCTCTATTTCCTACGTGCTCCTTCCTAAGTTTTGCACAGTGTCACTGATACCCAACCCACCCCAAATGTCTGGGACACCCAGCTTTACATCCTTGTCAGTGGCAAAGCCTGCAATTTCTTGATGGCCTGTCGGTCAGTGTGATGAAAGAGGTCTGTTTCTTCCCACTGCCTCCATTATCTTTGTGTACAGGATGTGTCTCTGTATCTCATCACTTCCCCCTTTACTTGTTCTTCCCTTTTTTCATTGTAAAGGCCCTTGACCAGATCACCTTACTATAGCTGGGGCTCTCATCTTCCCCGTGCCTTTACCGAAGGAACATGGCAGAAACTGCTGAGACATAAGCAACACTGAGTGTTAAAGTGGAAAAGGGACCATCCCTGTAAATACTGCTGAGATTTAAAAGTCAAGAGACATTTAAAGGCGAATTGTTGAAAAATGTAGTTGGTGGGTTCTGGAAATTGATCTGTCTACAGGCAAGAATTCAGAGATAGGGATGAATGTGTTCCACTTGTGTGCTCCACCCCATCAGACCCACTAATCTCTTTTTCATACCAAGTATTTTGTGTTTAATCATTTCATATCAGAAAGAAATGCTTTGGCAACCAGAATGTGTCAGCTGAGTTCCTATGTTTCCCATGATCAATTACGCTAGTATAGAGATAAGAAAGAACAAAGTAGCAATCTCTCCCTAGTCCTACGTTTGCAAACCAGACCACCATGTACTCTAATGGAAAAGAGATTAGAAGCCCATGATCTTGGACCTCCTGCTCCCATTAAGAGAACCAGCATTTCCCTAGGGAAAACACAACACCCTGTTCTTCTTCCCCCAGATATATGTTCTAATGATTTCTCCATCCAGTTCATAGCAGTTTAAGTGTTAAAACATTTTTTAGCTCATCCCAGCATATGTAAATCAGGGTTTCACGAAGGTGCAGCTTTTGGCATCCAAGAAAGCCAAGAGATCTTTTCATTGTGGTGTCACACTGAGCATAAAGGTATTCATTACAGTGTTAGTTTTGTTGCAACTCAATCATCATCAGTGTTTTGTTATGAAAAAAAATGCCCTTCTGGTGTAACGGAAGACAGGTGAGGGTGTACCCAAAATTAAGAAGAAAAGGATGTGGGTGTTTTCTTTGCTACCTCAGCCAGCTAAAGAATCCTCTCTGTCTAATTTTAGAGATGTTACTTCTATATTTGTCTAACAGTAAAGCTTTGAAAAATTAGTTTTGCAAAAGAAAATCTAAGATGTGCTTCAGATGAAAACCTGTGCAATACTAGGAATAGCGTGTTTTTCACTCACCAAAAAAACCCAGATTAATTCCTCAAAAATATGATTGTTTAAATGTGGTGCAATAGGTAGTGAGAGATGCCTAGTAGTCTTCCCTTCCTAATTCCCCACCTTCAAGTGTCCTGACCCAAAGAAAATTTGCCATTAAACTGCCCTTATCTCCTCCATTAACGCATGCTAATGAGCAGCAGCATTTGAGAGCCATTGACAACTAGAAAAGTCTACCTTAAGGAGTACTATTTCCATTTGTGAAAAAGGCAGAGCTTGTTATCAGGTCCTCTGATATCACCACTCTAAATTTTACAGTTTATTCTTTTTAGTACATAAAAATACTTTATGTACTTTAACCAAAAGAATTTTCCCACTACTGCTACTGCAAAGCTGTTGCCAAGTGTCAGGCAACAAGCCCATTCCTTATATATGACCCACACAGACAAATGGAAGCCAGTGCTTTGAAATCGTTGAGCCTTCTAACGAAAAAACAGCCAGGGTCTTCTGCCAGACAACAAATGCCATGTTTCTTCTCCAGCATTTAGGGAACTCAGAACTCCAGGGTTTCTTGCAAGGACCAGACACAGGACTCAGGACCAGAATAATTAAAATTCTCAAGAATTTACCAATATCCTCTCCCTGACCCTAGTCTTCTAAGAATTAAAAGAAAATCTTGACAAATCTCCATCCAGTTGCCACAGGGCTGTTTTATTCTGGAATTCAATGGAGAGGCTTTATTGTAAACAACAGCAATTAGAGACTGAGCAGAAAAGCAGCAGCACGGTACAAATTAAGTCAGCTTATACACTATCTATTCCTGGTCATCTCTGCCCAAGACAGCTCCCTTTCAGACATCTTTCCAGAGAAAGATGAAGCAGCTGAATAAGGCAGCTGAAGGTGTTCCTCCTACCAGTCTGCAGCCCCAGCAGTTTCTTCATTTGTCTACCTTAGATGTCGCTTTATTTCTCTTACTGGGAACGCCCCTTAAAGTTCTGCTAAACAAAACCCATGCCCTCATGCACCCTGCTGCTCATAGGCAAATGGACAAGTAGCTCACAGGCACCGGAGCAGGTGGTTGAAAGCTGGAGATGAAGCAACCCATGCTAAACCTTTTCAGTCCTGAGACCTTACAACATAGCCACACTACCTCTCATGTTCCTCTGCCTTGAAGGAATTTCTCTTGAAGGAAATTGTAGTGTTGAAAGCTTTAAAATTTTCTCGTATCAACAAGCACTTAGAGGTGTATTTCAACTAAAAGGTGTGAAGTTTTTTTCTTCACCTTAAAAACCTCAACTAGTTGCACATTCTTTTCCAGTTATTTCAACAGCAGGAATTACTTGTCTTACAAAAGTTTAACACATAAATTACAAAAATGTACTGTAGACTATGTAAGTTTCATTAGTGCCGCATATCCTTCTCATCCCTGATGAAGTATACATTCACATCTTTAAAAAGGATTAGTGGACAGAAATTAAAGTTAATATACTATGCCAATTACTGGTAAGAAAATGAAACTAAATGGTCAGCCAAAAGCCACAATGATCAAAGCCCTTCAGTATGAATTAGCTGTGGGAATAATCAATATGCTGCTTCTAGGAAAAATCTATTTGTAAACAACCATTTCAAATTAAACTATGCTTTAGGATACATAGTTAACATACTGATTGTAAAACATTGTAATATTGTATCATAAAAATTCCCTTTTTCTGGCAATAAATGAGTAACAAATCCAGAATCTTTCTTATTAAGGAGTCTAATTTATGTCAACTGGCTAGTCACCAGAAGGGTAACTGGTCAGAAACCTAAAATTAGTTTATTAAGTATTTCCAGTGGTCTGTTTCAACCTATTCATTTTCTGCTTCTAATTTATATATTGTTTTTTTCTTTTCTTACTCTTTAATAAAGACATTTCCAAGCAATTTGCTGGACATGACAAAAGCACAAAACACAGTCCCTCATCCAAAAGCCTTACAGTCAACAGAAGTTTACATAATATTCATTCATCATATTGCCTTTGTGTTCTCTGCTCTCCAGAAAAGAAACGTAGCAACTTGGCAGAGTAATTTGAAATAATCTAAAGAACATAGGAGGAAAGAAAACTATTTTCTTCATTATCAGATAATCACCTCTGTCTTTGATGTTAATCTTGATTGTGAAGAATTCCTGTGTGAAGGCCAGAAGCTTGTATGTAATGTAGCTGAACTCAAACTGGGTATAATCATATAACTTAAAAAAAAAAATCCTTCGTATTTTACATAGAGAATGAAACAAATCTTTCAAAGAAAGATCTTCACACCAGGAAAGGCTTGCTGTCTCCATTTTTTCACCATTTTTTCTCCCCTTCCCTCTCCTAAAATAGGCCTTTGGATCTCTACATTTCCTGGGCGCATAATCATTTACACTCACTGGACCTCTGGCCTTTGGCTTTTGATTTCCACGGGGGCACAATAAATAGTATAGTATCACTGAGAAAAATAAAAATCAAAGTTGTAGTCTTCCTAGCTTACTGGAAGTGATAATAATAAATCTTCAGTTACTTTAATATGTTTTATAGTAACATAGTAAAATCCTATGTTCCTTATAGGAAGGTGGGAAAAAGGTTAATGGAATTGGAAGACAAAGAAGTGGCTGGTTGACTGGACACTTGCACAAACAATGACTGTAGATACGGTAGTAAATAAAATAAGGCTTTTGGTTTGAAAGATATTGAGATGCTCGGCATGAACCACTTCCTATCAAGTAATTAAAGATATTGTATACCCCAGAACTGCTGAAGAAGATGCCTGGTACACTTTTTCAGCTGCTTTACTGAATCACAGAATCACTGAGGTTGGAAAAGACCTATAAGATCATCTAGTCCAAACATCAACCCAACACTACCATACCCACTAGACCATGTCCTCAAGTGCCTTGTCTACACATTCCTTGAACACCTCCAGAGATGGTGACTCCACCACTTCCCTGGGCAGCCCGTTCCAATGACTGACAACTCTTTCAGTAAAGAAGTTTTTCCTAATATCTAATGTAAACATTCCCTGGTGCAACTTGAGGCCATTTCCTCTTGTCCTATCACCAGTTACCCAGGAGAACAGACCAGCACCCACCTCCCTACAACCTCCTTTCAGCTAGCTGTAGAGAGCAATCAGGTCTCCCCTCAGCCTCCTCTTCTTTAGGCTAAACAACCCCAGCTCCCTCAGCCACTCCTCATAAGACTTGTTCTCCAGACCCTTCACCAGCTTTGTGGCCCTTTTCTGGACACATTCCAGCATTTCCATGTCCTTCTTGTAGTGAGTGTTTCTGCTCTGGAAAATATTACTTGGAAAACCCAACCTCTAGACAGTTTGAAAACACAAGAATATTGGAAGGGAGGCAGAGGAGCAGGTCAACTCTATGCGCGGAGTATGTGCTAGAGTTTAATCATGCTCTGAGGCTTTGCCTCCGCTAACTGCAAGCAGCTGACTCTTTGGCATCTCTCCTTTGAAAAGTGTCTTTAGTACTACAGCACCAGCAACAGAGTTGTTCATCATGATTGAACCAGCAACAGCAGAAATTCTACTAATGGTCACAAAGGAGACAAGTGCAGATCCCCTGTGTTGGTTGAGGAAAAAGGAGGGGAAGTAAGTTTGCTGTCACCTCTGCCTAATTTGGTCAGAAAGTATTAAGTGACTTATCTCTAGCTTTGCCTCCTGCACCTCTGTTTTAAATTGTTACATGTTTTAAAGCTAATTTCAATATAATACTACATTGGCAGTGTCACAACACAGCTAGGATTTAGTCAAGTTTTCCATTGTAAGGATCCATTTTTAGATGACTAAGATGGAATTTAGTAGGGAGAAAAAAACTTTCTAGAGCATAAAAAGATAAAATTTGACTTACAAAATCTTCAATCCAGGAGATCCTACTTTTTCCTAACTATTTCTTAAATGTAAAGACAGAAAAAATGTGTTTAAAGACTAGATATTTATTATTCCACTGCCTCAACTGTGTTAACTCCTCCTGTCAAGCAAAAGCAATAGATTTTGGCATGATCAATAAGCACAGTTATTTGGCATATAAAGCATTTTTTGAGGTAATGGAATTTGGGTTTCACAGAGAGCTGGACTGGGATCTGATCCAACACATTCAGATTCATTAGCCATGATTTTGTATCCCAAGGTAACTCTTTGGAAGAAAACAAATACATCTGGATTTCACATAGATTGTAATGGAAAACTGCAAAAGGAAATGCTAAAGTAACCATTTCATTGCTAATGCAATAGACACAAAACCTAACCAAAGTCAAATGGAGTCTAATGCAACTTGGGAATTTTATGTGACAACCAGACTGTCCACAATATACCACAATGAAAAGCTTATTATTCTTCTTTAAAATAATTGTACAGTTCATGAGATAATAAGAACCATATAGCCTTTTCCAGACAAAGAAGTTGTGTATCTTTTCTTTAAAAATAGCTTGAGATGCTATCTTTTTTTTTTCCACAGAACCACAGAAGAATCAAATTGAGGGGAAAATGCTTATTTCTTATGCAGGTTTGCTCTATTCAAAGTTGAAAGACAAAGTCTAGAGTCAACAAAAGAGTTAGCAGCATCTCTGCGTGAAATGGCCATGAAGTTGTGCAGCCGTATATGAAATACAAGTTTTTGAATGAATGAGTCATAATTATCCAAATCTATAAATTTTACTGAGCAGACCTCTGATGAAAAATAAATATGTCTATTTCTCTTTAGTGCCATTTTGTAAATGTGTGGCCTCTAAAGTCTGTCTCCAAGGGATGCAGTTTGAAACAATTTTCCTTTAAATTAGCAGTGGTAAAATGGTCTTTTAATTCTTAAGGAGGGAAAAAAAATCACTCTTTCACTGTATAATATTTACTGGCATATGGCTTTGGTAGTCAAAGTCTTCAGTTGCCTTGGAGCAGGGGTAACATGTCCCATTTTCAATTTGGAGAATCTACAGCCAGTACAGAGTCCAGCACTAACAGCTGCTACACAGGTGTGGTAGGCAAGGAGCTGGGCTAGAGTTAGCTGTCTCACTGCCACCTGTGTCTTACAGGAGCTGGATTGATTTGGGCCTGACAGAAGAGATGCCTTTCCAGAACCTGGCAAAACCAGCACCCAGGCTCCCGGGGCTTGGCAGGAAATGTGCCGTAGCCCCTAGGCATTTATACACGTGTCAGTGTGTGAGATCCACAAGGGCTGCCGGCACACACTCTCGTATTTTGGAACTTTTCCCTCCAAACAGGCAATATAACCTAATTCCTCATCTTTGCCTGGCCACAGTCCTACAAGTGCACGGATGAAGAACGATACAGCATAGTCAAGCAAATACAAGGTTAAACTGTCATTATAAAGTTGGATATGGCTTAGAAAAAGTACATAAATTCTCTTTAAAACAGCTAGGTTTATTTATTAAAATCCCCTTTTGGCTGTGTACCTTTCACTTAGGATATTTAAGAAATACCTCAGCTGTTAGACCTGCAGAAACAGCTTGTAGGGCAACATCCCCTTTCTGCTCAACAGACTTGAAACTTCAGTTTCTAGATCAAAAATTATCTTTGGGAAGCAGAGACTTAGTGACACTCCTTCACACTGCAACTTGTACAACCATCTTTCTGATCTGCTCTGTCCCCTTTTCACTGTAATACATCTGTAATTGCAACTGATGCCACCTCTGCATCAGTTTCTACATCAGTTGTTAATCAGCATCAGAGATCAGCCAAGGCTGTGGTTGGATCGTTTGGGGTCTCATTTTACATGCTTACCAGTGAGTGCAGACATTCTTTTGCCCGATCTGTTATTACACTTGCATGATATCAATAGGCAGAAGACATTAATAGTCGTCATTATACTATTAACAATTAATATTATTAAATAAGTAAATAAGTAAGTAAAGTCTTAATGCTGAAAAGTAAATCTTCCCCAAAATATTGATATAAATGAGGGAGTCAAGCCATTTATCATAGAATCAAAGAACAGTTTGGATTGGAAGGGACCTTTAAAGGTCATCTAGTCTGACCCCTCCCAGCCTTGGGCAGAGACATCTTTCACTAGGTCAAGTAGCTCAAAGCCTCATCCAGCCTGGCCTTGAACTATTCCAATGATCCAGCATCCACTCCTCTGCGCAACCTGTTCCAGTGTCTCACCACTCTGATTGATTGTAAAAAATATCTTCCTTTTGTCCAATCTGAACCTACTCTCTTAGTTTTCAACTGTTGCCCCTCGTCCTGCCACTACAAGACTCGGTAAGAAGTCCCACTCTGTCTTTATTATAAGCCCCCTTATTGAAAGGCTATTATAAGGTCTCTCGGGAGCCTTCTTTTCTCCAAGCTGAACAAGCCCAACTCTCTCAGCCTGTCCCCACAGGAGAAGTGCTCCAGTCCTCTGAGCATCTTCATGGCCCTTCTCTAGACCTGCTTCAACAGGTCCACATCCTTCTTGTGTTGGGTGCCCCAGAGCTGGAGGCAGCACTGCAGGTGGGGTCTCATGAGAGCAGAGTAGCGGGGGAGAATCACCTCCCTCGCCCTGCTGCCCATGCTTCTTTTTATGCAGCCCAGGTTACAAATGGCTTTATGGGCTGCAAGTGCACATTGCCAACTCATGTCCAATTTGTCATCCACCGGTACTCCCAAGTCTTCTGCAGGAGTGCTCCCAATCCATTCATCCCCCAGCCTGTATTGATATCGGGGTTGCCCTGACCCAGATATGGGATCTTCCACTTGGTCTTGTGGAATCTCATGAAGTTCTCACAGGCCCACTCCTCAATCATATTAGTGTCATGCTCCTTTATTTTATTGCTTCTTATCTGAGTTGTAGATATGTCACTGATCATCACAGATACAGTATTCACTGGGCGCTCTTAGAGTAAAGCAAAATGATGACTCCCCTCCCTCGTCCCATGATCTAACTTCACTGGCATCAGTCAGTGCTAAAGCACGTAAAACAGCAGGGAAAGACAAAATGTATCAATTCTCAAAATTATATAATTTGTCTTTTGAGTATGATTTTCAGCCACAAGAAGTTACTAATTTGCTGCAGTGCTGTGATGAGCAATTGTAGCCTTCTTTAGGTAGCACATAATGTCCTTCAGCTACAGTCCCCCTGCACGCAGGGGAGCTTCCTCTTGTTTGGGTTGAGGCCAACTCTCATTCTCCAGGCCAAAACACAGGCTTTCAGAGCTCAGTGTTTCTCTGCAGGAACTCTTCTCCAACAGCAACACTATCCTCCAAACAGAGGAAAGCCAACAGCAGGGAGAGTGTTTTCTACAAGGGAAATCCTTTAGTCATTCTCCATATGCTTCCAGAATAAGGGTACCACTTTTTACTTTGCTCTGGAGAGACAAAGAGGAAAAATGGTGCTCATGCTCTGTGCCTAAAAGCACATTAAGAACCATTAAGCTGATTTTAAATCCATGGGAACACACGTCAACCTGCAATTGACTGTGCATTTTTAGAGGTATCAAAAGCCTTTTTTCTCTGGACAGTTAGATATATTTGTAAAAACTAAAGGCACAGATTGCAAATACATTTTTTTCATGTGCTCTTCATTAAAGGAAGATCCACAATGAGCTGCTTTAGGCAACTCTGGTGGCAGCTGTGTTGGTCTCATGGCAAAAGAGTTTCCTTCTGTTATTTCATGCTGCAGAAGCAGGACACTCTGCAGACAGATAAATCTTCTCCCTTAAGTTTTTCATTACTTATTCTTCCTTCAGTGTCATGTACACTGACATCCGGTTTTTTGCTGCTGGACAGTATTCACAATTGACTTAATTTTTTGGCTCTGATTTTTTAATAGCTCTGAATCCAACTTTAAAACATGTAATAATCTTAATAATATGCTAGCTAACTTTTCACATGAGAATGGAAAGAACTTGCTGGGTCCTAGAGTCTGATTTTTGCCTTTATGGGCATCCTTGTCTTTAAATCAGAAATTCTTTTTCACTGTTTACCTACCTGAAATACAGACAGACAGATTTTATGAATGATGCTACTCTTTGTTTCATTATCTTTATTGTAAGTTCTAGAAATTCAGCTGACCTAGCAAAGGATGTACCTTCTATCACATATAATTTTCTGTCGCTTCGTAGATGGGAAGAGAAATGGTCTCTTCTGGACAGAGGAAAGACAAAGTGCTGGTCCATTGTACATAGCATTATAGAATACAGTGTAGTACACTGATGAAGTTTGACAAACACAGAATCATAGAACAGCCTGGGTTCAGAGGGGACACTCCTTTGCCCTCCACGGATGCTTCTCATAGAACACCTTGCAGCTGGGCTGTGAGCGTATTGAAGCTGACTCTTCTAAAATCCTGGGTCTTTGTCCTACTACTGTGTTCTCTTCAGCACGCTCAGCAAGGTCTTAAACTCTCTAATGTTGTGATCGCTGGCTGTAACCAAAGCTAACATTGCTGGTTATGTTGTCAAATAAGCTTTCTCGGCTTGTGAGCCATAAATCAAGCAATGTGTTGTTCCTGTGTCCGGCATCTGTAGCAGGAAGTGGTCCTCAACACATTCCAGGAACCTGATGGATGGATGGATGGATGGATGGATGGATGGATGGATGGATGGATGACTTGTGTTTTCCCAACAAGTGTCTGCGTAGCTGAAGTCACCCATGAGGACCAGGTTCTGTCAGCCCAAGACTTCCTTGAGCAGCCAATGTAAGGGTTTTTCAACCTCATCACCCTGATCCTGAGAAAAAATATTTTCATTTAAAAATTCAATCACACTTTACCTTTGGACAAATGTTACTCAGAGATAAGTAATTTCAG
This sequence comes from Rhynochetos jubatus, assembly GCA_027574665.1. Classification (NCBI taxonomy): domain Eukaryota; kingdom Metazoa; phylum Chordata; class Aves; order Eurypygiformes; family Rhynochetidae; genus Rhynochetos; species Rhynochetos jubatus. The sequence goes on from CM050649.1 coordinate 61,924,728, forward strand.
TTCTACATAAATATTAAAATCACTTATCTCCCACTTTTATTATGTTCAGAAATCTTGCAGAGAAACAGAAAATAGTGGCTTGTGCACCTTGATTGTGTTTTTCTATAGTTGTACAGAGATTCTACATATGTCTAACTGCTATATGAAGTAATGTACTGTAAATTCGAGATGACTGACACTTTGACTAGAATTACTCATCTTTTTTTTTTTTTTTTTGTGGTGTTTTGGGTTCTTTACGAGCTTAATGAATACTCTGGTGTAGAAATAATGAATTACAGGAATGTAAATTAAAAAAACCCTTAGAGAACTGCATAGAGACACTATCTCTATGTTCAAATAATGAATGTGAACTGCTTATCTAGTTATTTAATAATACAGACTGGTTTAATTCTCCTTAGGTAATCAATCTTCATTAGGTAATCTACCTTGATTATCATAAAATCTTTTTCGTAGAGCATTGCAGAGATTAGGACAATGGGTTTCCTTTTAAGAAGAAAATTACAAATGAGTTTAAACAGCTGACTATTGCAGGGGCTGATATGGGGTCCTGGGCACTGGGCAGGGCAGGAGAGCTGCTGGGGGCTGGGCAGTGATAGTCAGGGCAGTGGGAGCCCTCAGGGACATGGAACAACCACCTTTTTTCAGACGTAAAATAAACTCTACTAAATCTACTAACAGTGCTGTCTTTCCAAGCTATTTTATCCTTGGTAGTTTTGGGAATCCTGACCGGCAGCTTGGCATGTCCATGCCTAGGAGCATATCCCCCACCAAGGTGCAGATAAGCCCTAAGGCACCCTGCCCATCCCATGCTCCGAGGCTGCTGCACTTGAGCCAGTTTTGACCCAAAGGCGGTGTGGTTCAGCAGAGGTTCACAACCAAGCAAACTACTCCTGTTGAAGGAGCATGGCCCTGCCAGAGCCCAGTGCCGTGCTAAGGAAGAAGTCTGCCTCCAAGGCGAGTGTGCAGCAGCCTGGAGCGCAAGTGGGACAAGCTGGAGTTTGTCAAGCCCCGCCTAAGCCCACCTGCCATAGATTATGGCCTGAAGTTGAATAGCTCAGGATTTCGATGCTTTTTAGATACTTCTGAACTAATATATTTAAGAGATAAATGCATTTTACTGAGGCTCATGGTTTTAATTAGCATTACAAAAAGCTATTCTGTAACTGACAGAAGAATTGACAGCATAAGATTGCAATCCTTAACAAGTCTTTTTTCCACATAGCCCCAGGCCACTAAGGGAAAGCATCAGAAGTTGTAAGTATGTATGTTGTAGCTCTGAAATCATAATGTTTGGCATTGATTTAGAAACGCCTTCTGCACAATAAAGGATATAGGGTTTTGCTACTTACAAGCACTACATTCCCCTGTATTGTAATCATAAATGGATCAAGCCATGCTCTTGCTTTTAATGGACACATGTACTATTTTGAAGCAATTCCCCCTGTACTTCCATGTACATGGCACATTTGTTGGTATGGTGGAGTTAGTGGAGCTGGCATGCACATACTGGATTTCTTTCAGGTGAAATTCGACTGAAAGATGAACTGCAGGACTACATCTAATGTACTCCAGCATCCAGCATTCAGTCTCTGGGACCAGTCTGAAGTTAGCCGGAAGCAAAAAAATCCCTCAAGTGTGTTGTGAGGTTGTAGCACCAACTGCATCACACTGCAGATGCAACCAGCAGTCTGTGCATTGGTCCCTGCTCCTTGCTAATGTAGACAGAGCCTTAACAACCTTATAGTTTGGGTTTTGACCAGATTTCACCCTTTAATGATGCAAAGATACTTTTCATAAAGAAACATGTAACATGATACATTTAAAATTCATATTTCCACACAGGATAATGCAGGTTGTATGTAATTTTTCCTCTCGTAAAATGGCCTTACTCCAGGCCATATTCTACTGCCTTGCCATCTCATATGACTGTTTTAAAGAGCACAGTTCATGTCATCTTATTTCCCATTTTAGGCTCCTTTCTGCATTATCTTTTCTCTCTTTCGGTATTCCTCATAGTATTTCTAGAATTACAAGAAACTACCAAGCAACCAGTATATTACTTTCATCAGTAAGAAAGCATGTAAAATTTGCTAGATAACTTCCTGAAGAATGTGGGATGAATGTTCTGTAAGCCTTTTGGCACCACAGACAGCCTGACTTGAGAGTTTAAGGTGACATAATACATTTTACCACGTAAGTGTAAGGAAGAAAAAAAAAAAACCCAACACAAAAGAATCTAGGTTTCATCCATGTTGTCACAAAGTCTGGTAAATGCATTAGCTAAGGGCAGTGATTAATCCAGCACTCATGTAAATGAAATGTGCTGTCAAAGTAATTTTTAGTCTTAGTCCAAGTATAACTTCATCAGCTGTTGGGAACATGTCACTTCCTAACTTTGGCTATTTCTCATCCATATGCTCACTAACATATTGACTACTTTGTATTATCACAATAATGCCTCTTTTAATGCAAATGCATGTGTTTTCATAACACCACCATAACATTTTCCAGTGGCAATGTACTTCTCTTCAGATATGATCTCATGACCAAATTATTCCTGACTTCCTGCCACATACACCCCTAGGTCATATGTGTTTTTTTCTTCGTGGGTGAACATAAATGCTACTGTGTGGAGAGAAGTAAAATATGCCTAGTAAGGAGGAAAACATCCCTTGATGGGATTGAGGTAGGAAAAACAAATGTTGCTCAACTAATGCCCTCTCTCCCCTGCCTCTCATTTACCTTTGCTATTTTTTTCATACAATTTTATGTGACAGACAAATGAAATACAGCATTTCTAAATAATACATATTGCACCAGCATATGGGAGGATCAAAATAAGGGACACCATTTTCATGATAATCAAAAACAAGAGTTCAGGAAAGAGAATTAGTGTCATAAAACATGGAATGGGAGCCATCCCAGTTTTAACTTTCCTGAAAACAAGGAAAACACAGTACACCCAAGTGAAGTTATCCTCATCATGTCTCCATTAGTTTGGCTGAGAGACCAGTGACCACCTCCCTCCACCTTGTGCCCATTGCCAGTCTTCAAGAATCCTTGCAGAATGCACCTATGTGATTGTTAGGCTGCAAACACATTTTGAAAACTTCAAACTCAGAAGGTAGCTGTTTCTGGACGGTAACACAGCTCTCTGTGTGCTCGGTTCCAGGAAGAATACTGCTAATGCAGTGTAAGTACTTCAATGACAAGAACGACCTTGCAATTCAATACATTCCCCTTACTTTGCTACTAAGAACACCTCTGGAGGTTGAAACTTTCCTTGGGGTAAAAAACAACAACAACACGGGGATCTGAGAACTACAGCTCAATAGTGCTAATAAATAACAAAGCACCTGGTAAAACATTAGCTGGAATAGCGGAACCTGGGGTGTGAGAGGGGAGCATTATTATTATATGGTTACCAAACCTTATTTCAAGACAATGTATAAATCAAACAAACCATTTATATGATTTCCACGCTAAGTCATTGCCTGAGATGTCTGCCTAAATTTTCCTTCATAGCACCCTTGCTGTGATAGAAATTGCTGCATCTAAAAGGGGAATAAGCAGCATATGCAAGCATTGCTGCTATAAACAGCATGGCAGGGGAACTGAAGGCTTGTTTTGAAGCGATGTAAAGCTTGTTTTGCCATGTTAACAACAACTGGAGGTGTAAAAGCTCCTGACCTCTGACAACTGAACTGCTTATTTAGTCAGGTGCCTAAAAAGAATCAGACATTAAAATCTGCAAGCCTTTAAATTTGAGGATTGTTTGAGGTCTCTAATAATAACCCACCAGGTACTTGCAGTCATGTGAAATGGCTCAGCCATATCAGATGGGTTAATGGCTCACCGGCATCAGTCTGCGTTTCTGTCTGTGCACTCGGATTTGCCTAAAGAATGGAGTGCAGGAAACTTGCAGAAAGAAACACTGGTTAGAGGAGGCAGAGTTTGGAGGAAAGCCAAGGAATTATTTTATCCACAAAATGTTAGATTCCTAAGTAAAGTCGCAAAATCTGGGCAAATATGGATTAGTATAAGAACTGGATTAGCATAAGAAATATGGAGTCCCTCTGTACAATGTCTTTACACCAGCACAATACATAAAGCTGTAACTGTGCTTGCATTTTATGTCTGCAGATAGTTGAAAGGCAGAAAGGTTATGTCAATTTCTCTATTTACGTATATAAGTCTAGTACTTACACTGAAAATAAACGGAGGATTTTAGATTTATAACCCCTGAAAAAAATTGCATTCCACAGAAGGATCTTATTGAGAAAGTCCTAGGCCCTTAGAATTTACATATTCAGCAGTGCTGACTGCATCCTGTAAAACCTACGGCAGAAGTGCTCTCTACAAAGTCAGTATATGCTGTTCTTGAATGGCCCCTTAAAGCTACGGGCAAAATAATTTTTAAAAGATAACTAATATAACAGGATTTATAGTTCACATAAAGTCACACATGCACAGTTATAGGAAACACTTGAAAGAAAAGATTCACTGACTTTTCCTACATGAGGTTATTAAAAGTCAAATATTAATACAAAAGAGAGCAAGTAAGAAATGAGTAATCAGCTTGAAATCAAAACTGCAGATATTTGTACTAATCTGCAGAATCAGTCATGGGGAAGGGACAAATTTTATGAATGGATAACAAAATATACACTGTTTTAATAGTGAACATTTTGTGTCGGCATGAGAAATATGACATAATGATTTTCTCACATGCTCAGAAACAAGCCACAATTGCCTGAAAAATAGCGCAGTAAGTTCGAAGAACAAAATGAAAACTATTTCAGAAGAGCAGCAGTAGCTTTCAATTGCTCCCTGACTGGACAGCATCTTACTTGTTATTTAGGCATTATAATAAGTCAGCCAAGGACAAATGGTCCAAGAAGGTCATTCCTTCTGTAAGGCCAGTTTGGCTTTTCTCCTGTATTGAACCAGTGGGTTTTATTTTAAAATGAAAAGGAATCCTGCAAAACTGCTTAAAAGCACTGGTTTCTGTTGTGTGCTTCAGTCTAGACTATCTTGTCTGCACTGAACTGCTAGAACATGTTGGGTAACAACCTTTTCAGAGACTCGTATGTCAATAGGGACCATTGCAACATCTAATCTGACCTGCAAGGTATCAAAAGGCCTTACATCTCATCCCCTTACTTCTGTATTAAGCCAAACAATCTGTTTGGATAAAACTTTTCTTCCAGAACGGCATCCAAGCTTGAGCTGAACATGTTAAGAGAGAAGTCTATACCTTCTTTAATGGCCTGTTCCCATCAGAGATCAGAAACGGTGGGGTTTTTTCCTGTTTGCAGGTGTCTATCCAGATTCTGCTGCCAGCCATTGGTATTTGTTAAGTCCTTCACAATTAATATATTAGTGACTCTAGTATTCATTATCCCACACTCCCTGTCAGAGAAACCTGCATATTCATGAGGAGTCACCTCTTGGTATATTCTCTAATCAAGTCTTTTAAAGCCTCCTGCTGTAAATTGTGTTCTGTGATCCTAAAATTATTTTTCTGTACCACTTCCATGGTTTCAAAAGTCTTTTTTACAAAGTAGATATCAGAAGAACAGCTTTCCAGCTCTCTGCTACTCCTCCTTTGTGTGTATAAACTCAGTGGTCACGTAATCCTTCCTGTATACTATCGTTCTGGCAATTCATGCTAAGTTAAAGGGACACTACCACTAGCCCCTTTTCACACCCACTCTTTCCAGGATATGCTCCCTACTTGGTTGCTTGCCTTTCACAGTCCAGCATGTGAATGCCCTGCCATTGTCAAAAGGACCCAGCTTATCAAGCAACCCTAATTCCAGCGCAGGACTGTCTTGTCTTGATGATTAGTCTTCTTCAGTCCTTGGACCAAATGCATTCAGCAGTAAATTTTTGCTCCAAGTCACACAGACAACGCTGACTGCACTAGATCTAAGGCAGATATTTATAAACACAAGTCTTAGAATAACATTTCCTCATCAAGGACTGCCTTATTCATAATATGCCAGTTGGTCTATTCTTAACTCGTTCAATACACATCTTGCTGGTATTGTGGAGTGTTTACTTTTTAAATTAGAATTTATTCTACATTATATAAAGGCTTTAAAAGCCATAGGTAGATTGCAATCCTGCAATTACTATCACTATCCTGAACTAGTAATTGCAAAGGAAAACATCAGGTTTGTTTGACAGGTAGTGTTGGTGTAGCTAGCCTAGGCTTGCTCAGGACAATCCTCCTGTGTGTTTTAAATATCACCGCCACATCACCGCCCTCCTGTGTTTTTGAAACTTCCCTGGTGTTATCAGTATTTATTTTAAAAGCATGGCATTAGGCCAAAGATTTCCTTTGCCACCCATTCAAGTATGTAGTCAATGCAGCATTCAGTACAAGACAGACAGAAGGTTTGATTTCTCTGCATAATTATCCAGTTTGGGTAAGTTTGTAAAAAGGTCATGGATGAGCCATGCTTGAGAGCTGTTGCTCCTCCAGCATCTCCTGTGTGTGCCCAGAAAAGGGCACTTCCCCCACTACCACCACCCACAACTCACATGGATCAGTTCCTCCGCTACAGCACAGAGAATTATGGGATATGTATTCTAGATGCCTAAGCCCACAGGAAGGATGAAGCCAAGAACATACCACTAATGCCATAACAGCAACTGAAGCAAAGACAACCATGAGCTCTCTGAGCTGGATGCCAATCACTCAAACGGAGCCTGCAGTGAACACACACCCTCAACAAGCACAGCATAGAGCCAATCCTCAGTTTTCTATGGGTCCATCTCCTTACCCACAGTCTCAGGCTGCAAGGAAGCCAAAAAGGCTCTTGCTTCCCCTCCCAAATAGCCTCTGTGTCATGCCCTTTTCCTTCATTAACACACCCGACACAGAGTGACTGCCTTCCTCTGGCTCTGTTTCAGGAACAAGGCTGGTGTCAGCACAGCTGACTGGACCCAGCAGGTGGGAATAAACCTTTCCCCACACAGATGCGGTAGGTTAAAGTCACCCTTTCTGCTCCACAGCATTTAGAGCCAGGGCTATAAGTGCTCTGGCTATAGGTACTGCTCCACACACAGAAGTTTGGGCTGTTAGACTTCCCCTCCTCCACTCTTATCAGACAGTCTGTGCCAAGAAGGAAGTTTAGATTAGATGTTAGGAAAAAATTCTTCGCCAGAAGGGTTATCAGGTGCTGGAACAGGCTGCCCAGTGAAGCGGTGGAGTCACCATCCCTGGAGGTATTTAAAAGATGTGTAGCTGTAGTGCTTAGGGGTGGACTTGGCAGTGTTGGGTTAATGGTTTGTCTTGATGATCTTAAAGATCTTTTCCAGCCTAAATGATCCTGTGATAAGAAGGCAGGAATAAACAGGGTTCAGGCCATTCACTCACACTGGGTCTATCTCTGTTCCCATTTTGTTTTTCTTTGCCTCAGCCTGAGCTGAAGTGAAGCTGTTGATGTGTATGGCAGCAGGCAATGAAAAGTGACTGTTTCAAGGAGGAATTCTTTACAGCAGATGGTTTTTAAATAAAGTGGGGGTTTTCATCTAATGCTTTTAGCAAACTCTAAGGAAGTAAAAAATCTGTTCTTAACATATAAAAATTCAGCTCCGTGAAAAGGTGTATTTATCTTCTCATTCTCTTTAACTTTACATATAATTTGGGGGGGGTGTCCCTATCTTTTAATTACAGGGTTTCTTCTAAAACAGGATTTGCCAGCTTCTAATGTTTTTTACCTATGGGGTCAGGTAGCAATTCATGACTTGTTGAAAGAGAAAAATTTTGTGAGCAGGTTTTTTACTCCACAGAAGGAAACAAATTAATGAGAGAAAACTGAAAAGAAAAATTCTTTCCAGTTATTCTATCTTATTGAGAGAGAGTAAGTTTCTTTTGACAGCATATTCATTGATATCTACCTGAGTACGTTCTCATATCTGAGATAGGTTGAGCTCCCTTGGAGCCCCTAAATCCTCTGCAGAGCACTACCAGAGAATCCTATTGCCAATTCTGTCAAAAAGGAGCACAGTGCTGCAGAACCTGAGGGATGATAAGTGTCCTAGCACTGGGTGGCTGCAAGCGATGTCACTGAGAAATGTAAAACAAAGGCCGTGGGACATCTAAAGTCTGTCTTTTGCAACTGGTTTGACATTTCAAACTGCTTTAGGAAAGGGAATTAATTTAGCCAGAAAGTCAGGTGGTGATTTTAATTCTGCAAAATATATAACAAATTATAATAGAGACAGTATATCAGAACTAGGGCCCTTCAGATTGATGAATGAACAGAAACATGTATAGGCTTAAATTAGAAGACATTCCTATAGAACAAACCCCAAGTTCAGGGATGCCCCCTAAAGCCCTGTATACCATTTATGTCTCTAAAGAGTTATGGAATTCATTAGCAAGTACCTGAGCTGTCTGCAATAAAATTTTTTGACCTGCTGTTGGTTTCAGTAGAGAATGAATTTTATTGGGTTATGTTAGAAAGATCTTCTGAGTAGCAAAGTATATATGTAACTACTCCATTTTATGCATTTTGTTTCTCATTTGAATGTATACATTTAAAAGAACTTGTCTTGGAATTTGTCTGGTTTGTAACTTACAGATGCTTTAATTACAGTGCATAAACTTTCAGATAAGTTTAACCAAGAAGATGAGTTTAACCTTGAGACGCTGCAGTGATATACTACTCAACATACCATATTTTAATTATATCACCAGATGGTTAGAAACCAGCCTAATTGTATTTTAAATACCTACCTATTCCCAGATGTTGCCTTCCTGCATACAGATAAATTCTCTCAGAGGATGATAAAACACATTACAAAAACAGCTATCAGAGTTTTAGGTTGCAAAGCAGAGACAGAGAGGACAAGAACTCATAAAAAATCCCACCCGCTGCAGGAAAGTAGGGTTATTGAGGTACTTGCACACTTTAGTATGCAGTTTAGGCTACCTAATGCATAGCTAGGCTTCAGCTTTCCAGCCTTAGAGAATACCTGGGCCCAGTGCTGTAAACTTAACACTCAAGTTGAAGTGAACCCTGATATTCAAATCACTGCCGGAAGAATATTTGCAAGCAACCAAGGTAATTTATCTGTGTTTCAATCACCTCTTGCCTGGGAGCTGTATTCTGTTAACTTTACTCCATCTCAACACGTTTTCAACGTCTCACTGTGTAGAAAAAAACGATGGAGGAGCCTCTGCATCCTAAAAGCAACGAGGCAGCTACTTTTTTTGTAGATTAGAGCATTTTCACTTGCTGGCCAACGCTGTATTTCCCTACCCTCTAGTGGTGAAAATAGAAACAACAACTTCAGTAAGTTAAAGACGTCACTAAGATTTTAGCCAGAAGAAGCGTTTGGAAACCCTTAATCAAAGATAAAAATTACTTTCTATGTTGAAATAGGATATCAAAACACTTAAAGCATAAAAATGTAGTAGTACAAGTACTGAAGTGTCCACATTAGCAAACCCAGCCTGGAGTAAGGGCTGCAGTGAGAGCGTGCATTAGTAACAGAAAATGGGGCATGACTCAAATAACTGCTTGTTACTCATTTTGTAGAGTATTTTAACTAAGGATCTTGCATTGCAAGTGTAACGTATGTGTACCATCATTAGCAGAGGCAGGAAAAGGTAAGGTTTACACAAGGCATGTGACTTCTAGCCAGATCATTTGAGCATATGTTATAGTTCAAACCAGTCAAAGGAAAAAAATCAAACTTGGTATTTATATTAAAAAGCTTGTTTTCCTGAAGATTATGTACAAGGCTTTTGGCCATTCATCAGACTGAGGTGTATTAGTCGTGATATATTGGGTATATTCTAGTTCGTTTTATTATATAGTTTGCATAATTTAAATCCCTACCTGACTTTATGGCTAAATTGAGCCAACAAGCTGGGATAACTGAAATAACCACCATGCACATGCTGTATACCCAAAAGGTCTTAAAATACCTAAAATGCATAGGAGCACACAAATAATTTTATTTTAACTACTTCTCCCCTATTTCACCTTCTTCAGTTATTGCCCTTATAGATAATTTCTGCCTTAGAGTTTATAATATCTTGCAGTAAAAACAATAAAGTTTAGCTGACTGTTAATATCAGAGCCTAAATAATGACAGCAATAATAAGATTTCCTTATTAGTCTGAGCATATGAAAGCTGTTGACACACTTTGGATTACAATTCCTGCATTAATGAAGACTTGAAACTTGTACGTAAACATAATACCAAACACAGTTCATCATATAATCTCTTCAGTACAGGAAATTCTCTGGCAATGGTAATTAGCATTTCTTCAGCTACATTTTCCATACCTATTAACAAACTAGTTAGCTAGTACTAGTTAGTGTGGCATAACAAATATTCTCCTAATTACTGCATCTGGACCTGTTTTCACTGCTAACATTCTGCTTTGAATTTTCTTGCATGCATAGGTAGGTAGATACGCATACTGTGCATACACATACGTGTCATAATGAAATATGTATGCACTTATGAGAGTGAATTATTTTTCATAAGAAATGTAAATCAATTTAGAGCTGCTAAGAAGTAATTTCCCTAACGCAGAGTCCTTAAAGGACAGAAGTGAATAGCTGTGTCATTCAAAATCCACTCCCTGCTGTCAACAGTGAAGGCGGCCTTCTGGGCCATCTCCAGAAATGACATGGGGAAATGCAGACATCAGAGCTGAGTCGGCACACGTCAGAGTGACATTTCCAGTACTTTTATATCTGTGTAAAAGAAGCTGAGCTTCAAACCCCAGCACAACTTTCCTCCTTCTTAACTAGACTAGAAGAGGACGGTTGAAGGCGGAGAGAGATGTAACACAGGTCTGGTGCTGGCAGAGACAGCAGCCTGTGTCAGGAGACACGGGGTGGGGCAGGTCCCAGATGTTTTAGCCAACACTGGGACAGCATCTGAGTGGGCAGCCCAGGCTCTCTGAAACACCAAAGGATGTCCCCACACAAGGTTGTGTGGAGGAAGAGAGCACTGTGGAAAAGTCAAGACTCTGCTCAGGGAGCATAAGAATCTCCAGGTGTTCCGCAATTAAGTGAGAATTTAGGATTAGTAAAGACTCTAAAACAAGGGGGCTTGGGTCAGGGTGTGTTGTGGGGCAGGAGGAGAAAGGACTTGCAGGGGAAAGAAATCTGGGAATAAATAAAGAGCCTGGAGCCGCTTTGGGTTCTTGGTAACCCTGGACGTAGATGCAGCCCATATTGCTGATGATCAAAAGCTCAGAATGCCCCTAGAGGCAAATGTTGACTTTGGCAGCGTAGCAGAATTAAAGTACCTGGTATTACTGAGCACTTAACTGGTTGGAGACCAGTTCAGTTATAAAACTACAGGGGAAACTCTTGGTTTGTTTAATATTTTGAAACTGGCCAGTGCCTGTAACGATACGGGAAGGAAGGAAGTCTGCAGTTTGTGGGAAATCTGATCCTCTTCATTGGTAAACCCAAGCTGGTAAATTCCAGGGTAAAACTAAAAGAGACTTTTAAGTAACTGCTATAGTTAGTAAATATGTGGCATGTAAACACAAGGAAATTTGACTTGTTTTCTGTAGAAGTATTTTGCCAAGTATTCAAGACTTGTTCATTTTAAAAACGCAAGAAGGGAATTCTAGTTCTGCTTCTGAAAATCTGCTTAATACAATGCCAGCTGTAAAGTCACTGCTCAAACTCCTTAAAGAACAAAATGAAAGAGAATTCACAATTTCAAAGACATCGTCTCTTAATGACTCAACAGATACATCTAAAAGGATGAAGAGATAAAAGTTTCTAATTACATTTGTGGGTATATTCTCTAGTGGTGACCTTCCCCATGCTACACTAGGAGTAGAATTTAATTCACTAGCCCTTAAAATCAGAAGTAATTACAAACCACAAAAAGCCAAAAAGGGGGGAATGGGTAGGAAAATGAGACATATTAAAATTAATTGCGCACACAGGGGAAAAGGAATTAAATCCATAACTTCAAAAACTGATAGGTAATTGGCATAGAGAGAGCGAAATACAGTACTCAGCATTTTTATAAGGTTACAGATGCTACAGTATTTGGATTCCAGATCACAGCATGTAAGGTACAAGCAAAAATTCGAAGGGTATTTTGATATGTTTGTCTGCTCACCTCCCCCCAAGCCTACAGTTGCTGAAGTGAAATGTTAGAGGAAGATACAGGACATTTATGAGTGAAAAGCATGAGACCACGTCCATTTTTTGAGCACTTAAATGACATTGTGGAATATGGTATCAGGCAATCCATTCTGCTAAAGATGCATTTTATACCCCAAAAGAATCACATCTAGCATTGTAGTTGGTTTCAGCCATTTCTTTCCAACAATACACTGGCAAAAATGCAGTGCTGTGCCAGCAGGTCTGTAGTACAACCTTGGCTTAAGAATGCTATGGATATAAAAACATTTCAGGCCTCCTAATCCACATTTTTGTTCTATTTAGACCATCATGGTTTAATCCCAGCTAGCAGTTAAGTACTGCACCAGCATGGGACCATCACAGCAAAGCTGTTTCTTTGCTGCTTTACTAGGAATGTTCCCACCATTGATTTCTGGAGCAAAGTTGCATTCCCCAAGAGTGCAAACAATATCCCTGTGATGAACCTGCACATCTCCTTCATGCAGTGCTGGAGCCATTCGGGTGATCAACGGTGGTAATTGCAATGGATGATTTATGTGACTTGTGGTTTTAAATAGGCAAGAGGATCTACTCTAAAGTCGGTCCTCAGTTTTGAAAGAGTGTTCTTGTGCAAGCTTGTAAAACAAAAATACTATTTCAAAGGACTTTCATTTTAAAAAAGCTATTTTTAGTGTTCTGTATTTACAAACCAGTGTTCCCCTTTTTTTCTCTTGATTGTTTCTTCAGTGGTGATGATTACAATTAGTAGGCTTGAAATCAAAATGTGCCACAGCTTTTGAAATGCTAAATTGAGAAACTGTAGCTTGTGGAAGTTGCCAGAATACTAGCGAAGGTAGTTTTAAGCTGGCTTGTTAACTGTAGTAACAAGGAACAACATGTCTGTAAATCTAGGTTAGTAAACATTACCAAAATTTACTTCAGGGTTTCTTTTTGACTTTGCCATTGAGTCTGTTTGCAGACAAACATGAGTGTTATTCTGAAAGTCATATGCAATCTATATGCAACTCTTGCTCTATGGTATGGCTCTCAGCTTTTTAAGGAGTCTCAAAACCTTTTACCTTTTAAGACTCCATACCTCTGTGGATGCTGAATAATAATTTCCTCTATCATGGGTTTAAATGATCAGTTTCCAGTAGACAGAAAAGTTGACCTGAATAAGAAATATTCAAAGTTGTAAAGCTGTTTATTTTACTAAAAATTTATATAATGTCCAATTATTAATAACCATTATTAACTGCTTATTAATAAGCAATAGAAACTAAAACCTCTTATACTGCATCTTGAAAATCTTTGATAAAGTATGTTAGAAAAAAAGGCATTCCTGACCTTCTGCTACTCAAGTTTATAAAAACATTGAAAACCTGTGACATCCTGTGAGTACCTTATCTACAATTCATTAACTGGTGGTGGTCTAGTCTTTAATAAACTCGTGGGTTGTTCTGCTGGTTTTAGTCAGGACAGAGTCAATTTTCTTCACAGTAGATAGAAAGGGGTTATGTTTTGGTTGTGCTGAAAATACTGATAGCATACTAGTGTTTTCAGCTGTTGCTGAGTAATGTTTATATCAAGTCAAGTACTTATTCAGTTTCTGACACTGCTGCACCTGTGTTCCCAGTTTCTTCTCTACAAGAGAAGACAGAACCAGGACAGCTGACCCAAACTGACCAAAGCGGTATTTCATTCCATAAAATGTTGTGCTTGGTATATAAGTTGGGGGATGGGCCTGCAGTCTGGCTCTGGGTCTCTCAGTCGCTCTCTTACTCTGGTGTGACCTCTCTCTTGGGCTCAGCCTGGTTCTGAGGCTCTGGCTCTTGGGCTCTCCAGTTGTGGCTCTTGCTCCTTGGGAACCGGCTGGGCATCAATCAGTAGGTGGCGAACAGTTGAATAATTTGTTTTATTTTCCATCATTTTCATTACCTAGTATTATTATTAGTGATAGTATTATTTTCATTACATATTAGCAGTAGTGTTGTAAGTTGTAAACAAAATATTGTAAGTGCAGCAGTGCAAGGACTGGATTGTAAGGAGTGGATTGGAGGGATGGATGGGGTGGTAGGGATGTATGGGATGGTATGGTAGGTATCATGTGGTATTGTAGGTGTGGTATGGTAGGGATGGGATAGTATTGGATGGGATTGTACTGTAGGGATGAGATTGTATAGGATTGTAGGGATTGTATTGTTGGGAATGTAGGTATTGTATAGTATTGATGGGATTGGATGGATTGGATTGTAGGGATTGTATAGTATTGTAGGTATTGGGTTGTATTGCAAGTACAGTACTGTATGGTATCATGTAGTAGTACTGTTAGTACTGCAGGTCTCGTGTAGTAGTACTGTACAATATTCTACTGTATTGTAGGTACAGTATTGTATTGTCAGCAGTATATGATAAGTAGTGTGGTATTGTGCTGTAAGTATGGTATTGTGCTGTAAGTATGGTATTGTAATGTAGGTCTAGTATGGTGGGTATTATAGTATTGCACTGTAAGTAGTGTAGTATTGTGCTGTAAGTATTGTATGCTACGGTAGTGTAGTATTCTAATGTATTGTAATTATTACACTGTATTGTACGTACTGTATTTTAGTGCAAGTATTGTAAGTATTGTACTGTATAGTATTGTATTCACTTATTTTTCAATTATGAAATTGTCCTTATCTCAACCCATGAGTTTCCTTGCCTTTTCCTCCTATTCTACTCCTCCACTGGGGGAGGGAGGAGATGAGCTCTGTGGTGCTTAGTTGCTCACTGGGACTAAACCATGACACATGTGGGTTTTCGTTATGTTATCTTACAAATTTTCATGCTAGTAAAAATATTTTGCAAAATTCTCACAGTAATTTTTCTGGATAGTTTCTGCCTATGTCAATGTATTTATTCTCAGCATCAGAAACGGTCCAGAAAGAATTTATGTAGATTTTTAATCTTCTGTAGTTGGAATAACACCCCATTGAGACTATAGCTACTGGTACCTGCAAGAACAGCTGCAGCGCTGGAAAATTCATAAAGCAGCAGGACATGGGATCAGGTAATACCGTCAGATCCTCACGCACTGTTATGCTTCATCCCAGCCACTTACAGATTTAAGCAGTTTTAAAGGGCAGGGGTTTCAAGAACATGCTAAATATGTGCCTTGCTTCCACCAGCAATCAAAATAAAAACCTGTTTTGTGTATTTTACATCTTGTCAGGAAAAATACTTGGTGGCTTTTTTCAGATCTCTCCACTCCATATTGATCTTATTACTCATGAAACACTCTGCTCTTGTTTTTCTTCTAATGCTTTCAGTGTAAATTTTAGTCTAGCAGCCTCAACTGCCTAAAAACTCTTCTAAATCTAATTTCCTCTTCTTTCCCATGAGAAAAGAACATTAATATGTGAACTAAGCTCTATATATTCTGATACGTACATATGTATTCACACACATTAAGCCACTGCAGTACAAGGGAGGACAAGGCACCACCTGCCTGTTATTAAACATTTAACTTACGTGTGACTGTTCTTAAAAATCAGTGTCCATGCAGCCTGCCATGGTCCAGAGAGGTCAACAGCGGAGTGACGATGTGGTGCTTCGCGTGGGTGCTGATGTGGGGCGGGTGCCCCTCCAGAGCAGCATACACCATTGCACGTAGTTGTGCAAGACTTTCAGAAAGGCAGAGTGTGAATAAAATGTACTGTGAAATGTAAGATTTAAAAATAAATTGGTCGCTAGAGGGAGCCTCTTAATCATCATAGCCTAGTACCAAACCTCTACCTCCTTGGGCCTTTAACCCTTAAGATGCTGAAGTACTTTAATTGGGTCGGTGGGGGCTACTTCCTCCAGTACTCAGTTTAAAGAAAATGAGGGTAAAAGACAAGAGTGTGCAAAGCTTCTGCAAAATTCCACATTCTGAACAAATACAGATTTTTCTAAGGATTTCCCCACAGAAAAATAGATAAAGCCAGTTCATCCAGCGGCTGGGAACAGAATTAGCTTTGCCTAGACCTTTTAAAAATGCCATCTTTACATCGCACCAGTGAGAGGGCATTCAACTTCTCTCCTTCCAAGACCAAACACCAAAATAAGCACAAGCTGTCAATGCGAGACAGAAGTCTTTAGACCACAAGCAGTATTCTCCCTCCTTTATCTTCCTCACACCATAGCTGTTCCCAGGCCGTAATTCCCAGCAGCCAGATTTCAAAGAGTGGTACTTAAAGCAGCAATCAGGTCTAGCTCACGCTGTCTCAGAAGGCAGCTTTGTACAAAATAACAAAGACTTGTTCCTGCAAAGTAACTGCAGATATCCATTCAATTTTCTGCTATACTCTAAATTCAGTAAATAACTTAGCAGTTAGTTTGTGGTTCTCTATTACAAATACTGTAAGATTTGCAAGAAGTCCTGGGGAAAAAAAAAAAAAAAACCACAAGGATAATAGGAGAGCTGTGGAGGAGACCCCAGCTGCAAGAAGGGTTCTCCCAGTCAGCAAGGCCTGGCAGGGATTGATTTCAAACAGGTGCTGAAAAACCCAGCACCTCAGAAGGTGCTTTTTTAGAAAACATACAGCAGCAGGGGGCATCAGCCAACAAGAAATCCTATATACTTGAATGAATCCTGAAGCGCTAAAGGCACAGTGAAGAGGAATGGGAACTGGAAAGGTACATATTGAGATGCTGTAACATGGGTGGGGATAAGGAAGCAGGCACTGAGAGAAGGAAATCCAGACACGACACCTCCTTTGTGTGTTGGCTGTAACCACTCCAGCATGGAAACGTTGCCCCAGAGGTGCTCAGCTAGCAAACCAACCTGAGGACTGCAATTGTTGATAAACTGCCAACTCCTAACAACATCTCCTTTCTCTTTTAAGATGTGAAAACACAGGAAATTCTCCGTCAGTAAGGCAAGATTGCTGTTCGATAGGATCTCATGCTGTCCCAAAACACTCAATACAGCAGGACTCAAACAAGAAAACCCAAGAAAGCAAGCATTAGCTTAATTTGTCCCTTTGAACGATGACTAAAAAACAGGCAGCACTCAGGAGTGAAGCTGAATGAATCATTTTCTGAAAAAGCAGGTTCAGGTCTTTGGCTGGCATTTCCTCCCCACGCCCTAAAACTGGTTCCCGCTGCGCGTGCAGGGATGACCTTGCCATCGCCACAGGCACTCGGGGCTGCCATGAAGTGGAGATACTTGCTCAATTTCCGTGTTTAGGGACAAAGAACTGCTGCTTCAGAAGTACAGCGATTTTCTGCTTTCTTCAGTGGAAACGAGAGGCTTATGGGGAACTGTTATTTATCGTGCCTTTCATGGGAGTGTTTCAGACCTGCAGGAATTCCTTCTCTTCCCTTGAGAAACCGGTGGTGGGACAGGAAGTATTTTGGCTACCTATGTGGTGCTCCCCAAGCCGACCCTCCCGCGTTGCATGAATGCCATCGTTGTGCAAACGGCAGTGGGATGTGCGGCGCGAGGGACTCGGGATAAGTCAGAACATCCAGCAGCCTGTACGCTCTGGTATGTCACGGCTTTCCTGTGACGAAGTGCGCATGAGCAGCGAGGGCAGATTTCAGGACTGCTTTCAGACACAGATGTTAGGTTCTGTGCTGTAGCAGCAATCGTCGTGCTGAAAAATTTGGAATGGTTTTAAGCCAACGGAAAATACAATCTCCAGTCTATCAGCTGCCTGCTTTGAGCATAACTTCTTCACCAGGTACCGTATTCCTCCCTTACTATGTTGGGAAATGCACAGGACAATTTTAATGAGCATTTGGATTTATTTTTTTTTTTTGCTTATGTAGATAAAAATATTTTAAGATAAAGGGAAATGCCTTTTAAAGATATTTTTACAACATCATTCTCATACAAGCCTATGTACAAAGTGAGAGCTGCAGGGAACTTGTTATCCTGACTCTGACTTTTCTTTCATCTATATCAAGTCTACAAAATAGGAATTTTTAAAAGACATTTCACAGACTGGACAGTACCAAATTGAATGCAGTATCTGTAAGACCTTTTACTGTGTTGCCAAATTGATGCGATAAATGGGTACTGTTCTTGTGAAAAGTGTATCTGAGTGCATCTAAAAATACAAATATTTTCTCTTATGCAAACAGGCTTGAATTAGGATTTTAAGTGTCTTGCACATATTTTGATAGAAAAGCAGAGATGGATTAAAACAGTTCAATCAGTAAAGGAGAAGGGTATGTAGTGACAGGACAAGGGGCAATGGTTTTAAACTGAAAGAGGGTAGACTTAGATTGGATATCAGGAAGAAATTCTTCACAGAGAGGGTGGTGAGGCACTGGCACAGGTTGTCCAGGGAAGCTGTGGATGCTCCATCCCTGGAAGTGTGGGGAAGTGGATGAGGCTCTGAGCAACCTGGTCTAGTGAAGGGTGTCCCTGCCCATGGCAGGGGGGTTGGAAGTAGATGGTCTTTAAGGTCTCTTCCAACCCAAACCGTTCTGTGGTTCCTCTGTACTGCTGGTGGCTGAATCTGACAGGCGCTCACTGCTTCCCCAGCTGCCAGAGGCCAAGCAAGCAGCTGCTGTGTGGTGCAGGGACCTGGGGTCCACCAGACTTCTCAGAAAGGGCAGCAACGGGGCAAGATGCTTTCTCTGTGCCTCCTGCTCCCCCAAGAGCTGCTGAAGTCTCTCTGACAGGGTTCCCATCACCTTTCATTAAGGAGGTGGCTTGACAGTCTGTGCAGTGACTGTTTTCTGTGTATTACCTGCTGTTTTACAGGCAGCTTCTGAGGAAGCTCAGCCTGGAGCTCCAGCATGTGCTTTGAATCAGTGTGTCTCTACACTGAAGTACAGGCAGTTAGTGACAACCAATTACACAATTAAATGTGAATATATCCAACTCCATTTTATTTCAACTGTTTTGGAGGCACATGGTGTTTATATGTAGTAAAAGATGGCTGAGGTGTCCTCCAGTATCTTTTCTATACCTACTTTGGATGCAGAAAGGCAAATGCAGGAAATTGAGAGTCTGTAGGCAACTATGCTGCATCAGCACTGGTGATTGTAAATAAGTGTTTAGAGCTGTTTGGATGCCAATTTTCTAAGCATAGAAATTTAAATTTTCCCCATTGAATATGTGTAGTGTTGATGAATAAAATGTAAGAACTGCAGATATTAGCTAAGCTGCTAAATACTATCATTTCTGGAAAACAACTTATGAAACCAACATAATTTATAAAATTGAGACACTTGGGATAATTTAACCAGACATGGGATACATTTGAAAGGAGTCTATTTTAAATCCTTTGAACCTAGGTCATTTGGCCCTTATTTCAAGGCCTTTAAACAATTTGTCTTCCTGGCAGAGAAAGAGAAATTCCTCAGAGGAACCTTTGCAGAAAGCTGTGCGGAGGGGGGTGGGGGAGGGAAAGAGCATCACATCCCGAAATCTGACACTGACAAAGCAGGAAAAGGCTCAGCTCAGAGCCAAACAACAAGAGGTCACAAATTAAGTGTTTTCAAAGAAAATGTCATTGTTGGAAGAGGATGACTAGAATTTCTACAACTAAAGATATCTCTTACAAGCCTGAAAGGAATGTTGGCACACACAGCAGGCTGCTACTGTCTCTGTGATTACAGAAAAATAAACTATATCGAGGACTAGATTTTAAAAAGCTCTTCTCTTCCTTTCTGAGCAGTATGTATTTTTCATTCAGTCATGTAACCGAGGAGAGTTATTTTGCTAGTTTAAGGTAAACTTCTCTACACAAAAAGAAAAAATCCTCAAAGAAAAGCTAGCAATAAAAAATAACATTAATGCCATTACTCCAAGGTGCACTGAAATAAATAAAACAGAATGTTAATAGGCTTTGATTAAGGACTTTAATCTATTTTTATTGCAGTGACTACTAGGAAGATGCAAACATGATAAGGCACTCTCAGTTTTGCAGGATCTGAACCCTCCAAATGCAGAAATGATTTGGCAAGTAACATCTTATTGATAAGAAAAAAGTTCATTAATAACAGTTATATCATACTTAGGTCTAAAGTGAGCAAAGTTTAGTAATGACATAATGCTGTATTACAAGAGAGTAGCCTTGTTTATCTATAGAGTATACTCACAATGTGATTTTGTTTGACTGATTGTTTTTCTTGTTCTTAACTTTTCCACAACACAAAGGTCCCAGTCTGGGCAAGAAGGATGTCAGAGGAAGTTGATTCCATTCTCAGTTTCCCAGACCAACTTCTAAAGAATATCCCAAACCACTAAACCAAAATCACTTATGTCATCTGTCACATGTAAATTCCCAAATGAGACTGCTCATAGGAAGTTTGGAAACAATCAGAAAAGGAGATTTAAAATCTATGGTCCTGACATTTTCCTTTTCATGACATCTGTTTGGGTCAATGATCAAAATTTAACACACCTTCTTTGTCTGGGCAGAGAGTGGTCTCATCTGCAGCCAAGCTCACACGGGAGGGTCTTCAGCCACGTGCAGTGGGAGTGATGAATGGCCAGATGATTGCCTTCTTTCCTTCTTCTGTGTTTCAGGACATCCCTGGCCACACTGCTGATTTTTGGTCTGCTTCTGCAGCCACAACTTGCACAGCTTTCCATCATCAGACAGCCAAACATTGTCCTTCTGATGGCTGATGATCTTGGCATAGGGGATGTAGGTTGCTATGGGAATGATACTATCAGGTAAGGAAACTGAGCATAACAGTGTCCAGGGTTGGTGTGGTGTTTAATGTAAGACTGCAATCCTCTGCCCATCATCAGCTACTCGAGCTGTCCTGAAGTTCGTTTCCTGGAGAAACGGGAGGATTTCTCACGTGTGACAATAAATGTAAATGTGAAGCACTACCAGGATTATCCTACAGCATTCCCAAGGCCAGCTCTGCTATCCGGAGCAGCTTTACTGTAGGAATATGTCAACTGTTCTTGTGTATTCCTTAATTGCCCAACACTGAGAAACAGCTAAGCTCCTACATAGACCTTGAAGATAGAAATGCTATCCTCTCTTCCAACACATCACGCCTTCATTTAACCCTCTATTTTGCTATTCTTTCCCAGTCTCACATCAAAATACAGTGTAAAGCACTGCAAGAGCTATGTTACCAGGAAACACTTCTCTTCAGACCCAAGGACATAGGATTTTCCTTTTCTTTGAAAATCATGCCATGTTATTGCCTGCTGGCTTCCTACCAGTTTGTCACTTTGAACAAACCCCAGTTTGGTACAAACACTCCCCTCATCCAGCAAAGAATCTCACACTGATTGGCACCAGCCGGTCAGTAGGTGACTGATGCTCACAGGTTGGGGCTCTGCATGGCTGGGCTTACCACTTGAGTATAGCATCATCCCCAAGGCATGAGTTTTCTTTGCAAGTGCAGTGGGGTACAGTTCTTCAAGGACCTTCATAGGACTTAGGAAAGAAGGAGGAACGATTGGCTTGCAATTTATCCAGATAGCAATTGTTAATAAAAGAAAAAAAGTATTTCCCTATCACTTGGAAAAACTAAAATAAAATTTAAAACAATGTATTTCCTGGCCATATTCAAACAGAAAAAAATCCTAAAATAAAGATAAGTATATTATTCCTCATTTCCATTCCCTTGAAGACTCTCTGAATGATATCTGACAGTATTGATTGCATTTTTAGGACCCCAAACATTGATCGCCTGGCAAAGGAAGGAGTGAAACTGACCCAACACATCGCTGCAGCTCCACTTTGCACCCCCAGCAGAGCAGCTTTCCTCACTGGCAGATACCCCCTCCGATCAGGTTTGCCTTGCAAAACCACGCAGCCTTTAAACATTGCTTTATTGCTGAAGGGAACAGTGTTATACAATGGGCACCAAAAAAAGGAAGGGTGTCGCAGACATGCCATCCCACACACCAGCTAGGCCTAGCACCTCTGAGGTCGCATCTGTGTTTATGGTGTACAATGAACTGCCCTGAAGGGAAGCAAAGAAGAACCAGCTCTGCATTCCTTCCCTGCGACTCGCAACTTTGGTTGTCTTTTTGTGCTCTGTTGCACAGATTGAAGCCAGAATAGAGTTAATATAAATTGTTAAGTTCAAAAAATTCATTACACAGAAAAAAATGAATAATAACACATTTCTAAAGCACTTGTTGCATAAATTTCTGTCGTGGGTGACTCTTCATCAGACATCAGAAACAGCTCAGCCCTGCAGGGAGCAGAGTAGATCTATGCAGAATGCGTCCATTCCCTCCAGTGGAGGTGCAGAACAAGTCATTTACAGGAAAGCTTTGTTACATATCTGTCAGAATTCATCCATCCCATGAAATAACAGTTTGACAGCAATATTATTTTTCCTGGTTCTGTTTTTGAAGAAAAAATACTATCCTGTCAAACTATATCCCTGAGATGAAGAGGTATGAAAAACAAATAGCTCTACATGTTTCTAACAGCCACTATCTAATGCTTGTTCTATGTCAAATGATCTTCAGTGCCTTCATTCCTGAGGCATTTTGAAGCTGACATGTCATCCTACTTTAATCATGACAGCTCCCACTGAGAGAGAGAGTTGGAAAATGCACATGAGCTTGTACAGACGCTCTCCCACTATAACAACAGGTCCAGAAATGTTCAACACTTCCATGACAGGCTGTACTTCACGTAACATTGTATGATGGGGTTATGCCACTAGGTAATGCTAAATAACAAGGTGTAAACTTGCAGGTGAGGAGAAGATTGAGGTGCTAGATAGCTGCTCTGTGGGTTTCAGAAGTCAGGTGCCAGCCATGCCACCGTGCGGGGAAATTCTGAGCTCCTCAGCAGCTTTAGGCAAGCTGGAGTTTGAGGCTGATAGAGGGCTGAAGCCTGCCTATTCTCCTCCCTGCCCTCGCTAAGTGCACTTCATACAGCCTGGATGCCTGTGACATGTAACAGCTCCTATATGACTGTGCCATCCCGAATCAAATAAAATCTCAGTATGAGATTCAAAGAAGAATAGGTATTATATAATGGAGAGACTTAACTCTTTCTTAATCTCATCCAGAGTACTGGATTCATTTCCCCAAACAAACAGCATTTGGATAAATGTTTAACGCTGTAATATCAATGAAACCAGGAAACAAGAAGGTATGTTTCATAAAAGTGCTCTACCGGTTATACTTACTAAGATTGTTCCTACTATATTTTTTAGGGATGGATGCTATAAACAACTACCGTGTTATTTTTTGGAATGGCGGCTCAGGAGGGCTTCCTCCAAACGAAACCACTTTTGCCAAAATATTGCAACACCAAGGCTACAGCACAGGACTGATAGGTATGGGGACACTTCTGAAGATGGACTAGAATGTGTTTCACCTGCACAACTCACTCAAACCATTTGTTTTAGTTACCAACTGCTCATACCTCAGTTGTAGTATTTTTATTTCCTAATTTAAGAATATTTTATAAGAAGAAATCCTGATCAAAAAGAATATCTCTTAAAAGAAAAGGCATCTGATAGAAAATAATTTTTACTGTTGACCTGCTTTCAAGCACAGGTGTGGTTGTTAAAATATATGATGGAAAGTATGTTAATATTTCTTGAATACATTGCTGGTAGGTATATGATAATTATTGCAATGCTATTTCATTAAATAAAACCCAAAACTGTAAGTTCCGTTTAAATATGCATTATGATGCTTTACGCAGCTCAGAGCACGTTCCCCACAGAAGAAAACAGCTGCTAAATAAAACAATAGAGCTAGTTCGTAATATCACAGGATTTGGCGTTTCAAAAACTTAAATAAAGCAATTATTTTTTCTTAAATTACAGCTACCACTACAGTTCACCAAGATTTCAGTACAGACCAGTACGTTGCCTCCTTCAACATTAATACGAATTCCACTTTATATTTCATATATGTATTTCCCTTTCTTTTTTAATACGATTAGAACTTCTGGTCATGATCCAGTTTCAAATAATTCTGTATCTCAGATCTGTCACATAGTTCCACAGACTGATAGAACACAAATGCTCCTGAGCTGAATTTTCAGCTATTTGCCCTACCTCCTCTGAGAATCTAAATGTCAGTATCCAAAATCTACGGCTGACATATAAAGATATTGGCTGCACAAATAAACTGAATTTACTAATAAAAGTGTTTGCAGGAATGAATTTATATTCATTCAGCAGAATAAACCTAAACCATACAGGCCAATACTAAATAAAGCCCTCCAAGCATCTTACATTCTATATTATTGAATCTTCTTCTCCTGTTAGTTTTGTAACAATATTATTTTAGGTGTTTTAGTCAGCTCACAGAAAAGCCCATGTCTGTTAACCCCGTGGCTCGGCTTGGTTTCAGCATGCAATCACTAACGAAACAATCAGATTTGTCTTCACTTTGCCACAGGAACTGCCCTGCTGGGAGGTTGTGCTGCCTTCCTCCTAGAAGCTAGCTAACAAAACGGGCTGGCATTTCCCCTGCAGGCATCTCAGCTAAAATCACTCTATAGACACCAAGAGCATCATTTAGTTTAACCGAATTGACAGATTCAGATTAATTGCACCGTAGGGGATGCTGGAAAGCACTGATGATAAGGGACACAAAAAACCCACATAAGAATAACTTTACATTCAAGTCATGAAGTAAGAAATCTTACACAACATCTCCCCCATCACAGCTGGATGAGCACTAAGTAGTCTCACCTGAACGGTTTGTGATTGTTTTGCTCCCAGGACTATCAATTTAATTGCAAAGTTAAATCCTATTAATAACCTGCAGCTTGATGTGATAATGAGACCTTTTGTTTGGAAATGCTTTGCAGATTCTTTGTAGTCAGAAGCCAATGTTCTATAACGTGCCCTCAAAGATTAGTTTATCTGGATTATACACTTGGTTTATCTTCTGGATATTTGAGTCTTTTGTAGCATGTCAGAAGCCTTTATCGACCTCAGCCGAAGATTTAGGTGTTGGAGTGCATCTGAAGTCCCATAATACTTTAGCTGTACCAGTATTTATGACCAATGCATCTATGGATTGATTACAAACCTATTTCATTCTATTGCTGGCTCTAAGTATGTCAAGAAGTAAACTGAGTAGAGATTTTAGCTGAAAGCAATTCATCCACCTAGAACTTTCACGCTGTCTTTATATTTATATCCAAAAAGCAACAATTTTTTTCATCTGAAGCCATTTTTTCTGCTCCTATTATAACGCACAGCAATTCTGTTGAAACCTAGTGATGGTTAGCTGCTAGTATATGTATTGGTAACATAGTAAACCACTTGTTGAGGATAATATCCTTCTGTAAGTACACAGTTCCTTACTCCACAGTTAGTTGCAAATTAGTTTTCAAGTAAAGTTCTAAAAGTTCATTTTGATCTGTAGGTCTGGTACCCAAGCCCTGCACTGTATCAGAGATCATCAAATGCAATTAAACTGCATCTCTCTGATGAGAGGTTGATTTTGGTTGCTCGATTAAGATATTAACAAGCCTCAGTGTTTCAGCCAATGAGCCAACTACTCCATGTAAGTGCCTAAGCAGTCTGTTTGAACAGACTGCCGGGGAAGCAAAAGCATGGTTTTGATGTGCCATTCACCGTAACAGTGGACATATGTTCGTAACAAAGAACAAACTGTATTGCAAAGGGACAGATGCTCCTTTCGATATATGAAAATATCCGTATTTAAAAGAAGGTGGCTTTAACTTTTTAAAAGTTGATGAAACATAAATAAATGGAAAAAAAAAATTTATAAAACAAAACCTTTTATTCTCATCCAGTATACAGAGACACTATTAACAGCAGAGTTACTTACACATGTACTGCTTCATGAGAAATCCTGACCTCCTGAGCTCAAGTTTTTCTGGATCTGGTGGTTTGTCTGGCTAACCCACTGCTAAGCTGCCAGTTGCTTGACTACACTGTCCATAGCTTCCCCTATCAGCCTGGCACCAACGCTTCGCTGAGTGTTACCACAGTCCTGACATTAAGCTGTTCAAGTTTCCCAGAAGCAAGTCTGCATAGCACCTTGAAGGTAGAGAGATAACAGACCAATGTTACTTCGCTCTGTGCTTACAAAAGGACTTCTTCCTCCTATTTCATACCTGACGGGTCTCCAGGAATGCAGTACATCTTTGCTCTGTTCTGAAAACCTGCATTTTTCTCAATTTCTAGTTCCCTTTATATCCCAGTTTTTACACTTGATAAAGCTACAGAGTGTGAATATGTGTGCAGAGCACAAATAATTTTCTTGGAAATTTATAATTTGTAGAGGTTTACCTTCATCAACCATAAGTTATCTCTCACAATATCACTACATACTCAGTATATATGTGTAAGATGAAGAAGTTATCACAGGTAGGAAAAAAAACAATCATTTTTTGAGAAATGTTTTATGCAAGGAAAAGCCCGGTTTTAAATATCACCTCTTTACATTTTAATAATCTGTATTTTCAGGGAAGTGGCATCAAGGTGTTAACTGTGAATCCCGCAACGACCATTGTCATCACCCTTTAAAACATGGGTTTGACTATTTTTATGGGATGCCTTTTACTCTAATAAGTGACTGCCAACCAACTGAAACACCAGAGATGGACAGAGTCTTCAGAAGGAAACTCTGGCTTTACACGCAGATGATTTGCCTCGTAACACTCACCGCTGCCCTAGGAAGACTGACTGACTTGATTTCAGTCCACTGGAGAACGCTGACCTGCCTTGCTGGGTTTAGTCTCCTGTTCTTTGTATCCTGGTTCTCAAGTTACGGGTTTGTACGATACTGGAACTGCATTATGATGAGAAACCACGAAGTTACTGAGCAGCCAATGGTGACAGATAGGACAACGTCCCTTATCTTGAGAGAGTCCATTTCATTTATTGAAAGGTAAAGCTTGTTTCCTTTGATCACATTTTTTCTGGTTCTTGCAAGTCTTGCAACTTTTAAACAGCATTTTCCCATGTGAAGTTTTTACATTTTTTATAATATCATATAGAATTATAAGTACAATTTGCCTATTAATTATTAATAATATAATTATATCAGATTATTAAATGAAAAAAATAGTTGCTGCTTAAGGATGTCTGTTATATCAGCTTCCTACAAGCTGATAATGTTTCTGAATTTCCATGGGTTGGATTGACTATTTCTAGGATATATTGAGGAAATACATATTTCTATCAATGAGACCCACATTTCATCCTTAAGGGATAGCAGCCAATGGCAGAAATGCATGTGTGGGCCAAGGAAGGAGAAGTAGAGCTGTGATGTAGTCTTATCCTTTGGACTGATAAGTTGGGCAACAGCTGGCAGGAGATGAACCTGCTGCCTTTGTTTCAGTGGCACAGTAGTGGTTTGCAACAGCAGAAGGTGGAGCTTCAGTCTTGAACTTTTCTGCCTATGATTCAGGGAAAAAAAAGGGTAATTTTATATAAGCAAAACATTATTTTATCAGGCAGATACTAATCACTGAGTAAAGTGTTTCTAAAGTGGTTATGGAAATATGCATACATGCAAACCCCAATGCCATTTTCCGTTACGACTGACCTCTGTATGAATTGAGAACCTTCCTTCCTAATAACGAAGTGTTGATTTCTGTTTCTTAGAAATAAGCACAAGCCATTCCTCCTCTTTCTTTCCTTTTTACATTCCCACACCCCTCTCCTCACCACAGAGAAGTTTCTTGGGAGGAGCCACCATGGTTTATATGGAGACAATGTAGAGGAGATGGACTGGATGGTAGGTAAGTCACCACTGAAAAGGAAAATAACAAAAAAAGAAATAAATAAAACCCAAGAAGGACAAGTGATGCAAATTAAAAAAAAAAAAAATCACCAATGCTTATCACCAACCGATGCCCAGCCTGTCCCCAAGCAACAGCCCCATGGCCAGCTATCCCCCTAGTTTTTATGCTCAGCATGAGGTCATATGGTATGGAATATCCCTTTGGCCAGTTTGAGTCAGGTCTCCTGGCTGTGTCCTCTCCTGGATTCTGGTGCATCCCCTGCCTACTCATTGGTGAGGTGGGGTGAGAAACTGAAAAAGTACTTGACTTAGTATAAGCACTGCTCAGCAATACCTAAAACATGTCTGTGTTATCAACAGCATTCTCATCCTAAATCCAAAACACAGCACTATACCAGGTACTAAGAAGAAAATTAACTTTGTCCCAGCTGAAACCAGAACAATTATACATGACATTTTTTTCAAATTTCTCATGATGGCCACCACTGACGCAGAATCTAACTTTGGGGGCCTTGGATCATGCTTTCTTTCCATATTTTTACAGCACATGGCACTTCTGTCCTTTACAATACAGGCTCCTGGTCTGTGACTGTGTTTCTTGTAATCTTTTGTTATAATATTATTAATAAATGGGTTATAGCACATCACAAATCTTCTGTGCCTTTACAGACAATAAAAGCAACTACAAAACTCAGTCCTAAAAAACTCTTCTTTTAAACAATGAGCAGCCCTACATAGATAAGAAATCATCTTATGATGAGTATAATGTAACAGTTCAGAGCCTAAAATGTATGTAGTGTAAGTGATATTTTTGCTTTTTAATACACAGATATTCCTGTGTTTACAGGCCAGGTTCTAGATGCTATTGATAAGGAAGGCTTGAAAAATACTACACTGGTTTACTTTGCCTCTGATCATGGTGGATGGCTGGAAAGACAAGAAGGCAATAGGCAGCTGGGTGGCTGGAATGGAATATACAGAGGTAAGCACTGTCATGGACGGTGACAACCTAGAAACAACTAGTAGAGTCTTCAGGACACCCCTAAAGCTTAGACAAGACCGTATGCCGAAGGAGTAACAGCGGTTTACCACTGAGGAGCAAATTTGCCTCATTCTGGTTAGGAATTTAAAAATGTAGATATTTTTAGCCTGTGCAGGTGTTCTTTATAAGCATGAATTCTCTAACTGTTATTTCCTCATGAGGCAACCGATTACAAGGGGGTTTTTTTTTAAGATTGTGTAACTTCTCACTAGATATTATTTGCTTCTTACATTCGAATCCTTGCTTTAACTACAACAGGTATTCTACACGATTGTAAAAGACAGAGAAGAACTAGGATGAGAAATCACTTTATGCCTGAAAACTTTATCCACCCTGCGTTCTGATGGGTCAATGTGTTTGTAAAACAACAGAAGGGACTAAGTGTGTAAGGCCACTCAAGAGGTCTGATAGAGTGAACATACTTTCACTGATGCTGAGAAGAGCTTAGGGGTAAAAACAAATGGGTAGGGAAGGCTCATAACATTAGCATACAACAATATTTTTCTAAATTTCTTTTTATTGTGAATGAAACGGGTTTTTAATGAAAATTAATTGTTTTTTTAATGAAAGGTGGCAAAGCTATGGGAGGCTGGGAAGGAGGAATCCGTGTCCCAGGGATATTTAGATGGCCAGGAGTGTTACCTGCAGACACAGTTATCAATGAACCTACAAGCCTTATGGACATTTATCCTACAGTAGTTCATCTGGCTGGAGGGATACTACCCCAGGACAGGTACAAACACAAGTGTCTTTGTTCCTCCCTCCCTCCCTCAACAATGGAAAATCCACTTTGGAAACACATTCTAAGAGTCTGATATTTTCTTTTTCACTCCTGATCCTTTTCTAGACACAAAAGTCTTACAACAGCTCAGTCACCTCTTCTCTACTTTGAGGTTCAGCATCAACCTGCAATCTTCTACAAGCATCTTCCTCATTCCAAGTTGCCAGTTCCATCAAGGGGTTTGCAGGAGGCATGCATTCCTGTGCAGCGTAGCCCAGCCTGATGGTCTCTTTTTTTTTTTTTTCTGCTAGGGTAATTGATGGACGGGACCTGATGCCTTTACTGCGAGGAACAGCTGAGCACTCAGACCACGAGTTCCTGTTTCATTACTGTGGCATTCACTTACACGCTGTGCGGTGGCACCAGAAAGACAGTGAGCACAAAACTTCTTTCCCAAAAATTAGGTTCAATCTATGGGAGGGCACATTCATCTGACACATTTTTTCTGGTACTGCAGCTTTCCAAGTAGTTCCAGGAGTAAGGTGGTAAAGAACTTACTAAAATTGCCTGTCTCGTACAGCACAAAGGGTTTGTTCGTGGCTCCAAGGCACGTGGCATGCCAGGCAGACCTCAGGATGGGTCTCACCTAACTCTCTATCTGAATGCAAAGCCTGGGGAGTCCATGCCCTCTTTGTCTCATAGTGAAAAGAGCAGAAATTGTTGTACATTATTGGTTTCATTCTGTGGCACTTAAATGAAATTACAAAATGAGCTAATGAGAGTAGACCTGAAGTGCAACCAGAAATGGACTCTAGAAAAACACTCACTCTTCTAATAACCACCAGTGTCACTGCAAGCCTTCTTTCTTTCCTGCCAGGTGGAGCCATCTGGAAGGCTCATTTTGTGACCCCTGTCTTTCATCCACCTGGGGCCGGGGCTTGTTATGACAGAGGATTTTGCCCATGTTCTGGGGAAGGCGTGACCCATCATGACCCCCCGTTGCTGTTTGATCTCTCCCGAGACCCTTCTGAAGCCAAACCTCTGTCGGCTGACACCGAGCCCCTCTTCAACACCGTGATAGGGAAGATTGGAAGAGCCACGGAAGAGCATCGCAGGACACTGACTCCAGTCCCAGAGCAGCTCTCCTTGTACAACGTGGTGTGGAAGCCATGGCTGCAGCCGTGCTGTGGGACGTTCCCGTTCTGTTGGTGTGATAAGGAAGGTGATAATAAACTTTCTGACCTATAAAGAACCAAAATTACTTCCACAGAAGTGCTTTTAGATCAAGAATGTTTTCTTGGAGGCTGTTGAATGGTGGGTTGATTGTTTGTTTGTTTGATGTTTGTTTGATTATTTGATTGATTGATTGATTGTTTTAATGGGGCCTTTATATGATAATTGTTCCAGTGAACAGCACAGCATTTGGTAAAGGTGACTTTAGGCTGGACACTCTCAGGGAGCAAGCAAGACAGAATGATCTGAAGAGCATGTTTTAACATGCATCTGTTGACAACTGCATGAATAGTTCAAATGTACTGACGCAGGCCAAGATTAGAACAGTACAAGTAACGATATAACTTACATTTTGTTATTATGAATGCATACTCAGAAGCTTTGCTTGGGTTTTTTGTTCTGATTTTTAAAGTAATTTGTGGACTGTCTCCCTTAATTTTCTTATCCTTATCCTATCTCACTTTCTGAGAAGGACAGGACTCCTCTGAAATCGGTCTCTTTTGATGGAGAACACAAAAGGGAAAGGATTTTCCCTTTCCAAAGCTCCCATTGCACCCATCTCCCTAAGGAGCACTGGCAAGGGCATAGTGGCACAGGTGGTCACAGAAGTGGCACACTGATAAACAGGTCAGCCATCTGGGCACAGGATTGCTGCCCATATCTCAGTCATAACTGGTTCCTGCTAACAAGAATAGGTTCGGAAAAGACTTTTTGAAAGATGCAAAATACAAATTATGAATATAAATACATGCTAATTTACTATTAAAAGAAATGCAGAATTAAGGGTTTTTTTGCTTTGCAAGTTAAATTTTCATCCCACCAAAAAGTTAGATTTATATAGCTCTACCTCCTTTGCAGCTGGAAATTCAGTTCTTTCCTTTGTGTTAAAATCGTTGTTCCTATTTAAGTGGCCTTGCAAGTAATGCTTTTCGTTGTAGGGTACAATATGTATCTGTTCACATACACAATTTTACACTAGTATATGAGAATATGTAAGCATCTGAGAACATAATTTGCCCATTTTATATATTTCACATGGTTTTTACTACTTTTCTAACTATGGTGCTAGGATCCATGTCTATTGTACATCTGTTTGATAAATGTTTGATTTATTTTGGTTTTATTTTCCCCCTTGTTTCCAGCAATTCAGCCACCAGATCTACAGGTAAACTAAACCCTATAGCTTAAAAGCAAGGTTACGTTGTATGCTGAGACCCCGTACATTTCACAGCCCGTTGAAATTCACCCAGATGTCCCATCAGTGCTATTGATGAAAGGCACTCAGTCATACTACGAAAACTTCAAGAGATTAAGTGAATTCCTCACTTCACATGTTCTGGATTAGTGCTTAATTTCCTCCATTGGTAAGAGTGTTCGCTTTGTTTCTCATCTGAATGTATTCTGCTTCACTCATTCTTTCTTGGCTAGATGTAAAAGTCCTTTCATATTCCATACGCAGTGTTTTCTTTAAATGAAATTACTGTAATCAGACTGGCAGTTTTCAATTTTTTCAGTCATTTTCCAAGATCTCACTTCCATTCCTGAAGCCGGTTTAGTATCTGGGATTTTACACCCTCTCAATTTTTCAACACCTTTAAAAATATGTATTATGCCTATTCAGATGATTGAATCAGTTTTTCTTGCACAGAAATACTTCATAGCCCTGTAGTATATCCATTTGGAGATGGAAAGTACAGGAAGACAAGTGAGCTAGAATTTCTCCTGGACACTGGTGTTTGCCCATGATAGAACAATTCTCAGCCCCTACTGATACGCAAAGTGCCATGGGATCAGCAAATGTTCAGGGTTTGGTAACATGGACATTACACATGGAACCATCATGGGCCTTCACAAAACCATATTGTCTTTTTCTTGTCAGCAGATGATGATATCCTACTTCCTTGTGCAGCTGCAGCAGAAAAAAACAACCTTTTAAATTTGTTTCATTTCCTTTTTCTTTGGGAATTCTACCCTTACATTTGTCTATGTTAAATGATGTTTGGAACACATCTGCCAACCTCAGCTGCCCCAGCCCAGAACCCTCCTGCCTGGCTGCTGGACCCCAGCTCGGTGCCCAGGGACCTGGGGTCTCTGTCCAGGCTGGGGAACACAGCTGCTGCTTTCCCCTGTGCAGGTTCAACCCGTGGTGAAGCTGAGCATGTATCCCATGGACAT
Source organism: Rhynochetos jubatus (assembly GCA_027574665.1). Taxonomy (NCBI): domain Eukaryota; kingdom Metazoa; phylum Chordata; class Aves; order Eurypygiformes; family Rhynochetidae; genus Rhynochetos; species Rhynochetos jubatus. The sequence continues at coordinate 61,957,691 of CM050649.1, forward strand.
GGACGCACGCACGCACACAGAGGAAGCTGGCATGGCCAGTCACTGTCTCCATGTATTGTGTAGTCTGAGGAACATGGCATAGGCTTACAAGCATTTATAATAGAGTCAAAATGGCATTTTTCAGATAAGAACAAAGTAATGCATCAAAGTAGTCTCCTTGACAGTAAGTATGCTGTCTACTAAGTACACTGTGGTGTGGTCGACACACTGGAGGGAAGGGATGCCATCCAGAGGGACCTTGACTGGCTGGAGAGGTGGGCCTCTGCCCACTGCAAGGTCCTGCACCTGGGTCGGGGCAATCCCAAGCACAAGTGCAGGCTAGGTGGAGAATGGTCCAAGAGCAGCCCAGAGGAGAAGGACTTGGGGGTACTGGTGGATGAAAAGCTGAACATGAACTGGCAGTGTACGCAGGCAGACCAGAAAGCCAATCATCTCCTGGGCTGTATCCAGAGAAGTGTGGCCAGCAGGTCGAGGGAGGGGATTCTCCCCCTCTACTCTGTTCTCGTGAGACCCCACCTGGAGTGCTGCGTCCAGCTGTGGGGACCCCAATATGAGAAGGATATTGGCCAGTTTGAGAGAGTCCAGAGAAGGCCACAAAGATGCTCAGAGGGCTGGAGCACCTCTGCTATGGGGACAGGCTGAGAGAGTTGGGCTTGTTCAGCCTGGAGAAGGGAAGGATCTGGGGAGACCTTACAGCAGCCTTCCAGTACCTGAAGGGGCCGACAAGGAAGCTGGGTGGGGCTTTTTACAAGGGCCTGTAGTGACAGGACAAGGGGTAACGGGTTTAAACTGAAAGCAGGGAGATTTAGATTGGATATCAGGAAGAAATTCTTCATGGAGAGGGTGGTGAGGCACTGGCACAGGTTGCCCAGAGAAGCTGTGGGTGCCCCATCCCTGGCTGTCTTCAAGGCCAGGCTGGATGAGGCCTGGAGCAACCTGGTCTAGTGGAGGGTGTCCCTGCCCATGGCAGGGGGGTTGGAACTAGATGGTCTTTAAGGTCCCTTCCTGAAGCAGGGAAACCTGGGAGAGGCCTTTAATTTGTCCTTCCTGGCTTCTCTACTGGCAGCAGGAGATCTGTCTGCAACAAGATGAGAAAACTCAGTATTCCTCTGCACTAAATTTTATACAAGCTAGTTATAGAGTTGACTTTCTGCCATTAGGCAGTTCATTTATTTCTTAGTAATCATGGCTAAAATTAATAGACTATTTATAAACCAGTTACTTATGTCCATTCACTCCATGAAGTTTTATAATTCCTTTCTAGACAATAGGGGTAAGATGAGAATGGTATTTTATCCTTTGCTTACTACTTACTTTCCTTTCTACTTCCTAAAGCTGGCAGAAAAGGCCATAGATATCCTGCTTTGCCTTGAAAATGTGGGAAGGTTCAAGATTCTGGTTTATCCCTCTTTCTTGTGTGTGATCAATGTTATAGGGTGATGTGGAGGTCCTCCAACTTCTACAGAACCTTTCCAAGGAAAGGAACAGCAGTGCTAAGGGCTAGCAGTTTCTAAGCAAGGAAACTTGTCTTTAAATATTGTTTCTTAAAATTTAAAAACATTCATATTTTCAGGAAGCAACCATCAAGGTGCTTACTGTGAATCCACATTAACCAGTGTCATCACCCTTTAAATGATGGGTTTGGTTATTTTTGTGGAATGCCATTTAGCTTAGTAAATTGCTGTCAGATAACAGCCTCCAGGACTGATGAGAGCCTTCAATGTGAAGTTCTGGTTCAGATAATTGGCCTCATTACACTGACTTTTGCCTTTGGATGACTTATTACCTTGACTTCAGTCATCTGGAAAATTGTCATCTGCCTCATTGGGTTTGATCTCTTGCTCTTTGCCACCTACTTCTCATTACTGATATGTGAAACACACATAAACAGGGTTATGAGAGAGCGCATGAAATTACAGCACAACCAGGGGTGATGGGAAGGACTTCATTTCTTACCTTGAGGGAGGCAGCATCATCGAAAGTTAGATTTCCCTGGAAATATACTTTTGTTTCTAGCGCAACTTGCTTCTCTCCATTGAATGTCTGATAAATGAATGATCAGTAAGTTAATTGTCTTACACCAAGATTTCGAAAGATTGACTCTGTGTTAGTGATAATATTCTTCATTCCAAAAGCTTAGGTTGCCTGGAATTTTCCATGATTGTTAGCTCTTTTCAAACACTGAAAATTTTTGAAAACTTTCACATTTTGAAAACAAGAAGTCCAGATTACACTTTGACAAATATGTATTTTTGCTCAAAAGATTTTAAAGGATTGCAGCCAAAGACAGGAGCAGACTGTCCTTGCAGAAGAGCACATCCTATGGCAAGTATTTCACACTCACTTCAACCATGGGCCCACCAAATGAGTTGCATCTGACTGTACTTTACTACAGTAAAGGAGCTAGTGACCCATGTAAGAACTATAGGGAGGCTTTTTCTATTCTCTGCCCAGCAGGAAGGGTTCTTCATAACTTCCAGTCTTCCCACCTCGGGTAGTACTGCTTAGGGCAGCTGCCACAATACCAAGCCACACTCATTTCTGCAAGGGATCACAAGCCAGGGAATCTTATCTGCTGTGCAAATTACTCTTCTCTCTGAAGTTTTCAACTTCTGTCCTTTGTCTTCCAGTCACGTGTCAAGACACGCTGTCACAGCATCTGTAACTGTAGCTGAAAAACCAACACATATCTGCTGAAGAGCAGAGACTGATCTGTTACTCTGATGATTGTACAATTAATAATTTAAACTCTCTCCTTGAAAAAGACTAAGTCAAATGAAATAATAGGTATGTAAACTCAGTTATACTTTGATTTTTTTTTAATTTGGAAAATAGTGCAGCCATTCTTTCCCCTTTAATGCCTTTTGTAGGCCCACACACAACCCTCTCTACCACTGAGAAAGTTCTCGAGAGGAGCAGCAGAGGTTTATATGGAGATTAATCTGATTGTGATTAAAGTGACATCTCAAATAGACACACCTTCAGTTACTTACTACAATGGTCAAAATAAATGCAGTTGCTTATAAAAGAACAAAGAAGAGAAAAAGCAAAGTATTTCATTAATCATCTGCAACTTCAGTCTGTCTGCTCTTGTCTGTCTGTTCCTCCTGCTCCATTACTCCCTTTCTGAGACCAGATTCTTATTGTTTTCATCATGTTCATTTCTGTGGCCTAGTGTTTACCAGATTTTGACTATAATTGATAAATTTTATTCAAAGTACCTAATCTTAAATAAGTGCAAGGACTGTTTAGTTGTCACCTATGTAAGTGTACCAAGTATGCTCAGCAGGCTCTGACTTTAAACAGTGCTAGATGGGACTCTTCAAATATCGATACAACTAATAAACAATGTCATTTTAACCTTATGAAGACCTGTGAGTCTTCAGTATTCAGAATACCACTGACTGTTGCTGAACGTTTTCAAATACTAAATAAACGTTTATAAATTCTAATGTCCAACGCTGAGGGGCACTGAGGGTTCCCTGTCTCTACGTTGCGTGACAGGGTCTTGCTCTGGAATCGGGTCTCTACACACGGCAGCAAAGAGACTGCTGACAAAGAGCTCCCTTCACAAAGTGCTCTTCCTTGGCACCTGCAGGCATTTTCTGCGACTGAAAATACAGCTCCTGCAAACACCGATGATTAGGATCTGTACCACTGGCCCATCTGTTACATTGGGATGACCGGGGAGCTGAATTTAAAGCTGGTCTCTTTGGTTATTCTTGTATGTTGGGGATAGACAAGTCATTTACAGTGATTACATCACTCAGCTTGCTAAATTGTCTTGAAGAACTAACAACAGGAGACGTTGTAAACCCCAAGCTAACGATACTGAAGTCACAAAAATGCCAAAATAACCTAAAAGGATATGACAAGTAACACTGAAGAAAAAAGCCAAATACAAAAATGTATCTAAGTTTTCAGTTCTGAGGGAAAAAAAGAGAACAGATATTTATAATGTAAGCTAAATAAAACTGTTTACATCAACAAAAATATATAGTAAAATAACACAGAATTAATGTCACAACAGAAAGTATTTTTTTAACTCACAATCTATACAAAAGAATTTGAGAAATCAAGAAAAAAATATTCATAATCAAGAGGTACTGAAGTTGCTTTATTTCACCATATTTCAGTCTTTCTCTGGAGACCAAACTGAAAATGCTGTTGAAAAGAAGGTTTTAAAAATATCACATTATCTTACCCTGCTTCTGATTATGGCAGGTGGTCAGACAGACAATATGGAAGAGCCTTTCTGGCTAGGTAGAGTGGTGTTTCCAGAGGTGTGGGCGTCGGGAGTGGTGTGATCAGATCTGCACTGGAGCAGAAAGGCCAAAACCAGATCCCTACATTCTTCACCATGTCTTTGCAGAATGGATCCCTTCCTTCAGTCTTGGTTTGTAACCCAGGAACCTTCTGCTGCTCCCTGAGTTGTACCGTTTTCACCTTGTTCTTTCCAAGTCCCTCACAAAAACCTTTTTGGTATTTCTGAAGCTTTACATTAATACCTACTCCTTTATGCCTGCAAGCATCCTTCTCTCCTCAGGAGTGTCCTTGTCCCAGTTGGAGCTGAAGGCTCCTTCCTTGCACTTTCATTTCTTTGCTCCACCCCATGAGCTTCTCCCAGCTTTGATTAATTCTACCAATTACTTCTTTGGGCAGTTGTTCTTAGTTATTGGCGAAAATGGTGCAATTACCACTGCTACATCCAGGTAAACATTTAAGTCCCTGATGGTCTCCTTGAGGCTTACGCATTGCGTCCGTAGATGATGCTACAGATACCATTGTATCCATTAATTGTATTTATCAAGGTCTAGTTAATAAGTTCTGGTTGTTTTGTCTACCTTGCCATGATATTTTGTATTAATATTTATTTTGGCCCCTGAGCAACTTAGGATTCTCAATACTATGGCTACACCAAGAACATCTGTCCTTTTTTCTGTCCTTAGAACAAAGGCCTTATTCAGTGGATGACAGCAGGACACACTTGCACCCTCTTTTTAAACCACCGTGAGCACACGTGGCCAGTAAGAAGAGGAGTCGGGTGCCCCCGTGGGCCTGTGGAGCTGCACAACAAGCCGGACTGTGCAACCACAGGAGTATTGGCACTGGCACAGGAGAGAGCCCACAGACAGAGGGACTACAATAGCGTAGTGGAGAATTAGCCGGGCTGCCAGGGCTGCTCTGGGTACACCCCTGTGACACTGCGGTGACCGATCTTTGATCCCAAGAGGGCTAGTTGGCTCTCCCTCTGCATTAGCCACAGCTATCCTGCTTCCACTCATAGGGTGGTTCTCCACTACCATCTCCCACCCTGTTACCGCCAGAGCTCTTTGTGTTGCCCTCGGCTGGTACGGGAGCTCCGTGCCCAGCTTCTCCTGTGCCCAGCTTCTGCTCCAAACCAGTTCTACCTCGAGCAGCAGGGAAGCCTTCCCGGTAGGATGAAATGCCTTGGACGGGATTTTTAAGGGAGACCCACACACACCAGCTACTCTGACACGAACACAGAAGCTGTGCTCCCTCTTTAGATGCAAAGGTCGGAGAGCCTGGGGCGGAGAGGAGAGCACAGCCCCTCTAGCGAGCGAGTGTGCAGTAAGTAAGAAATCACCTTTATTATTAAAATATATATATTTTTTAAAAAAGTCGCCTCCGTTTTCCCCCGGGAACGACTTCTCCCTCGCTCCCTTACACAAAGCTGACGCTGCTTTCGGGCGGGGGGTGAACTGGCCTCCGCCCGCCGCGGAACCCCGCACCCGGGGCTGGTGGGGCTGGTGGGGCTCGGGGCTGCCGCACGGCTCGGCGCTTCCCCGCCGGGCATCCTGCCCGTTTCCCACCAGGCGTTTTTGGGACGCGATGAGCTTTGCCCCGCAGAGCTGTGCGTTCCTTGGGCGGCATCCTCCCGCCGCTCCTGCTCCGTACCCTTGTAGCCTCCGGCCCCTGCGCCCGGCCCGGCCCGGCTCACACACCAGACCGTAAATAGCAGACCCAGCGCGTGCGCGGGGCTGGAGCGGGTGGTAGGAGGGGGCTGCCGTAGCTAGCGATCTGTGGCGCTTCAAGCCGAACTGCGGGTTCTGGAGGGCCGGGGGCGAGGGTCAGGCATTCTTTTCCTGCCGCTGTTGCCGGAGTTACTGCAGCGTCCCGGTTGCCTGCCCTGTTTCCGTCTCCCGTTCTCCACCCTCTTGTCCCGGCTGTAGGGAACGCGGTGCGTTCCCAGGCGGGCAGTTTGAAGCCCGAAGGCACAATTAGATCATTTAGATCAGGGAGAGCTAAGCATGATGTGAAAATGCAGGAGCTAATTTGAAGCCTAGGGCCAGGCCATCCCTTTCCGCTGTTGCTCTGAAGGCAGGGTGATCCGGAACAGGGTACCCGCTATAAAATGTGGATTGCTTGCCTAAGGAGTCCTAACCTTATGCACTGTCCGCAGCCAAGCCGTAATACAGTGCTGTAATCGTGCTCACCGGTAACAACTGTTGATACTACACGGGTCAGTAAGAGCCGTATCCCGCCAGTGAGCCTTGTTGCAGTTGATTTCCCGACAGTGCAGGATAGAAAGAAAAAAGAGGGACCACGGAGAAGCTCCTGACAGTGGCTTTTACCCTTCTTGGGAGGACATCCCTTGTTTCACGGTGGATGGACAGCACTTGTTTGTGGCTCGCCAGCTTCAAGTAGTGAGTAGGTGGCCGTGTTCACATCAGCTGGGGGCTGCTTCTTCCTTGTTTCACTCCTTTCCTACTTGTGGCCACTCCCTTCCTGAGCATCTGGGTGTTTAGAAGCTTTGGGAGAGAGGGAAGAAAGGGACAAGGTGGAACAGGATGTTGCATATGGTATCTTGCATGTGTTTCTTTCAGAGCTATTATTCAAGTCAGCATTTTTAATTGCATTTGAGTATCTTATTGGATATGATTAACCTGTTGTATTTATACAGAAGGCAGAGAGCAAGCATTTATTTTTTGGCTAACAGCTAAGTATAGCTTACCTCCACTCATTACTTGAAATTGTCTTAATACTTACATTTCATGTTTATTATCTTTAAACATAAGAGGTGAAGGGTTTTGAGTTTTGTTTTTGTGTCAGTGTGCAAATAATTTATTTCAATATCAAGTTAGACGAATACAAGAAGAAAGGAAATTCTCTTCCTGTGTCTCATTACTGAGTTTTAGCCTGCCAAACTTATTCCACATTGTTCTGTTGGAGCTGTATGTCTCTGAACATTTTTAAGAGTGAGAAGTTTCACTCGGCTCTGGTGAGGTCCCAGAGTGAGTGGTGGTATTTCCAGTCTTCTGGGGATGAGGGTGAAACATGAGATATTCCTGGCTTCAATAAATATTTTGGCTGTGGGCAGATATTTTTGAGGTGGAGGTTTGTCTTTTTTCTTCTCTGTAAATCCTCAAGAAGGATATATTCTAATCTGGGGCTATATTCAATAAGTAAAATATTTGAAGGATCGAGAACTGGCTGGAGAGCTGGGCAGGGAGAAATGTAATGCAATTCCATAAGGGCAAGTGTAAAGTGCTGCATCTGGGGAAGAACAACCCCATGTTCCAGTGCAGGTTGGGGGCTGTTTTGTTGGAAGGCAGCTCTGGGGAAAAGGACCTTGGAGTCCTGGTGGACAACAGGATGACCATGAGCCAACAGTGTGCCCTCGCAGCCAAGAAGGCCAGTGGCATCCTGGGATGCATTAAGAAGAGCGTGGCCAGCAGGTCAAGGGAAGTTATCCTCCCCCTCTACTGTGCGTTGGTGAGGCCTCACCTGGAGTGCTGTGTCCAGTTCTGGGGTCCTCAGCTCCAGAAGGACAAGGAGCTACTGGAGAGGGCCCAGCACAGGGCCACTGAGATGATGAAGGGCCTGAAGCACCTTCCATATGAGGAAAGGCTGAGAGAGCTGGGTCTGTTTAGCTTGGAGAAGAGGAGGCTGAGTGGGGGATCTTATCAGTGCTTATCAATATCTAAAGGGTGGGTGTCAGGAGGATGGGGCCAGGCTCTTCTCAGTGGTGTCCAGTGACAGGACTAGGGGCAGTGGCCATAAACTGGAAAACAGAAGGTTCAACCTGAACATGAAGAAACCCTTCTTCCCTGTGAGGGTGACAGAGCACTGGGACAGGCTGCCCAGAGAGGGGGTGGAGTCTCCTTCCCTGGAGACTTTCAGAAGCCGCCTGGACTTGTTCCTGTGTGATCTGCTCTAGGTGACCCTGCTCTGGCAGGGGATTGGACTAGATGATCTCTAGAGGTCCCTTCCAACCCCTAACACGCTGTGAATCTGTGTGAACTGCCTGAAGCCAAGCTGCAGTGGGGGAAGAAGGGGCTAATTTTCTAGCTAATGTCTAATTTTCTAATTTTTCTGGCTTGCAGCTTGCTTTCTGTAAAGCAAAGCTGAAAAAACCCTCAGTGTCTGCACAAGGCAGCTGGCTAGAAAAAGCTATATAATACTACTTGGACTTGTTGCAAATCCATTTGAGTTAGGTCCACCTAATTCAGCAATAAACTAAGCAAAAGCTTATTTTGCTAAATCTCTTCAAGTGAATGTTGAGGCAGCCGCAGGCCTTGGGGCATTCAAGGCAGGTTGAATGACTTGTATGGTAAGTTGATTAAGACTTCATTAACAACTGACAAGTTTGGAGAAAGAAGGGCTAGAGCAATCGTGTAGTATCAGCTGCAGAAGACAGTAAGTTTTGGATGAGGTTTATAGGCAGACAGAATTGTTTAATTGTTTGACTTGTCCATGGGAAGTTGTGCTGGCTGGTTCCTGCTGCTCCTGGCTCTGTAGGATTTGGCCTCATCTTGCAGAAATGTTTGGACTGAATTATTAGAGTCCTATTGACAGTGTATGTGGAGGTACTAGGCTGAATAACTGATGCTGTGTACTTGTGGTTGTAAATGAAGGAACAATGTTTTTAGTTAATAGACATTTGAAAACTCTTCAGTTAAAATAAGGTAGTAACAGCAGTGATAAATCACGAGTTTATATTTTCAAGCTGATAGCAAACAATCAGCTCTATTAGACTTTGGGAAATCCACAGTTGCCTCTAGTGATTTTTTTTTTTCTGGAAAGACTTCTGTTGAGAGTAACTTAGCATCATCACATATATGCAGAGACCCCCTTGTCCATGCAAAGATTAATCAAGCTATAGAATTAGTGTTTTAAAATTACTTTGGGATTATATGAACCAGAAGAATTTATGTAGTGGAGAGGCTTATTAGTGTGAGGACTAAGAGACCTTGAAATTAAAAAGGGATGTCCTGAGGAGAAGCAGCTTTTTCAAGCTGAAGGCCATTTTCTTCAGGTTATTTGAACTCCTTAGTTAAGAGTCTTAAAATTGGCTTTAATTGAGCTCCTTTAGGTAACTGAGAAAAAGATGTCTCATGAAGTGGATGCTGGGAAAGATACTACGGAATTTACATCAGATTGTTACTTTGATCATGTTTGTTGTGAGCTGTTACATTTCAGCTGACTACCACTGTGGAGCCCCATAACTTGTGTTTTTTCACAATACTTTTCTTTCTTCCCCTTAAGGAATGCAGTCATGGTTATATTGCGCTCTGCTTGGGAACATCACCTTGCTTGCAGAAAAGGCATTCTCTATTTGCCCGACTTCACCTTCCAAATACGGGCTCTATCTCAGCAAAATTGATGAGCTGTGTTTTCTCCCCGTGAATTTACTCACTAATTAATCTTTTACTGTCTTGTTCTTAATTGCACTCTTGTCCTCTCAAAATAAAACATCTTTTCCTACTCTTGAATCATTTATATGTATTTTTCTGCCCCTCCTTCAGTTCTTAATCTTCACTTTGAAAATAGTGTGCTTTTGGTCAGTACACAGTTTGATCCCATCCAGTACTCGTGTCTTTGAGGTAAAATCATCTCGCTAGTCCCTCTGTTGTAAACAGCTATAAAGATCGAGTTCTTTTTTTGCTTGTTTCCCTCCAATATCACACCAGTAACTGTGCTTAATTTGTTACTTGCTGTATGCTTAACTTACTTTCAGGATCGCTGCCTACAAGGAGATGATTGCACCGCGGCCTTGCACAGCCTCTGCTGCCATTCTATTCAGGTAAACAGATTTCTGGCTCCCTGCATGTACTTGTTTCTACTCGGCAGAATTAAAATTGTGTTGTTTGAATTGACTCACCTTTTTCCCAAGCAACCCTGGGCTCAAATGAATGACTTTTCCTGATGTTTCGTTTGCTTTAAGTCTTTCTTGTCCCCTTCCTTACCCCCATGTAAGAAATTCAACACCATTAAAAATCATATAATCATTTTTTTCTCCACACCCTTTTTTTTTTTTAATTGCTCCCTGACTGTGAGCCTCACACTGTTCTGAAGTTGTTTTTCACTTTATACAAGCACTTAAAGAAGTAGTTTAAGGTGCCAGGCTCTTACACAGATATAAGTTCCCTATGAAATCTTGTAGGAAGAGTAGATTTCTTGAATAGAAGGATGCTGTAATCTCATAATGCTGTCATTCTCTAGGTACGCACACAGCACAGCCATATCATCTTAGAAAATAATCCTAAAACAAGTACAGGCACCAAATTTTATAGTTTAGTAGGGTTCTTTCGACGTCTGATGGCCTGTGTCAGTGGTTTCTAACCTGTCCTCAGAAGATCGTTGTCAACAAAGCTATGGGAGCTCAACTACTGTGTAAATCCATGGTAAGTCTTGTAACTAAGTTACATAAACAGTGGCCTGATAGTTGCACTTACCTAATTCATTAAGCAGATGTTGTAAAATCGCTTAGTAATACTAGCTGCCAAATTATTTTTAGGACCACCTTAACTACATACTTATATAATTTCTTCATGTTTTTAAACAATGAAATCTTTCTTTCAAATGGAAGTCTCTGGCTATGCCTCTAACATTATTATTTCCAGAAATAGCTTTGTAGGTAATTCTGAGAAGTTTTATATATAATATATATATACGTGTGTGTGTGTATCTATTTATATGCATGTTTTATGTTCTACTTTCTTTCAACTCTATTGTTTTCAGGATTTATCAGTGTTTAGTAACTGATTAATTCTTGCAGTATTCCTCCACGTATTGCTGAAAGATGATCGCTTTGAGCTCTAAGCATGGTTACTTTATAATGCACAGTAATGCCACATAACAGTTTAGATATGGACTTGGAACTGTAAGCAGCAGGTTACTCAAGAGGGAATTTGTTCTTGAAACTGGAACCCACAAGCAGCATTACCACAGGGATCAGCAAATATCCAGCACTTAACACCATGAGAAAACAAAGTTCTAGGATGGTGCTGCAGACACCAGTGAAAGCGAATTTCATAATATGTGCTTTTTTCCTTTTTTTTTTTTTTTTAATTTTTTAATTTTTCTTTTTTTCTTTTTAACATGGCAGAGGTGGTGAGCACTACTCTTGTCCCCAGCTTGGAAGGAAGAACGCCCAAGTGACTGAAATGGATTGTCAGGGGCTGCTTATTTCCAGGGTCCTTCAGAGACGTTCTCCCCGCAGCTCTAACTGAACATATTAGTGATGTGAAAGGATTCATTATACCAGTATAATGCCCTGTAACTCTGAGGAGATACAACATTGGCAAATAGAAAATTATCCTTTCCTGAAAATGAGTAATCCAAGTAAAGAGATGGGACTTGCCCACAGTGCTTCTAAAGCAAGGTTTCACCCCAGCTCTGTAAATCACTGTTGTAACTTAATAGTAGAATGTACAACAAGAAACCCACTGGAACTTTGCTCTTGGATGACTAAATTCCCATAGCCACTGGTTACTTATTTACAACTGGGAGTTCATAGTCATGTTTACAGAAAGTCCTGTGTGTCGTGTTTGCCTGTTAGAGGTGATGGTTAGTTGCTCATTCAATAACATGGTTTTGTATACAAGATCTTCACACTAAAGCTGCAAATCCTAGAATGGTTTGCAGGACCTTTCTCAGTCTGTGCTAGAGTTGCTGCTGCCCCACGTCCTGCAAAATTAGTACATATTGCAGTGATAACTCTGTCCAAGTGAAAAATCAATCCAGGATTAGCTCTTAAGACTGTTGATCAGCAGTACTTACTTGGAGGAACATGTAGCTTCAAAAGTTCTAGGCACATTTACATAAAAATTCTGGTATGCATATGTAAAAATGTAAATTCTGGGGTTTGCAGATATTTAACATAGTTGCCACTGGTATAGGGCCGGGTTGGTGTCTTAGGATGCTGGGAGAGGAGATGGCTTCAAGTGCAGGTGTTCCAGAGTTGGAGGAGAGAGGTTGTTTAGGTTTTTTCATTTCCCTTCCAAATATAATTAGAACTTCTTCGTTCACTGCAGACAAGATATCCAGAAAATTCCTGAGTGACTTTGGAACATAACCTGAATTTTCATAGAATTTATGAAACTTAGAAACACTCATTTTCCTCAGCTCTTTGAAGTTCCTGATACGTTCCAAAATCTATGCCAGTGGTTCAAGATGAAAATTCCTAGGCCAAATGACTACAATGGCAGCCCTCACTTTATGCCTTTCCTTCTTGGGCTGTGGAAAGGCTACTGCAGCCTCTCTGAGTGGAGTGACCTAGGTGGTAGAGATGGAAGAAATGGAACCAGTAAAACGCCATCCTCCTTCCCACTGTTTTGTGTTTCATGCTCCAGGTCTGCTGCCAGAGGGGTCGCATCACTCTCCAACAAGTCACATATGTAAAAAGTTATTTTGTTGTGTTTCAGGAGGTACCTCCTAACGGCACTGACTTCATGTTTAATCTGGAACACGTTTGGCTTGAGTGCAGCTATGGACTCCAGACCCAATATACTTCTGTTTCTGGCTGATGATCTTGGCATCGGAGATATAGGTTGTTATGGGAACAATACCATTAGGTAAAAGATCTCTCAGGACAGTATATTTAACACTATAGAACACCTATAATGGGTAATTAAGACATTTTCTTAATCTTTAAATCCAAGGCTCTACTAATTGTGCATTGAAGTACTTCTTTATACACATCTAGGCCTGGGGCCTAAGTAAACAGTGTGCAGTAAAAGGAAAATAAAAATAAAGTCCAGAACAACCTAAAAATATATTTTAATTTTATTTTTTAAGTTCTTTCTGGGAATTCTTCCCATCCCTTACTCCATGTGCTATAACTCTTCAGCCACTTGTTTTAGTATTAGTTACTGTTTTCTCTTCTCATGCATAAATTCCTTTCTTCCTTTTCATGCATAGTTAAGCCTTACTCTTATCCACCTAGTGCTTCTCCAGAATCCCGCATCCACTTGCTTGCAGTCTCCTCCAAAACACTCTGATCCAGACTCATGTGGACTGACTCACTTAATTATTACGTGATTATTTGCCTTCAAAACTAGTGATTCCATTCCTTCAAAACTAAAACGGCAGATCGGAACTGAAAGCACATCCTACAAGCCCAACAGGTCCTCCAAGTGGAGCACAGACATTTTGTTGGCATGCTCTGGGTGCATCTCCATCACAGGATGGTGGGGGGGCTCGGAATGTGCTTGTGGAACTCCAGTGTCCTCCTCTGTTGGTGGCGAAGCTGGGCAGGAGGCCTCCTTTCACTCTCTGTGGTGTTGTAGTCCATTATTCTGGGAGAGTAAGCTTTCATACAGATGTAACTATGTAAAGGCATTCACTGTAATATGAAATAAATAGCACATGTTAAAAACATGGAGCAGGAAGTCTTGATTCCAAGAGCTTTGGACACCCTGTGAGGATCTCTAGCTCAACAAACTTTGAAATTCTGTGTCTAAATGTGCTGGCAGAGGTGACCTGTTGGAAGATCACTGGAATAGAAAGACATCAGCCTTTCTTAGATAATACTTTCTATTTCAGTTTTATTTTCAAACTAAGCAGTACCAACAACGCCTAGGTTTCTTTGCAGTGTTGCCAAGTGCACTCTATGGCTGTGTCCTGAGAATGGATTCTCCAGTGCCTACAGCCCATGTCACCCACTGTATCAAACTTGTTACTATGTCAGTCCTGCATTATGTAAAGAAGAGATTATTTTTTTGGAGGAACTGTTCAAAAGCTCTAGTTGTCCTTGGCAATTTATAAAAATAAGTTTCATATTACTTTGCATCTATTAAATTGAAAATGTTTTTTAGGACCCCGAACATTGACCGTCTGGCAAGAGAAGGAGTGAAACTTACTCAGCACATCGCCGCAGCTCCACTTTGCACTCCGAGCAGAGCAGCTTTCCTCACTGGCAGATACCCCATTAGATCAGGTGGGACCCATTTTGAATTACGAGTTTCTGTGCATGGGGCTGAGGTACTACAATAGCTGATAGATATTGGAACGGGAGATTCCAGCCATTTCTTCAGCCTGAGATAGAAAATAGGCTGCTAGAGGCTCAGACTTTCTATAAGTAACTTCCTGAATGGGAACCACTGCCTCACCAGCTTTACTTGGCGTTATAGGATGTGGGAGATCTGTGTGATGAAGATAGGTATGGGGAAATGCCAGCAGCAGTGATAGCTGTCACTTCCTTTGAGCAAGGCAGCCTGAGGCAAACTGATGGATTTCCTCTTGGTGGTGATGGTTAGAGGTGAGGGGTTGAGACGGGGCTCCTAGGAAGAAATAGGCAAGTTCAGTGCCAACGCAGTGCAGAAAGTCACTTTGTCGCATTTTTCACGCTGGTGAAAATGGAGCGTTGGATCCATTCCCCACCTACCTAAGGTGCCTTTTGGAGGACTTCATAGGTATCCATCTCTCACCAGGCATTATATAGGAAAATTAGATGCCTGCTTTGGGAACTAAGTGCATAATCATTGTGTATGTTGGCTGAATGTATCTCACCTAACTTGATACAACATCCCTCTGATGCTGGGAAATGCAACTGATATCTTTCATTTTGGGTGAAAAGCAGAAGGACTAAGTTATCACAGTTACTCAAAGGGCAGAAAATAAAACCTACTACATACTGTCACCACTGATTTATTATCAGTTTGATGGTAAAATTGGTGCCAAGCAGTATTTGTTGTGAAACACAACTCCTAACTACCTGTAGTACGCAGACACACTGAAGTGACTGCCCACAAGATAAGCTCAACATTGCATCTTGTGAGGAACTCTGGCTTCAGGCTGAGCTCCTGACGTGGAGGTTGGTGGGAGCAGCCCAGCCTCTGCTGTCAGAGAGTGAAAGGCTGGGAGGAATGACTGGAGCTGTTTCTGTCAGGGATGGCATCCAGCAACAGGTACCGGGCGCTGCAGTGGAACGCTGGGTCAGGAGGGCTTCCTGTTAATGAAACGACGTTTGCCAGGCTGCTGCAGCAACAAGGCTATACCACGGGACTCATAGGTAAGGGGAAATGTCTTAGAATGACCTTGAAGGACACACTAGTTACATGATGAGAATGTAAGGACTATGTTTGCCCTGAATGATCCATTCGTAGTAGATGCGAATCTTCTCCAAAAGGTGGGGGGAAACCCTCACATTTGCAAGGCTGCTAAAAAACACTGCAATCTAAAGAGTTTCGTGACAGTGGAAATGCCTGTACAGGGCACCTGAAACAGGAAGAATTATAAACTGTCTCATGATTATAATGGATGAGCATTAATTTTACTTGGCCCAAGATTTTTTTCAAAGGTTGGTCCACTGTGAGTGTTCCACTAATGCGAAGATTGTTCCAAACAAAGCAATGTTTAAGTATTTCATCTGCCTTTCAGAGGCAAGAAACAGAGAAATAGAAGAGGATAGGGAAAGGGGCAAAGTTTGTACCACAGAAAAGATGATGAAGCTCAAGCGTCTCACAGATGAGGTCCCAAAGAGGCATGATACAGTGGTTGTTTCCTCGGATGAAGCCAAAATGCACAGGTGTCAGGTAAACACTGCCCCAGAGCACCTTCCTGCCTGGGACTTTGACCAGACCTCAACAGTTTCAAGATTCATAATTCCTTTGGCAAGTATCTTTTAATTCCACTAGAAAAGTCTCTATTGCCCTTCCATTCACTTTTATTACTGTTAAGTGACAGGCACTCCTGCAATAAATCCCTTGACGTAAATAGGTAGGTAGGGTAAGCACTGGGTCCCTCAAAGCCAGGGAGGTTGGGGCCAGCTGTGCTAAATGCATTGTCATCTCCAAGTGCTAGAAATAGATGTGGCTGCACTGAATCAGGAGCTAATGAAGTGTAGTCTTCCTGGCTGAATCTGTAATTGGCAATCACATAACCCAGCAACCCTGGGGCTTACAGCCTTTTCTTCTTTCATATGGAGTAGGAATGTGCCTGAGAAATCATCTTCCTGAGTGTGGTGACCAAGATACCTGTTAACATTGGCCAAAAGTTCACTGGATCTTCCAGTAAATTTATAACATTATGTTAAGTTGAAGTTGCAAGTAAACAATTGAAAGTTAGGAAGGGAATGTATTAAAGCAGCCAGGGAGTTAGAGTTCCTTAATTCCCTGATCCTCATTGAAAAGTGATGAAATCTCATCTTTGTGACCCTTAGCTGAGTAGGTGAGCATCTTGCAAATTTCTCTGTTTATCCCATGATCATTTGGGGATCACCCATTAAGGTATGACGTTCACCTGGTTAGGCACTGGTTTTGCCCAGCATCCCTGTGCATGAGGAGAATGAGTTGATACTCCACTGAAAAAAGGAGTGACTCAACTAATTCCCAAGCAGATGCTCATGATGCTACCTGGGGCTCCTTCTGAGTTGTCCACCTTAATGTTCTAATTTCTTTCATGCTTTAAAACCTTCAGGAAAGTGGCATCAAGGTGTAAACTGTGAATCCTTCAATGATCACTGTCACCATCCTCTCAACCATGGGTTTGACTACTTCTATGGTATGCCTTTCACACTTGTAAACAAATGTCAAGAAAACAAACCTGCAGAGCTGGATGCAGCCCTTCAAGCTAAGCTTTGGCTCTACAGCCAGATAATTATCCTTGCTGTGCTCACTCTTACTGCTGGAAAACTGACTGGGTTGATTTCCATTCGCTGGAAGATAATTGCCAGTTTTACTTTGGTGGGCAGCCTTTTCTTCATTTCTTGGTACTCCAGTTACGGCTTTGTGCAGTATTGGAACTGTATCCTGATGAGGAACCACGATGTCACCGAGCAGCCAATGAGGTTAGAGAGGACCGCTTCCCTCATGCTGAAGGAGGCGGTGTCATTTATCAAAAGGTAAATCATTGTCTGCAGTTTTCTTTAAAGGGGTCAGGATGTTCCGGGCACTTGCAATAGTATGTTTTTCTCCAGTAACTATAGCAGTATCGTGACAGCTGCTTTGAAACTCATATCCAAATTCTCTACTTAGAAACCTAAAGGGCTTAAATTTTAGTTGCAACTGTCTTACGTTGGAAGCTACAGTAAATGAGATGGATTTTGACCAAATGATACATGACCATCTCACTACGCCCTGTAATCTGTCATTACTATATCTGCTCCAAGATTAACCAGCTTATTTTTAGACTTCAATCTACAAGCCTTATTTGTGCTTTTTCATAAATCCTACAAAACACCTAGATTACGTGTGTGATGTACAAAATTATTTCATGTGAAAATCTCAAAGCACTTTAAATCTGTTTTTATGGATTGAGAAGGGAGCCAAGTACAATCATTCATTTTCTAGATTGGAGTTCTGCCTGCTCAGCCTTCTGTAATATTTCTCAGGTGTCTTTCTGTACAACAGGGAAAGTAACTATTCTTAGAGTCTGTGAAAACATATAGATACTGAAAATTGCAAGTTGCCATCTAAGAAAAGCCACAAGAATGTTAAAGATGAGACTGTATCCAGTTGCATTTAATTGAAAAGTCATCAGAATTAGACATCTGATTCGTTTAAGCAGAGTGCAAATGCTATGCCTGTTTACACGCTGGAATTTGAAAATAATCTGACTGAAAAGAATCTTTCCTGCCCACATTTCATGTAAAAAGAAAACTGCCAGCTGTGCTGTATGGGGATGCACTAGATGGGGGCATGGTCTAGACCCAATGTGTGTGTCTGTGCATGCATGAATATGAAACCTTTCAAAATATTCCAAACACACTTTTTTTTTTTTTCTTTTTAAGAAACAGGCATGGACCATTCCTCCTCTTTGTTTCCTTTTTACATGTTCACACCCCCCTCTTTACCACGGCAAAATTTCTTGGGAAGAGCCGTCATGGTTTATATGGAGACAATGTAGAAGAAATGGACTGGATGGTGGGTAAGTATCCTTCATGAAGGATTTGTTTCAGACACATACACCTGTGTATGTTAAAGCAGGAAAAGTAATAAAGCCAAAATACCAACACACACTCTAAGCTATTAAAAACATCTTATAGGGCATTGCAAAAGATTATTATTGAAATACAAATGTGGCTTGATCTTTCTAATTGGTTAATAGGAACCTTGCTGTCCTTTTTCTTAAATTTAAGGCAAAATTCTGGGTTCACTTGAGAAGCAAGGTTTGAAAAATCATACATTCATATACTTCGGCTCTGATCATGGAGGACACTTGGAGGCCCAGGATGGATCTGCCCAGCTAGGTGGCTGGAATGGTATCTATAAAGGTAGGAAAACTACTATGATTTTACGTTACCGTTAGAATCAAATGTAATGAATCTGCCTGGCTGAAGCTATTGAAACTGGAACAAGTTGCATTTTTAGCTTGAAATATATGTGACATACAGAGGTACTTCAATCCCAAGTCACCTTGAAGTGCAAGCGTTATTATGCCTGTTATTACACATCTCCTTAGCAAAGGCTTTTCTAGCTTGATACCTGTAATTTATTTGGTGTTCTCCAGTAAAAGGTGGTGGAAAAATGGGATAGCTCCCTATACTGAATAACATCTCCCTCTCCCCCCTCCCCTCCATCTCCTTCCTTGCTCACACACTCTTTCCTTGCTCTCTTTCCTCTCTTCACAACAGGATTGTTTTCTGATCTGCTTGTTTCTTTTTCTCATTATGTTTCAGAAATCATTGCTGCCTAGCTAATCAATACAGAACAGAGTAAGGGCACACTGTCATGACTCACAGCAACAATTCATTCCCCATACGCTTTTATGTGCCTCCCAAAATCAGTGATCAGCATAAAATCCAAATGGCCTTAGTGGTCTAAGAGGATCTTGCTCTTTACCTCCTGCTCATCCCTTTCTGCTGTGAGTCATCCTTCAGCCTGCTGAGCAGTGCAGTGGCTTTTTTCAAGCCAAAAGACTATGCATTCATTGCATTTTCTCCCACCCACCCCAACAGCCCCGTGTCATTAGACCACCCCATCCTGACCTGTCATGAACGTGTGACAGTGTGTCAGGGCTTAACCTTTTTTATGCTCAGTGAAACATCCCTGTCTTGCCCAAACTTTTGGTGTTTTGAGTTTCCTCCAACAGGCTTCTTCCATTTCAAAACCACCTGGAGCTGCTCTACAGGGCACAGCAGAGGGCAAAAGAAATGGAATTTTAGCTCCCGTAAGGTGTACACTCTGCTGCTGAGCCATGGAGGTTGCTGGCCTTTATGAGAGGGAAGGGCTTTCAGTTGGTCTGTTCATCCTCCATCTCACTCCCTGCTTTTGCTCGAGAAAATGCTTCTCTTTGTGGATGATAAGACCAATTCATAAGCCTGGTGGGATCTAACAAAGACAGTATTTTTTCTTTGCTGTATATACAAATTAAAACAGGTTTCTGCTTTGGGAGTTAGATAGATATTGTCTTCTTATACCCAGCTTCAAGATGATTTATTAGGTTAGTTTCTGTTAGTAGCAAGTTGAGAAAAGGTGTTTTCCTGCCATTTGAAGTAAAGCGTAAATAGTACAATTTCACGGGTTTTTGCTTCTGAGTTAAGAGATGTTGCATTAAGCATTGGAAGAGTCAGGTCCAAATCTCAGTTTCGGAAAAGGAAGAGGTGCATAAGGCATATGGAAATAGAAGTGTTAAGGACACATATTTTAAAAGGAATCCATGGCCATAAAGTTAAGAAATTTTTTAGCCATTTAAAATAGGACACTCATTAGTAAGTCTCGTGTAGGTTTAAAGAGAATATCAATATTTCTTCAAGTTCTTCCATTTCCAGTTCCTCCTCTTTTCTTTTGCTGGGAAGCTCTTCGACAACACAGATCAATGCAGGCAACCCATGAAATGGAGGGTAACAGAAGGCTGAAGCTGTTTTATTGTTGCTGAATATAGGTTTTCAAAGGTAGATTTATTATTCCTACCCTCACCTGTGGTCACAGTTAAAACAGAGATTGCCTCCCCCAATCTTTCTAGGATTGGATGAGCTATACATCACTTATAAAGTATGTGAAGTCCAATACAAATTGAAGTGTCAAACTTGTTGGATAAGCAACGTATTACTGCGTCTTTTTCTGTACGTTCAAATGCAACAAGCCAATGAAGTGGGTTTTGTTTGCCTCTGAACTACCATATGTTGATTCATCTCACTGCAGGTGGAAAAGGCATGGGAGGCTGGGAAGGAGGGATCCGTGTGCCAGGAGTACTTAGGTGGCCAGGAGTGTTACCTGAAGGCAGAGTTATTAATGAACCTACGAGCCTTATGGATATTTATCCCACAGTTGTTCATCTGGCTGGAGGAATATTGCCACAGGACAGGTATGGAGATGTTTTCAACAGGAGAGATTGATAGGAGAACTAACCACAGAAAATTTACTGTGTTTCCTATCATCCTTGGATATCCCACAAATACTGCTTAGCCTCAAGCCTGGCCTAAGATTTTGGCCTAAGCAAACTCTGCCAGGTATGCCCACAGGTCTGCTCAGGGCCAGAGGAGTTGTTCCAGCCAAAGACCAGGTGCTAGCTTCAAACCCATGTTCAGCATCATCCAGGAAAGAATTAGTGGCTGAGGTTTCTTTGGTACTAACTGACTTGACTTATGGACACTTACAAATACATCCTAAAGTCATTAAACCCATCCTTGCTCAATGGATTTATTTAAGCTCTTTTGAAAATTGCTAAATGTAAACAATTATGAGATTTTTATTGATTTCCTGGATGAATTACTTTGTTCCACTAGACCAAACTCTAAATATTGTTTATGTATAGCTAAATGGAATGAGTTGAACCAGCTGTTAAAATTAAAAAAAAAAACAAAAAAAAAAAACCACCATCTAGAGATTTAAATACTGGCTTGGAGGTCTGCTGGCTGCTCAAAACCTATGTCCAAATTAAAATTATTCTGTGTGCTGTCTCAAGCACTGGTGCAGCCAATGCAAAGTATGCAGTTCACTGTCAGGTTTGCCCCCATCTGAATATGCTTCTTCCCATTACACTAGGGTGATTGATGGACGAAACTTGGTGCCTTTACTGCAAGGAAGAGCTCAGAAGTCAGAGCACGAGTTCATGTTTCACTATTGTGGGTCCTACCTGCATGCAGTGCGGTGGCACCACAAGGACAGTAAGTAGACATGTTTGTTCTGTGGTAAGTTTTCTCCTCTTGATAGCCATCTTGCTAACTGACGTATTTATTGCATGATGAGTGTTTATCAGTCTGATCTCTGAGATTCTTGAAATTGTTGTGCGTGACACACCAGTGACTGGCTAGCTGGATGTGTCTTACAGCAAAGAAATACTTGTAAGTAACGAACCTATAGGAAGCAGGGTGAGAATAGAGGCTGTCTACTACTACACTGTAAGTTTAATGTCATTTTCTCCATATTTCCAGTGTTTCCCATCTTCAAAGACACCACTCCACACAGAGAATCTGATTTGTGGCAATGAGGGTGCCAGGGTGTGTGGGAAGTGATCTCCTTAGTAAATAGCTGTACTCTTGTTGCTTGAAGGCACTTTCAATTTTCCTCTATTGTCATGTAGTTGTGCCATAAGATTTCTTTCCTGCCAGGTGGAGCCATCTGGAAGGCTCATTTTGTGACCCCTGTCTTTCATCCACCTGGGGCCGGGGCTTGTTATGGAAAAGGAATTTGCCCGTGTTCTGGGGAAGGCGTGACCCATCATGACCCCCCGTTGCTGTTTGATCTCTCCCGAGACCCTTCTGAAGCCAAACCTCTGTCGGCTGACACCGAGCCCCTCTTCAACACCGTGATAGGGAAGATTGGAAGAGCCACGGAAGAGCATCGCAGGACACTGACTCCAGTCCCAGAGCAGCTCTCCTTGTACAACGTGGTGTGGAAGCCATGGCTGCAGCCGTGCTGTGGGACGTTCCCGTTCTGTTGGTGTGATAAGGAAGGTGACGGCATACAGAGTTTGTGAGAGAGATGTCTACATGTCCTGTGGCACTGAGTGCTCTGCTGACAAAGCTTTTGGAAAATAACTGTGTCCTTTCTCTCTCAGGGCAGCAAAGTGAATGAAAATAAAGCAAAGGAATGTTGATCAGAGATTTTCCCCCTCATTTTTCACCACTAGGCATAGGTCTAAGGAAATCCTGTCCGGTGTGATAAAGGGCTTGAAGGGCAACTGGTTTTGCAGGTCTGCATGTAAGAGACGGCTGTAGAGGTATAGGCCTAACCTCTGCCTAATTTATGCCTGCTCAGGGAAGACAATGGTAGGGCTCTGCAGAGGGCCTGAGCAGGCAGCAGTAAGAAATACTAGACTCAGACAGAATTCTGGGTGTTCACAGTTGTGGCCCTACGTTCCACAAATCATGGTCAGGTTCTCGCCAAACACGGTAGTTTGTGTCATTGTTGCTTCTTGTACCTCTCTGTTGTCTCTGCAGTGATCTTGTGGCGATGTTGAGCAGCACCTGAGAGGAGTGAATCTGATTCAGTGAGGGATTGTCCTCAAGTTGTGAATAGCTTTCTGAACAGACCTCCAGCTTCAGCTCGGTGACAATAACATGTATCACAGTACAAAGTACAGAATGTTAAAAATCCAGTATAACTCTGCAACAGTTCCAAAAGAGAGAGAGAGAAGCGTTTTGCTCTTCAGAAAGAGGTCCTGGTGCCTACTAACTTGGTACCAACAGCAAGTTTATTGAATATAAGATGCCAATACAAAATATTTTGGATTAATAGCTTGCACTGTTTCAATGTCAGTTCCAGGAAAAACAAGTTTCATTTGAGAGTCATACTGGAATTAATGCTAAAAAAAATTTGGTTACAAACTACAACTTGTAAAAAGGGATCTTGCCAATACTAGTTTAAAAAAAAAACTAAACAAAACAAAGCACCCAAAGCCACAAAAACCAACAAGCTGTCCCCCAAACCCCAAACAAACAAAATTCCTGCAGTGGTGTGACCCTAGCCAGACTTTGTAAGGAGAGGTGACTTTGCACTGAAGTTTGCAGGGAAATTGCAGAGATTTTAGGGCTTTGAATTGTATTAATTACTGTGTTTTGGGTTTCTTTGGGGGGAGGGTTGGGGGGTTTGGTTTGTAGTTATTTTTCAGGAGTGGCTTAAATCAGAGTATATTATAAGCATGCTGCTAGAACCGTAAGGAATGTAGGGGTTGAAGTGAGTAAATGGAAACAGATTATTTTAGTTTGGCTTTTGTTGTTCTCTGTCCATCGCACCCCCCACCAAGAAATACCCCTGCAAATGTTTTCCTTGCTCAGCCAGTTTACTTGATTCTTTTCATCTCTCTTAGTCTTTTCTCAGAAGTCTGATATGAAACAATTTGAAATATTTCTGTTTCTGTCATTTCAATATTTATGTTGTTCACTCTGAAAACTTGTCAAAGGTAGAAGGGACTATATGTGTGCCAGTGTTTGCTTTTAGTACTCAGACATGTGCAAAAAGCCAGACAGAAAGTGGCAGTATAAAGCACACAATGACCCAAAAATTGAATTTTTGCTAACAGACCATTTGCCTGTGTGCAGCAGTGAGTAAACAGCAGCTTCCTGTGCTCAGGCACAGTAGCATAACAGGAGGAAATACTGCAGGGCTCAAAATGCTGAGATAAAAATCATCTCCCTTCTGTTTCATTGTTACAAACCTTTTTTTTTTTAAATACTATTTTTAGAAGAAGTTTTGGTTTAAAGCTTAGTTCTGTTGAAGCCAATAAATAATTACTGTTACCTTTGTACTGGGTAGTGGTGGGGAACAGGATGCAGGGTCTGTGCTAGCAGAAAGCCTTCTCTGCTTCCAGAGAAAATTTAAAGTTGTCAGGGTTTTGAGCTGGTGTTTTGTGGTTTGTTTTTTAAGGGTTGGTTGGTTGGGTTTTTAAGGTGGTGCAGCATGGGCACATCTTCAGTAGGGATCATATGCTGAGAAAGGTATAAAGAAAGGCTGACAGAAAAATTTACTAATAATTTGGGCCAAAGACAATTGGACATTAATACTTCTGTTATTGGCAGCCTTTAAAGATTCATCTTTCCCAAGGCATGACATAATTTTTGAGAAATACTATTTTTTTAAAGAAAAACAAGATCTTTGCAAAGATTTGAGAAGTTATCTTATAAAAACAAGTGAGCATATTCATAAGTGCAAGGAGGTCAACAACTAAAAAAACTTCTTCCGACCATGCTTATTCCTGCTGTGTATTACACAAATCAGATATAGCTTAACCTCCTTCATCTTTCTACCTCACTGACTTCTCTAGAACACAGTGTTAAATTCAGCATTCAAGCAAAGCGGAGAACTGAAATGTCAACAAACAAATAGATGAGAGCTCCTCTAAGTAATTGCTGAAGACCTTTTGAAGGGCAAAGTGTATTGTGACAGAGAGAAGTTGTGAAAGAAGTGTGAGGGCAGGGGGGAATACTAAATTTTCAGTTCTTGGGGGTGTGGGAAGAAAGTGCAGTATCTTCAGCACAGGTAGGTCTAGGTTTCCTGAAAACACAATGGAGAAGAAAAGACAGCGTGACAGAAGAAAAGGGGGGAGAACAAGCTAATCCTATTATCCTGCCTGGAAAAATAGGGTGCGAGAAACAAAACCCCAGGGCTCCCAGTGCTGTGTTACTATTTATAGCATTGTTTTCTAGGCACTGAAATAGAGGAGTGGCAGGCTTTATACAAATCTGCACAGAATTAACTGGATCAGGAATCTAGCAAAGGCAGTAGCCATGTTCTGCCAGCGTTTTGAGAGCAAGGACTTTGTACTCTGCCTGGAATTCATGTAAAACTTGTGCAGCGGTTCCAGCTTGCTGGCGGTTGCTGGCAGGGATCCCAGGTTGTTTCTGTGCTGGAGACTGGGGGAAGGGAGAGCAAAAGGAAAAGGAGCAAGTCCCAGCCCGCTTCCTCCCACACGCGTTTCAGAGGATCAGGACTGCTCAGCACACCAGAGAGCAAGAAGGATTTCGGAGCAAGAAGTAGAATTGAGACGAGGGTTTGTTTTCCACGCTGTTAAAAGGGGTTGGCCTTGATCATTTATTGTGACGTACTGGCTCACAGAGGGAATTACTATCTGATATTTTCTTGGATTTCTGTAAGTAGCTCTGCTGATTTCTAGAGGCTGATGTTAGATTTACGGATTAAGTCATCTTTTCATTTAACAGCTAAGGAAACTGGACAAGCCCTAGGGCCCAGTACCGAGTTCATCATGCGCCTCGCAATCTCAGTGAGAGCGCTGCTTTCAGAAGGAATCAGCCCCTAACAGAGAAAGGTGAATATGTATATTTAAGTAGTCATGGGTTTGGTGGAGGGTTTTTTTTGTTTGTTTTGTTTTAAACAAGATTGATATTTCTTCTCACCCTTGGGCAAGGTTAGTGTTCCTACAATGGCTTGCAGTAAATCAGGAAGCACTAATTCTAACCATGCTACTGCCAGTGGTAGTAAGACCCAAATATCATTTAATGCCACCACTGCACCTCCCTGGTTCAAAATTCACAGCTTTCCTGAGTGGCTGTACAAAGCCTCTGTTTAATAACAATGTGCCTGCCATCGCCAGCTGGTTGTGCTGCATGAACCCGTGGGGAGAAAAGTGGAAAGCAGCAGTGCTGTTGTACCAGCCTGGAAAGCTTAGCAATGCCCATGGGAAATCGAGGGCTTGCTTAGATGCCCAGATCTATCTGGTTCCTCTGCCCCACTGCAGCTCACATGGGCTGTGGCAATCCTCAGTGACTCCAGCATAGGCTCAGCACATTCTGACTGAGATAGTTTTGGGTTAGTCACATACCCCGGGCTCTTTAAACACAATGCTGCCTGCCAGCTGCTGGGAAGGCAGAGCTCTGCCTCCATTGTTAAAGCACCATAAAGATATTCCCATTGTAGACAAGGACCAGTTCTTCTTTCTGCTGGTTAATGCCTTCGTGCACTTGCCTGGTCGTCACCTATGTCCTATGGGGCCACAGTTCATCGGGACTTTGGGGGAACTGCTGCCAGACTGTGATTCTGCGGCACCACTGCCATACAGATCCTTTGCTTCACACTAACACAGCCTGTTTATCAAGGCATGATATTAGGTTTGGCATCTGCATTTGTAGCAAGGTCCTGCTTCAAACAGCCAATGGATTGGGTCAGAGGGATCTTGCAGCTTCCCCATTAATCTCCGATTCAGCCTGCGGGCAGGGAGGATGAGCTCTCAGTCCTGTCTTTCAGGATCTTGCCAATAGAGGGGGGGAAACATCATTAACCCTATGGAAAAATTCCTCATCTAATTGAGATCAAGATTTTTATTTTCTTTTTATTTCCCATATTGTCTCAGCCGTAGCCAAACAAGCACATAGATGTTACTTGGAAAAGTCATCAATGAACCTCAGGCTCTGACTCTTACGCTATTTTCCTGGTCAGCGTAACAGCATCTGCTTTTTATTTTTTTATCCTATGGCTCATCCACTGAAATGCATAGGGCAGTATTATACTCTGCTCTGGCCAGTTTAGTACCCCTCGGTCATTCAAGGTAACTGTAGCACTCTCTTGTACCAAAAAGGCAGAAAAAAGTTCTCTCAGAAAATGCTATTTTTTCCCACTGGAGAACATGCTGATTTTGGGGAAAAACCCCACACGTCTTTCATCATTCATGATGAAACGTTTCAGTTCTCTGTGTTTAGAAGTGACTTTATGTTAACAAACGTGCTTTTAGTTGTAGAATATAAATATTGCTAGCTTCAATCTGTTCCTTAATAGAGCTGACGAATCTTTGCTCTTGTGATGGTTTGAAATGGAAAGAAGTGTGAAAAAGTAGGGGGTTTGGATAGATGGGGTATTTCTGATTTTTATCTCTTTTCATCATGAAAGAACGATTGTCATGTCTAATTTACTTCAGTGTACAGCATGAAGGTGAGCATATGCCAGTCCCCATGGAGCTGGCTTATCGTGTATTTCTGCATGACTGTTTGCATGATTCCAGTGCAACATTTTCTAAAGATCCCTTAGCCTGTGACTGTTCACAAGGGAAAGGAGTGAATTTCTTTATCCAAAACGATTAGTTGTGCTGTTTCAGCAAGCATAAGAAATTGCTTCCACTCATAAAATTTGCCTTGACAGGCAGAAATACATATTTAGAAACGGAGAGGTTATTTCTAGGTTTTTAAACTCCAGTTTGAGTTCGCAGAGTTGGCAGGTAGAAAAAATGGTTTGTTAAACCAAACCAGTTGTTCTTTAAGGAAATAATCATAATGATTTATGTTTCTGGACAGTTTTTAGTAACATTCAGATAGAAACAGCTCCTTGAATGTACTAGATGGCATCCAAACCTAAGAATATTACAGTCCCTTCCCTAAGAATTACACTGCAAATATTACTTTCCAGGATGGTTTTTCTTTAAGTGGGGTTTTTTTTTGGTTTGGTTTTGGTTTTTTTTTTTGTTGGTTGGTTGGTTTTTTGGGGTTTTTTTTGTAGTTTCAAAGCTCATGGTAAGGATTAGATTATTTTCCTGGACCTTAAAGATAATTTGAAGTTAAGTAAATAGTGAGATACTAGGGGCTTTTATTACCTTTCAGTGAACACCAACAGTGCTGTGCATGTGCTAACTGGCACCTTTAACACTTGTGTAGAGCCATGGGCACTTAGCCACCTTGCCACACATTCACAGATCCCCTCAAAGTTATTGGCAGCTGGGAACAGGCCAGGTCTTGCAAAACTGCGTGCTGTGCTATGGGACCTTTCCTGGCCTCAGAAGTGCCCTTCCCACCCCGCAGTGTCTGTTCCACAGGGCTCTGCCAGCACGCGGTCAGGAACGTAGGGCCTGCGTAGTTCAGTCCACCTCTGTGGTAGCCAGCCACCTGCAGTGGCAACATGACTGCGGTCACACGGGGCTGTTCGTGACCAACCTCACACACAGCATCACCAGAGCTACTGGGCTCTGACTTTCATTTTGATTAAATATTTTGTTTTTCCACCAGAGTTTATGTAACCAACTATGTACCTGTTTCATACATGGGGAAGCCACGAAGTTTACCAGGGAAAACAATGGTAAGAAAAGACATTCACTGTGGTTTTTACATGTTCTGCTTAAAAAAACTTACACAAACCTCTTTTTTTTTTTTTTTTTTTTTTCCTCCTCAGAAACTTATTGAGAATCTGAGAGCAGTTAATACAGGTTTAAAACTATTGGTCTTTCAAGGCCTTGCATCCTACTTTTATAGGACATGGACGTTTAGCAGTATATATAATATATGGTATAGTACATTTGCTACACCATTAGCACATTGCAGTATCTATTAATGAACTAGCAGTCAGTAGATCTGTTCCATTGTATGTATTTTACTTCAGGTGAACATCCATAAGGTGCATCTTGCACCTTAAGTCAGGAGACTTAAAACATCCAACCACCCATTCTGCTGGAGACTTCTGCTGAGATCAGTGCAAATCTCAATGAAGAAATGCACATCTAAAATTCTTGTGCGAATAAAAAGCCCAAAAAACTTTGCGGCTTTAGAAAACTCAGCTTCTGTAAATATTCAGGAGCTCCATCTGCTGGCAGTATCTGGTGGCTGCATCTGTACCAAGCGCTCATACAACTTGAATAAGTAGTTTAAAATCTACTGTAAAGCTTACAAATGTTTTTGTATTATTACGTCTTTCAATTTCAGGACCTGCCTAAACATTTGGATAATTTTATGCGTGTTTCCAAGAACCTGTGTATCAAATCCTTCAAAACCCAATTTTTTACTGATACTGGCTGATGATCTTGGTATTGGAGATGTGGGTTGCTATGGCAATGATACAATAAGGTAAGAATGTATTCTATGAACTAAATGACCCCTTCCTGGTGAATTTCAGTGGAAAAAACACTGATAACACTTAGTATTAGAAAATTAATTGTTAATGGATTAGTTTATCTAGCTACACTTCTTTTCAAACCAGGTACAGAACAAATGTCCTACAGTAATTCCTCCTGGAGTAATAATTATACTTCAGCAACTTCATGCTTGACCAACTTTCTTGAACTTCTAATTTTCAGCATATACAGTAAGAGCTTTGTAAATGTGTTCATGTGCTGTATTTGTTAGGCATGTGTATAATTTATAAATTTCCACAACTTCAGGGTTGAAATATCAAGAACCGAGATGAGGATTTAATATCAGCTAACAACTCTGGTAGGGTTGTTACAAAATGACAGCTCAGTCTAAGTGACATATTTATCCCTAGTGCAGTTATCAGTCTGTCTATAGATTGATAGAATCATTGTATATGTAGCCTATGTTTACTCTAACCTATTATATTATTGGAAATTGTGTTGTCCTGTATCTTTAATGGAATCTTTTCCGCTTTGCTGCACTTTTGAAAGGAAATAGACCTAAAATACTTCTGGTTTTCTTTCCTCTTTCCTTTCTTTTTCTTTAATAAAAACACGTCCACAGGAAATTTATTTCTAAGGAGTCAAGGTATCTCAGAAAGTACATAACATAGACTCTTCCTAGTTGAGTTGTAGATAAACAATTTTGTAGATTCGATGGTGATGTCCTCGACAAAGGTAGGAGAAGCTGGATACCACAAACTTGTGTGTAATACATTTTTAGCAGAGATGGGATTTTTCTCCTTAGGACCCCTAACATTGATGGCTTGGCAAAGGAAGGAGTGAGACTTACTCAGCACATTGCTGCAGCGGCTGTCTGTACTCCAAGCAGAGCAGCTTTCCTGACTGGCAGATACCCCAACAGATCAGGTTGGGCCTCTCCCTAACGGTCTCCCACTGCAGTCTGTCTAGCCATTAGTGCTATTAAAAGTCCCCTTAAATAAACCATTTTAGAGACGAGTTAATCTAAGGATTTGGGGTCTCAGTGGCATGAGCAAAACCAAAGATGACTAGGTTTAGTGATTGATTTCTATGGGAAAACCTCCACATAAAGCACATTTAATGTGGCTACATGACAACACGGAAATGAATGAAAATGAAAATCCAAACAGCACAAACACCCAGAGGCAGAAACATGAAGAAAATAGTGTAAACACTGTATGTTCAGTGATATTAAGATTATATTAAATGTAGTATTTTTAATATCCTGGCAAACTTTTTCACAGGTAAATGTGTCAGATTGTGGAATAGTTCTCAACAATAATTTTTTTAAACAGATTCGCTTCAGCTGTGTAAATTCATGACAAAATTTCAGCCGCTGCATACAGCAGTAATAATCAGTGTTGCGCCTCTGGTGTGATCCTGACTTGCTAAAGGACAAATGTAATCATGAACTGTACCCTTCTTAAGTGTGTACCCTGACTCTGTAAGCCTTTTGTTCTATATGAAACTTCCTTTCTCCCACCCCCACGTTTCATTTTTTAACATTCTATTCTAATAGAACTTCTGTTTTAAGGAGGTTGCCTTATATCCAAACACAGGCATAGACACCCCAGCGTAGCTGCGGCATTTGCATGGGACCAGCAGATAATGACATGGGACTTGGAGGAGACAACGGTCTGGGGGTCAGTCAGAATATCCCAGCGCAGGTTAAATGGCTTACGGAAAGGCACTAGGCTTACGCAACTGAGTCCTATTCTTTAGGAGTAATGTAAGGAGACTGAAAATCTGGAATCTGCGTTTTTTTAATTTTAAAGACTGTTATTCCTCTCTAGGCATGGCATCCAGCACTCAACGGCAGGTTCTCTTTTGGAATGGGTGTTCTGGTGGGCTCCCACCAAATGAAACGACTTTTGCCAGAATACTGCACCAGCAAGGTTATTCTACAGCACTTGTAGGTATGAGATATAGCAACTTTCAGTCTTTTCACTGCTTGTTATTCAAATGAGGCTGCTTCTGTAAATATTTTTCTTTGCCAAAATGTGTAGGATAAGTTAAACTAAAAATTTCCTGTATGCATAATTTTTTAAATCAGCAGGGTTTTTAGAATGTCATCTACAAGCCCCAGTGTCAGCACAGCTTATCTGATAAATCCAAAATGAGGATGTATGGGATACATAGATGTACACTGCCAACAGAAGTAAATGCAAAGGAAAGAATCTTGTTTGCACAGTACAGTTTGCTTTAGGAGAAACCAACAGAGATATTCACTGGTCAATTAGAACAGAAAAGTGTCGGCCAGCTGGCACCCAGACCTCACAGTGGTCTTAACTACATCTGGTGGCTGTATTTTCTGTTACTTACGCATCCTTGTTATTTTCAAACTTAAGACTCTAAAAGTGCCTCACTTTCTGCAAAAGCAATTCTGCAAAAAAGTTTAGAGTCCATTAACTTTTGTGGATTTTGGATCAGAATACATGTTCAAGAAAGAAAATCCTATCAACTCTTTACTAATTGTTCCCGAACAGTGATTAAAGGATGTGTCTTTCAAGCACCTCTCCTTTTTAAACTTTTTGATGTAGTCAAAGGTATCATATGCCTCACTGTAATTACTGTTGTTTTCACGCCTCTGCTCAGCTCCAGCACACAGAGGTGTCATTTAGTTCCTAAATTGAAGTGAGCCTTAGAAAAAGGTTGAACTTCCCCTAGCTTACTGCAGTCTGGTATAGCTGATACTGTAAACTACATTCATACACGTGAGCACAGAGCTGGTTAGCAGTTCTCAGAAGTTATTTGTCTAGCTAATAGCCCCTAAGCCCATGGTTATAGACTGTCTGTCCTTCAGTGTCAGGATAATTACGTTGCTCTGTAACATGACTTCATTAAGGTTCACTGTCACTGTACGACACACTCTGATGTGTCCAATTGTACTAGATAATTGGAACAGCCTATTTTTGATACTCATTTTAGGATGAATATAGACACACAGAGCCAATATGTACACCTTCTTGAAATTTGTTCTTGGATCGTGAAGGTCAAGTAGAATTTATGTGAAAGTTAGTTCATATTTTTCCAGTTAGCTGTTTCTTTTGGCAAAATGGTCTGTCTGGTTTTTCCCCATCAGGCTACCCATTGATGAAGGGCTACTTTATCATGTGAAAAATAATAACCACCAACTATTGCAACCTTGTTTGTTCAGGGAAGTGTCTGAACTGGACCACTGCCCTACACGGAATTTTAATAGGTAGGTGAGGAAAACCAGCTGTTCTAGGTAGATAAAGCGCCAGTGCACGATTGCTCCCTAAGAGTCTGCCCCATTCCGAACCAGCTCCTTCCTTGGCTGCACCTTAACCAAGGACTGCAGCCAACCTGTTAGAAATACAGGCAGATCCACCCAAGAGTAACAATGTTGGATTTAAAATGTGTTTTATATTTTCAGGGAAGTGGCATCTGGGGGTCAACTGCAAATCCCACCGTGATCACTGCCACCATCCTTTGAATCACGGCTTTGATTACTTTTACGGCATGCCTTTTACCCTTCTGAACGAGTGTCAAGGCACAGATGACCCTGAACTGGCCAAATCATTGCAAGATACATATTGGCTTTACACACAGATGATCATCCTTGCAGTGCTTACTCTTCTGATTGGAAAACTTACCAATTTGTTCCCATTAAAATGGAAAATAATCATATGTCTGGCCATCTGTGGTCTTCTGTATTTCATCTCCTGGTTCTCCAGCTACGGTTTCACCAAGTACTGGAACTGTATCCTGATGAGAAACCATGATATCACTCAACAACCAATGAATCTAGAAAAAACTACTTCTGTTATGCTAAAGGAGGCAATTTCATTCATTGAAAGGTAACCAACAAAAATTTTATTGCATTTTAAAGATTTTTTTTTTTTTTTAATTAATGTGATTACTATGTCATACACCACTAGGTTAGGCAGCTGGCATGCTGAACTACCCACCCTGGCCAGTAATGTGGTGGTTTCTGGCATCTCCCTATGTGTCAGCATCCAACTGCTGTGCTGCATCTTATACATAGCTTGTCAGCTGCTCAGGAAAAGGATGGTGCTTTTTGTTTGAGTGTGTGTTTGTTTTGTTCACCTGAAACAAAGGGGTCCTGGCCAAGGACTGGCCTTTTTGCCAGCAGGAACATGAAAATTATCTTAGCCCAATGGACTGTCGTAGGAAGTGTCATATGAAGTTATTATTTTACAAAAAGGAGGGTGATAGTGAGTGGCTTTGTTCTTCAAGGGTGTCCTTCGTTTACAATACTATCAGTAGCCTCAACTGGCACTGAACAATCCACTCAGTCTTTGAAAGTATTCATGTGTCAAGTCAGGGCATACCCCTGAATAAGATTACACTATTTCTGTCAGGGCTTTTTAAGGGAAATTGGGAGTAAGATAAATCTCTTCTGTAAAATTTTGAGCATAGGTTCCTAGGATATTCAGCCTGGACTGATGTTAAAGGGATACGGTTCCCCTGTGTGTGCAGTGTCATATCTGCCTCTTTCAGATGCTCAGTGACATCCATGTTAATTTTATGCAAGTCCTATTGTCCTTGCCCCTGAGAGCATGTCAGTCTGTTGGCTGTTAACATTCTTAGTTATTTAGTTAATGTTCTATACATGTCTAATTTGGAACCAGTCAAAGAAAGGGCCCACTACTATTTTGGACTTCATGTTGAACCAAAATCTTGGAGGAGCGCTTTAATCCTGTCTCCCAAAACTTAAAAAATGCAAAGATATTAAAATCAAATCTTTTTATTTGAGACCCCAATAATCATTTTATTAAGATAGTCACTACTATGCCACTGTTACACTTTGGGCTGAGTGCCAGTTTACAGAGAAATGACTGTTGTTTTCTTTTATTTCAGAAGCAAGCACAGGCCGTTTCTTCTCTTTGTTTCCCTTTTACATGTTCACACCCCTCTCATTACCACAGAGAAGTTTCAGGGAAGAAGCATACATGGCCTATATGGAGATAACGTAGAGGAGATGGACTGGATAGTGGGTAAGTGGTTGTCTTGCAGAAAATCTTTAATTTATGTCAATGTGGAAAAGAAATTAAAGGGGTGGTCACAGAACTCCCTTTTTGCATGTGGCAAAAATCAGTGGACTTGCTTTGCATACCCAGTTAGCTGCACAGATTGCCATTCCATTACCACACCTATTTTCTTCTTTCTTAAGAGGAAAGCCCAAACTCTTCTTGTGAGAATTTGTTCTTTTTATTTTTTTAATTGACATGCTTCTGTGCTGCAGTGTTACATGCAGTCAAACAATCAAATATGTGCTTGCTCATGTTGTTAATCAAAATGTATTGCATTTCTCCAGCTCTGTCTAATCTCAGAAGATATAACTGCTGCTGATAATGAATATTACATTATACAATGGTTGTTTGGTTTACTTGTTCATTTTTATTGAAGAATAATCTTTGGAGCAGAGACAAGAACCCCCTCCTAGCTAAAAGGTCAAGTTAAAAAGCTATGAAGTTTTACTTAATAATTTGTGTGAAGTCAGTGTATCGTGAAGATGCACTTAGTCTTACTTAGTAGCTCCTTTCTGCTTCAGTGGGATGGAGGGAAACAGTGAAAACGCTGTTGGTGAAGTATTCACCTACTGTCCAGGCTAAGACTCAATCTCTGAATCGTTTCTTCCTCCAATAACCATGTTTACAAAATCGTATTTTGAGAGGAGCCCCCTTGCTTCTGACGGGCAGGCTGAGGACCTCTGCAAGATCCAGTTGAACCAGAGGACTCTGCCATGCCCCTCTTGCAACTTTTTGGCACCAGTCACCTTCATGCACAAGCTATGCTAGCAGAGCTGGAGAGCAGAAGTCTGGTGGTGTAAAGAGCATGCCTTGTGTCGGTCAAATAGGATGGCAGCTAGTGAGGACAGACGTCTCCAGAGCTGGACAGCTAAGTAAGAGATTTGGGGTCTAATTCAGAACCAAGATGCCTAGACTCAATCTAAATTCTTTTTCTGGGGAAAGAGTCTAATTTTAGGTAAGGTCAGTAAGTAGACTGGCCAAGGAGACACAGGAAATCTGTAAAGGAAAAGAGATTGAGCAAAAGAGCTCATCACTGGCTTGTGCTTCTTCCTTGCATACTTTTGCTGCTGCTTCTGTAGCTACGGAAGCTGTTCTTGGTGAATATACTTGATGCAGTAGGCGATGAGGACAAGCAATTAAAGATAAATGATGTTCTGTATAAACACTTGGTGCTATCAGTATCGAAAACATTCCTTATGTTGAAGTTAGGTTTGAATTGCACTCTGTGGAATTTTCCCACTGACATCAGGACAATATTTGGGTTGACAGTATGCAGCCCGATCTCCGAGTCCCTGTTCAGTTCCTGGTGAGGCCTAGGCAGAACTATTATTTAAGCTTTTCAAGATGCTTGAGGCTACCCAATGGAAACAGACCTTGACTCAGAGAATGTACAGCATAAAACTGACAGAGTATTCTGAGTAACTTGAATGAAAGTATCATTTATCTAAATTATTTTCCAGTTGGCTTTTATCTTCCCTGTTTTTATAGACAACACAAATTTTGAACGCATTCAGCAGCTTTCTGTTGGGCTGTTATTATTTCTGTAATGCAGGATTACTCTTTGCACTGCTTGTGGTAGCTCATAACAGAACTCATTCGGGTAGAAGGAAAGATTCTGTCTTCACTAAAGTCTAAGCCTAAAAAGTCTTCATGTATCTCCCGACACAATGATGATGTTTTGCTTTGTTTGTAGGCAGGCTTCTGGATGTTATTGACACAGAAGGCTTGAAGAATAGCACATTCATTTATTTTGCTTCTGATCACGGAGGATCCTTAGAGGCTCACAGACAAAATGCTCATTTGGGTGGATGGAATGGCATCTATAAAGGTAAAATAGAGTGTACATGCATAAGAATTCCTCTTAAAAAGCAAATTATAGAATAAAATGCAGCCCGATAGACTATATTTACTAAGCTATATGCTGGGATGATAATCTTGGACTGTAGGACTGGAGCAAATGCAGAGCATCAGCTATTCATCTTTCAGCCCTCAGACAGGCTCACTTTCACCAAGGCTACTCCTGGCAGCTATATTGTCTAATCTATCCTTAAAGACCTTCACTGATTCCCCAGATAATCCAGTTTTCATTGTCTATGCTACTGGAGGTTTCTTCCTGGTACCTACCTTGGATTGCCTTGCTGCAGTTTAAGCAACAGATCCCACCCTTTTCACCAACCTACAGAGAAGAGATTCTTCCTTTCCTCCTCGGAAGAGCCTGTTCGTGCAAGGTCATCACGTATTTCAATGCTGTTACGTTGCCCTTCAGTCACTCTTTCTTTAGACTGCAGTACACTTGTACCCCCTTCTAGTTCCATGTTGTCTTTAAGCATTTTTAATATTTTATCCAGTTCTGGATATGAACTTTCCATACCAGTAACATGCAAAAGGGCCAGTGGACTCGCTTGAATAGCTCCAAACATAACCTAGGGAATGCACTTCTACTAGCCTAACACAAGGGTATTAGTAACAAGAGAGTTCGGAGAGGAAGGTGAATGTGATTAGACAGACATTCCAGCATGAGAGGACTATGGTGAAATTGTGCCTGCTTAGAGAGAAGACAAGAGGATATATAGTATTTGTTTAGATACTGATAACTGAAAGGCTGTATGTCCCCATACATCAAAACAGAGGACATCCCAGTGAAACTAACTAGCAAGATAAAAATTTTAGATAAATAAGCAAGATAAAAAATTTAGTTTAATTCATAAATATCTGTAGAACTTACTACTTCTATTGCTAACAGGATAGTACAAACAAGAAAATAAATAAACCACACATATGAATGGGAATATTTGCTAGTGAATAACAAACCGTAAGATACTGTTACCTTACACAGCACAAAGATTATTGCAAAAGGAACTGAATTTGCCTTGTTTACAATCCACCATGCCACCTCATCAGCCTTTAAAACCAAGCTCTGAGAACCTTACCTCTGAGCTGTATGAGCACACCTCCTCCAGAGAAAAGTCTGGCACTACTTAGCAAAGCCAGAGACTAATATAAACTACTGTTCAGCTGCTGATTTATTAGCTGGGCTAATAAGCCAGCTTCAGGTTTTGTTTGCCAACTTTCCTACAGCACCTTCCAGCAATGACTTTTCTGCCCATGATAGGAGGAATAACGGAGCAAAGGTCATACAGGTACCTGACCATCAACATTTTGCAATTTTTGTTTTCTAACGGGACCCTCAACTTCAAGTTCTGGCTTTAAACCACATTGTTTCATTAATAACCCCATCCTTTGCGTCTGTAACTCATATCTGTATTTAGTTAATGGTTCTCACTTTGAAGTGCTATTCAAAACAATTAATATTTTGACTTGTAAGAGAGCCAGTGCACTGAGGAGAGAGTTTAGAAGACTAGAGGAATGCAAGAGAAACCAAGTTAAGAAAGACTCTTTGGATTACCTCAAGACAACTTCAACAAAAATGTAGGTGGAAAGTCTTCATCACTGCAGCATGTTCAGTGCGCTCACTTATTTACTGCATGGGTTCTGCACTCATCTATTTGGGACCACCTCAGAGCATTCCTGGGACTGTAAACTCCTGGAGGGCGATCAAACATTATCCTTATTCCCCTCACTGCTCTCCATGACTGCAAATCATTTTGTAATGTCCCTGCTGTCTCTGATTCTGAACTGTCTGACAACCAAGCTTGCCCTGCGTTAATCCCCCTTCCTTGGGCAGCAAGTGAGGCTGCAGCCTCTATTCCATTGACACCAAGTCAGATTTTGCTTTTTATTAATAACAGACTTTTTTCTTGGGCATGTTATTAGGGAGTGTGAGGATTATTCTCAGACATGACATTCAATTAAAATTACAGATGAGAATGCCTTCTCAGGTGTCAGAGGGTGAAATTGTTCCCCTTCTGCCAAATGCTGCTTAGTGGTGGGTTGCTATATGTGCTGCCCAAGGAAGCATTGTAAAAAGAAGTTAATACTTATTTTTGAAGAATGGAATTTGCATTGTAGCTATTCTGTTGTTCTCCAGGGTTTACTGTTTTCATTACAGTTATTTGACTGTTCTAAAATTTTTAAACCCTTTTATGATACATGCATAATAAGCATCTAATAACTTTCTTTTAACTTTTTTGGCACTTCCCCCTGCCAACAGGTGGAAAAGGAATGGGAGGCTGGGAAGGAGGGATCCGTGTTCCAGGAATAGTTAGCTGGCCAGGGGTGATGCCTGCAGGGACAGTTATCAATGAACCAACAAGCCTCATGGACATTTTCCCAACAGTGGTTCACCTGGCTGGAGGGGCACTGCCTCAGGACAGGTACAAAGGTGACTTCATAAACTGTGTTTGCTCTCTTTTCTTGATTTAGGTAGAAGCTGACTGTATATGGCATGCACCCTAACAGCTACAGGTTAAATTCTGTTTGTTTTTTAACCAGGCAAGTCTCTAGCTTTCTTTCTGTGTAGCTTTCCTCATCTGTCTGCTTACATGGAAAAGGTAAAGGAAAAGAGTATGTTATATCAAGTGTCATTAGGCCAGTTCAGTTTTCTAATCACTATATGGGGCAACCTGGTTTATTTGGGACACTGGGATGACCATAAAAAGCAAAACCATAAAAAAAACCAAACCCAAAACACACACAGCCACCCTCTTTTAATCTTGCTTTTTACAAAACATCCACAGATCCTCACAAAGCTGGTTGGTTCTGTTAGAGTACTAGAACAGGCCCTCTCCAAGACTAGGAAGCCTGGTTCTTCATGAGTAGAGAAGGTGGAGCAAACGCCACATGGGCTGCCTTTGGCTGCCAGTACCATAGAAGTAGCTTCCTCAATAGTAAACAGTTTGTAGCATCTGTGTTAGACTCCTCTAAGGAACATGAGAGAGAGCATGGGTGGCTAAGCCATTTGAGCAAAAAGCATAAAAGTACTGGTGGCGTGTAACTAAACCAATTGTTAGTCAATTCAGTAAGTGGCTTTTTATTCTTTCTTTACACTAAGCCTCAAGCTCACAGAGCTATCAGTGATTTCAGTGACTTCCATTTCAGCAAACAAAATTAAAAGCTGTGAACCATGGTTATCACTTACTCCCAGGAAAATTACCGTAATGGTAACTTATCTCCCCAGGCAGGATGTGTGAACTAGCTGTAATTGCAAAAACTGCTAGTAACTGCTAATCACTGATCCTCACCCATCCCCACAATTAAAAATCTCATTAGCTAAACAGTAGCTTGGTTTAGAAATGACACTTGAAATCCTAATGCTGCATACATGGAGAGTGAGTGCTGCTCATGCTCCAGTTGCAGACTGACATTCTTAAACCGCCTGGTGACTCCCATCCTGTCCCACAGGGTAATCGATGGGCACACCTTGCTGCCTTTGCTGCGGGGGACGGTTCAGCACTCCAGGCATGAATTCTTGTTTCACTACTGTGGCGTGTTTCTGCATGCAGTGCGGTGGCACCAAAAGGACAGTGAGTATAAACATCCTCCCTTCTGCAGATCAGAGATGACCTCTAGCTTCTAGCAGAGTATCACGTTAAAACATACATACATATATCTGGAGTAAGTTCATTGCCTCAGGGTCTCAGTTTTTCCGCAAGGTGCAGAAAGGCTTTGTTGTTTAGCTCTCCTGCCTTGCCTGCGATGAAGGGTTTCACGGCCTTGAAGCATAGAGCTATTGCTGCAAAAGCTTTTGGGATCAGCTTTAGTGTAAGATTGAAAAAAAAAACAAACCAACTGCACACGTAAGGTCTTTATCTTAAGCAGTAGTTTGTTTTCAATGGCCCTATGTTACTTGTTTCATTTTTTTAGCTGTGGCCTTAGAAAAGATGACTGCAGCTGAGATGCTTTCCTGAGCTTTCAACAAGCACCCAATCCTTGCTGATATCACTCCTCCAGTAAAGTGTAAAAGAGAAGGGGCCAGTGGCTAGTGGCCATGTCTGTATTCTGGTTCAGAATGGAGGATGGCATTTGTGCAACCAAATGCAGGTGGCTGGGTCTGAGCTTGTTGTTTTATAGTTGTTGAAGAGACATGGATGTTTACAGGGTGTGATTCACCTCCTTCTGATTAGCACATCTGGGCTAGATCAATCACGCCTATTTCTCTTCACAGACAAAAAGAGAGCTGAGACTGACTATATCAGATACAACAATCACCCTCATATTAAAGTTAGTTGAGATGAATTTCACCTTCTGTGACTGGCTGATGTGACAGTAAGCTGACAAATTCATGGAGATACTGTACTCGGGTTTTTTCCATTCTGCACAGCTGGAGAAATGCAGAAGCCGATGGAGTAGGCTATGCCTACTCATCTTCCCATCTTTTAGAAACTTGAATGAGCTCTTTTAATTTTTGTTTTGCTTTCCCAATCTGCAAAGTGAGAGAAGAATTACAGAGTTCTTGAGAGACTGCAATTAGATAATAGTTACAAATGCTAGGGCGTTCCAGCATCCACAGCTGTTCATATCCAGCTGGTACGCAGACAAGGAGCTTGTACATTGCCTTCGAATGCTGACTGTGGGGTAAGGCAACCTTGGGAACCCCAGCAGGAAATCCTTCCTATGTCACAGTGTTAACTGGGTGATCTGTCCATTTGCATTTCCTTTATGATACTTTCTGATACAATGACACTAGCAGGCACAGACAGTATCAAGACAAGAAGCTACTTGTTCAGTGAACACTTGAAGACTAAACAACTTACTTGTAGTTACAAGTATTTCAGAACTGACCTCTCTGTTCCCCTAGACACACACACACAGACACCCATCCACACAACTCAGGATAACATCCGAGAACTTTGCTGTCTTTCTTTCTTGGTGGCATGAATACATACCGGAGTTGCAACACCACACTTCTAGTTAATGAGGTCAGTGCCCTTGCTGTCATGCCATGTTTGACAGAACCATGGGTCCTGGGCAGGAAATCACTGTTTGGCTGACAGGAAACATGCAGGAAAAGGACTAAGGGCTAAACGTGATGCCAGGTGGAATTTTGCTTTTAGCTTCTCAATCCCTGAAGATAAATCTGGGTACTTCATCCAAGGAAAAATGTGTAAGTTATACAAGCCTTACAGTACTTGAGGAGCTAATGCCTTCAGGGTGAGATCCAGAGCAACCTATGCACTGCTGAAGGAGCTGTATGGTAGAAAACGCTAAGTACAAAGATGTTTCATAAATACAGTTCTCCTGTGGAGTAGAGCATCTTCAGGATATCCAGGGAAGGGTTTTGTGTTTGTTTTCTCTTGGGAATCCTCATTCTCTATGTTCTCTTGAGAGTAGATGATACCGTTTTTGTCTAAGGACAAGGAAAAGGATTTTTTTTTTTTTTTTAATAGAAGTGCTGCAACTGCTGATCTTTCGCCTTGCAGCTGAGGGGTACAGCCCTCACACCCCCACCTGCAGTTAGGCAGAGCTGGTGCTTGGCACAGCCACAAGCGGGTGGGCCTGGTCTCAGGAACTCACTTGGACTTGCTGCTTCCCCCTCCCTGGGGCTTTGACTGACCTGACACTACCACGGCTGTGGAACCAGGGGATGCTAGTGAGGGGAACACGCTTTAAGTGCTCAAGGCCTCCATTTCGGCTGTCTCAACTAGTAACTGGTCTAAGGAGACCAGGATTCAATTTTTTCTTCTGTTTGGGCACATCATCTCTGTGTGACAAGTGCAAATCCCCACTCTGCATCTTCGCTCTTCCTGTGGAAACTGGGCCTCCGCAGTAATTATAAACCAGGGACGGGTGAACCAGCCCCAAAACCTAACACTTCAAGCACCCAGCTTTGGTTAGGGGTTATCATCTCCCTCTGTTGCTGTCAAGGTCTCTTTTTTATTACGCACATTAATGTGATTAAAATATTAAACATGGCCAAATCCCTGGAGCAGGGACTGCTGCGCTCCTTCCCCGCTGAGTGCTGCGGCCAATAGGGCAGCGCTGGAGGGAGAAATGCCTAGCAGCGCCAGGCTGCAGGCGTGGTGTTGGCAGCACCCACCTCCCGAAACGTACCGCTTCCCCCCGGCCTAACTGTCCCCTAAAACCCTGGGAGGGGGCAGGCGGGAGGGCCTGGGCCCGCGGCGGGGCCGCGGTGGCCACTCTCCCCTCAGCCGGCAGGGGAAGGCGCCGCCAGGGGGCAGCGCGGCACCGCCGACCGCCACCGCCCGGCCTGCGGCAGCAGCGCCCGCCGGCCGACACCAACGCTTCGGCGGCGGAGGCGATGTCAAGTAATAACTACCTAACCCCCCCTGCCCCCCGGCTCTTCGGCCACCCACCGGCACAGCCGGGCATGGCCCAGACCCCCGGGAGCGCTTGCGGCCGTTGTGCATGGAGCCCACAACAGCCGCGCTTGGCAGACACATGGGAGTCGCTGCTTTGAGTGTCTATCAATCAGCAGAGCAGGGAGGAAGAGACTGGCAGTGACACTCAGAGCTGCCACTAGAGATGCGAGATCAGTCCACCTGGCACAGACAGCTGCTAAGGTCTCACACCAGAACTGCCAGTAGCCCCAGGCTTGATCACACCTAACCTCGAGCCCATGCACCTGGTCGCATCACCTCAAGCAAACACGAGAAACTTACATCTCCTATGCCTCTAAATCTACCACTATTCTCGGAGATCTCTCGTCATCTCTTCTTAATACACATTTTTTTTTCTGGGCAGAGAAAGCATTGTCTGACTGCAGAGACTCCTGAGGAAAATTCCTGCTGGAGGAGTCACGCACTTCCCTAATGAAAGGTTAGGTGCGTACTCCAGCAAAGGAGGAGTTTGAAGAACTGCTGCTCAGGTTAAAGGCTCGCTGATCTCCTCACCTGGCTGGCACCTCCTACTCTCCTAGGCTATGCATTTGGCTACATCACGGCTTTAGTTCGGATCGGAAGCGGGCTTTTGAAGCAAACACCTCAAGCATACCCACTCACTGTGCTTTGGTTCGCACCGCCAAATGGGCTTAGAGATCATGATGTTAAATGAAACTAAACTGTGAAACGGACTCTGGGACCATGCCTAACGTGCTGCCATCACTAAAAGATGTCGCGTAGGTGGGACCGGACGAGTTAGCCTTCACTGAAACACCCCAGACAAACACAGCAGGGATGTCAAGTCATCAGTAACTCTTCTGCTCTACAGATCAGTTTCTAATAGGCCATGCGACTGGTAACAGACACATAACGCGTTTTGTGTTCCTGTGAAGCCACACAAACAGCTAGATCTCCTATGCATGCCTTTCTGCAATTTTTCCCAGTGAACCACAACTGCTCGTGGCAAGGGGGTTGAAAACAAGGGGATGCTCTGCATATGAAAGACTGGCTAAGCAAATGGTACTGTAGCTCAGCTGTCAGCCAAGACAGAAATTCTGATTCTTTGTTCCAACTGCCATTACTTTGGACTGGGCTGACAGACTTCTTAGAGTCCGTTTTAGCTCATTTACAAGCATATCACGTTCGTATTACATATTTATTGTCTGTTTACTTCTAACTATTGGACAGGCTAGATATGAAGCCATTGTGTCTTGATGTCACCCAGGCAGGACCCATCAATTAAGCTCTTCACTTGAAGCCAGAATTCTTTGTCTTTATGCTAAAGTGTCCTTTCCTCTACCACAGCACAATAAGGCTTATTAGTGACAGTCCCTTTCTTTCTACTCGTTAAGTTGATTGATTGTTACCAGATGGGTTTCAGAGATGTTTGGATTGAAGAAGCAGGTTTCCTTTCCCTTGGACATATTGTATTAACATATTGCCCTAAAATTCACATACATCCTTCAAATTCTGTCAGAGCTGCTTCACTAGCAAACTGCATATCCCTCTTTGCCTCCTGGAGATGACTGAAAATCCTGCTGCCTTCATCAGCACTGATTTCTACCATCTTTTTATTTTTCTTTTGTCCTTCTATAGCCCTGCTGTCTAACTCAGCTCACCAACACAAGCTAAATACAATCACCCTCACTGTATGCTTCAGAACGAACGAACAAGGACCTGGCTCTCTCCCACTCTGCAACTCCAGTAATTATTTGCAGCTGCGAAAAGGGAACATTAAAATTTTGCAGACTCAGAACAATTCTCCTCAGCCACTCTACACATGCTACTCCAAACTGCCATACAGTGTAGAAGTTATGAGGAATTCAGCTCAACTATTTATGGAAAAGAACTACTACTTTGTTTTTTCTGAACAATGATTACAAATTCCTACATATAGCTGGATAAGTCTGTCCATCTCATATTTATCTATTAAATTATTATTTTAGCAATATCACAACAGCACTCTCACTAGAACCTGCTAATCAGAAAAATGCATATGGCCCAGAGAGTACTTACTTAACTCCTTCTAACAAGTATCTGTGCTACCTAACCAACAGACAGATGTAAGACTCAAATCCCATGCTTGAGGAACCCTGATATGACAGGATGCTTGCATTTTTGTCACAAGACAAATGCTTTTTTAGTCACAAGACAGGGAAAAGTAGGAAGACGTGGAGCACATCCCTGCCCGCAGCAAAGCACACACCCAAAGAGAGCTAAGGAATACCTGTCCTTAGTAAGCCATCAGGAAGTGATCCCATTTCTTTTAAGAAATCCACCTTCTGTATCCTTTCTCTCACAATATCAGAAATGAAGATATCTAAAAATCTAACCATTCTAAATGTATTATGCCAAAACATTTC
The DNA here is from genome assembly GCA_027574665.1 of Rhynochetos jubatus. Classification (NCBI taxonomy): domain Eukaryota; kingdom Metazoa; phylum Chordata; class Aves; order Eurypygiformes; family Rhynochetidae; genus Rhynochetos; species Rhynochetos jubatus. The sequence goes on from CM050649.1 coordinate 62,002,262, forward strand.
AAAACCACCATCATCCCTCCGCAGAAGTGCAGAAGAGTAGCTTAGCAGGATGCAGAAACCATGGGGTGGAAATAGGTACAGTCAGCCAGCAACTGGATATATTAAGCTAAAAAATAATCTAAGCCGTAATATCTGTAACTTGTTCCCCTCAACTTTCAAGATGTTTTTACATTTTAGTATGTCATGAGACATATGTATGACAAGAGACAGAACAATAAAGCTGCAGACTCCCAGCCATGAAGAACAGCTCTGGGAACAATAAAAGGAAGGAAAATTCAACTGATTCCATTGAACCAAAACCAAAATGCCATGTAGGGAAAATGCAGTTGTCAGCTACTTGCGCTCAATGCATTACAGAAGTGGCTCCAAATGTTGAATGTCCCCTTTCTTCTCCTCTCCATTTTTCAGCCATAGCATCTAATTGCTGCCTTCTTGCAGGGCACATCCCAACGTAGTGCTTTCTAAACACGGGGTGACGGATAGGGGAAAAAAGGAGGAAGGAGGAGGAAAGGAAGACCTCTTGTTGAACTGCATTCAGATTTAGTACTGGTCATTACAAGTTACAGACCTGCACTTACCCAGGGGTCAGTACGACAGCCTGATAAAGCACAAGCTCCAAAGCTGCAAACTAGATTGTACTGTCTTTGTGGCCTGCAATTACCACCCTATTTGAAAGCGTGCTGGAACATGAGCATGGAAATGAGCCGTGATTGGTTTCTGCCCAGGTGCTCTTCTTGGCTCACAGACAAAGCCAACAGAAGAACCATGTACCAGTACCTATACCCAGAAATCAGGAGCTACAGTGTACGTTTCCCACCTCACCCACCCCAGAAGGCATGTAGGGTTTTAAAGGGACACAAGAAAGTGGCAGAGACTCCCTCTGCACCCAAAATGTTAGACCTAACCATCCACATAGCTTATATGGCCCTGCAGGTCCCCAGAGCCTAGGTGTGACTGCGAGCCATGAAAACTGTTCTGAATCCCTGCCAACACCCAGAAGAGCCTTTCCCCGTATGCCACCACCACAACACAAGCTTTGCCCTACGAACGACAAAACAGATAACTTAAAACCCGAGCCAACTTTCAGAGCCCTGCTCTGACTCCTACCGCCGCTGAGCTGTTCAAATGTGCTTCTCTGACAGGTGGCACCGTATGGAAAGCTCATTACGCTACTCCAGTATTCCAACCAGAAGCTTCCGGAGCCTGTTTTGGAAGAGGCATTTGCCCATGTTTCGGGGATGGTGTCACCCATCATGACCCTCCACTGCTGTTTGATCTCTCCCAAGATCCTTCCGAGGCAAATCCTCTATCAGCTGACACAGAGCCCTTGTTCCACGCTGTAACGAGGAGAATAGCAGAAGCTGTAGAAGAGCATTTTAAGACACTGACTCCAGTCCCACAGCAGCTGTCTCCTTACAATAATCTATGGAAGCCGTGGCTGCAGCCATGCTGTGGCACATTCCCGTTCTGTTGGTGTGATGAAGAAAACAAAGCCGGTGGCATACTTTAGTACCAAAATCAACGTACAGTTAGCTTAAAAAAAAAGGTAATGGTTTTCACATTCACGTGACTATAGTCAGAGATACGGGTCAAATTACAGTGGAATAACTGAATGTTACTGATGCTTTTTATTTAACTTTTTCCTCTTACCCACAGAAATTCAATAAGCCTGAAGCTTAAAAAACCATAAAAGATGCTCCAAACATATTCCACCTGTAGGTCACCTGTATAATCTATTCCTCAAGTGCATAATTCTGGATCAAATACCCAAAATAAATGGTTTCTTTCCTTACTGATTTTCAATTCCAGTAAATTATGAATGGTAAGACAGCAAATTTTATTTGCAGCTGTTTGTACAGGTAATATGCTTGTTAAGGCAACAGGACTGAGCCCAGGAGGGGATGTCTACTCAGGCCTTATCTTTTTAATGAAAAAAACCTGTCCTGTATTTAAAGGCACAATTGCAGATTTAATTTGGAAACACACCAAAACCCACTGGCCTCTAAGAAATAAACACCTATCAATTTACAGCATTTTTTTGCCTCATCTGTACATACATTTATCTCTGATTTAAGACCTCCCTGGAAAAACTGAACTGACAAGTATGTTTTAAAAATTAGGTAGCTAAAGTTACCATCTCGAGTTCAGCAGCAAAGTATCTAGCTATTCTGAAATGCTAAACCACGATTCCAACTGACACACATTTTCCACATTGTTGTCATCTCTCTTGCGAGAGCATTGAAAATCATCACCCAGCTGCCTTGACAAGATAGGTTCCCAAATTTCACAATCTGTGAGACCACTTTATAAGCTGCATGTCCCACTTGAGTGATAATGCTCCTGATTTCATGAGTGCTACTATGCCCCGTGAAAAACATGCTTTGTTTTGTGAGACAGCACTTTGTTTTCAGTAGGAGGCATTAAAAAATTCACTGCACACATTAATCACTTCAGTGTACAGGTCATCTTCTCCAAGCCAAACAAGTGTCAGCACTCTGTACAGTCATTAGGGAAAGGGAGGGAATTAAAAATATCTAATCCTCTCTTGCTGCCCTCAGGTTAAATAAATTCATCTCTCAATATATAATCCTAGCTATGCTCTTGCAGGGGTTTTGTGTCAAATCCTATTTTTAAGCGGAGGTTCCTGAATTTTCTGCATCAAAAAAAGTAGACTCTGTGCCAGAGACTCAGATTCAAACTTCTAAGCCTTCCTGAACACCATATATTCACTCCTGCCACACAGCTGAAGGTGACCAAGATTTTAAAACCAGCAAGGGACAGTTAAGAGCACCACAGCAGGTGCTTCAGGTGACTTGTTCCCTTGCAGCTAGGCACCCTGCGACACCACAGCAGTGCGGCTCTGCTCAGTATGAAGGCTGCCCACCTGTCATACTCTGCCTTTCAGAAACGTGAGGAAATAAGGCAGCCCAGGGCAGCTGACAATCCCAGAGCAGCGCGCTGCTCTCCCAGCCCTTCAGCTGCAACAGCAGGCCCTGGCCCTTTCAGCCTCAGGACAAAAGAGCGTGTTTTGACCATGTGTGGACCATGCATCTTCGCAGTGTTTTCACACAAGCTCCTGACTTACTCCCTCAGTGTGGTATGTCACTGGTGTGCTATGTCACTGGTGTGCTAAGCCACTGTCGTTCTGCTCTGAACAGCAGGGGTTGTGACCATGATGCGGTACCAAACACAAGTCTCCAGAAAGCTGACCCAGCATTTGTTCAGGTTATTTCCTGTTTTACCTTTCCTCTAAAAGGTCACCAAACAATATGTGGAAATTATTCCAAGGGATAATCTGACAACGAACTGATAGGACAGATCAGTGTCAGACAGAAGTATCTAAAAATACATTCACTCTTACTGCCTGACAGCATTTAAATCCACATCAACATTGCTAAGAACTTGTCAGAAGATTTGACATTTTTCTGTGGCTGACAGGGATTGAAACCAGAGCAGCTGCATTTCACTGGATTCCTGCGGGAAGAAAGAATGTATAAGACCGTGCATTTTAAAGCCAGTTCGGCCAATTCAGAGATGAAGGAGCAATCTTACTGCTCAGTGGGGAGCAAAGCCAAAAGCTGTTCTCCACAGTCAAGCCAGTCAGTTCAGTAACACCTATGTTCCCAGTTAAGCATGAGGATAAGCTTTTTCCTCATTTCATCTCATTGCCCTCCCCACCCCCCAACCCCTTTATACAGAAGAACATGCCCAGCCACAGTTGATGACATGATAAAAGCACTTACCAGGGGATGGGGAGGTGTTTGAGCACTCGTGTAGCAGGTAAGCACAGGTCCAAGCTCCTGCTGACAGACTGGGAAGTCCAATGCATCAGCAAACCCCCTGAACCCCATCTCCAAGCACAGCATGAATGCTGTTGACCCAAGTTTAAAGCCAGGCTAAGAGCTGGTAACATGAGCAGAGTGCACTGGGATTGTCTTATACCACATCCATCATGTAAGCCTGCCCTTCACCTCCTGGGGAAAAAAAACACACCCCATATGAAAGTAAATATTAAACATTTGTGCAACACCTCACTCCTCTGAAAGGTACATTTGCTAAACTGCCATACAGAGTCAGATGCTAAGGACTCACGTGAATATATGTGCTGCCTTCCTGTCATCTCAACACAGGCAATTTCATTCTGGCTGGCATCTGTGGAAATCCAGAAGGGCTTTCAGGCAGGAAGGGGAGGAAACAGGCCTGGCAGCATAGAGGAACTGGCTTTGTCAAGTAACTGTTAGAAACCTCAGCCAGGCACAGGGGAAACGGGCTCTCATCGAGAGGGAGGAAGAGGACAGACTGTGCACAGGGATAACCTGTAGATGACTAGGAGAAAAAGTAATAGGAAATCACTGAATAGGATGTACAAAGCCACTTCCAAAAAAAAAAAAAACCCAACCCACCACACACACATAAAACACCCACTCATATCAAGCCAAAACCTAAGAAAATCCCCACAACACTGGGGAGGGAGAGAGAAGAATGCCCTAAGCAGACTACTATCAGTCCTAAATTTTTTCATTGTCTAAATCTAAATTCATCTTACAAGATGCAAATTTTGAGAAGACAGCAGTAAGCAGGGAAAGGAGGTAAATTATTTCACCTGCTTTCTGCAGATCCCAGCCATGGGGTGGTTGCTGATCTCGTCTCTATACACTGTATAGCCAGAGCATGCAAGCTCTGCACAAGCTATTGTTCTGATCTCCAGGGAAATGTATATTCCCCTTAAAGCAGGTGAACCCAACATCACACCTAAGTGCTGTCCTGGGGCATGCTTCCACATAAAATGTATTAATATTCAGAGACAAGTTACAGAAACTGTATGCATTTGAATAACACTGAAAGAAACTCTTAAGTTAGCTACCTAGGTTTGCTTGAAAAATCATCTATAATGATCTTTTGCAAAACATATGAACATAAAAGCTAAACTCTATGCTTTCTCCCTTCTTTTCTCATGGTCTCTCCCTTTGCAGACAGGAGCAAACACCACATAAAATGGCCTGTTGGGAAAAGCTGAGACAACTGGCAAATCTCCAAGCCAGTGTTAGCCATAGGCAAATGTGCCTATGCATAGTTAAATATAGACACCGTAGAGAGGGAAGCCTTACTCTGTAACAAATTAAGTTTGGTTTTACGGAAAGAGCTGTGGCTGAACTGTATAAATGCTTGATGTTCATGTTGTATGAAACTGACTCCCATCTAAACAGTTTGATCATTATTAAATGACATTCAGAATCGCTGAATTAGACTGACTCAACAAAGTAACCGTCAAGTCTCACAGCAGTGAGACAATAAGCTTCTAAGAGACGTCACTTCACCATGTTTAAACATCAGGTACACCGCTTTGCGCTCTGCTGGGACCCAAGGGAATGCCAGCGCTTGGATCGCAAGATCCCATCACTTGAGGATGCAAAATAATTGTGTAACAGATAAACTGAGAAAAGCAATTTGAGCTCAAAGTTTATCTAGCTTGAAATTCCTGACAACTCTGAGTATATTTGAGAAGCATTTACATAAATGACCAAAAAGAAGAAGTAAATACCAAAAAACTTTTGTTCACTGCCAGACTGTTGGTTACAATACACACATACACACACATATATACAGTGTGAATACAATACTGGAGGATTTTTGTAGAATATTTTGCTTGTAATGTTACATCTAAACAACTCTATAAAAAGATCAAATGAATTAAAAACCTAGTTTCTCTTTGAATTACCATTCTACTGCATTACTACGATTTTTTTTTTTTTTTTTAAGAAAGGGGAAAAACAAACCCACAAGCCCACATGTCAGTGATAAACAGGGATATTACAGGTTCCAAACAACCCTGGCTTCTGCTCTGCTATTTGTCTAAAAGCTGTAAGTAAAAGGCTTGGGAAAATAAAGAATTTCAGGAGGTCTAATTAAAAAAAAAAAAAAGAGTCTTTAAACTAAAAAAAAAAACATAAACCAAGTACCCACCCATCACATGCAATCAGTTTTGTTCCAAGTATTTAATACTATGAGAAGGCTTTGAAAATCATAGTTCTCTAAAATAAATCACGTTTTTGATATCACATTATCTAAAGGAAAACCATTTGTATTTATCATGGTTCAAAACCCTGTACAGTACCATAAAAGGAAACAACCACTATTCCCAGGCAGTTGACATAACGTATCCTAAAGTGGTGTGATGGTGAAAAGTATTAAAATAATCCCAAGTTGGAGCCTGGCTCTCTAGGAATTCCACCACCCCCAACCCTACCTCCCCACCCCCTCCAGTTTCTTGAAGTTGAAAGTGTTCTGATAACAGTTGAAAGTAAAATCCAGGTGAAATGCTTGGTTTTATTCCTGTATTCACAGTGTATCATTGCCAGTCTTCTAACAGCTTTTACAATGTTTTAAATTAAATTATGTATCACTATTTTTTAACTACCTTTGCTACAGTTATGGTAGGGTTGAAAATTTTTACCAGGATGCAACATATTGCTGACAGTTAAAAGGGGAGACACTCAAGCACCAAAGAAACTATTATTTATGGGCCAGCCAACTCAGGATGAACAGAATTTCAGCTGAAGCATTTTGCGACCAATAGACTAATAATTCAGACTATTTCAATGACTAGTATTAACCAACACGTATTATTGCAAGCGATTTAAGAACTGACTGCCATGCATTTAATCTCATTTACAGGGCTGATTTAAGGGAACAAAAAAAACCCCAACAAACAACAAAGAAATAAAATCTGAAAATGATGAAGAGAACTGGGGGGGGGGGGAGGGGACAGGGACGGGACACACCAATCAAATATATAAAACTTTTTTTCCATAGACTGACCTAAATACCTTTACTCAAAGGCAAAAGTATTAGAGGTATGAAGCAAGAAGACAGTCCCACCTCATGTTATTTTAAGAGTCATATGGACCAAACCAGTTTGGATTAGCAAAACAACAGAATCAGACCCATTAAGGAATAAATAGGCATGGTGCAGACTTGTTTCTTTTGATCAAATAGAATGCAGACATATAAAGCCACCTACTGCTAACCCAGCCTCTCATTCATGGACAGAAAAATCAACATAAATAAACCAAAACCCTAAGCCTTTTTTCAAATCCTAGCCTTACAAGCAACTGATGTGAGCTGGCTGAACTAGAAAGACAAAGAAAACTACTTCTTTCCCAAGAACAACCAAGTTGGAAAAGTCCTCACAAGACACCAGACAGCAAGTAAAGTGGTATTTCAAGAACAACAATCTCATTTTCCTGCAGGCCAGGAAAGTGCATTAACCCACATGTCTAAAACTTTCAAGAATTTCTTGCGGCACACCCACACCATCTCCTGTTTATACATGAACAGCACCCAGTAAAATTGTTGTATGGCAAATAAAATTACCCTCTAACTGTGAGAAACTCTAAGCACATGACAGAAGAAGAATCAGTATGTTTCATTTCAAACACAAGCTGTCCTCTTGAGTCTGCCACGCAACAACAGGTCAGTTTGGCCTTTCAAAATCCTTACAGCTGCTTCTCAGGTCACTAGGGCTTAAACAATGCTGACAAAACGGTAAGTCACACACACGCACAGACCAGCTGGTAAAAGATCTTTGGTGGTTCTCATTTACCCATGCCATTTTTGTCCCTTTACCTTTCACTGAGGTTATTATTCTCCAGTGCCTTCCAAATTGCCCAAGTCTTGTTTAGGGAGGAATGGTGCCACCGAAAAGCCTACGTTTCTTAGCTTTCTTTACCCTAAAAACACCTAGGGCTATACCACGCTTTAAGGTGGAAGAAATTCTATGTGAAGCTTGCTAGGTTTTATTTCCAAGTCACGTTTCAACTTTGCAAACCTCAACTCTGTGGTTCATGGCAACATGCTGCCCTTAACACCCTCCCAGACTTGCTTGTGGCCCCAAGATTTCAGACTGCTGTCTAAGAGCAAAGAATGCTGCCCAAAGCACAACCCTGGCAAATCCTGGATTCTCTCACAAGATTCCCCCTTCGCACACCCTGGTGACAACAGTACTGTCCTGGAATCCACTACGACAATACAGTACTTTTAACTTGTTCAACACTTTTTGCATGAAGGCAGTACACAAGATCTCAGGCAGCGTCTTTAACCACAGCTATACTTTTCCATGAAATACAACCAACCAATTACTGTTGTGCTAACTCAAGAGATACAATTATGTAAGAGATTATAACTATATATGTCCAGAGAAATAATCCTAACTCTCACCTTTTAATTCTGCTCAGCTGGGAGCACTAATGTCTCAAAAGCAATTTAATAACATTAAAAAACCCCTATTAAAGTAACCAGTGAGTTACAAATAATCCTTCCTGGTACAACATAAACGACCTGTAACACCACCATCATCTGACAAGCACATGACTTCACATATCTTTTCCACTTCTATTTTCTTTCCATAACATTAACATACTACACTTCTTTGCAAAACATCGTACAATCCACGCACGGTACCATTTTACATATCAGCACTTTCAAAGGTATTCCATGACAGCTCCTTTTACTACATTCATATGCCTATTTTAAAACATTTCAGTTACCGATTTCACATCAGTATTTTTCTCCCATAATCTAATTAATGTCCCCAGTATGATCTAGCAGTTACTATAAAACCCACAGCTGTATGAGGCATGAGTTCACATTATTGACTATAGTCTTCAAAAACCGTTTGAATTACGTTAGCAGTAATGCTTGTAAAACAGCAAACTTCCCCAAAAGTGCACATATTCACTAAGAAACCCGGATAATTGACAGATCAAATGCCCCACAAGCAAGAGTACACTGCAGCCGCTGTAATCTCCACACAGTGCTGCACTGGGCCACACACAAGGAGAGGTAGAACGCACCTACCTGTGTAACCATAGAAGGTGCCTACCCAGGAGAGGCGGGCTATCAAAGGTCCCTTTATGATCAATGAAGAAACTGAGAATCATCATCTTCTGGACATCTCTCCCTCTCTGACTTCAGAGACCCTAAACCGCTAACTTGAACTAGAAGCTTGAATTCATCAGACCCATCAAAGAGATTCCCACTTTACAAGTGCTTAGAATAAATAAGAAATAAGGGACTAGGTAAAATCAGAAATACCCCACAAAAGTAAAAGCAAATACACTCTTGTGAATATTAGAAAGTAATTCTAAAATACTCAAAGATAATTTTTCTTCCTTTAAGGGACCTTTTGACTCTTGTGTTCCTTTCCTAATTTGTGCAAGTTGTTCCCAGACCCTCCCATCCTTTTTGAGGGAGGAAAAAGAAACCTTCCCTCCTGCCCTACCTTTTTCTCCACTAGTATCTACGGCAATCCCTCTGATGCATAGTATTACATCATCGCTTTTTAAACAGAATTCCCAAGTAATTTAATTGGTTATATCTGTACCAGAACTGGTGACATATTAAGACTGAAATGTGTTTCTAGTCCTGCATCAGCACTGCATAATTCTTGTTCTACTATTGAGTGGCATCACGAGTAACTGTCAAATCTGTTATTATATTAACATGCCTGTCAAGCTTCTTTCTTTCAAAGTGTTTCTTTTTCCGTGTTTGTTAAGACAAATTTGCTGACATTTGTCAGACTTAAATACGTGGATTAACAAAGCAGTCCTCCATAAGTATCCTTAATGTAATGGAGTATCATCAGTACATTTTTCTGGAGCTACACTCACTGAAGATTTATTAGTTCCCACACACAGCTATTGTTTAAAAGATTTTCAAAGGGCCTGTTTACTAAAACAAGTGCCAACTGTGTTTTCAGCTGCCCTCAAACTGCCTGCAATACGGGCCAACCCTGCTAAAGGCGAACAACGCCTTTGCCAACTGCAGTTTGAAGTACTGTAAACAAACTGATAAAAAGCACCAGAAGGTTTAACACCATAGTGTCAGCATTTCCTCCTCTGACTATGCAAGTAAAGCTAACAGTATTTTAAAAAACTCAGCAGTATCGTACAGGAACAGTTTAAAAGGTTAACAATGTATCAGTCTGTCTTAAGAGTTTCATTTCACACCACTCTTCAGCACGCTGGTGACACAGCTGAGCAGCTTCCTATAAACAGGGAGAATATCCACTAGCGGTCTCTGCCAAAGCCTGCATTTCCTCTAATCCTAACTATATTTAAAGTTTTGTTGCTGACTCCTGTGAGGCCAGGATTTCATCTCCTCACCTTCTCATATTGAAGTCTACGCTACGGTTGCCCTTGAAAGTGTTAACTTGGTTTCAAGAACAAGGTTTTCATTTCCATAGTTTTATAGCATCTTCTAAAAGTAATTTTGAAATAATCTCCATTTGTAAAATATCAATTTCCAACACGTTTCACGCTTGTGACTGTTTCTGCAGAATTCTATGGGGAGGAGCAGGGAAGAGTGGTAAATATGAGAGTTCAGAGGGACCGTTCATTACACTTCAGAAGGCACTACGGGAGAGCAAAAAAGATGAGGCACACTTAACAGTTAAAAAACCAAGAGTCTGCACCTGTTAATCTTCCCCCAGAATATATGAGTATTCATATCCACCTCTAACTTCGGTGTCAAATAAACTATGAAGATAGCCAAGTATTCAAGGATTGCATTTATAGAAGAAACAGATGACGACGGCCATTACAGTACACCCCATCTTAATCTAAAAACGCATCCAATTTCTTTTTGATATGTTCAAAAGAATCTTTCCCCAGATAGTCCATGCGCCCTTCCTCCCATTTTCTCCGTTCATCTTCTGGACTTGGCTCTTCTGGTTTGAGGTGAATAGACAGCTCTGAAACAGAATATGTGACATCATTCTGTGGGAAGAAGCAGAACAGTGGAAAAAGAGTCATTTGGTTGTTCTGATTTCAGTGCTGTGAAATTAAACCTGAAGTGTCAAACTTCTGCTTGGTACAGTCCCAGTTAAAACAATAAAACAAACTACACAAACATTCATTCTTGTTTTGATAATGTGATCACATTTTCCCTTGTTTTTACTACTTGTCATAGCATCTTTGAATATACCATTTATTTTATTTGTCTTAACTCAGACCTCAGCATAGTCAGCAACACCACAATGGGAATGTTACAAATATGGCCTGTCTAGAGTAGTGTCTCCTACAATAAAGTGTAACCATGTATCTGTGCAAATTTTACCCTCGCCAGGCTTTCATGGGAACAGAAGATCCTAGAACTGTTGGTAATTTGTTTTATTTGACCTCCAGCAAGATCAGTATTAATTTAGCAGACGTGAGACACATTATTACCCATATGAAATAATTCGGACTGACACTATTCATTGTATCAATAACTAATTCATTTTGAGTGATGGTCCAAAATAGGGAATCCGTTCAAGATCACGTTATCACAGGTGCACAAAACACAAGACACATTATTCGTGATAATTTCAACCACATAAAAGAAAAACTGTGCCCGTGGTTGACCAGTGCCAGCAAAACCAGAATATCCCAACAATTCTAACCGGTAATAAAGAGGAACTATAACACGGACTTATCAAGGCAGCTACTGAAAACCTCCTTGCAGTACTACTCCAAGACAAACAACTCGTTTTATAAACAAAACTGAAATCAGGCAGAATGGCCTTCTAGTGAAGTGCCCACAAATTCTATGCAAAAATGTTTCAGAATAGAAATTAATGGGCAGGAACCAGTGGCTTACACTGCCTAAAACCCCTGGAATATCGATTACATCTACCAATCTGGGGCAGATAAGGCACAGGACTTGCACCTGTACACCAGGTAAGGTATTTCAAACAGCCAACACAACACTGTATGTTTAGGCAACCGCATCCTTCTATATGTATCACCACCTGGGTCCTACTCTATACATGACTTCAAACACAAAAAAATACTCTGAAGAGCACATCTGCTCCCTGTACCTGCAACAATACTTGGTATTTAATTTTCAGGCTTTCTATACACATAATGGCAGTAATACATGAAGATTCCTTTCTTTACTATTGGTAAGCCTTATCCACAGCTTTTGATGCCATTAACAACAACACAGGAATCGTTATGTTTTCAGAAATTAAGCATTTTAGCTAGGGCCCCCCTGGCTGCACAGGGGCTACAGCTTCACCAACAGTTTTGTTTCTCGCTCTTAAAGTACTTCACCACAGTGCCCCACCATCACACGAAAGGCCTCATTAGGAAAATGGTTGTGCTGTGTACCTTATGAGATACAACTCCTTGACAGTTTGTCACCCTGATCAATGCCAAGCCCGGCACTGCTGTCACACTGCCCGCAGATGAATGCGGAGCAATATCACAAAGGAAAGACCAGTAGCTTAGGCTTCACGCCTGATTCAGTGTACATTCATTTTCAACTTGCTTGGAAACATCACTTCAGCAGGTAAAAAAACCCAACAAAACAACAGAAAATAAAACAAATAAACAAACAAACAAACAGCTTTTCTTGTATTCGTGCTGGAGAGCTCAAATTAACACCATGCATTTATTATTTGAGGGCTAGCACAGAAAAATATACATTTAGAAATACAGCTGATAGAAGGGGGTCATACCCCAGTGCTGGAAGCAGCTAAGGAATGACACAGCTAAAAGATTCAAGAATTTATCTGCACATTGCATCATAATTAGTTGGGATTCCCCAAAATGATGCTGGCAGCAAAGACAAGCATGCGGTTATCAACAGATGTACAACGCAGAAAGCTACACGTACCAGTTCTGTGGTTTCCTGAAATGCAGGACAAATTACAGGTTGTTCTGAAGGTCTGTCAGGCTCAGAGAGATGGACGTTTGAACTGCTTTGTTCAACTTCACATACGGGTTGCTGAAACACAGCCACTGAGGTTTATTAGGAGAACATTTTTTTCATGGTTTCCTTATCATAAGAGTTCACACAATACAAATCAATTTCAGTCTTGGGGTAGGGGAACGCAGTAGGTGGGAGGAAAAGGAATGAAACATTATCACCAAGGACAAAATTCATCTCACCCAGCTTTAGCTATCAAAACAGCATTGAATCTAAGCTCCTACTATAACAAATCTAGGGTAAGTACCTCCAGAGGGCAGCTCATCTCATCCTAAAGTAGGTTCAATAGCAGCTGTCACTCTTCAGTGCCTACAGAAACAGCCTGGAAAGCTATCTTAAAGTAGATGCTTACCATCCATGAGACCAAACTTCAGTGAGAAAAATCTCATTTTAGGGTAATAGCTTGCTCCGTAACTCATGAGCTTTTCATATATATAGCATGAGAACCGAACAAATTTACCTACAGAACAGAGGTAAAATAATTTGCCCAAAAACCACTGTCCCAGATATTTGCCTTTGCCAGATATCAAAACATAAGTGAGTAGACAGACCCCATTCTGAAGTCTCTTCAACCAAAACCAAACCCCACAAGAAGCTAAGCAACAAAAAGTGAAACAATGGTGTGCTCCTAAGTAAGAAGAGAATCAGGCTATTATTTTCTAATTAATATAATCTTCTGATAAACCAATCCTCATAATTAAAAAAGAAATTTGAATTTGAATGATACTACTTTAAGTGAACATCATGATTTTTTTTTACCCCAAACATCTTGGAAATGTGTCTCTGCTTGGTCTGAGCATTTCCAGAATCCGTGCATGAGGCACACAAGGTGACACATCTTTTGCAAATAAATTACTCAGAAGTTACAGAGCTGGAAAATTTGCAATTTTCTTTCAGCCCCTCCACTCAGGGTAGAAAAGAAAGGAAGGAAGACTACAGTTTTGCTTTATGGAGTAGCTGTAATCTAAAGGGATGAAGCACTGAACATAATAAAAATGGTCTTGACCTTACTAGAGGATAGTCCACAAGTTACAATAGCAGATGACATCAGAACATTCATTTTATTTTGCCCCACAGTTGTACCTTGCAGTAGCACTGTGTATCGTACAACACAATGACTTATACCTGCAGAAACATTGTGCTATTATGTCCAACTTATTTCCTGCATAAAATAAGAGTGAGTGCAACAGAAACACCCAGATACAAGCCTGAGGACTGGAGGAAAAACCATGTTACTCCAATCATCAAAAAAAGGCAAAAAGGACGACTTGGGTAACTATAGGCTGGCCAGCCTCACCTCCATCCCTGGAAAGATGATGGAACAGCTTGTTCTTGGTGCCATCTCAAAGCATGTTGGGGAAAGGAAGCTCATCACGAGTAGTCAGCATGGATTCAACAAGGGGAAGTCATGCTTGACCAATCTGACAGCTTTTTATGATGGCATCACTAGATGGATGGACGAGGGGAAGGCAGTGGATGTGGTCTTCCTTGACTTCAGCAAAGCTTTTGACACAGTCTCCCATGGCATCCTTATAGACAAGCTTAGGAAGTATGGGCTGGACCACTGGGAGGTGAGGTGGATGGGAAACTGTCTGGAGGAAAGAGCTCAGAGAGTTGTGGTCAACGGGGCAGTCTAGTTGGAGGCCTATAGCTAGTGGTGTCCCCCAGGGGTCAGCGCTGGGTCCAGCCCTAGTCAATATATTCATCAATGACCTGGATGAAGGGCTAGAATGTCCTCTCAGCAAGTTTGCTGATGATACCAAACTGGGAGGAGTGGCTGCCATGCCAGAAGGCTGTGCTGCCATCCAGCGAGACCTGGACAGGCTGGAGAGCTGGGAAGGAAGAAATCTAATGAAATTCAGTAAGGACAAGTGTAAAGTGCTGCATCTGGGGAAGAACAACCCCATGTTCCAGGACAGGTTGGGGGCTGTTCTGCTGGAGGGCAGCTCTGGGGAAAAGGACCTTGGAGTCCTGGTGGACAACAGGATGACCATGAGCCAACAGTGTGCCCTCACGGCCAAGAAGGCCAGTGGCATCCTGGGATGCATTAAGAAGAGTGTGGCCAGCAGGTCGAGGGAAGTTATCCTCCCCCTCTACTCTGCGCTGGTGAGGCCTCACCTGGAGTACTGTGTCCAGTTCTGGGCTCCTCAGTTCCAGAAGGACAAGGAGCTACTGGAGAGGGCCCAGCACAGGGCCACTGAGATGATGAAGGGCCTGGAGCACCTTCCATATGAGGAAAGGCTGAGAGAGCTGGGTCTGTTTAGCCTGGAGAAGAGGAGGCTGAGGGGGGATCTTATCAATGCTTATCAATATCTAAAGGGTGGGTGTCAGGAGAATGGGGCCAGGCTCTTCTCAGTGGTGTCCAGTGACAGGACTAGGGGCAGTGGCCATAAACTGGGAAAGAGAAGAGTCAAACTGAATGTGAGGAAACACTTCTTCCCTGTGAGGGTGACAGAGCACTGGGACAGGCTGCCCAGAGAGGGGGTGGAGTCTCCTTCTCTGGAGACTTTCAGAAGCCGCCTGGGCTTGTTCCTGTGTGATCTGCTCTAGGGGATCCTGCTCTGGCAGGGGGGTTGGACTAGATGATCTCTAGAGGTCCCTTCCAACCTCTAACATTCTGAATCTGTGTGATAAGAGACCCAAAGCCCCTGCAGTGTTCATCAGTGGACATCATCTTTTAAGACACTATTTGTTGCCCAAATCACAGAAACTTGGGGAACAGTTTTCTGAGTCAACACTTCTGAAAAAGAACCCAGTAATTTCTACAGAGGAATGACAGAAAAAAATCTAGTTTTCAATATAAGAATTCACATGAGTATTAATATTCAAAAAAGATTAGTTGATAACAGAACTTTTATATATATTTTTTTATATCACGCTTAATTAAGTACCTTACAAATTCCAATAAGAAATCTCTTTGTAAAATCAATGAAAACTCTTTCAGCCTCCAGATACATCATGCGTGCATGACTAAAGATTAAAGAAAAGAAATACTCTTTGGACTACTTCTGATGCTAGCAAAAAAATTCAATTTAGTTACATGTAAACTGAAGAAGGTATAATTTCCCAAATCAGAAGCATAATAAAAAAATAATTTCATTTTAGTATATTATTTTACTTTTTTACTGCATATAGCAATACACAACATACTTACAGCTTTGAAAGCAAGTTCCTCCAGTGAACGTGCTGCAGGATATATTTCATACTTCTGCTCCGGAAGCACAGGTGTTTGCAGTGAATTGGCCACATAAGGACTGACCTTTTTTAGTCTAATTTCAACTCCATTGAAAGTGTGCTAAGAAAAACAAGAACATCTCACCACTAAAATACAATTCTGCAGGAGATTAATACCTTATTTACAAGAGTTTCACTTGCTTACAGGGATTTCAGCATTAAGGAGTAAGTTAACAAATTCAAAAAAGTTTGTGATCCCAGATTCAGAGCATGTTGCAATTTAGATTTTTACACTCATGAGTATGCCAGCATCATCAGGGGATAAATTAACAGGTATTCCCACCTCCATGTTACTGTAGCTGGAATATTTCTTTACTGCACAGTTTCTTAAAAATTAAAACTTGTTAAAGCAAGAGACGAAAAATTACTCATTCCTTCCTCTGCTTTCCAATCTGTCACGATGTTAATAAACCAGATTCCTCTGGGTCTTTGGTGGTAATTGTCCAACTGATCTTATGGACTATGCCAATTAGTTAATGACTTTTTTAATATTAGACTATTACTATTGTTTAAGAAAATATTTACTTATGCATAAACATGATCTAAATTGTCACATCTGGATACAAAATTAAAAATTCTACTTTTCCTACTCATTCCTTTCTGCTGCTGGTCTCCAAGAAATCATCTATTTATGATGAGTACTGATATAACATCCTGAATGTAATTAACACTGCCTTTGCAAGTCTGATTCATTTGCTATGACCCTCAAAACCAAGTATTAATGCAGTTCTGAAAAGGTAAATTTTACTATAGTTCAAGGGCTAGTTTGATGGCCTACATCAATTAAGCTTCAAGAAGTCGGAACTCTGTTTCGTGGCCAGTTTATCACCTTTTCTGGCTAATTTGTATCATACTTAATATGATACAAATGTGTTTATGTGTTTAATTTGCATAATCTGTACGTATACATACCCATAAAAACTCTTCATCAATTAAGAGAAGGGCTGGGGGAAATCTTTGGAAAGCCAATAGTACTAAAAATCCTTCTTAAACTGCTAGTTTAGATACTTCTAGAACCAATCACTGCTTCTACCAACCAATACAGACTGTTTTCCCATGTAACTCCTTCCTCTAGCAAACACAAACTTTTCAGAATTCTTCTTGTCATTCCAGTATATTCCCACTAACTCCTTATTAGTTACCTTCCATTCCTCAGATTCCGATTCTTTCATCTTCTGAAGTTTTTCTAACAAAGGCAATATGCTGCCACTGTATATATTCCACCAGAGGGCAAGAAATGACAGCTGATGGAAAGATCCAGAGGTGGTGACATCCTGCATAACTCTCTTTGTTTGAAGGTTGTATTTGTAGTTCCAGGGCTTTGTCGCTCCCAGGAAGTGAACAACTTTGGCATCTCTGCCAAAACTGGAGAGATTAAACATACAGGGCTATGCATTAAATATTTTCTTTTCTAGCCTACATAAACTGCTAAAGAAACATGCTTATTCTCACTGGTGAGGTAATTTCAACGTTTTGCAACAGCAACACATTCAATACGAGTATATACATTAATATTTTTTTTCTATCTTATTAAAGTATCTTGTTTTGTATACAGAAAACAAAAGGCTGCATTGACATTTGCTTCTAGCTGCTGATTCTAGTATAAAACGTCACAGAGGAAAAGCAACCATGCAGTACCATGTCCAGTCTTCCTGCCTAAACTGTTCACAAACAAATTGGTTACTACAGATCCCATATTAAAAATTGCTAATAAATATATCTTCCTGAGTTCACCTTCCAGTAAGAGAGTTTTCTGCAACTGGAACAGTAATTCATGACGCCCTAAATCTTCATGGAAGAACCTACGCAATGGTTAAAAAAAACCCAACTGCACATCAAAACAAAACAACTGTTTCCCATAGAACTGGCTGGAAAAGAAGGGAACATCTTTCAAACTAAGGCTGTCAGAACCTAATGCTAAAGTAATCTCCATCTTTCAAAATATGAGAAAAGCTTCTCTAAAACAACATATGAGACAACATAGCCAGCTCTGGGACTCTGTGTCCATATTCAAGACATTCGTATTGCATTTAAGTTTTACATAACACCATTTCTGACTAGTGTAATCTATAATCAACAGCATACACCATTATTATTCTCAGTCAGAAGTGTTACTACTTACTGATTGAAAGCAGGAATGTAGGTGTATACAGCACTGCTGCTCAAGTTATAGAGGAAAGGTAAGTGTTTCCCAATATCTGCTGTTGCCCAGTTGCTGAAGAAGCTATTCAACAAGCCTTGATCACCCCCTAAAGAACATACAAAACAGTATTACCATAATTATGCATACACTCAAGTTTAAGTCAAAATTTCACGTCCAAGGATGAGAGTGAGACTGGTGTGTTCATGGGACTGCAACTTGGACTTGACAATATGGTCACGTGAGCAGGTACAAGTGAATAATACCTGATCCACTCCGATGCAAGTTCAGTGTAAATGGATTCCTATTGTAATATATGAAGAAAGGAGTAGGAAAGGGTTTTGGTGTCCCTCAGAGCAGAAGACGGAAGATCAGCTGCATTTCTCTCTCCTAAACCAGACAGCAAAATTAAAACTTCCCGAGCAACACCCAGACACAATGTCCCTTCAATGCCCTTTTCTGGGAAGCAGAGTCCACGGTAAGTCAATAAGACTTAAGTACAGCATAAGAGGCAACGGTCTGCACCTTAAGGCACAACTTCATAAAACCCAGAGGACTCCTGCCTTCCTCTATTCTTCCAGTAAGCTATGGAGAAACAGCTTACTGAGATGGAATTGACTGTCGGGCACTTCACCCCTTACCATCAAAGCTGCCATGTTCAGCAGCGAACCGGAGCAGTCGGTTGTATGTTTTCAAGGAAGGTCGGAACACAAATACACCACTATTGAAGCAGTCAGGCCAGCCAGAATCAGGAGCTGCTGAAAACTCTTCTCGATCAAACAGTTCATCAACATTGCAAAGCACCTTAGAGACAGCAGGAAGAAAGAAAAATTGTTAGAGCAAATGTTTTTCTAGAACCTGAGTTGCTAAATCAGTATCAACAGAGTAAATTCCAAGTACATATCTTGCAGAGCGTAAAAGCAGTGGCTATGCAAACTATGCCAAGTGTCAAAGCCCTTATTTTTAAAATAAGGCAACATTAATTCTGGTTCTCTGATTTCTTTGATAAAAGCACAAAGCCCATGAAATTATTTCATGAACCTCGGAGTTCCTCCAGAAGGTCCCTTTAAATATTACAACATACCACGAAAACATACAATGTCCTTTCTTAGCTCACTTTCCTGCAGTCCATTATTCTCAGTAACTGCAACAGAGGTCAATGAAAGCTGGGAAGCCAAATAATTTATCAACTTACTGACTAAAGGAGTAGCAGAAAAACTCTCTCGTTACCAATTTTCTAATGTTAGTTTATCTCAGAGGTTTTCTTTTGTGTGGTTTGGTTTTTAAGTTTTACAAGGAAGGGGGGGGGGGGGGGGGGAGGGGAATCAATCAGAACAAGGCACAGATCACCTAAAGTCGGTGTAAAGGCAGCTGTGCCATTGCTGGAAGGCTGGAACCCACCCACGACTGAGACACTGAAAAGCAGCAGAAGAAAATTTTTTAGGAGAAAGATTACTTTATTGAATTTAAAACAAGTATTTGCCTTCCTCCTTAAATGTAAAGCGGGAAATCATAAGCCTCCCTCCTTCACCTCCTGACAAGAATAACTTAAATTAATTTCTAATTCAAATACAATCCTATTAAGTTAAAATGCAACCCAGTTTTCCAGTGAGCCATGTAAATGCAAGGGAAGGCTGACATTATTATCCTTGCCAAAATTATGGCAATTTTTCTCTCAATAACTCTAACAAATGAAAGATTTTTTAACTACTTTTAAATTACTTCTGGACTTTTTTTTTTTTTTATTCTAAGACTGGCCCGCCTTCCTGACCAGAATAAGTTCAAACCAAAGTATATGAGGGCACTCTATTTTATACATCCATCAGAACCCCATTTGCATAGAGTGAGTTTGTGCTATCTTTTGAGGACAGTCATGAGATTACTCTCAAACCAGGATTTATTTCTCTGCAACCAGGAGAACCATAAGCATTGCCAAAACAAGCCACCTGGAGCTCCTGCGACCTTGTGACCTCCGGCAAATGTGGTCACTTCATAGGCCGGTAGACTGCCTGAAGAGGAAGCATCCTGCATTCAGGGTAGCTTTTTAAGACAGACACAAGCATCTCCGTGGCTCCCGCTCTACCCACCAAAGTGTCTGCATCCATGAAGACACATTTGCTGTAATGAGTAAGGGTCCAACAATGAAGCTTAGTGAAGGTTACACCCAGTTCTGGCCTCTGCATCAGAGCCAAACGGACCGAGTCAGCACTGTCAAGCGCATCCACCTCGATGACTTCATCAAACACGCTACGGAGGACAGACCTAGCAGCACAAGCCACGGAGGGAAAGAAAAGAGCTTCATCAGAATTCACTTATGGCATGGAAACAGCGGCACACAGCACCATATTTATTATGGCAATAACAAAGGCTAGATTCATTGTTTAGAATGAGAAGTCAGAAGTGAAAGGTCCTTGTAAACAGCCTGCTGAAGTGACAGCTATCCATCAGGCCATAAACCATCGCATCTTCCGCTACGGGACCAGCACATCTCAAAAGTGACAGGTGCTGTATGCAGAAGAAACCAATCCTTATTTCAGTTACTTAATCTCCTATAGAAACACCAGCAGACATTAAAGCAGCTTTCATCCTGCACGGTTGTCTCTGAAGAACAGCACCCCACTGCGTGCTCTCCCTGTGCATGGCACAGGACGTGGCACACGCTGCCGGCACAGGCATTTGCACCCGACATGCCCGAGTAAACACTGCTTCAAAACTGCACCTTTTCAAACAGGCAACCTACGCGTGCTCGCTACCGCAAATCATCTCAAATGTGACTTTTAGGAAGACATCTTTTTTCTATGTGTATTTTTCATGTGAATTTTACAGATAAGTAGATAATTTTCCTTCCAGACACAAGAAAACACTCTTTTAAACACAGCTTATTTATTTACATTACACTATTAGCTACAAACTCCTGGATGTCCTACAAACACAGAAAAAGAAAAGCCTGTGCTGATTATTTAAATTTCAGAGTCATTTGCTTTTGCTTGACTGATCTTCAAGGGTCAGGAATTAACTGGGAAAGATTTAAGAGCAGGTACAGATTTTTTAGGAGCGTAGTTCAGTGATGCACTTTTTAAAAAAGTATCTGATAAAAAAAAAAAATATTATAAAGGCTTTTCCCACCCCCAACGAATGAGGATGGAAAAAAACTGATGGACTCAGTATCCACCCCAGTGGGTGGTTTACAGTATTCCCTCAGGAAGGTGACAGTGTTCTGACAAAATCTATACTTTAAAAAAAAAAAAACCACACCTGTACAAACAGATTTCCATACATCTAATCACAGCAAAAATGGGCAAGTATGTTTTTCTGAGCCAGATGCATTGCAAATACTTTCACATGGCATAGAGAAATCAGGAGCTTGCACAATCCCTAAACTTTTAGTTCTGCTACGGCCTAAGTAGACATGGCGTATCATGTTCCTTTCAACAAGCAACACAATCCTCCAAATAACAGGGCTTGAACTCAACAGATCTAATGACATTTCTGTTCATACCATTATGCAGTGCTTGTAAAATCACAACCCAAATGGGAAAGTGATTTAAAAAAAAAAAAAAAGAGCAAAAATAAATTAGTTTCTCATCATGATAGCCATGCACCAGTATTTTAAGAAGATTAGTCATCTGACACTGACCCCTAAGGTTTTTGGAGACTTCTGTTGTCACATACGGTTATGTATCTTGCTCTTTTTAAAAGAGAAACCCGGAGCGGGGCGGGGTGGGGGGAACCCATAGTAGTACCTTTATTTTGACTCAAAATTAAGACACTCAAACCTTAGTTCCTGAGCTTTCAGCTTATGTTCCAAATATTGGGCTTAAGACAACTTCCAGCCACAAGCTCTGCTTCTGCAAGGGAATTCTTATTAGGCTCACAATCTTATCATGGATGTTATTTGAGACTCCTCTCAAGAAACTGCTAGCCAAGGGGGAACTTCTAGACATAATGACATGAAATCAACAGGAAGCCTATTAAAATCTTTCATGCTGTTGTTTATTCTTCCATATTATCAACATCCAAAAAGACACGAATCCTTACCTCATGCCAGCAGAAACCTCTGGTGTGACTAGCACTGCCAATTTTCTAGACGTCGTGTGGTTCCTCAACGACTGTCCGAGAACCAGAGCGCCTTGGCAGTACACGTCATCGGTAGCAAGGGTCACAAAGGCTTGATCTGTGACTGTGAGCAAATATTCAGAAGAGTCACTTTACAGCTTTAACATAAGCTCCCTTGGTAGGTTCCTACAATCTCCCTCCTCCAGCTAACCACCAGGCTGCGGCTTATAGCAACCTGCAGTTCCTGTGATAAGCTCTTTTCTTTCCCAAACTCCCCCAGAAGACACAACTGAATAGAAAATCCAGTGAACGTGGCTGCAGAATATATGGTTTTGAATTTTGTTATTTTTTGTTTGCCTGATTTACATAAAAACAGGTATGAAGTTTTCATACGAGCCTTAAATCAATAATTCCCCAAGTCTTATTGCCTAAACATAACGTTAATAAAACAAAAGAATCTGGAAATATTTAGATTTTACATTTAACTAACACACTATAATAAAACTGATAAGGAAAATGTCCCTGTTTATACAGTGCCAAAAGCTAAGGAAAAACAACAGGATGTTAAGTGGTAGCCAGAAATGTCCTTCTTTCCCTAACCTCACTGAAGCCACCCCGCAGGCATTATTCTTTGCTCCGTCCTCTTTGCACTGGAGTAAGTGGTGCTGGCAGAGAAGTTGCTACACCTCACAGAAGCTAAGGATCCCTATCTCAAGTAACTCCAAGAAAATCAGGAGTATTCACGGCTGTCAAGAAACACATGGGGAAAAAGAAGTTAAAATACAGAAGCAAGCAAGCTACACTCCTGCACAATAGCAGACAATGTATTTTGTAGAGACACCAGGCCTGTGGTCATATTGCCAGGGTCTGCTTGTTCAGCTCTGCCCTCTGACAGAACCACTGTTATGGGGGTTCTCCTGGAGAGCCAGAACCTGTGCTTCAGCAAGGTGAAGAGCCTCCTCGGAGCAGAAGGAAGACCTCAGCTTTCTAGACTGCAAAATTAACCAGAACACAGATGAGGGGAATTCCACTGAGCTCTACAGAGCTTCAATAAATACTTGTGTTGAACTACTTGTTTAAAACCACCATCATCTTAAGGGACAAGCAATTATGTTAAATAAATTAAAACCACCAAACAAGAGCAACAACAAAACCACCCTGTCATACAGTATCCAGGCTCTGTGAGAGACTCTAGGGAAGAATCTCACAGAACTAGCTGCAGAGAACCCAAGAAATGAGCTCATGGCTGCCTCAGCCTGCCAGAAGGAATGAGTTCCAACTCCTAACCTGACATCGAAGTACACAATGAAGTATGGTGGGTGCTGGTGACAGTTCTCTGGTACCAAGTACTTCCATTTTTTGTGTCCTTCAAATCCAAAGCAAAGCACAGACCCACTGGTGTGCTGCCTTCTTTCCCCCATTTTGCCCTACCTCCCACTCATCTTCAGCCAGACTCGAATTCGGATCAAGCACATACACCTTATGTTTTCTGCAACAGATCCCCGCACCTCGGGAAAATCCCAGTAGTGTTAAACTTGACCAAAAAAACCCGAATCATCCATCCAAACTTATAATAGTTTGCAGATCCCTCAGCTACGCAAACTCCAGTAACATTTTTAATCACAATTTCTAGAAGCAAATTAAAAAAGGAGCTTTAAAAATCTCCCATTATCATAACAACTCAAGCAAGTGACGGGTGTTCCAGAAAACAATGAATAAGGAGTTGCTTAGATGGACAGGTTTAAAAGGACAGTTGTGCAAGTAAACTGCTCCTACTGCCATTTTCCAAAAGGTTAAACTAATAAATATAAGCATACACAAAAACCCAAACCAAACCCAAAGACACTGAAGGCTACTTTAGCAATAAAATTTTTCTCCAAAGACACAAAGAGTCAGCGAAGGCAAGCATTTTGTGTTAGGCAACAGGCATCCTCAGCCAAATGAAGGTAATAAAACTGCTACTGAGAGGAACGTGGGGGGTAGATTAATAAAAAAGCAAACTGTGAAATGAGTGGGAGTTTAAATCTTAAAATACTGTTTTAAATAACAGCCACCAAACTGAACCATAATCTTCTTATTGCTTCTGCAAATTCTTTTAGCTACAGAAGCTGAATCTTTACATAAGTAATACATCTAAAAATACACAAGCTACTCATCAAATAGTTCAGCAAGTTGGTACAGCAAATTATCACATCCCACACGGGCTTTCATGCCCTGTACCTCTTACACTAAAGTTGTGGTCAGAACCACAAGGAAGCAAACTGTCAAACAAAGACAGCTTCTAAGAAACTCCTACTAATACCTCACACAGAACAGAAGCCAGTTGTCTCTTTTGAGAATGAGATGTGGGATATACGTTATGGTCTTCTTCATACAGTGAATCATTACAGAGACAATTAGGTAATCGAACTGTTGACTGAAACCATGCAACACCAAAATATTTCTGGTGCAAAGAGAGAGGCATGTCCTAGATATTTTAAAACTGCACAGGGGCATCACTGATCTATTAAGGATCCACAAGGAGTATAAAATCAGAATATTACATCATTACTTGTTCTTTCATCTAATCCCTGTTTTCAAGGAAGAAGGGGTACTTGACCTGCCTCGTTCATACAGTTCTTTCTAACTCTGTCCCTATCCATAAATGTTTTACTTTTCCAAGTCAAAAGTACGGAACAGATTTTCACATAACCTTATGAAAGGAAACCCTTTACTTGAAAATTTCCATTTAACTGAAATCAAGAACAATGATGCATTAAATCTAAGGTTCACAGGGTTTCACTCACTGACTTTAAGATGCAAAAGAATATTCGATCTTTCAAGTTTGAAGGCCAAGGGTGTTGGTATTTAAAATTCATTGAAACTGGAAGTTCAGCTTTACACCTAACTTTCAATTTTTTTTTTGTGCTGAATGACAATACGATTTTTCATAGAAAACACTTCGTGTGAACAGTATTAAGATTTCAAGCAAATTGTTTTCAAGCTGTGGAGCCCTATGGCTAACACCATTGACTCTCAGTGAATTATGAGAAAAGCGTATGATTAGAATCACATTAGAACCATGTCACATGAATTATAAATCTGCTCATTTCTCTTGTCTGGATTACCACACAGCACAGGAAGACGAAAATTTAGAAATCACTATCATCAGCAATGGCTCCTCAGTTTTAATACCTAACAATAGCTTCTCAGAACAAACCAAGGCTTTTCAAGCAAATAACTTTGATGAGCTATTTTAGAGCCCTGCTCTGCAGCTGCAGACAGCAACACAGGAAAGACAGCAAAAGTAACGTGAATCACCAGAGTCTGGGTAATTTTATGTGAAACTTGTTACAGTCTTTTTAGCCAAGATAACCAACTTCTTATGCTACTTACTCATAGCAGTAGTACATACCTCTGAGAAGACTGCCAGAGGCAAAATCCTTCAACAGGCCTGAAAACCAATTCTAGGGCAGCTAAAAGCCTTACTTAGAACCCCCAACCACAAGTAGACAGGGTGGTGTACACTTTGATGTTCAAAGAAAAAAGGAGAGAGGGAATGAACAAACACACCAGGTACGCACTGAGAATTAAGAATGACTCATAACAACAAGCACTGAATGAACCATATGCACCTGCCAGCTTCCAGAAGAATTTAAGTAGGGTGAGGTTCTTTTCCATAATCCACTAGACACAGCTTTTTAAACATATTTTGGTCTTTTTCTGATAGACAGAGAAAGGATAAATGTGATTCAGCTGTGGCTCCTAGAGTAACCACTCAAATTTGCTAAGTTGCCCACTCCAAAATTGCAATGAGACCAGAGACTGATATGCTATAACTTTCCTACAAGCACATTATAAATAACACGTTGACGTCTTATGCATAAACATAAGAGTATATAAACCAATAGCTAAAAAGCCTCCAACAGGATGGTTAGGTCCCCAGTATGCCATTCATACTAACTGGTGTTATCGCTTCCTTAAATTCCTCCCTGGTACCATCTGTTGCTCTTCTGTCACCTTCCCCCTCCTACTTGAGACAACGTGCGGGATGGGCAGGCTGCAGTCTGGACCTGCACCCAAAGCACCCTGCTTGAGATCCCAAGCGACGCATAACACAGCCCCAACTCACAGCACTGTTTCTAACAACAGTTTTTTGACTTCCCTTCCCACGCAGAGGTACCTACACACATTCCCCCAGAGCACATCTCGGTGAAACGTGTCAGACTACTGCAGAGATAAAGAAAGCTACGGGTGGTCTCTGACCTAGCACAATTGTATCAGAAGCACTTGGAACACAAAGCTCTGCTCCAGCTGACAAAACCTTAAAAGCAGTCAAGAAGTATTTTGTTGTAAGTAGGTAAAATGAATAATGATGGCAGACCAACGTCAGATCACCACCAGAAATTACTAGGCAAGTTTTCAGCAGAGGCAGTTCTTGCCCTAGTAAACAGATGACAGCTGGCAATTTTCATTCCTATGCTTCCTCAGTCTGGGTCCACTAGTGGAAACATTTATATTTACTGATGAAGGTGGCACAACCAACGCTTTACACAGACCTTTTTGTAACAGAACATAAACTGACATTTGATGGTATGCAGTATTTGTCTTGGTCTAACGAAGTTCTGTCTGATCCAAAACCTGATCTTCTCTTATCCTTTATTAAAACAATACTAAATTTTAGCAGACAGGATTACAACTGTTATCTTGGGAGGCTGCAGAAGAGACTTGTTTCTCATTTTGTGTAGCTTTTACTGTATGTATTTCAGTTATGAACAGCTACGTTCTGCTTCAAGACACCGTGATTTTGCTATTCAGACAGTAAATGATCCTTACAAAAAATCAAATGCAACAATATTGTAATATGCAAATAAGCTTAACACTGTTCCCAAAACTGTTCCCAAAATAGTAACATACCAGTTTGAAAAAAAACTAGTAGTAATTGCTTAAGCAATCCAAAAACAGCACAGAGGACTTGATGTATCAGCTCAGATGTTACCAGTCTTTCTATCCTCCTCTAAAAAAAAAAAAACCCACAACCAAACTAAACAAAACCACAACCCTCACATCCTTCAATGTGCAGACTCCCTTTCTGCATCTTCCCCCAACACTGCAGTGCCACACACATTAATTCACACTCGGGGTCCAGCAGGCCAAACGCCCAGGGAAGGTGTGTTGGTGGCATCCTTCGGGGGCTGCTGCCCAACTTCTTCCTCAGATCTGAGAGCAAGAAATGAAACAGCACCTGCACCCACCTTGTGTGGCTGGCCCTCAACCAGCCTCTCATGGCTTTAAGGAGAAACGAGTGAAAGCAATACCGCTGCTCTGTAAGCAGGGACACAAGGCAGCTTTCCCTGAACGTGCCCGCGCCGGAGGGAGCCCACCCCGCAGCCCCACCGGGGAAGCGCACGGAGGCCTGGGAAGGCCATCCCGCACCTACAAGCAGAACGCATAAAGGAGTTTAGCTCTTTCATCCCACCAGCCAGACGGTTTAAATCCCATGAGACTGCTAATCGCAGCACAGGTCTTTCCTGATAACGACACAGCGGAGACCCTCACCCACGCCGCGAGGCGAAGAGGGAGAGGGCCCCGGGTTGGGGGCGGGGGGGAAGGCCCCGGCCTGTGCCGCCCGTGCAGCCCTGCCGTCCCTGAGGCACCCACGAAGCGGGGTGCTGCGAACCGCGAGGGCAGCCCCTCAGGCAGAGCCCGGCGGCCGGAGCCGCGGTACTCACCGGACATGGTGCGGCGGGCGGGGGCCAGCCGGGCGGGGGCACGGCCCGGGCCCACGGCACCCACCTCCGCCGCCTCACCTGCTCGCGGCGGGGCCGGTAAATCGCGAAATGGGATTAGCCTCTTTCCTGCTGAAGACAGTGGTTGGTGAATTATATTCGCAGGAACTCCTGCGCAGCGGCAGAGAAACGGCATTAGCGGCAGACACCGTTCGGCACGACCCAGCCAGCCCCCCGTTCCCAAGCGCCGGCTTTACTGCGAGGAGGGAGCCATCCACTCCCTCCTCTCGCCCCCCTGCCCCGCCGTGCGCCCCCGCAGCGCCCCGCTTCCGAGGCGGGGGCAGCGCCCGGCGCTCGGCCCCGGCCGCCGCCTGACGCGGGCCCCGCACCTGCCCGCTGCCTCGAGCCCGCTCACCCGGGCGGCGCCCCCCACGCGGGGCAGCGCCCCCCACGCCCGCCCCGGCGCCCCGCGGAGCCCTCCCGCCATGGCGGGGGATGGCGGGGGGGCCTTCCCCTCCCGCCCCGTTCCCTGCCCGTCGCTGCCGGGGGCTGTGGGGACCTCCGGAGATCCTCCCTCAGGCGCCTCCCCTCGGGCCGTCCGCCCCGGCAGGCTGCTTGCGCGCTGCCCGAGGGGCGCTGGGGAGGGAGCGGCACCCCCTCCGCCCCACGCACCCCGCCGTTCTTTCCAGGCTGCCGGGCGAGGGCCGCGCGGTGGCTCCGGCCGGCGCTGGAGAGGAGCAATCAACCCCCGTGAGGGGGACGGAGGAGCGGCCGGCCCGGCCGCCGGTGCGGGGAGCTACGGCCTGCGGGGGCCCGAGAGTGCCGGCGTCAGGCTGATAACACGGGGGGCGTGTGGGCCGCGGCCCCCCACCTGCGCTCCTCCGGCCCCCCACACCCCCCTCCGCTGCAGCGCAGCCTCCTCACGGCTTTCGCCAGCAACGCGGGAGCGAGGGAGGTGGAACTCAGCCGCGCAGTGCCCCTGCGAGGTGATTTTAGGCTGTCGGGGGTGAGCCGAGGCGTTTTGGCATCCAGCCGTGCTGCGGACACCTGTAACCGCTCAGCGGAGGGCAGCGAGTCGAGACCCCCGACGAAAACGCACCTGCTGCTCGGCTCTGCCATCCTTTCCAACCGTTGGTCTGCGTTGCCGCTCCAGGGTGCAGGGTTCGTTGTCTCCCATACTGGGAGCATCCCAAGGGCCCCCCCGGGGAAGAGGATCTAGTTGCTCTGGTAGCGGTGAGGTGTTCACGGAAGGAAGAACAGAATTGCGTAGGAAATCAAGCCGTACTTACACTGCAGAAACAAAATTATCGGGTAATCATCTGCTTGTATAGACGGGTCAACTAAACAACACGCTTCTGAGTAGCAAGATCGCTATTGTGGATCATTTTACTGGCAGATGCGTTTCGGTTGTGGGACTTCATAATCAACAAAAGCATTTTCTTGGTAATAAAAGTGATGTCTACATTTAGATGATTTTCTGTTTTCCTAGTGTGCCACCTTTTCCCTAAGGTCTTTGATCTGAAGCATTTATTTCCTTTTCTCTTAGACAAATTTGTATATCATAGAATCACAGACTGGTTTGGGTTGGGAGGGACCTTAAATACCACCTAGTTCCAGCCATGGGCAGGGACATCCTTCACTAGACCAGGTTGCTCCAAGCCTCATCCAGCCTGGCCTTGAAGACATAAAGGTATAAGTGGGCATATGTCCCAGAGAGAAACAAGCGAAACGCAGATCATCTTAGATAAAACACAAGATGTGTTTATTGAAATTTTTCAAGAGAAAGAAGCAAAATACATATTTTCATCGTTAAACAACTGAAGTGATAACCACAAAACACTTTTAACATTTCATTAATCAAAACTTTATGTCTACACTTGTCAAAATATGTATCACTGTTTTAGCTATTAACATGGAAAATCAGTATATTTAAAGAAACATCAAGTGCCCTTGAAACCATATTAAAAATATGTTATCCTTCATAAGTTTAAAGAGATAGCCACAAGGGTGCTTACTCATTTGCGTGTTATCAAGATGTTTCCATATTTAAACTGATGTAGATTATAATTTATAATAAAATTTAAAATTTAAAATAAAGATTATGGTAATCTCAGCAGCTGATATATATGCCCATTTCAAATATAATTTAGACAGAGTAGCATTTTACTTTATGAAAAGAGTACTTTTTCAGATGATGTCTTTCTCTCAACAATTTAATAAACACAAAATCATGTTTACCTCCATCTACATGGAATTTCAGTGAGAAGAGGCATGCTTCACATGTAAGATGAAGACAGAAACACACAGATTTCCTCTATGCTCTAAAGAATTAGCTAAAATGGTGATATTGCAGGACTGTGTCAGTAAACTACTGGTTTTGCCAGCTTTCATCTGCATTTCATTCATTTGCTAGTATTTTGATTCAGTTAGCTAAACGAAGGCAGAGAGACTGGAAAAGTGTTAGTTTTTCTTGACAGATGTGTCTCCATAAGGACATTCTTTAGGACAGCAAAGTTCATCAGGAACAAGGGAAACAGATGGAACAGCCTTGCTAGCCCAACCGTATCAACCATACCTCCGCATATGTATGAAGTTTAAAAATTGGTGTGACATGGATTTTATAGAACTAAGTGTGGCAGACTCGATCTAAATGATCCCGTGTACCTATTTTCCCTTTACAGAAATTATGAAGAATATGGTTCTTAAAAAAGAAAAACAAACACCACCCAGCCTGCCAGATCCATGCCTTTATAGTCCCTAGAGCAGGACCTAAGTTTTCAAGAAGAAAAACAAAATTTACATCAAATTCTAGTTCCAGAGAAGAGCTAAACACCATGTCAGTAATAAATAAATAAATAGATTAATAAATAAAATCAGCATGCATTCCTTTGATTTTTATTTTTTTTAAACAGTAGTTCATCAATGTACATATTCTTTTCATCCTATATTTTAAACTAATGTATAAGTTTTTCATCTACAGCTCCTTTCACTTTTCTAGAATCCAGATATAAATACAAAGTAAAGGCATTAACATTTTTAATCCTTTATACAGCTTCAGTTTTTCCTTAAACATTACAGATAATACAGAAATATGCTAGAGAAACCCAACGCATGTGAATGGAAACAACAATTTCCTTATTCCTGTTAGAAGGATCAAGTACTTTGGCTAATTTTGAAAACAGGAAAATACAATTTTTGTTGACTCAAATACTTGCAAAACAAATTCTTCCATTTTTAGCTTCTATTAAACTTTGTTTTTTAAAATAACTTCTGAATCAAAATGCATATCCAACCTTTATGAATGCAGGTCAGAGTGTTCAATACCGTCCCCAGACATTTTAAGCACATCTTTCATGATATAAAGCTCAAGGTGTGAGTGACATCAGGTAAAAGAGAGTAGGATTGCAACGTCTTCACAAAACATCATTAGCAGAAGATTTTCTTTTGTCGGAATGATAAAGCAGAAAAAATTGTCAGATCGGTGGGCTGAATGTCACCAGCCAAAGGAACCTGTGGTCAGAGGGCACCTCTTCTTTCAGCAGTTTACACTGTAGCCCCACCTGAAGAATGAAGATTGGACATTCAGCATTCCCACCACGGATGCCCTTTGCCAGCTCTCCTGAGCTTTTTTTTTGCTCCTGTCCTTTTGAGGCAGCAGGTGGGAGCCTCATACCCCAGAGATGTACAGACAGCCTTCCCCATCTGTCTCACTCCCCGTTTCCAAAGGGCTGCAGGGTCACTGACCTGATGCTTTAGTTACACCCGGGCAATAGAAACAGAGGAAGATAAGTGACTGTCAGACCCTGAGGACACTAACAGCCTTTACAGCCCCAACTGGCCTGCCCTGGGGCATTCCAGGCCATGATCCAGATGGATCTCCCCTGCCCAAACTTCTTAGTCATTGGTCTCATTATGAAGCAAATAACACAAATTAGAGGTTTACATGGACCTCTGTGGCAGCTAAGGACCAGGGCCAGGGTGTTTCCGAGGAGCAGGAAGCTGAGGGCAGCTGCAGGGAGCCCAGGCGGTCGCCTCCTAGGCAGTGGGCATGCACAGAGGGACAGTGATGGCAAACTGGCCCCGTGGATGGGCCAGCCATTGTCAGATGAAGACAAGGCAACCGGCCTGCCCAAGGCGAAGCCAGGAAACTCAGCCAGCCATCCGGGCTCATGGCCAGGGCAGGTGTGCCAAGGATGTGGCACAAGCCAGGGCAGGAGGCCCACATAGGCCAGAGCCGAAACGGGGGCCCCGGCCAGAGGATACAATGGGGATGCCCAAGGCGAGGTTGATTTGGGCCACGTAGGCTGCCTTGCACGCACAGGGCCACGACAGTCAGTCACCTCTGTGGTGGCAGAGACCTCACATCATGTAATTCCCTACATAAAGTGAAGTACATCCATCTTCTGCCCACGTTATGGCTTCCTATACTTGTCCTTGATGAAGAACATTTGTTACCAGTATCTCTTACAGACCAGTGAGGTTGTTTAGGATGGGATTTTGAAATGCCCTCATCCCTGACCTATTTCTGCCCCCACTGAAGTAGTCTGTAAAATTCCCATCTGGCCCAGTGCTAAATCAACTTGGAAAGCTGGAAACCAATTTCGTCTTACCATGTGGTTTGAAACAAAGTCTCTTGTTCTTATAAGCAGAGTAGGCCGCTATTGATCCAACAACTAGTATTACAAAGGCAGAAATTATCGGAGATGTAACTCCAGCTATTAATCCTGAATCTGTGGAAAAAGAGAGAGATTTTTTCAGAGGCACTGAAATGGTTTGACTTCAGCATATTCTCTACGAAGGTGTACTTTTGCCAAACTATGAGAATTGTTTGATGAAACAATGGAAATTCATTAAATAGAATTAAGCAGAAGACTAGAAATTACGTTGTGTTACAGCAGGTATGAAAACGGTGTCTGAAATACTAATTTAGTATACGTACTACAAGGCTAACATTTTCTTACTATTTTCTGATGATCAAAACCAAATTATGGAATAAATCATTTACTGTACCCGTGTTTCCTCCGTGATTGAAATGATGCTCCTCTTCTCCTGGAACAGAGGGTGAAGTTTCATCAAGAAATGTTTTTCATCTTGTTTTGAGAACAAAGTCTTTACTCATCAAAGTGTGATTTGGTACTGAAAGTAAAAGAGGCTGCTCGGCAGGACTGTGAGAGAGGAACTCCCTTTCCAGTCCTGACTGACAGCTGACGGTCCATCCTCCTGAACTTTTGTTTTTGGAGAAGAATATTATCTTCTGAAAAAAGGATAATACTTAGCAGTCTGCATCAAGCTGATTTCACAGGGAGTGGGAGGCCACTGTACTCTGGCTATTCTCTACTGCCAGAAAATCAGATGATTTGTCAATAATTTAAGTCAAGATCATAGGGCTGGTGCATCTACTTTCAGTTCTCAGCAGAAGCGCTTTGGTTTGCAATTGTCCTAAATGAATTCAAAGGGATTAGTACTGCAGGGTTCTGACATATGCCAGAACATTACAAAATGTTTAGGAATATGTTTCAAGTTTGAGCTTCAGGCTCAAAGCCATGGTTTGTGGAGAAGAATAACTAAACTAAATAAAGATAGCAGTCTTGTCCTACACCTCCAGTGACAAAGAGATTACGGCTAAAGCAAAACCAGCCAGCTCTGAGTTACCAGTATTAGGTAGAAGCTGCACAGAGAATTGGCAGATACTACCTGTTATGTGCGGCGGTAAAGGCTTCCCATCAAGGAGATCTGAGTCATCAAAACCTCCTGCAAGATAAAGATTAGGATTTCTGTTGCAAAATTATCTGACCAATGGTAACCCCTTCAGCTCCCTTGTCCAGTCTTTTTGTAATTTCCCAGGAAGGGGTGAGGGACCTTTGAAACCCCAGCTTTGACATGTCGGATGGGTCAAGTATCTGGCACTGAATGGTCACCTATTCAAATTCCCATCTAAGCTGGACCACTAAAACTGTTGGTGTTTACCCATCCTGCATCTGTATTGGCACTTGTGGGATGTGTGAGCTTGAGCTCTCAATACCACAAATCCTTTTATGATATGGACATTTAAAATCATAGCAATTCCTGGAGGAGGAAGTCAGTGGGTCCTTTCCAGAAAAGACTCCAGAAGGACCTGTCCACGGCTCACCATTACAGTCATACCAGAAGTAAATATGGGATACATGGTGGTAGCCAGGATAGATGTGCTACTTTCGCTTTACGTGGGTGTCTGGGACCACACTCCAAAGGTTTACATCCATCTCCCCAGTCCCATCTGTTGTATGCCCCAGGGTCATCTCAGACGCACATCTCAGTATGGATTTGAACGTGGGCTTATCTATGCCCTGTGGCTAGATGTCAAATTTGAACCTCACCATGGTTCAGCACATTCATACCCAAAAAAATGAAAAGGCAAACAAGATGAGTGTTAGTCTCATGCCACTGAGCAGTCAATGTCCCACATTTTGGGCAGACAGAAAAGCTTTATGGTACCAACACTAAAACTCGGAAAATCTTTCCAAACACTGGACCAGGAACAGTGAGTACAAAAGGGAGATGGAGGAAAGGGGTTATAAAAAAACTTTAATAAACAAATAAGAGAGTGACCTGTTCAAAATGTCTGCTCTAAACAGCTCATAGTGCTAGGAGAAAATATTCTTACCAGAATTACTATAGCTTCCCGGTCGTGGTGGAAGAGGTGGGTATAAAGGTTTTCTTGGGATGTCACCTATTGATAATTAATATTGTTAGATGGTTGGACAGGCAAAACTGTGAGCTTTAAATAAAGAGTATGTTAACCTGAGATTTGTTACCTATTTCTAATTTGTCCTCTAGTGAATTAAGAAAAGGACCTTGTCACTAGTTAAAAGTCTCAAGCACTATATCAACAAATAGCTAACTACTAAAACTAATCAGAAAGTGTCAAGGGGATGTTTTCAAAATTAAAACGAGAGAAGAATTCGCAAAAATGTTGAAAATGTTCATATATTTCTGGCAAGTGCTAACATTGCTTAATGCTGGCAGCTGGGAAGCACAGTGTGTTACTGTAGGTGTCAGTGGTGCGGTTATGGACAGCTGACAGAGAAGTTGGTGTTCTTGGCTGGGCAGGAGGCAACAAGTTATCTCTGCGCCATCAGCAGGTATTACTAAAATCTGGAGATTAGTTTCACCTAACAGATGCTGAATTAATCTAATGCATGATGAACTTTCTGCTCTTGAACAGTACAAAATGAACTCAGACTTCAGCTTTGATGTTTAGGACTTTGTGCTGGTATTTGGGCTTAATTTTTGCCAAAGTGTTAGGAAGAGATGCATTGGATAGAGCCGGAGATCTGATGACTTATAGCAGTTTCTAAACTGCACATACAGTGCGGGAGTAGCAGGAGCTGACCCAGATCAGGATCTACCAAAATTAATGCCCAGGGCTGATGCTCTATGGAGTAGTTGCCCTCTTGCCGTCCTTTCTCCAAGCAGTTCAG
Source organism: Rhynochetos jubatus (assembly GCA_027574665.1). Classification (NCBI taxonomy): domain Eukaryota; kingdom Metazoa; phylum Chordata; class Aves; order Eurypygiformes; family Rhynochetidae; genus Rhynochetos; species Rhynochetos jubatus. Next base: position 62,037,610 of record CM050649.1, read on the forward strand.
TCCCATATTTAACAGTTCTTATAGCCAGGCGATGAATTTAGCTCTGAATAAATCAAAATTGGGTCACAGAAACAAATACCTATTTCCCTCCCTCTCCTTAAATCTTTCTTTCACCTTCAGTACATGCCAGATGTCTTTTATCATGTTTTGTTCTTGCCTAGCTGCTAAATATAATGCTTCTATTTGGGAGTAATGTTTAGGTTCTGATTCAGCAAATTATTTAGGTACATGCTTAACTTCAGGCGAGTTTAGCCTACTGCAGTCAATGGATTTTAGGTAGAGTCTTAAAGCTCTTCTGAATCAGACTTTGCCCAATTAATTCTATTCAACAGAAGAAGAGACTTGTACTGTTCCAGAACTGGGTGTAACGAACTAAGACTCACCATGGCACAAAAGCAGAAAACTACCAATCCCGTTTTCATTTCTATTATGATGCGGCACTTATTCGTCTTCTCTAGGCATAAGAAGATATATTCTATGGCATAGCTAGTGAAAGAATAATGTCTTCAGAGCTATTAATAATGAGGTACATATCATTAATCCCATTATAACATGTATGAAAGCCAGTTAAGAACCTGAATTGAAAATTGAGCAAAGAAATAAAAATTGCGGAAAACATTATTTGCCATTCTCTGAATGAAAAGGTGGGGTTTAGTGAAGATACTTAAGCTATTCATTGATAATTTAATCAACATACTAACTCCATCCTCTCATAAAAGTACCCATTAAAAACTTGCAGGAATGGAATAGTTAGTACAGGTAGCAGGAAGTGACAGTATGAACATGGGAATTATAGACAAAATTAGATTCAGCTGTAAAAAGTGTGGGCTACCATGTCATGCACACACAGGCATGAAATGCCATGGGGGAACCTGGAAATGCAGGAAGCCCTGGAAATGGGAAAGAATAATATAAAAGTTATGGTTCTCTAAGACTGAAACATGAGTAAACCAGACCACTGCGACTGGCGTCATAATTCAGAGGTTCTGTGCAATGGGCTAAGAAGTAATTTTTCTTTTGTGTAGCTTTGATTCAAGTGGGATGTTAGCCTTTGATTCAACACTACTTGCATTTTAGACAATTTCGGCGTACAAGAACCTTTCTAGAGTACTTCACATCCTTGGTATACCTCTAAACACACTAAACATAATATGGTGCAAAAAATTCCCACAGTCACAGGTTTCATATGTCTACACAGCTCAGCACCGTATGGTGAATGCTTCCTGGGTCAGTTCTGCATGTTATAGAAATACCTGGAAGGTATAGCAGCTTACAACAGCTTGACCACTTCAAGCTCAACCTTTATCTTGTCCATCAGCGCTCATCTCTGAAACATTCCTTCCTACATTTCTGATTTAGGATCAGCAAAGCTACAACAAGCTCACACCTCTCTCTATCCATTGTTATCTCCGATTCCTAATCTTAGTCAGGCTCATTTTTGGCAGCTGAAGAAACTACCACCATTACCTGTTGTCTTCAGGACAACAGGACGTTGAAGATGACGTTGCCTTCTGCCAGAAGCACCACCCTGAACCATCACGGCTGCACGGGCAGTACATCTTCACGCCAGACGTGACTGTGGTAGCCTGGCATGGTAACCCAAACCATAGCCGACGTCGTTCATGCGGGTAGGACAGCCTGGAAGTTCCCAGTGCTGGCAACCTGCTGGAGCCCAGCCTGCTGTCCCCACCCTGCATGATGGCCTCCGGCAAAAGGGTTGCATGCGCATGAGTTGTAATGACTCCTGTTACTGCAGTTCCTCCTACAGTCTTGAAATCTCTTTTCACAAATTAGGCAGACTTTAGAAAAAGACTACGGAAAACCCCAACCACCATATTTGAGAAAAGAGGGTACTCACCCCCACCAAGAGCATCTCCTAAATGCAGGTCATTGTCTAAAGATAAAAAGGAGGACGATGCAGAGAAGTGAGTTACACACAATTCTTGTGGGAAGTGAGATGTTAGTTTTAATAGAAAATGTGCAGCTGACAAGCAACTTTTTCAGGTCAGTCCCACAAATTCATATAAGGTATTTTACTTTATACTTTTACTTTATATTATACTTATACTTTATACTTATATACTTTATACTTTTACTTTATATTCACTTTTCTTGAAAACTCTTACAGAATTCACTATTTGCCCACACAATAACTGGCAAATGATACAGTATTTTATACCCAAAATATGAAAGATTCATTCCTGTTTTAACTAAGTTCAGAATAAATCTCATAATGGACTCAAGATCAAGGCCTCTTTAATATATTTGCAAGTACATAAATAAAATTAACTATGTTAAGATATTAAAATGTATCTATTTTTAAAATATACTTATTTATTAAAATTTATGTCTGTGGTTAAAAAGCGGTATATGCATGTTTGGCTCAAGTGTAATTTGTTGAACTGCAAACACTGAATACCCAGTTCATGAAGAAATACTGGCAAGTGATAAACCTATTTAGGGAGGGAGAATTGCATCAACTAATTTACATAAGGGCCATGGTGACATAAAAATTTTTTGCTTCAAGCGATCACACACGCCTGCCTGAGGTTGGGTAACAGTCTGTCTTTCTTTGGCTGAGCTATAAAGGTTTTTACATGTACTTGAATGACTGCACATGCATGTTATACAGTGAATCAACACTGCCATCCCCCCAGCACTGTACACGTCTCGCTGGGATGGAATTTTCCTTCCAACAAACAAGTTGTCAATGAGCTGCAGATGCATAAACAAGAGGAACTCCATTTCCGACATGCAGGTGTGGATATCAGAATGTGGGTGATATTTCAGGGTGTGTACGGAATGACGGTGAGCTCTGAAAGGTCACCGAGTAATAGGCAGAATTACATTAGATTGAAGTCATAACTCCAAAGAACCCTTTCTTGCTTTTTAAAAATGTGGAGTGCTGGAACGAATCAGAAGGGACAGCAAAATATACCTAAGTTTTGATACCGGTGCTTGTTGACACAGAAAATCAGATAGACACTAAATATAATTTTTTTCATTATAATTGTGTCAGAATTCCCAAAACCCAGGAAAATCTATCCAAATGCATCACTGTGCAAAAGTCTGCCTTCACGTGTTCTTCATATCCAGAGAGTGTGGAAAGCTGCTTTTGCACAGTATCTAGTCTTATTTGTGACACAATTCAGAAATGCTTTGATGTCACCAGGAAATTTGACAGGAAAACAATCAAATGCATGACTCCGTTTGTTCTTGTCAAGCCATGTGTTGGTCCTGTCTGTGTCTGGCCAGCAGAGATTTGCATTTCAAAAATACCTCTATGTGTCAAATTCTAGCACTGTAAGAAGCAATACATTGCAAACTGGATTCAATTTATTATCGAGATGAACAGTTCGGCAAAATGCAGCGTTCCACTCCGGAGGGTTCATGCAGAGATTCGTTGCAGAACTGCTAAGGTTGGTATGAATGAAATAGCAATGGGAATGCGTGTGTCCTTGGGAACCAGAAGCAACTGCAGAGCAAAGGGTTAAAAAAACAGACAATAAAGGTCACCGTTCCCAGCAGTAAAATTCAGGAATGTGTTGTTTCTGTCAAAACCTGCGCTCCGATAAGATGACAGCACAGATGACTTGTCAGCAGAGCAAAAGCAGGAGGACACTAAAGCCAAAGGTCGCAGCGTATCACCTATTCCATTAATTTTTCCTGTTCACCCACCATGAAAACAGGCTGTAGAAATAGCCTGTGTACCCCAAGCAAGCAGAACCAGGCAGTGGGCAGCAACCTGGCCCAGGGGTCAGAGGTGCTGAGGTAAGCAAGATTATGAGGCAAAGGACTCTCCCTAATAGCTGATGGCTCCAAAAGGGTATAAAAGATCTGTACATAAACTAGCTTGTAATTTCTGATCAAGAAGAACCACAGAGACAGGTGAAGGACTCAGTAGGTGGCGTACCTTGTCCTGTGTTGCACATGATGCTCACCAGACCATCTGAGCACACAGATGGTTCTCGTGAGTACGTGGGTTTGAGTGTATCGCTGAATGAAATCAATGGCAGGATGAATGTGAGTGGGTAAAATCAACTTATTTAGAGGCTTTGTAAATAAACATCCCCTCTCCTTCCATTAAGTTTTGTGTTGAACTTTGTTACACTAGATGGGAGGTGCCTACAGGAGACCTTCAACTCAGGCAGAGGTTTCTGTGTGGGGTGTGATGCCCAGAGGACATGGCTTGCGCAGTAATTGGCCCCAGCTCAACCAAAATCGTCATCTCAGCCAAGCCTAATTTCTTGATGATACTGGCTGAATGACACGTAGAGGAAACCCTGAGGTTAAGATGAAGCATCAGGCAGATGCTAGGACAGAACTTTTGTATCATCTTTCTGCACATCATTACAAATGCAGTATTTTATTTTTTTAACAGTTTTTTTAAAATTACTTTTAGTTGCTTTTAAACTCCCTGTAGTCCTCTTCAGTGCTGAAAGAGATACCAAATGGTGTGGAAAACGTGGAGTTCTTCATTCCCAAAAAATAGTGAAGTTGATTCAGGTAGGGTGGATAATCATCTGACAGTCATATGTCTAACAGATTTAGGAGTCCCTAAAAATCAAATTCCTTTCACCTGACTGAGGCAGATTCACTGTAAATACTGGCACACCTAAGTTACCTTTAAATAAGACTGAGTCTTTTAGGGCAAGATTCAAGTAACCTACTTAAAATGTCTATATCAGGATGAGAACAAATCCACATACAGAGTGATATGAACCATCCCCAGACATGCTGATTTCTCTCCACAGACTACAAAGGAACTCAGCACAGTTAGCTAAGTGGAGGGCAGTGACTTAGAAGTACTTTACAACAGACACTTGGGCAAACACAGGCTTTCTTTGCAAAATGAAGTGGGACAGAAGAATGCCACCATTAAAAGACTTAGTAGCTACCACATTTGCAAAACCCTGCCTTGTTTGTTGGAAGAGCAAGCCAGAGAATCATGTGGAAAATGTAACTGCTTTTGTGTACCTAAAGACTTATTGCAATGTTTATCCAGAAAAAGTCTGCAAGCTGTGGTGTGGGCTAATGTTAGCCAGCACTTCCTGATTCAAGCATTTTGTTTGATAGCCAGAAATTTCTTTCAGTGTAGTTTAGTTGGAAAATCTCTAAGTTATCATAAAATGTTCCATTATAAATGCATGTGTGGTTTTGTTGTTTGGGGGGTGGGTTTTTTCAGCAATAACAGGCATTCATGGGAAATCGTCATTTGTCATCCTCAGGACTACAGCTATAACCTTTTGGTTCTCTCTGCTGTTCAGAGCCTTTTTTCCTTTCTGACACAGGTCTTTGTAGCAATCAGTACTAGATAATATTAAGTAAATGCATGGACAGAAGAAAGAACACCCAAATTCCTTCTGATTCTTTTCCAATTCCGTTATCAAGCATCATGAATACTTATGCTAAAGATAATGGGGGAAAAAAATAGTAGAAGAAGGTTTACCCATTTTCAGCAAGTTACCCATGGTTATACTCCCCAGGGAGTTCAATATAGGCTGGAAAATCATGAAGATCTTCAGGAAGTAAAATGCCATCAGAGGCTAGTCATGCTCTAAAGCCTTACTGGAAGCAGTAAAGACACGCAATTGACAATTGCCCATAATAGACTTACTTTGCATACAGAAGACATCTAGTATTCACACCAGTGACCTCAGCCATGGTGCATTAGCAAATATCATCAAGAATCTCATGGGAGACAGTTTATATGGTTTCTATCTAAAATCAGCTACGACCCGTTGTCTTCATTACTCACTCAGCACAGGCCTTGTTGGTCTTCTTATCACTGTAGGCTTCCTGGTAATTATGTCCTCTGTGGGACACAATGACATACCAATAAACAATAACAGATTAAACGTTTTCAGCTTATCAAAAGAAAGTATCTGCAAATCTAGAGAGCTGCATTCAGTAAATCTTTAGGTATCATGACAGAAGCTAAAAATTAAGGACTATGTTGTCAAAGTCATTAATTTTTTTTTTTGTTTAATTTTACAAGACACATTGAAATGTAGCATTTCTCAATTCTGTCTATCTTTAAGTGCTAGCCACTTCATATTCTTGTCCTCAAGGAAAAGGACCTAAGATTTATCACTGTGTCTAAATGCTATGATAAAATAAGGATAGAAGATTTACCTACCTGGGTGATCAAGAGCATCAGCTAAATCAAAATCACGTTGACCTAGAAGGAAGGTGATAGGAGGAAAGAGACTAAGTCAGTGGGCAGGTTTCCATGACCTCCAGGTCTGAGGGCTCTGGATAAAGCCAGGACACCAGTAGGAGGCAAAAGAAAAGCCCGTACAAACAGGAGCAGGCGCAGAGCGAGCTGTCAGCGGTTGCCCCTGAGCTGTGCGGTCCTGAACGACCATGAGAGATGGGCGCATTGAATTCAAAGAAGCCATCCGGTCAGGCAGTGCAAAGAGAAGCTGCTCTCTCCCGTTACCCATGTTTAGCTGCTGTGCAAGCATGCCTTTGAAGAACGCAGGTTGCCTGTTGCAGGGCACAAGGGCTATTGCCAGGAGACAGCTGAAAGCAGCTTTCAGCACGGTCCTTGCACAACAGAATCATTAAGTGAGAACTTTTAATATCTTCATTATTGTTTTACTAGCTCAGCTTCAGAGAGCAGCCATACTGGCAAGTCTGCTTTGTGATCACTTGCCACATGAATCAACTTTTTTTTAATTCTTCCTGTAACATGTGCCAGCGATAGAAGATGTAAAGGTGTGTTTACCTAATTTAGTTTCCACCATACCTTAAAAAATCCGAAAGGGAAGAAAAGAACCCTTCCTGTTCTGTGATAGGTGACAATGTTGCCATTAAATGTCACAGCAGAGCAATCAGCATCCTGACCTTTGAAGCTAGCAGGTAAATAAAACTGGAAAATGTTTAAAATATATAAACTGAAGCATATGACTTTGAACCAAACAAACAGTTATTCATGTGAGTTTTTCCTTTTACTCTCTACAGTCTGCCACTTTCCTTTCAATACACAGCCTTCATGAAACACCTTTTTGCAGAGTCTGTATCCATTAGTTTTCATCCAGACTGAAACTTGACCGTCCTTGTGTTTGCACACCAAATACAAGATCAGCCTGCACAAACCCACAAAAAGTCACGACGTGCCATAGCTTCCCTAGGCAGAAATGTTTTACTGTGCTCTGTCAAGTCAGCCTCTTGATCTGCATCTGTTTATTATCCTGTCTAAAAGCCTTAATATCTAACCCTTCGGTGAAGTGTTTTTCTTGGTGAGTCTTGAACACCTCACAGCAAGAAAGGGATCATTGTTCAAGTGGGGAAACTGAGGAACAGAAAGAGGCCGTCAGATGTTCTCCAGCACGACAGCGCTCCAAGTTCAGCTCAGCCCTCTCTTCTCGTCAGGTGCTGTCCGTCTGCATGGCATTCTTCACATTAATCACTGTTCCTGAATAATAGCTCTCGCCTGTGTCAGACAGCTCCTGGAAAGTTTAATTATCAGTGGTAAAACACTGTGTGATCCTCAGATAAAAATCAGCACAGGAGCATAAAGCAGAAACATTATGATTCCCATGAGGATCTTCACATAAGTCTGTGAACTTAATTATAGCTAGTGTCTGACGGAACAGATAAAACGAGGCTGGAATGCAAAATAGTGAAAGTCTTCTAAAGCAAAACTGTCCCTATAAAATATTATGGCAAACCTGTTCTTGGAAAGGAAAAGCAGATAACAGCATAAGGCTTTCCCATTAATGTTATTAGAGTACCATCTTATATCGTTTGAACCGATCTTGGAGTGTCACCTTGTCCGACCACCTCTCCTTCCCCTGCCCTGGCTGCTCAGCCAACCTAGCTAAGTCCAGTAACCTTTGGACTGGGTCCTTAGGTGGATAATATTCCAAGACTCTGACGTATTGAGTTTTTTATATGAATCCATTAAAATACATAAATACTTAACATTGACAAGTGGCTTCCTCAGAATGTATTCCGTGCCAGAGCTCTGAGGACATCACCAGCCTTCCCGGGCCATGACACCCTGCCTGTGGGCTGTCACAGCCATGCTGCTGCCCAGCCATAGGACCAATTGGTCCTGATGCAGACCCCTACCTGCAGTCTGACATCCTGGCATTGCCTCATCTTATATGGTCCAATTATATTTTTCTGAAGCATTTCTTCAGTGCCAACAACAGGAGCAACTTAACTTTGACTGTCCTTTGATGTTGTCACCTGGTCAACGCTTCATTCTTTCTCGGCGTCCTGAGTGCCGAAGGAGGCTGTCTGACCTGAGCCCTGCTGCTGCAGGGTACCGCTGGCAGCGCTCAAACCATTTCTCGGCAGTGAGTCACCAGAAATCATTTTGTAGCACCAAAGAGCTGTTGGCCAAATCAGCTCCGTCGTTACAGGCCCCGATGTGCAGGACCTATTGATCCGGGAAACAACTACCGAGGTCCCAGTATGGTAAAGAGAATGTTACCAAATTGTCTTGTGAAGGAACACTCTGGAAAAGTTCCAGGTGTAATATTTCTTTGAAGTTAGGGGGGAAAAAAAAAAACAAACACACAAAAAAAAAACCCACAGGAGGAAATATCTAATCAAAAGAGGTTCTGGAATTCAAACAAGAGGATGCAGATGCTTTCAATTGCCTGAGAACTAAAGTAAAACAGCAGACTGACAGTCACTAACATCTGCCCTTCTCCTGGACAACACTGACATTTCTCCTGTCGTATGTATGTTCTGTTATCGAAAAAGTGGGAAAAGATGAGAGATGCTCATTTGAGACGGCAAGGGAGAAATAGAAAACAACTTTGGAAATTTTAAGAAGAGAAAAAAGAAGGCTAAAAATCCCCTGCAGAAATTATTCAGATTCTTTTTTTTTTATTATTATTATTTCTCATGATAAACCAAGTAATAAACAGGCACCAACACAGAATGACTGATAGGGAGTAAGACAGGAATCTACACTGAAACCTCTTTGGCTGTGTAAACATAAACCTTGACAGATGGGCAGACTGTATGTAGACATCTGTGCAGCATGGTAAATGATATTCCAATAAACCAAAAGATTGCTTCGACTTCCATCCCTACTTCCTCCGATAATAACATCAAATGACCGCAAGGAGTAAGATTTTGTGGAGCAGAATTTTAAATGCTCATTACCATTTCTGAGACTGCACCTAGACATTTTAAGAATCTAATTTGGGAGGATAACAGATGGTTAAATAGCTGAACAGCCCAGATTTCATCTGCAAAATGGTGGGTCTAAAAACAAAAACACATTAGAGACTCGGAGAGTATTTAGCTCAATAGGAACTGCAGTCACTTCGGGGCACTCTGAAGATAAATGACAATGGAAATAAATTAGTCGAGCTTCTTCACAGAACAAACAGACTGAAAGAAATTAATTTTCCACATAGAAAAATGGCCTTTTTTTTTTTTTTTTTTTTTTTTTTGAACCAGCTTCCATAATAGAAACAGCTGGAAATATACTGATGAAAATGAGAATGAAAGAAATTTTAGTGGTGAGAAAACAGCTCTGTTCCTTTGGGGTTTGGTATTTGGTTGGGGTTTTAAGTGTGTGTGTTTTGTTGTGGGTTTGTTTTTTTTTTTAACCTGGATAAAGTTATGAAGAGATTTAGCTATGCAGGAGGTATTAACTCAGAGTTATCTATCTCTGTTATTACTGCTTTGGGCTAGTATGCCATTTCTTGGCATCACTTCTAGCCTTTCTTCTGGGGGTATCCCTGTTCTTACATAGCAATACAATTATCATAATAGTGTTTTTTCTTGAGTGGTCTAGAATGATTCGTGACAGAGGACTTGAGACAATGCTTCTGAGCTCCTGCCTGACCCCAGTGAGGCACGCGGTCCTTATCTGCGAAGGAGAAAATGCTAAGCTAAGAAAGCAAGCCGTCCAGGTGGGTGTACCGTTTGTATCGTGCAAGGACCTGTTTTGGTTATGTTTATGCTAATGGCTGAAACACAGTGAACTGCACTAACAGCAGGACTCTCGCTGGGACGTAATTCCCTCATCTCTACCCAGCGTAGGTAGCCGTGCCAGCAGAACTCCGAAGTGGCCTACATGGCTAACAGTAGACCCCTTTGTAGCAGCCGGAGAGGGAGAACAGACCCCATGAAGCCAAGCCTCAAAACACGGTAGCTTCAGTTTCAAAGCTGCTACATTTATTTTTGCAGGCATGGTTCTTCCGGGTAGGACATTTGCTTTCTCATACTTTCTATGAGCCTTTTAAATATCGTGTGTGGAAGGCTGGTGATATAAAATCCTTGTTAGTCCACTTGCTCTACTGTGGAGACTGTTACGGCTGCTGTTAGCCACGCAGGTACTGAGCCGGCTTTTAGTAGGTTTCCTTGAATATAAGACATCCTGCTGAAGCGTCACGGAGCTGAGACCATCTGAGCCACACCAAGGCAGTCCCTGACAGGCATTTAATGTCTGCAGACTTCTGCCCATAGTGGTTTTCTGAAAACGTGACCGAACTATCTAGTGACTACAATAGATAAGGTGTCGTCTTTTGCCTGGGGGTGAATTTGTGACCTAAACGTTAAATGGATCCACCGCCCTTTAGCTGTGTAGCTGATCCACCACAAGGGTCCCAGAGTTTTTGAGGAGGATTTACGAGGAACAAGGCTGGATTCTGCAGGTGGATGTTACCTATTTGTCACTACGACCGTAGTCAGAAGTTTTCTGGCAGAAGAATACCGTGGCATCACTCTGCAATTTTTAATCTCCCTAAGTAGGCTCAGTCCTGCACTGGATCTGTACGAACACAGCTTGTGGCCATTAAAATGACGCACATTTAAATAAGACAGCATGGATCTTGATGCAGGGGAGTCAGGTTATGCGGCAAACAAAATGAACTACTCCAGCATTTAATATGCATGGTCCAGTATTAAAAATTAAGCAAAGATCCATGAGAAAATGTGTCCATATGTGTATATACATGTGTGTGGACATACATCTTAAATGCATGTATGCACATGTGTGTTAGATAAACCCTTTTGTCATTAATATGATTAAATTAATGGGCTTTGAGTGCACTGCTAGCAGTCGTATGATTGGGATGAGCTTACCTGTGTTACAAATAAATTAGAAGCAACTAATTTAGCAATGTGAGCTAGATAGAAGCGGAAAATAAGATGCTTTTACATTATTTAAAAACAAGAAAAAATATTACTTCAGTGTAATTAAATTAGTATTGGTTTGTGAATACAATGACCTTAAAACATTATGAAGCTGGCAGAGACGGAGGAAGAAGTGGGTGACTCACAAACGAGAACAGAAATTTTCTAAAAAGGAACAATATGTTACTGAAATTGCTCGTGGGACCCATTTTATGTTCTTTTTAGCTGAAATGGTAAGTTATTCTTTGTATAGCTGATTTCTGATGATTACACAATCGTGAGATAAATTTCCTCAGTGGTGAGAAAATAGGATGTATTCTCCCAAGTATGTGATTCAGAACATACCCGTTTACGGGTCCAACTTTATTCAGGAAGCAATTAAGTTTATTTAAAGGAAATTACTCATGTAAGAAAAGTTGTGGGAGGACATAAAGGTTTACGCCCCAGAGTGGACACTTGGGAAAAATTCTCAATGAGAGGGTACTACTTCTTTGATGTAATACTCTCATGATCCATATTTCCTGATGAGGTTTCTGTAGCTTTTTTTTTTCTGCCATGGCCCTTTCATTCCATAAACAAAGATTGCCATTACAACCCCTTGATGCTGGGTTGGAAAATGAGTATGCTTTAAAATCTGTAATTAAGATCTAAGTTCCAGTCCATAGGACCACAGCATATGGACCTGATTATTGGCTTCATGTTTTTTCCTAGGCCACTTCTGTTTATAGTTTGAATTCAAGGGAAATTAAAAGATCTCCCTCACTTATTCATATAAGAACACTTTTGAATAATTACCAGCAAATAAGCTGCACTAGTAAAGCAAGAGTGGCAGTGCTGCTTTAGGTCTGTGCAGCATGGGCTCATCAGACATGAAAGAGAAAACTTCTAGTTCAATGGTATTTGTTTTGCTGTGGACAAACAACAGCCGTTCAAAGGTAGCTGCTGATCTTTATGAAGTGACATGCCCTACATACATAAAATAAAACATATGTAATTTTCTGGGGTTTGCTTCAGAGTCAGCACAGAAAAAGCTGGTGTGTGCTGCAAAATTACAGGCAGAGCAAAGGAGTTGGGATCCCCAGTGAAGCAGCACAATATGTCGGCACATCTTACTGAAACTCGGATTTTCAGCTTTGTGTCATGGGGAAACACAGCTTAGGCCACAGCCTGGGCTGTGCAGCCAAAACGTCTCTCTATCCCTGCGTAGCTGGTGAAGCTGTCAGCCCTTTTCAGCCATTTGGTCTGAGAGTGCCAGGCTTACTGAGGGTCACATTACATGGGAACTGTACATGTAAATAGGCTCAAGCAAGAGACCTGTATGAGTCTCAGAGTGTCTCTTAATGTTCCCCATCCCACCTTCATCCCAAGTACACTGGTAAAACACATGCAAAATACCTTTAGCTCTTCAATCTGGGTAGCACAGATCTCAGCAGCGCTATCCTGTAACTAACATGGAGTTCAATTTGTTTCAGAAATTCTGTTGTATGACTAATCCTGTGCCCCCTGAAGTCACAGGAGCCCACTGGCATAATTATTCCTATTGCTTCCAAGGAGGTTAGCAATACTGCCAAATCGAAGTGTACGATCAGGGCATTTCATACACATTCTTTGCTTGTGTGTTTAAGATGCTAGACAGCAAAGAAGCAAGGCCTGCATCTGCTCTGTTTCATGCCATTAACAAAGTGTTTTCTGGGAAAGAATAACGTTCGGAAGAGTTGCTGGACCTCAGCGAGCAGGTCTGTTCGGCCACAGAGTCTCTGTGGAGTCTCAGGGGCCAGCTGTCATTTCATTTGGACTAAATGAGAAACGCAATTAGGGTCCCTGTGCAGAGCTGAGGACACCTCTGCACATGCCACTGGAGTGCACAGAGAAACCTCTCTGAACGACCCTGGGCAAAGGGTGATGGAGCATCCGTTGGTATCTGAACTTCAAAAGCAGGACACTCAGAAGAGGATCTGGCAGCTTAGCCCTCAGAGGGAACAGAAATCAACAGTCTTGGCATGCAGGATACTCTGGAAATCTGGGTTAGATTTCTGAACAAAGAGCCAGCCATTTTTTTTGTTACTGCTACGCTCGGGAAACCAAATGGTCTGTACAGCCTTGGTGACTAGAAATATCTGACTCGTATCTCAATTTCTGCCCCTGAGTTGCATTTTTGATGTGGTATAGATTGTGATCTGGGAGGCTTTGTTGCTGTGAACTCAGGATTGTTCCCTGTGTGGAGTGTTCACCCCTGGCTCCCCCAACACTGGTAAGACCTGGGACTTAAGGAAGGACTTTGTTTTAATTTGTCTGCTAATCTTAGTGCCTACTCTGGCCTTTGTTTTCATTTAATCTGGAGCATGGTTGCCCTTTGAAAATATATTACTGTGATTTGGCATCTTAAATAAATTCCTTGGGAATTAAAAAACACATTGATGACAGGAAAAGCTTATACAGTGGAAGGGGGACTGTTACATTTTCGTAACTCATTCAAGCTCTTTCTTTCAATTGGAATGGCCTATTTTCCTTCATGAGATATTGTACTTCAGACCAGATTTTAGATAGTATTTTCCCATAACATTCATAGATGTCAGCTCCCCTGTGGAAAAGAAGGAAGACTGATCAAAACAATCTGAATCTCCTCTAACCAACAAGGAAAAATGCCACAGAAAGGCATATTTTTATGTCTCTTTAATCTTGACAGAATTATGACATTTATTTGTTTCTTTATTACCCTCAATTGGGTGGAAAGGGATTGACAATCGCTGATGCAAATAAGGGAAAAATACATTCAAAACCAGGCAGTTTGGACACTATTACCAGGCTAGCAGTGTAGCAGCACTGTTTGAAAAGTGAACCCAAAAAGCTGCGTAACCACGCTGGTTTTTGCCTCTTCCCAAGCTCTGATGTTGCAACAGCTCTGCTGTTCTTGGCATTTCAGCCAGTTCAGCTATGTCTATTTATCAAGCTGCCATCACACCCCTGGATGATAGCGCCGACATGCCCGCAGATGATAGCAGCTCTGGTATTAGGAGTGAAATGGCTTTGGCACCCAACAACAAGAGAATTCATTGTCTGATGTAGCCCTGCTGATACCGCGAGTGCTTCGGCACGTACACAGGGACCTCACACGGAGCAACCGCAAGGACTGGAGCTTGATGGAGCAGCGTAAGAAAAACAGGACTGTGTTTTCCATCCCTCTCTTTCTGTCTTTTAACTCCAGTGAAAGCTACATTATTCATAAAACTAAGTCAAATAGTGACTCGAATCCAAACAGGTCTGTAATTTTCTTCCCATAAAGTACCTAGCTAATTAACTGAGAATACAACTAGCTTTGAGCCAACAGCTTTGCAAGCCTTAGCTGGACACTGGTCCGTGGTGTACTGACTAGCAAAAATACTGTTCCTCCTACCTGCATAGCATGCAATACTTGATGCAGTAAAGTTAACGTGTCTTAAACATCCTCAACCTTTGTGCTGTCTTTGTTACTGACTAACCACGTGATCTATCAGCTGGACTTACAGATCATGGATATGTAGAATATACCTACACTGGGAACCTGCGGAGCATTTCTGAGCAGTCAGGTCTGAGTGAGAGCCTCAGCTGCTTTCTAACTCCATACAGGAGAGAGCCCTCGGGTTGCAGGGCTTCCCCTCTGCAGGTATGCACACAGGTGTACGGCCCAAATGGGACTTGCTCCACATTTCAAAACAGGCGTATGGCACAAGTGGGACCTACAGTATGTTCCAAACAGGTGCATGGCCTCAGTTACTGGGGGACTAGGACCTAAGCTATGTCTTACCACATCCTCGGTAGGCAGTGTAGGCACAGCCAAAGCTGGATTACCGCAGGTCAGCTGAGCCGCAGTAACATGGGACATTAGCATGAACTTCAGTGGAAGAAGCCTCCATGAAGTTTCTTTCATTTGGGTTGGGCTAAAAGCCACTCAGACAATTAGTACTTGCAGCTCAACTTACATGTGAGACCTCATGTAATCTGCCTAAGCTTGGAAATAACAAAAGCCAAAGGGTGTAGCTAAAAGTATGGATGACTGCGGTAAGCGTGTAAGTTTATAAACTATGTCAGGTCTCACTTTCCATGTGCAACGTGGTCCTTGGCTATGCCACGCTTCTGTTGAGATGTGTCCATCCAGGTAGCCTAGCCAACTAACCAAAGATAACCAGACATAATGGGAATGCTAGATGGTAAGGGGAGTGATGTGATCTGTCTGGGCCATGGTGGCATGGTAGTTTCTTGGAGTTATCACAGATGGTTACAGCTTAGATAAGGATTAAGGCTGCTTATAAAAAGGTGAAACATGCCATAGACATTTCTATCACAAGTACTTAGACCAGCTTTTCACCAGCACGGCCAAGCCTTTCTCATGTCATGTCTTGAATAGGACTGAGAAGTGGTTCCTGTAAATATCCCCTTAAACATGGTAAATGATGATAAAATTCAGTGGCTGTTGCCATAGACTTAACATACTTCATTTTGCTTTTCAAAGTGGACCAAATAGTTTCCACAGTCATTAGACCATGACCAAAGCCCACAGCAGCTTTCAACAATGACTTCTTCCCCAAAGCAGGGCCTGAGCTGGCTCTAAATTACCACACACGTAAAGCAAGAACGGTTCGGCCGACTGTCCTTGTAATTAAAGTGACAGAGTGCATGGAAATTGGCTTGCCTATGCTCAGATCGTTTGAACAGAAATATTCAACCTAAGACAGTCCTCCAGAACAAGAAAGTCTGCATACCAGTGATGAGAAACCATGTGAATCATCGCTGCTCACAACATACTACGGGGCAGGCCAGCACAGTCCCACTGCTCTGCTGTTTCTATGCCACAAGACTTGCTGAATACCTTCAAATAACTCCTCATTTGTTACAAAGGAACTATGGCACTAATTTAAGGCAACTTTTTTTCACTGACCATGCCCGCAGGATCACCTAGGGACTCCGTTTAAGTCAGGGGTGGTGGGAGGATGAGCAGCAGCAGCCATTTTGAAACTAGTGGTTCATGATTGATTTCTTCCTGTAGTCAAACGCTGCACTACAGGTTTCTGAAGTAATGCTAATACACGAAAAAGAAAAGGTTACAAGTACCCTACATGACAGATACACACAAGAATGATCCTATTTGGTTTGATATATATATATAAAAAAAGTTTTACAGAATGTTTTACTAAAACAAAATTATGTTAGAAGTTAGAACAGAGGCTCAATGCGAAAGGACTACATTTTCCCAACTGCTATTAATTGGTCAAAAAAGCTGTACAAAATGTATTCTATTCTTCATTAATCCTGCCTGTAAAAAACCCATATGTGTGCTTGTGTGTGTATTTTATATATTCAGGAATATGTTGGCTATGGTAAATAAATTATTAATTTATAATTATCAAAGCATGAGCACCAATATTAAAGCATAATCATCTTTAAACTGAACCAGAATTTGATTTTACAATATAACTAATGTGATTTAAAATAGCAATAACAAAGAAAAGCTCTAAAAACATGGAGTTAGTATTTGACTAAAGATCTCTCTGGAAACCTTAAGCTCCCCTGGAAGCTGTCATTTTACAGCTTCTGTTTAAAAAGTTTATACTCAAGTCCAAGCTTGTGAATAATTTAAGGGGAGTAGCACTAAAGAGAAAATAAGAAATTATAACAAGCAAACCCCAACTAGCACAGTTATTCTGAACGAACATCCAAAAGATATTTATCTCTTTAGAAACGTCAGAAGTTCTTATCTAAACAGTCTTGAATGTTTCTCACCAAACAGTAGCAATAAAAATAACTCCAGCAAGTATTTCTAAATAAACAAGAAAAAATAAACAATTTTTTTTTTTAGGGATTGGGGTTTAGGGTAGTGGTGGGGCTTTTTTTGTTTTCATTTTTAATATTTATGCCCTAGAAATAAGTCAAGGCAAAGGTCACTTACCTCTTACATGGACTAGAAGAAAGCCAAGGCACAAAAGAAGGACACTTCTGAATTTCCCCATGGTCTTCTACGCAGCACCTTGATTGTACTGGTTGTGTTTTTCCCAAGTAACGACGGTAGATGTTGCAACTGCAGTGCCAAGGTTGGACGGAGACGCTTGGAATCAGTGGCTCTGCCCAAAGAGTTCCCGCACCATCACACTCAAGCACCGAGGAAGAGAGACAAGTCCTTAAAAACCTCTTCTAGTACAAGGCAGGTAACGAAAGGAGATGACCCCGCTATGGCCAAGCGGTGAGCACCACCGCCACCCACCCTCTAAGAAATCTATTTATCGCCCCGGCAGGGAGCGTGGAGAGCCGGGGAACCAGCGGCAGCACCCAATGAGGAGGGAGCCAGCGCGCCCTGAACCCACCTCCTCCCCGGAGGGAAAGCCAACCTGTTCGACATCCTCGCCTTCAAAGCAGGGTGTGGTGCTGTGGGAGCTCAAGTAGCTTCTGAGACGAGTCTGGCCTCTGCCAAAGCGCACTTGAAAAGAAATCTCCCAGATACACTCTGCCCTCAGAGCACTGCTTCCCTGCTCGGTTTTTGCCTGAGCAATAGCTGCTGATAAAGGCAATCCTGCCAGAGTCCTCACCACTAACTAAAGGGAAGTGATGGCCAAGAATCTGCTTTGCAGGGACTTGGGAATCGTCTACAGAGGGATGACAAAGCCCCCTAATTTTATAAAATTAAAATGTCAGGCTACTGAACTGAAGCATGCTCAGCTCCCCGACAGATGCTTTTCTTCACAAGGTAAACATTGCCTGTCATGATTTTTTCCATTCATCTAGACCTACTTTTAAATATAAATATCCATGCATGTCCTAACTGGAGAGAGACCTCAGATAGTGCTGAGCATAAGAACACGAAGCTTTGGACAATGAACAAAAATCATGTATCCATGGACAGTATTAAAATCACTGATGTGATTTAAGTCTAGTTTTGTCATTTGTCATAGCCTCTCTCCAGCAAACACGCATGCCAGCACGCTTGTCTGCTGAACTGGACTGACACCATCACACCGGCACCCGGCGCCAGCAAGGAGACGGCTGTGCATGCTCCCTTTTGCTGGGGCGTAAGATGCAGGCGTTTTGGTCAGTGCTCTTTTAGCTGGGGAAGCAAATATGCTCTGGACTCTGCTACCGTGAATGTTCGACCCATATGCTCATGGCGTTCCAGGGCGATTTAGTCTGATGTGGTGCACAGGCTGGCCCCAGGTGCATTTCTGTTGAGTTACCTAGAACATACAATACAGTGTGTGCACTGAATTCATGCTTTCATGCTAAAAACAAAGAACTGATGCAACGACAAAAACTGGACTGATAGGACCCAGTGATATTGGATCTTCAAGAAGCTTGATGTTCAGGTAGGTCAGCTCCCCCTCCGCCACCAGATCTGAACAAGCAGAATGGTTTATAAAGGCCTGTCTTATTGTATCGCACAGTTTAACTATTTTTAAGCTAGTAATAGATGCTTTAAAGTTCAAATTATGTATCAACATTCCCCTTGTCGGGGCCAATTGCTCAGTCTCAGCAGAGTTAAGGACATTTAGGTTTAAGAGGTGACTTTGTCAGACAGTTGAAACAAGAATTATACTGTGACATGAGCAATCTCATAAGCCCACTGATTATTTTTTTCCAGACTAATGAAAGCAGGCGCACAGGCTAAACTTTGTATCAGTGGTGAATTTGCCTGAAGGGAATAGGGAAGTAAGCAAGTCCCAGGCAAGTCCAAACAGCAGTTACAAACATTCAGTTGCCTTACTTCAACAGTTGTTCTTGTAAGTGAAGTCTTCCCAAATGCACCGTCTTGCCTGTCTGCTGATACTAGTTCATTTATTGAACATTCCCAAATTAAGTTCAGAGATGATGCACCCCTTGTGTAGTTCTTCTGAAGCCAGCTACTGCTCTGCCTAGCTAAATAGAAACAATACGAAGGCGGCGCAGGAAGGAGTAGACTTAGCTTTGGAGTCGGGAGGTCTCAGATGTTTATCCCGTCTGTTCTTGGGAGCATTGCAGGAACTTCTCAATCTCAGCTCCCTCCATCAAAGATATGCAAATTCTTGTGGAAGATATCAAGTAAACAATATTATATACTAAAAGCAAATATCAGGCCTTACACCTGACCATAAGTTATAGTTTTATCTCTTGAGAATCACTGACCCATCTTTTTTCTAAAGGGAAAACCAAGTTCTGCCTAATATACGCCTGACAAAGTGGACAACTTGCCTCATTTTTTTACTTGTTCTTGGAAGAAAAAAATATATATTTAAAAAATAGCAAATGGGTGGAGGAATGGAGCCACTGTGTCTGTCTGTTCTCGACACCATGTACTTTTAGCCCATCAGGCCTCTTTCTTTCAGATGAGACAAGCTAAGAGAGAAGAGGACCATCATGACTCGATGCAGTTGCAGCCCCATCCTTCTTGTGGGTGGGCAGAGGTTAGACATTGCTCTCTTTGGCTCAGGTGACCTGCTGTATGAGTCTATCAGAGATGAAAGAACCAAGTTATGCACTAGAACTAGTAGGGAAAGCCACTATAGTATCATAGAATCATAGAACAGTTTGGGTTGGAAGAGACCTTAAAGATCATCTAGTTCCAACCCCCTGCCATGGGCAGGGACACCCTCCACTAGACCAGGTTGCTCAAAGCCTCATCCAGCCTGGCCTTGAAGACAGCCAGGGATCCACAGCTTCTCTGGGCAACCTGTTTCAATGCTTCACCACCCTCTACGTCAATAATTTCTTCTTGATATCCAATCTAAATCACAGAATCACTGAGGTTGGAAAAGATCTATAAGATCATCCAGTCCAACCATCAACCCAACACTACCATACCCACTAGACCATGTCCTTAAGCACTACATCTACACGTTCCTTAAACACCTCCAGGGATGGTGACTACACCACTTCCCTGGGCAGCCCGTTCCAATGCCTGACAGTAAAGAATTTTTTCTTAACAGCCAATCTAAACCTCCCCTGGTGCAACTTGGGGCCATTCCCTCTTGTCCTATCACCAGGTACCCAGGAGAACAGACCAGCACCCACCTCACTACAACCTCCTTTCAGGTAGCTGTAGAGAGCAATCAGGTCTCCCCTCAGCCTCCTCTTCTTTAGGGTAAACAACCCCAGCTCCCTCAGCCGCTCCTCATCAGACTTATTCTCCAGCTCCGTTGCCCTTCTCTGGACACACTCCAGCATCTCTATGTCCTCCTTGCAGTGAGGGGCCAACACTGAACAGAGTACTCAAGGTGTGGTGTCACCAGTGCCGAGTACAGGGGCACAATCGCTTCCCTGCTCCTGCTGACCCCACTGTTCCTGATGCAGGACAGGATGCTGTTGGCCGCCTTGGCACACTGCTGGCTCATGTTCAGCTGGCTGTCAACCAACATCCTCAGGTCCTTTTCCCAGGCAGCTTTTCAGCCACTTGTCCCCAAGCCTGTAGCACTGCCTGGGGCTGTTTTGACCCAAATGCAGAACCCAGCACTTGGCCTTGTTAAACCTCCTACAGTTGACCTCAGCCCATCGATACAGCCTGTCCAGGTCCCTCTGCAGGGCTCTCCTACCCTCCAGCAGATCAACACTTCCACTCAACTTAGTGTCATCTGCAAACTTACTGAGGGAGCACTCAATCCCCTCACCCTGATCATTGATACATACGTTAAACAAGACCGGCCCCAACACTAAGCCCTGGGGAAAATCTGCCTGCTTTCAGTTTAAACCCGTTAGCCCTTGTCATGTCACTACAGGCCCTTGTAACAAGTCCCCCCCAGCTTCCTTGTAGGCCCCTTCAGGTACTGGAAGGTGCTATAAGGTCTCCCCAGAGCCTTCTCTTCTCCAGGCTGAACTAGCCCAATTCTCTCAGCCTGTCCCCATAGCAGAGGTGCTCCAACCCTCTGAGCATCTTTGTGGCTTCCTCTGGAATCGTTCCAACTGGTCAATATCCTTCTTATGCTGAGGGCCCCACAGCTGGATGCAGCACTCCAGGTGGGGTCTCACAAGAGCAGAGCAGAGAGGCAGAATCCCCTCCCTCGACCTGCTGGCCACACTTCCCCTGATACAGCCCAGGATACGATTGGCTTTCTGGGCTGCCAGTGCACACTGCTGACTCATGTTCAGCTTTTTGTTCACCAGTACCCCCAAGTCTTTCTCCTCAGGGCTGCAGTATCCTACAGCATTTATCTTTTGTCATTAAAAATGGAAGTATTTTAATTAAAATATTGAAAGATCTGGTAGTATTAGACATTAATTTAAATATAAGCAAAACACACAAGTGAATCAGTAATACAGTCTCTTGGGAATAGAATACAATTACTACACGCTAGCTAAAACTTTAGTGGTTTTTCACAAGCAGATGGAGGAACATACAGTTCAGTATTTTATTCTTGTGGTTCTTGAAGTACTCCAAATGCAGGGGTTTTAAAAAAACTGTATACTTGCTCCATTCAAGTCCTTTTCCTATTCCTAATCATCTCTTAACTTTCCTTCCAACGTATCTTTCATATCTGTGTAACAGAAAAGAGCAAAAAGAAAATAAACTTTTCAGTTAATGAAAAGGCTAAGGTTTGTTTCATAACCTTGTCAAGTGAAAACCACACAGACAATAGTACAGTTAGATAGTGGCCTAGAACAATTAGTAAGAAAAACACCAACATGCGCAACTGGGAGTGTAATTCAGCCCAAGGTACACTGAAAGCTGAGCACCTTAAAAGTTTTCCTTAGCATTCAAAATTTGGCACAGATATTGAAATGAGCATGAGTAGGAGCTACAGTAAAAACTGCCAAATTTTATGCTCAAGAATCGCCTGCTTTCATTTCCACAGCCCGACAAACGCGTTTGGCTAAGTTTGGATACGTATTTGAAATGGACATCCCATTGAAAACTGTCAAAACGTTTTTCAAGCAGCCCTTTCACTGACAGTTGGGATGGACCGAACTGCCACCTCAGTTCCCTTGCAGAAACCGAAGTGACACAATATTCTACAAGAAAAGCCCGCTTTGCTTTGTTCCTCCTATCACTGAAGGTAACTCCTCCTCCCCAGAACAGGTAGGCCGGAGAAAGACCAGAACCAAAGAGTATGCCACAGTACCAGTACACAGCTTTTTGCACCATCCATTTAAACACAGCTCAGCGGTGAAGGTACCTCACCAGGAGGCAACTTGCAGGTTGGGCCCAGAGAGAACAGTAAGTTTTTATCCCACTGCACAGTCTGATCAATACCTATATGGGAACAAGGACGTCAATTCCCCAGCTGGGATCCGCAAGTCACTGACAGGTTGTAAGGCCACGGTGGGCAGCAGCGGATGTGTGGAAACACTTCAGTAGGATGAAAGACAGTTATTAACTGATAATGTTTCTTGATCCAATTAATGTGAGAAATAGAATTTGGATATTTAGTTACACATGCAAGAGCAGTTGAGCTAGGAAAGCACGAGATCAAAGCCTCAGTGGGTGGCGAGACAAATAGCAATGCAGCAATTCATACCATGCCATTCAGACCATTCATGCTATCCAAAGGGACCTTGACAGGCTGGAGAGGTGGGCCACTGCCAACCTCATGGACTTCAACAAGGCCAAGTGCAAGGTCCTGCACCTGGGTCAGGGCAATCCCAGCAACAAGTACAGGCTGGGTGGAGGAGAAGGACCTGGGGGTACTGGTGAACAAAAAGCTGAACATGAGCCGGCAGTGTGCGTTGGCAGCGCAGAAAGCCAACTGTATCCTGGGCTGTATCAGAAGTGTGGCCAGCAGGTCGAAGGAGGGGATTCTCCCCCTCTACTCTACTCTCATGAGACCCCACCTGGAGTGCTGTGTTCAGCTCTGGGGCCCTCCGCATAAGAAGGATATAGACCAGTTGGAGCGAGTCCAGAGGAGGCCATGAAGATGCTCAGAGGGCTGGAGCACCTCTGCTGTGGGGACAGGCTGAGAGAGTTGGGCTTGTTCAGCCTGGAGAAGAGAAGGCTCCAGGGAGACCTTATAGCACCTTCCAGTACCTGAAGGGGCTACAAGGAAGCTGGAGGGGGGCTTTTTACAAGGGCCTGTAGTGACAGGACAAGGGGTAATGGGTTTAAACGGAAAGCAGGGAGATTTAGATTAGATATCAGGAGAAATTCTTCCCAGAGAGGGTGGTGAAGCACTGGAACAGGTTGCTCAGAGAAGCTGTGGGTGCCCCATCCCTGGCTGTCTTCAAGGCCAGGCTGGATGAGGCTTTGAGCAACCTGGTCTAGTGGAGGGTGTCTCTGCCCATGGCAGGGGGTTGGAACTAGATGGTCTTTTAAGGTCCCTTCCAACTCTAAACATTCTATGATTCATACCCTGGTAACTGAAAAATAGGTGACCTGCTACATTTCATCCAGGTAAGTAACAGAAACTGATAAGCTGACAGTTCCTTGCTTCCCACAAGATAACAGCCAGAAATTTCAAGCCTTCTCTTTAACCTTTTCTTCTCAGGTGGCAGCAGCCAGTCTTTCCTCTTTCTCACAGAGCTCCAGCCTGTGAAGCCATAAATGGACAAAGCCAGAGGGGATGAGAGCTGCTGAAATCAGCATTACAAGAGCCATTCCCTCCAAACATCACCTTTAGGTCTGCCTGCTCTGTGGAGCACAGCTGTGCCCAAACTTCACGCAGCAATCTATGCCTGTTTGGACTGGGGGAAAAAAGTGAAATCAGTAAATTTTTTACTATTTAGTCACTCGGCAACGCCTAAGCTGCCATCTCATTCAGCTATGGTCCTCTCGTGTCCGATGAGACAATGACACAAGGCCCTGCAGGAGTGCCCACTCCTAAAGGCACTAATAGCTGGATGAGGCGGGCTCAACACAAACACCATGAAGTTTGCCCATACTAACCCTCCTACTGCTGTGCATGTTTTCAGTAGATTCTGTTACCAAAACTAGGTGTTCTCCTTCAAAAGTCATGCCTGTCCTTCACACGGGTAGAGGCCTTTCTCTGCACTGGTAAGCACCCTGCGAAAACAGCATCCAGCTGTGTTGCTACTGGCCAACTTCCTTCTGAAATGCTGAAAAGGTCTGTAAGAAACAAACGGGAATTGCAGATCACGAGCACGAAGACAAACACCCTTTGAAAACTGCTTCTCTGGTAAAGCACCAACAATTTTGTTGTTTTAGAGGTACTAACAAAGAAAATACATAAACATTTTATACTTTTTTTTAAATTTATTTTTAGAAAAAAATCACAATGTTGATAGGAGGTTTTAATAAGTAATTTTCAGGCTTGCAAAAGCTTAAGAAGGATTCAAGAGTCTGGTTAGCTAAAGCTACTTTGAGCTTCCCCCGCTGTTCTACCCTTACCAAACACCGGCTTATTTCTGTTTTCTCTACACTGGCTTCTTTCTTTTTCTCTACACTGATATGAGACACCAGTTTATTCACACAGATAAGCAGTACATTTCATTTCTTTGTATTTACACAGATCAAATGTTTCTATAAAAATCACTTCTCCACCCTCAAAAACACTTAAAGGTTTCAGCACTTTTATACTAAAAGCAGAAGTGGGGCAAAAAGAGGTTTACAAATTAATTCCATAACAAAATACTAAAATCTGTGTAAAGCTTTGTTGCAAGCTAGGAAACATGTACAAGAAATTCTTAAATGAATTATCCTTGGCATACATTCATATTTGAATGCACAGATATATTTACATGTTTAATATCCAAACTCATAATGACTTCTGAGAAGTTCCACGAAAGGTTATCTTTCTGCAGAACTTTGCCAGGTGGCTGAAAAAGATTAGTAAGACACATGGTAAAATTGCATGACAATTGGAAACAATTATAACAAAGCCAACACAACTGGTCAGACTGTTCCTCCCAGACAGTTATTATTCCAGATTTAGTCCTTTAGCTGTTATGAGTTGCAGTTTTTCATGTTCCTACAGATCCTTGAAACCTTCCTGTGGCTTTCAAGAGCCACAGCAAAGCTCACAAGTGTTTTCAAGGTGAGGACGCAATCACAGGCGCTCATCCCGATGGCGATCCTTCACAACTCCGAAAGAATTCTTCACACGTATGCTGTTTTGACTGCTCAGTGGATGATTGTGGAGTGAGGCTGGGATGTTCTGGTCGGTCTTGCTATTATGTACTTCTGAGTTGCAGTATTGTTACTGTCTTTTAAGTGTGATAAGCCTTCTGAATTCAAAAGATCACATTATTTTCCATTAAGTTTTTGGTTACAGAAGCCTGAAGATGTTAATCTCAGCTCCCCAGTACTTCATCCACAACTGTTCTGACAACTGCCAAACATCCATTTTACCAGATGCATGAAATCCAGCTATGGTTCTGATTTGCACATCTGACTTTTCCACATCTGACCAGCCCAGTACTTGCTAAACAAGAAGAGCCATAAAGGATGAAGGGTCTGTGTGCGCTAGTTTGGGAGTTCTGAATCTGTACCAGACAGATACAATGAAAAAAAATGCAAAACCAAAACTCTGGATTTTCATCTCTTGGATGCTCAAGAACAAGAATCTCTTCCCCAGAGGCTGACCCAGGCAGCTACACAGATTGTACCAGCATCACCCACACCCAGATCCATTATCCACACAGAGTGAGCCATTCGCTTTCAGGTGCCCAAGTTGTTTGGTTGATACACTCACTGTGTACAGGATATTGAAAAAACTTGTTAGCACTGCCTGAAAGCAATGGCTTAACAAAACATTAATTGCTTATTGGTTTTGGAGAGGTAAGGAAAAGTTAAACATACTGAATGCACTTGGGACACACCCGTTTGTCACAGGAGCAAAGGAAAGAATGTGAAGGCACAACATACTTCTACACTCCTGTCACTAAGGCCATATACTGGTGTGCAACAATGCTTCACAGGGCTAACCACACAGAAGCACTCAGGTCTAAGTCACCTTCCCAGAGGTGTTTCAAACATGATCAGTTTTCTCATGCAACTTCGGACTCTGCTGTTTACATCATGCTTATTTTGTTTCCTTTATTTTTTGTTTCAGGCAGAATACAGGCTCTCTATCCAGTTTCAATGACCTGTTCTTCATCATGTTTTCTTTAATTCAGTTCTCCAGAAGTGTGCGCTGAACTACAAAGTGAAAAACAACCCAAGATTAGGACACTAAGTTAGTACACACCGTAAGTTACACATTACTATGTACCAGTGTATGCGGACAACAGACCTTTTCAGCAGGCGTTTGAAACTGTGGGATAAACTCAGGTAAGCAGAGGCTTGATTCTGTGAAGGCAGTAGCCTGCATACCAGGGGATATTACTTCCCAGATTTCCCACTCAAATAACCACGTTCTACTAGATCCGTGTAGCTATCTACACTTGAAGTATAACCCAACGTGCAGTTTCAGGCTTGCGGTTTTGCAGATGCAAAAGTGAAATGGAGTACAACTGCCTGCGTAACCGGTAATGGGATCCCCACCAAAAAGTTGATCTTCTATTTAGATTCTTCGCTTACCAGGTGGCTCAGATTGCGCTCCCTGATGGCTTTCCATATTCACATTCTCTTCATCTGCTGGGAAACAGACATGTTTAGCATTCAAACTCTCCTATGTTGGAAGCTGTTGATTAACAGAGATGATCTGAGAGAAGAAATAGCACTGAAGAAGCTGGGGGCTTCTTCACCTGCCATGAGTTGCCTTTGCGTTGCTGCATGTTCATTTTAACATGCACAGTAGATGTTACTCAGTTTCCAAACTTCCCAAATTAACAAAGAGCAGTGCCCAGCTGGATGGCTCCTCTATCATTTCCCTTCACCAATCAGTCAGAAAGACTAGAAAGGACAAAGTCAAAATCTCTGCCCCACCTATCATCCACAGGACTCCCTAAATTCTCTAATCCAAGTTATATCTCATTTATGTGGAAAGGAAGCAGATAGGAAGCAATAAGTGACTGCAGAATAAAGAATCATTTGGGGATGAACATCTGAGCAGCTGTCAGAAAACTAGTATGTAGGCAAGCACCTTGTGAAGACACAAAGGCAAGATTTACAAAATTAGAAATAACAGAAGTATTTTTTCAGCATGAAAATAGTCTCTAATCCCCAACTTTCACTCAACTTTCTTTAAAGAAATGCTTTCTTGCAGTCTCTCCTGCTCACTCTTTAGCAGGAACTGCTTTTATTTAAAAGAAGTGCAAAGTCTTAAACCTGTCTGCTTCTGAAAGCTTAGATTTTGGGTGAGGCATTACTCCAAACACCCTCTCTTAGTTGACAGGTTAAGAGAGATTACTCCTTGCAAACACAAATTCACTGTGCTATTAAAACCACCTTATGCATAAGATCAATTTCTAGCCCTCATATAAAAACAAAACGGCATCTCTTTAGACAGTAGAAAACCAAACTAATTTAGAATTCTTACCGCTTTGTTTGAAACAGAGTTTCTTCTTCTGGTAAGCAATGAAACTAGATACTGCTCCAATTACAGTAGCAAGCACAGCGCTTACAATTCCAGCTATTTCTCCCTGAGAAGCTGAAGGGGGGGGAAAAGGAAAAAAAAAAGAAAAAGGTTTGTATACATTTTTCAGAATTGAGAGCAATGTCAAACTTGTATTGTCTCAAAGTAAATCCTGTGAACAATTCCAAAACACAATAAACTGGAATTATTACAAACTGTAATAATATTGAACTGTAGTAATCAACTCCTTCTGTCTTTGTGAATAATGAAAAGTGGATCCTCTAATTGTATGATTTCTTAGCAATGCCTACTGTTAAGCAACTTAAGCATGCCCATTGTTAAGTTCCACTAATTAAAAAAGCCACTCTTTCATAAACAAATCTAAGTTGTACACAATGAACCACTGCACCAGCATCTCTGAGAACTTAACGCTTTTGAATAATCTGCAACACAGAGATTTTAAAGAATTATCAGCGCAGAACTTGAAGGTAAGAATTCTAGACTCCACAAAAGTTTTTAAGCTGAAACCCACTACCAGCAGTGACCATTCTAGCAGCATATTAGCAATACAGAAAAACAAGCTTCAGGCATGCTGACACCATTATACACATAAATTTTTATATTTACCAGAAGCTTCTTTGTCACTATCTGGACTTGGGCCCTTTCGTTCTGTAAACATAAACAAAAGGGTTAGATTTTACATGTCTAAAGGACAGTCGTAATTGACCACCTTTTTGTCAATTAATCATGCAAAATTACAAGTCATTTATTATATCCATACAGTGCTATGCTCTGGCACTCAAACTTTCTGTTTCCAAAGCACAGCTCAGGGTGGTGTCAACTTCAGCCCTGGCTGCTCAGCACTTTTGGAAAATGAGCCCACCGTACTTGTGAAATCTGGTTTAATCAACTTGCCCACCACCACCCAATACTCAGCATATAATTTCAGACTAACATTCAGCTGTATTTCCATGGAACCAACAATCTTTTCCTAAAATCCCAGCCTCGTTTACTAAATAGCTTTGCAATTCTCTTAGCGAACAAGACAGAAGTTCTGTAAATACTACCCTGAATTGTCACTACGCAACTCGTACCACTGAAGCAGAAACCTGTGCGGATAAAACACCACACAAGTCTGAACAGATGCTTCTTGGCCCTGCCAGTTTTCAATTTAGTGCCCCAAAGGAACCTTGGAAGGTGAACGCTTCCCAAAAAAATCAGCCTCAGTAATCTCTGTCTAGGACAACTCTCTGAAAAACTCAGTAACCAGCGGCATGTCTCAACCCCACATCAAGATACTTAAGGTAACTCTGATCTGGAGTTCCAGTAATGCACACAGGGACAACCGCCCCCATCCTAATAATGACCGCTACTGCAGCTTGGCCTCAGTGATCACCTCGGTACTGAGCTGCGCTGTAACAATTAGACATGGCAGGTTACTCAAAAAGAGTTTGGTAAGCTATGAAATGGTTTTATACTGCTCAGAGCAGATACACTCTACATGACTTGGAAGTCTGAGGATCAATTCATCCTGTCGGACAGATAAAATCTTTGAGAACACAAGGCAGACCCTCTTCTGGCCCACCCCAGGCTTCCTGACCACAAGAACTAAAAGAAACAGAGGGTATGTCACAGAAGACCTGAAAATGACACCTGGATGCCTTTAAGAACTAGATTTGTGGTGAATTTGGAAATAATTACCACATTCACATCTCAGTTTCAAAATCCATCTTTCTTAGCATAACAGTAAAAATCACTGAAGGTTGCACCTCTGAACAGTTTTACCTCTTAATTACTGGGGGTTTTGGCAGCGACAGAAGACGTTGCTTTACAACTGGAAGGTATGCTCTTAAGTTTCAGACACCAGAACGAAAGGTGATACAAGTTAGACCACATTAAGAGGCTTGTGAGCGAGCTTTTATCAGAAGCTCAGGTAGCCACAGGATCAATACGAAGCACAACCTACTATCTTACCATTGCCGTCACTACCATCGCTGCCTCCTTTCGGTAAATTGCCATCAAGTAGCTCTGAATCGTCAAAGTAGCCTATAGAAAATAAAAATAGTATTATCTTACAAGTTTTAAGTTCAGTGAAAAGACACCTCAAGGCACATAATGACATAGAAGTTTTCTCTAGATTGTTCAGCTCTGTTCGTGGTGGTTTTAGGCTCAGCATCATAGTCAAAATATGTTCACGTTTCAAAAGCCCTCCCAGGCTCCAGTCCCTTCAGCTCGGCACTATACAGTTTGATAGCAGCATTGCTGCCTCTGGACTTCCCGAACAACCAAGGGAAATCAGTGTCCAAGAGCAGGTCGTACGCCACAAGCCATAGGCTACGCAAGCAAGAAGCCCTGTGAGCTCCTTAGCTGGAACAGTCCAAGTCTCACTATCCTGTGAAAGCCGAGAAAGGACATGGACAGGAAGGGACTACTTCTTTTCAAGGCTACAGCTGTGCATGTTCCGTCAGAGTTGGGTTTCTAACCCACAACCTGTCTTCTGAACTTGTACAACACAGTAGCTAGAGGGGGAAAAAAAAAAAGTTCAACATACCACAGTCCAGTGGCTGCAGTGTTCCCATGACAATGGGAAGATCCAAATATAATTCCCTTCTCTGATGTATTGCAGGACATTGAACCAGTCCCTCTCCACTTCCACTGGACCCTACCTCTTGGGGCCCGAGTTCTCCTTCCCTCTGCTGCCACATGAATCTTTAGTTTGTGCAAAGCAAATCTGTTTCAAGCAGCAAAACTAAGTGCTGCATCAGAGGATGTTTTACTTGGGTGGCAAAAGCACTGTACTGAGGCATGCAAGACCTGAATTCAAATATCTGCTGCAAACCAGGCAGCAGAAGGAACAAGAACCAGAGCTTGCATTCCAGGTAAGGATTCTTTACCACCGCATTCGTGGATAATGGCATCATCACAGCTGCATCCGCCTGAAATTGGTTCTGTTCTGAGTTAGGCAAAGACAGAAAAGACCTCTAAAGCGCTACAGGCAGGGAAGGATATGTATTTCCAGTCTAACTTTCAAACACAAAAAGTTGTATTGCATAACTGGGCCTTAAAAAAAAAAATATAACCCTTTGAGCTTTACCTTTAACTTAGATGCTTTAAGAATGCAGATCACAGGTAGTTCCTACTTACTTTTCAGCAAGACTAGCAGGGACTCAGTTTGTAAAGATGAAAAGACCCAATCCAATACAGAGCTGCTCCACCACCAGCAGCCAAGAACAGCACTGCCCCAAGCACACACACTGTCCCATCCTTCCTCCTCCCCACACCATCCCGCTTTGAAGGGAAAGGAAAGTTACTCAACAGGTTTGGTATGGAATTTCAAGACTGCTGCAAACAAAGCTTATTTGCAAGACCATTTTTCCTCAATCCTCAGTGTTTATCCAGTGTGACAACTGACATACACAGCAGCCAATTAACAAGAGTAATTATTAGAAGTTTAACTGAGCTAGTAAAACTATGTCAGGATTCAGGAGTTTGTGCTAGAAGCCTTACCAGTGTCTCCAGGATGTGCAGGTGGGCCCTGCTTGGGGTTATCTACACACAAAACAGATTTAGAAAAAAGAAGAAAAAGGTTAAGGTATCAAAAGCAGACTAGTACAGTAACTTTAAAAGGGACTAGGAAAGATTAACAAATACTTTTCCTACTGTTCAGAAATTCCTGGTAGTCTTACCAGTATCTCTAGGATTTGCAGGCGGACGTGGCTTGGGGACATCTGTAGACAAATAGTTAGACTAAAGTGAGCAAAGTTACCAGTGTGAAGAGACCAAAAGAAGAAGATATAGTGACCTTGAAAGACTATCTGACCTAAAAAATGGTATCAAATCTTTCCCATGTAATTTTCCTTTTGTTACATTAGCTAATGCTGTATCTGTTTGGTTATTTTAGGTTAAACACTGTATTTTAATGCAACTAACAGTGTTTGTGCTACTGCTTCTGCCTGTATGTCAGACCCTTGCTGTAAGTGAATTCCTCTGTATATGTTCAGTTAAGTGTTATGCAGCATTTTAGCACATCTGATTTCAAATGCTGGACTCCTTTAATTTTTTCTACCAGGCACGGATTACTTGGCTCTTCCCTCTTTAAATCTATCATACTTTAATTAATAATAAAGGTTGGTACCTCACCTAAAAAAAAAAAAAAAGACAAGATGCACACAACAGAACTAGAAATATGGGCCCCACAATGACACTTCATTTATCCTGCCACAAAATGGGAGAATAAGAGATTTTAGTAATTATCTCTGTACTGTTCAGTCACAGTCTTTGTTGCCCACATCAAATTAACACACCAGCAGTGGTTTTCTAAAACTGTTTTCACCAACAGCTGAACCCATCTAGCCGCCCATTTCTTCCGTATGCTACTTCTCCTGGACGTTGCATGGTCTTGCCTCCTCCCAGCTCTAGCACAAGTCAGATCAGGTCTCCTTAGGCTCTGTGTATACTCAAAGTAACGAGGCAGGTACCTCCAGAGCACAGTTCTAAGACCCCAACTTAGGCTTGCCATCCTATAAAGGATCCTGTCTCTTCACCTACCTGAACCATCTGATTCATTCAGCCAACTGTTTCTCAATTAGCCAACTCTGTCTTCAAAATGTCAGCAGCTGGAAACACACTGCTTTAAGAGAGACAAAGCTTCAAAGGGCTAAATCGCACAGAGCAGCAAAGAGTGCTACTGTCCTACACCCATATGCCCTGTGCTGGGAAAGCTGTCTGTACTGCAACCGGTCTAGCGATGGTACCTGAACAGCTACTGTGCATTATCTGCCTACCTGGATGCACCTTTTGCTGAGCGAGTGAAAATAATACTGGAATGTCTACTGCTGCCCACACTGGAGAGCTGAAGCATGATAGAAAGAGTACCTTCCCTCACACTATTTCAAACAGATTGTTTCCTTGTGCTACTAAAATTACTTCCTGGAAAGGAAGAGATTACTTCAGATTTAAAATCTACTTCCATAAGTAAGTGTATGGAATTAGTGCCATCTAGTGAAGACACAGCAATGAAACAAGTAGGACTTGGCTAAGGAATGAGTGAAATATACACAGCTTTTGTGACCCACACCCTTAAATATGAAGGTAAAGATACATAACTAGACTGCAATTATTTTTATCTGCAGTCTGTTACCTTAATCAACCCAGTGCCTTTATTACCTTTAGATAATAAAGGATGGATAGATATTGCACCAAGAACCACTGAGCCGTATCCAGGAAAACATGATACTTACCAGGGTGAACAGCAGGTTTAAGGGTCCTATCTACAAAGAAAGAAGGGAAGTTTTAAATGTAATGCAAAAACCGAACTTGTTTTAGACCATCTGTACACAAAATGCACCTCACAATGTTTTCACCAAGAATACAATGGCATGCTCATTCAACAGCAGCCCACGGAAGAACACCACGGAAAAGCACCACACAGTTACTAGGAATTATCTGCCAAACTACATGCTGCTTTTGGTGATCATGGTATATGCCAAGGGCCAGCTCAAGGTGAGCAAGCTCAAAATATGCAGATCAAAAGCCAACAGAAGGGATTCTCACAGGGTCTTTAAGCTTATGGAATCACAAAGTAAATTGCTGAAAGACTCCAAAAGGCAGAAATCCTTCGGCTATTAGGGAACTGCTTTATTTTATAGAAATATCACAACTCTGTGCCACTAAATTGAAAACTTCAGGCTCTCATATTAGTATGTACAACTACACTTGACTTCAGAGTACAAGGCATTGCAAGCCAATCAGATCTCACCGTGATCTGATGGTGATGGCGTCTGAGGTGGTAGAGGCTTCTCTGTAGTTTCTGTGAGGGATGGTTAGAAAAAAAGTAGTTTAAACACTATTCAATACATTGTTCAGAAGATACATGAAGGACAAACATAAGCCTATGTCTATACAATGAAAACCATAAGACCAAGTCTATATAGCAAGACATTTTTCCTTTAGAAGGAATCCCCGAGTATTCCCAAAGACAAATTTCAGTTCTGTGCGGTTAACATTTTGACATACTCATGGCTGAATTGTTCCACTGAAGTTTAAACAAATCATATGTGGCGAAGGCATCACGCTTGGTCATGCAGTGACACTTGGAAACAAACAAGTCAAAAGAGCAGCCACTATTTTCCCGCCCACCTCCCAAAATTTGCAAGAGTGTAATAATTACCTATTGCATCTTCTAAGCTAAAGTCATCACCATTGCCTGTAGAAGATGAAAGCAAATGTAAGAACACTGTTTTTTCTTACTCAAAACCAACATTTATTACAGTCATAAATATGTCTTTGGAGGTATGTTTTCCGCTTCCTGCATCAGCCTAAAAGAATATTTTGAGTCAGAACTGAAGACATTCTTCTCTATTTGTCCAGACCACTATATAGGCATCTCTTTGGGGGGGGGAAAAAAAAAAAAAAAGGAACAGCACTAAAAATTGTCTCTATGGAAAGGACGAAAGGATCCGGAGGGCCAGAACATATATTCCTACAGTCAATATAATGCACTTAACCCTTTATTCTTGCCACCACCACTGCATGCTTTCTTAGTGCTATCCACAGCATATTCTTTCCCTGCCTTCTTTCCACTGAGCCACAAAATGAGCAGGGGCACAGCTCCAGCCACAAGACCCAAGTGTGAAGAAGAACCTTGGAGCACAAAGGCCAGTATGAAATTTGTATAATCGGGTAATGGATTTAGTAACTTGACATTACAAAATAATTTTCATGGGTTTATAAGACTTTTCCTCTAACAAAGGGTAACATTATGAAGGTGGTTACTAGCACAGATGATCTTGAGCCATCTCTTCAACTTCCTAGAAGACAGCTAAACGCAGGTGTCACCACTATGGTTTCTCCACCAAGAAAATAACTATCTTTAATAAATATATAATTTATATCTAAAATAATTTATCTTTCTCCAAGGTAGAACAAGTTTCATTGTCAGTCCTTAAGAAAAAACATTCTCTCTTGCTGTATTAGGTCAGCTGATAGAGCTATTGCAGCTTACCCAGCCAACTGCAAACACACTCATTCAATAAATCCATGATACAAACTGGTTTCATAGCATGGATATCATAGTGCGATCTCAGCAGCAGAGGCCTGTAAGGTAAATGGACAGCTAAAACAACTGCTTGGGATATTTCTGATAGTTCATCACTCCTATTTTCACTGAAGCATGGAAAAAGACATGAAAGTAGATCCTAATTATTCAAGAAAAAGACATTAAAATATACTGCTCCAGCCCCAAAGAAGCTGGAAGACGTTTTATACCTACTGAGTATCAAGCAAGCCAGAGCAAAACTTATTTCCAGGCAGAGCTACCTTAATTCAGAAGACACACACATGAAACATTGATGTGTCTGGCTTTTCCTCCAGGAATGTAGCTACAGAAGAGGAATCAGAACTGGCTACTGCAAAGCCTGAAACAGGAATAAAACTCAAACACGAAAAATCAAACCACAAGCAGAATGTTCCTTCTGCTAACATGACAGGCCAGGTTAAGACAAGGACAAGTCACAAGTCCAGAACCAGGAAGACAGATGCTCGAATACTTGGTAGCATCTTTCATCGCAACTGAGGTCAAAACTGAAAACTCTTTCTTCTCAGGTAACTGCACTAATCAATGCCGTTTCTCTTTTTCCAGAGAAGAAATGAGACTAAGATACAGTTTTATTTTTTTAATATGGAAGCAAGGAATGACAACTGGAATAAAATAATCAAAGGCAAGCTTGCAGCTTCCTGAAAAACATCCTTCAAGCTAGTCTTCATTCTGGCCAACTGAACTGCTACAGTGGAAGCTGAAATCTGAAGTGTAAGCAGCAATTCCCATTCTGCAACATTTGACCCGAGTACCACCTTGCTCACAGCCAAGTGGGGGGGTAGGACTGCCTGGTCTGTGACAGGCCCCTTCATGGAAACAGGCAATTCATGGCTTTATAGTGGCGCATGAGAAAAGTCCATTTAGAACCCCCCTGGATAAAGTCATTACGTACCCATCTTGGATAGAAAGCAAGAACATATTTTACTTGGCATTCTTCACTCCAGGTGGAGACCAAAAGCTCTTTTAGATACTCAGATCATTAAAAATGGTTTCACAGAGTGCGAAATATTTGCAGGTTGTTTATCTGAAGCCTACATCATCTTGCAGTATGATCTTAAAAACCTCAGTGAAATGAGAAGTTGCTAAGACCCAAATCTCAGTTACCTGTTTGTTTAGACTACACAAAGAAACCTCCCTATTAACAGGCAAAAAAAGTCAAAACACTCTAAAGAAATTTCAACAGGTATTTGCATAGTTGTTCCACAAGCTTGAATTCTGTTTGGTTTGTTTTCTCAAGTACACACATCTCTCAGGCTACGGTCCTTCGGAGAAGAATGCTAAGACAAGACCTGATCGGATATTTGCTAGTCCAGCTCTAAGAAGGCAGAAGGATCTGTCGAAGGGGCATGCTCCTCAAAACACTCTACTGGAGTAGCGACCAGAGGAATGGACCACCACCATCTGTTAACACCGTGTGTCTCAAGTCAATGCATGCTACATTGGTAGGTATATTTCTAGAGGACTATTCCTTTTCAGAAGTAGTGGAAGAGGGAAAAACAAGCACTCGTGCTTTGGTGCAGCTGAAGCTTTACCTGGAGCAAAAAAGAGGCTATGTGAAGAGTCTCCCACAGCCACCGTGAAACTGAGTCCCAGAACTCTGAATGGTTCCAGATGCAGCA
This sequence comes from Rhynochetos jubatus, assembly GCA_027574665.1. Taxonomy (NCBI): domain Eukaryota; kingdom Metazoa; phylum Chordata; class Aves; order Eurypygiformes; family Rhynochetidae; genus Rhynochetos; species Rhynochetos jubatus. Next base: position 62,073,774 of record CM050649.1, read on the forward strand.
GTTTCCCTCAAGAGGAGGAAGCCAATGTTAAAGAGTGTGCATTCAGGGACAATGCTGTTTTAAGGGACCGTTTTCACACACGACCTTCATGAAGAACTAGTTTAGGATGAGACTGTTGACAGCCAATTGCATGTAAGACATGCTCTGAGAGCGCAATAAACAAATCTGAGAGTTAATGAAAGAAAAAAAATCATTCTATATTGACTGGAATTATTCAATACTCTGCAACCACAATTCTGTTTTCCAAACATGCAGCACGACGTCAGGCACTTCAAACACATTACCTTATCTCAATAATGGTAGCAGAAAATATTATAAAACTCATTACAATAACTTGCACTCTGAATTGCTGGCAGCCTGCTTTCCCAGCAACGACTGGGTGTTCATGGCAAACCTTCATATGTCTTCAAAGCACTTGCTTTTACAACTGTGCTCGCTCAGCTTTCAGTATGGGTTGGTCCAACTAAACCAGAAGTTCAATTACTTAGCCTGAAAGGAGAGAGGCTCAGTAGCAGTGATTCCGTTTGTTCCAGGGAAGAAACAATCACACAACAGAGATAAATAAAGCTACAGAACTAGAATAAAGTTAGTAGCAGATCTAAGAAGAAAAAGTCAGCAAGAATATGCTGCACTCCCTGCAGGTTTAAGCATCAGAGTAACCAAGCTTATGAGCATTTTCTTCATCTAAGCAAAGATAATTGCAAATAAAACATATATTATATTGCGTGTAAAGAACAATACAGCAGGTACTTCTACCTCCTAGGGGCACGAGCCGATTCAAGAACATTTCAGAAGTGTCTACACTATTTTCCTTCCATGTCTGTAGCTCCAATACCAGGGTCTCAAGAGACAGATCTTCAGCAGGCTGTTCCCAGTAACCTGGACAGTTTGTGCCAGATGTGGGAAAAACAGCAGATAAAACAAAAGAGCAAACATAAGCTACTGAAAAGCCGATGAACCACAGGGTATTCAAGAGAACCAAGTAACTATGCAAACAGGAGTCCTTTGCAAAGACCCAGCACTGCTCTCAGATACTTATTTCTACAGTATTAGTCATAGTTACATTCCACTGCAGAAGCCGACACGAGCTTGGGAAGTTCCTCCATTAGTCACATGTATGGTGACACACCAAGACAGGAGACTTGCAATGAATGACCACAAATGTAACCTCCTGACTTGAGCAACAGGCTGCTCGAATTTTGTTTTTCTAAAAATGCTGGTGCTCTCCCTCCTTCCCTCCCTCCCCCCCTCCCTCCCCAGTGCCCTGTGCACCACCAGGTACCACAGAGCCTGCATGCTGCAGCTGGTCTTCCAGTTGTAGGCCTATGGACCCACTGACAGTGGCCAACTTGTCCCTGTCCTACTGCTGGACATTACCAGCCACCCCTTCAGTGGCCAACCAACTTCCAATCATAGAATCATAGGATATATTGAGTTGAAAGAGGCCCTTAAGGATCATCAAGACCAACTCCCTGCTCCTCGCAGAGTTACCTAAAACTAACTGTATGACTAAGAGCGTCACCACGTGCCCCTTGAACTCTGACAGGCTTGGTGCTGGGACCATTTCCCTGGGGAGCCTGTTCCAGTGACCCACCACCCTCTCAGTGAAGAGCCTTTTCCTAACGTCCAACCTGAACTTTCCCTGGTGCAGCTTCACTCCATTACCTGGTGTCCTATCGCTGGTCACCAGAGAGGAGATCAGCACCTCCCCCTCTGCTGCCCCTCTTGAGGAAGCTGCGGACAGGGACGAGGTCACCCCTCAGGCTTCTCCACGCTGAACAAACCAAATGACCTCGTCCCCTCCTCACAAGTCCTGCCCTCAAGGCCTTTCACCATCTTGGTCACCCTCCTCTGAACACAGTCTAATAGTTTCTCAGACTCACAGAATCATTTACGTTGATAAAGACCCTTATGATCACCCAGTTCAACCATTTGATGTCCTTGTATTGAGGCACCCAAAACTCAAGTACTCAAGTTGGCAGTACTGGAGATGGGGCCGCACCAGTGCGGTGCAGGCTGGGACAATCACCTCCCTTGACCATCCATCAGCCAAAAAGCAAAGATTACTTTTTACATCTGGGGAGTATCTGCTTTCTGCACATCTGGAGTCTTCACTAACGTATCTGATGGGAATAAAGTAAGCTAAGCCTCCGCTGCAACCAAAAAAAATATTTATTTCTTCTTCAGAAAGATCAGTAAGACTTTCCTAGAACTATCATATTTAATTTTTTTACAGTGATCCAAAAGCTACTTCCCTGAAAACTTACTTTATTTGCACCAATTTTGAAAACACAGTATGGAAAAATCTAGGCAATTATGTGGCCTAATCTTTTTCTGATCTGACTGCTAGAAAACAATTTTTAGACTAATCTGTGATTTATTTTAATATTTGGATTACTAACTATTCCTTCCATCCAAAAATTGCAATCAATTTTTTTTTTTTTTTAAGTCTGCAAGGTCACATCTTGACTCAAAACTATTTACTTAAACAACTGTAGTCATGTGAGGGTTTTTTAACAGAACATGGTAAAACAAGCTATTCACTGGGGAAGAAAAACCTCTATTTTGAGGTTTCTTGCAGAGAGTACCTACTCCACATACTCAAAATATTCAAACCAACAGTGCTGGGCAACCTGCAGGGGCTGACCCTGCTGGAGCAGGGGATATGGCTGGGAGGTCTCCAAAGGTGTTCTCCAGCCTCAGCACCCTACAGTTCTGTGACCTGGGCAATTCCAGTCACTGGATTGAATTCTCTCTGCTACAAAACTCATATAACTGCAAGTAACATAAATCACACTGTCCCTCTGCCATTCTTTCTGCTGATGAGAACTGAAATACATTGCTCACAAAGTTTTTAAGCAGAAACCTAAGGTACACTAACAAAAGCTGTTAGAAGAACATTTGGGTGACAGAAGCATGGCACGTGCATTGAGAAATGACAAGATTAAGTTTTGGGAGCGCTGGGATATGCAGCAGGAAGAGAGGAAAATGGTTTTGCAAAATGCAAGAAAGGTGCTGGATAAAGGTGCTGGATCCAGATGGCAACAAATAAAAAGATACTGGACATATTTATTTGATTTTCACTCATTTCTTACCTGTAACTTGAGGAGTTACACCTGAAGGAGAACCTGCACACTTCAAGACTGCAAATGTCATATACTCTGCTTATTGCTATTGCACCGAATACTTGGCCTTACCAAGCACAAATGCATTACTAAAATCAGCGAGGGTTAATAAAGTATTTTCTCAAACACAAATAGGAAGTTTCCTTTTGTATAAATTGAGGGACTAAGGCAAAATACGACTGGCAGACAGCAGCACACTCTCGCCTGAATTCATGAGCAGCACAACCTTGACGAAGACTACAGGCGTTTAAATACTGCCTAGCCTTACGTTACCAAAGGCCTGCATGTTGGTCCTGGTACCTGCAAGCGCTAGGCACACCGAAATTTTCAACCTTCCAGGTAACTGGTCTTGAGTTCTCGCGCTCTTCCTTGTAGCAGCCCTAAACCACAGAGACGTCGCTCTGCGCATTAAACATGGTGTTGCTTGATGTCAGCACCGCCACCTCTGGGACCACTGCCTTCTCTGGAGTCACCCGGGGAAGCCAGCCCTGTCCTGCTGCCCCTGCGGTAGGCACGGAGCTCCCCCTGTCCCCATTCCCAGGTCTCAGGTGCTAGTGCATTCACCGTTCTCCCAGGAGTCTCATGGAGCAGGCACAACGGGCCAAGGCACCTCTGCTCCTCACCTCTGCCTCTTCAGGGTTGGGCTCTGAAGCAGGAAACCCTGTTCTCAAATCTCACCAAGATCAAATGGGCACCATGCACCTACTTTGCATTCAGCCCCTTCTGAAATTCTGTCTTGGCATAAGAAATGTCGGCAGTTAAATTTTTATAAGCCTAAGAAACGAAAATCCTTTAAGTACATGTTGCTCACAGTCTACAGCTTCAAAGTTTAAGCTGCTTGATAGACAGGACTAAGCTTTCTCAAAGCTGACAAGCCTTGCAGCTACTACTTGACATCGCCTAAATTTCCATAACCAGGTGCATTCTTACCACAAAGCTCTTGTTATGGAAGTTCCTTTCCCTAACTATTCTATCAATCAGTCTTTATAGTATGAAAGTGTATTAACTTTGTCAATAGCTATTAGTTCACATCATGCATTGCAATGTAGTGAGGTAGTGGAATTTTACTGGCAGCTTTGGTATTGTTCATGCTTAAGCAAAAGAAAATAAAGGACAGCTCGGCCCTGTAAATAACAACTTCATTTCTTGGAAGCTTACAGCTGTTCATAAAGGATAAAAGATAACACCCAGACAACCAAGACAATGCCAGCATCCTAGCCTCTCTAACACTTCTTTGAAACTCTTCCAGAGTTTTCTTGCATCATAGATAAGTAACTACAGCAAGATGAACTCCAAAGACAACTGGATCAATAGACAAGCAGAAAGATTGCTCTGCAGAAATACAGGTGCTTTGCAAAGTTTTACTGTGATTACTAATCAGCAGTGTGGGTGTTGGTGACCAGTCAAATCACGTAGCCTTCAAACATTCAGATACAAGAACCTGGTGTAAAACCATATTCAGGGTGCCCCAATTTCACTACTACCCCTCATGTGCATGAATAAATATTTACCCCTGTTAATTCTGTATCTTGCATCCTAGCCTCGCTCCTCAGTCGGCAAAGGCCAGTTGCAAATTTTCATAACACTCTCCAAAGGTCAATGCCAGCACCCCTCCCTCTTCCAGAGTCAAGGAATCTCACTGCTTCTTGAGGATTTCTGCACTTACATCTAGTAATAGTTTCAGCAGCTCTTGGCAAGAACCTTTCCACAGTTGATAAACACCCATGAAACCTCTGGCTCTGAAGAAAGTACTTCAGAACAGTGGGCATATCGCAGGCCGTCAAAACCACGCTTTGAAAACTGTGGAGCAATACACACACTGATGGCACTAAGATGGACACCAGACGAGATGGTGGGGCTGGCAAGGGGCGTGCATTCAAGGCCCTTTGAACGCTTAGTGTTCTCACCCTCGCAAACAGATTCATGAACATTAAGCCTGGCTGGGATAACAACCCAAATTGCAGCCAGCACCAAAACTTAACAGTTAAATACACCGGAAAGGCTGCAATGGCAGTTAATCAAAAGATTAGTCTCAAATTTAAGAAACTTGTTTTATCCAAGCAAGTTGCAAACTCTTCAGTATCGTTGTAATATAATAAAAGAAGGTTCTCCTGAAAGTAACAACTGATATCATGTAACCTAATGCTACTTTATCGCCAGCAGTTTATCTATACTTCTGTTCAGATAATATTCTCCTCCCTTTGCGCTGAAAACCTCTGTATGCATCTGTGCAGTTCAGTACTCCTCCCAGCCTTGTGCAGAGACAGGGACAAGTGTTTTCAGGGCAACTGCGTGATCTCCTGAGCCACGACTTCAGGAGCGGCACGCTTTTTCTGCTCGTCCCAATTCAGTAAAACACTTTATACAGAGATGAATTGTGTAAAATGATCCATGGGAGTCTTCTGTCCCCACCAAATGGTCAGGAAACACCAGCATTTTGTTTTGTCTGCATCCTTAATTGCTCACACTCTGCACCTCTGGTAGCCTCTTGGATTGAGGCAGGGAGGGAAGGAAGAAAGAGCAGTCCCATATGGGGTTGGGAGGAAAAGGGAAGTGCAGTAGCAAGGCTCAGCTACAGAAAGGTTAGGGAAGTCTGCAATAGATGAAAGATGGTAAAATTTTAGCACAAGGAAGAAGGAAGTATTAAGAAACCAAGATTTGTGGTCTGGCAGCCAGTGAAGTAAAAGTTCCAAAACCTCAACAGTAAATAAAATTTAGTTGAAATACACACTTGCAATGTGCACAGATTATTTTTACAGCAGTACACTGAAACAATCACTCATAGTAAACAGGACTGGTTTGTGTCTGCTGATAATTATAAGCTGACAATTCACTTCACAACCTGTTTCTTTTACCTTCCTCAGCAGAAGTCCTACCAGCTAAATAGTTTCCATGTTGTTGTGGTTTAGGTCCAGCCAGCAACCAAACCCTGGGCAGACACTCGCTTACTCCTCCCCAGAGTGGGATGGGGAGGAGAAAATACAAAAAAAAAAGGCTGGTGGGTCGAGACAAGGACAGGGAGGGATCACTCATGAGTCATGGTCACAGGCAAATCAGACTTGACTTGGGGCAGAAAAATCAATTTAGTTTGTACCAATCAACTCAGAGTAGGATGAGAGAGAAAATCAGACCGTAAAAAACCTTCCTCCACCCTTCCCTTCTTCCTGGGCTCAGCTTTGCCCCTGATTTCTCTACCTCCTGCCCTCCAGTGGTGCAGGTGGACGGGGAATGGGTGTTGTGGTTAGTCCATCACATGTTGTCTCTGCTGCTTCTTCCACCTCAGGGGAGGACTCCTCACACTCTGCCCCTGCTCCAGCATGGGTCCTTTCCATGGGGTGCAGTCCTTCAGGAGCAGCCTGCTCCAGTATGGACTTCCCATGGAGTCACAGGGTCTTCGGGCACGGCCCCCTGCTCCGGCATGGGATCCTGCCCGGGTTGCAGGGGGGTCTCTGCTCCCCCGTGACCCTCCACGGCTGCAGGGGCATGACCTCTCATCAAGGGCTACAGGGGAACCTCTGCTCTGGCCACCTCCTCCTCACCTTTTCTCACTGACCTTGGTGTCTGCTTGGTTGTCTCCTTCACATCCCACTGCTCTCACCTTCTGCAGGTTTTTTCCCCCCTCTGAAATATGTCAATCCCAGAGGTGCTGACTGGCTCAGCCTAGGACAGAGGCGGGTCCCCCTTGGAGGCAGGGAAGCTTCTAGCAGCTTTTCATAGAAGCTATCCCTGTAAGCCCCTTCCCCACTATCAAACCCCACTACACAAATCCAACACAATAGCAACATCCAAATCTGTAATCTAGTCAGAAACATTCACAGCAAAGCTGGCTTTTTCTGGACCCTTTTCCACAGCAAAGCTGGCTTTTTCTGGACCCTTTTCCACAGCAAAGCTGGCTTTTTCTGGACCCTTTTCCACAGCAAAGCTGGCTTTTTCTGGACCCTTTTCCACAGCAAAGCTGGCTTTTTCTGGACCCTTTTCCACAGCAAAGCTGGCTTTTTCTGGACCCTTTTTCATGACGGTCTGTTCAGCTACGTCTAAAAGGAATCTTTGGTCTTTTCAATTTGCATACTTAAAAATAGCTACTACAGCTTTTGCTAGGAGGAAGAAGATGACGACTTTGGGTTTTACAATGAGGGCTTCCTGTGGGGAAGGGGGGGTAGAGAAAACCAGACCCAGTACAGTGGTTTGCAATGATTCAACTCATACTTTAATCCATTGCTCTGAGATTGAATCATCTCCGGCACTAGTCAACTCATACCAAAACCTACTGCTCTGTTCAACTTCAAACACTGATGTCTTTCAGTAGCAGCAGTGACACTTCTCTTCTGACAGATATTTACTATTGAGGAATTAATTGAGACAGAGTTAAGTGACAATTCAGCGCACCAGGATTTCGCAGCTTATCTCCATTGCATCACACCAGCTCTGGTTTGGAAACGTGCAGACCAGCGGCAGTGGCGGGACGTGTGACTGACAAGCAGCCAGCTTCTCTGAGCCATGTGGAACACTGCAGGAGAAGGCTCATTTTTTCTACTTCAACCAACTTTGTACCGTGTATGCAAAATTGCTACCTAAAAAAAATATTTCTGAAGGACATCCATGCACACAGAGATGCTGCATGCAGCCAGGTCAAGGTGACTAGTTGGAGTTGCCCAAACCAGACGTAAAAAACTAAATAAATTAGATGCCAACTAAGTGGCAGCCACAAATATATGGCAAGCCAGAAATGTGGGACAGGATTTGGCAGATGAGCGTTTATTTTTTTGTTCATCTTTTACTTCCCATCCTTCATTATTGTTTACTTGAGGAACGAGATGAATCTTCCCTTTTGTACCAAGGCTACTTGCTTAGTAGTTCCAACATGTTCATGTGCCCAGCAAAACATCTGGAATGCATTCGCAGTAAAACCATAAGCACTGCTGGTTCAAATGCATCTTGTGAGAGTATTTCTATTAGACAAAAACTTTTATCAAGAATTCTTCATATCCACCGTAAGAAATGGTTTCACCATCACCACAGATTCTGTATCATCTTCTAACACAAACCATATTTTACATTCCAGTTATCACTTGCAGGCAGCTGTCACACATGCCAGCTGTCACGCCTGTCTGCACTATAAATTTACTCATTTTGTAGAACACCACAGAAAGCAAGAGGAGTGGATGGATAAATCCTCGGGACAGGTAAGAACTGCAAGCTGAAGGGAGCCACGCCTGGGTGGCAGTGGAGACAGTGACAAAGATGCAACGGCAACAGCCAAGGGAAACAAGAAGCAGCAGCAGCGGGCAGGGAAGAGGAAGAAGGAGACAGTTGGAGAGGTCTGGATGCAGAGAAGTTGCCAGCTAGCTACAGTCACAAGCTTCAGAATCACAGCCCTTGCCTGACGTTTTCGGGGAAAAGGGTACACATCTCTGCTTAATTAGCACAGTAGAGCTGGACATTACAGAAGGCCCCAGTAGCAACAAGGAAACCTGGAAGTTTTTGTGAGAAGGGGAAGGGTGTCATAAATCAGATTACGAACTTGCTGGCTAAGACAATATATGAAAGTATAACCATTTGCAACATTTCTGGAGGGAGAGGACAGGGAATAGTTGTAAGTACTGGATACTGGATTCAATCACAACATGCCTGGCATGCAGGATGTACCAAGAAACACAGAGGCAGGCAGAGATTTCTGGTGTGAAAGAGGGAGAATACAGACACTCACGGATAGTTGGAGGCGACTGAAGAAACAGTAAATCAAAGGACAAGAACATGGGGGGGGGGGGAGGGGGGGGGAGCCTAATCAAAAAGCTTTCCACACAGGCTTCCCCAAACCCTTCCTCCAAACCTTATTCTGAAACTTCCCGTTTCTAATTTTAACAAGGACTTGCGTGACTCCAGAGCTGTCTGTTTTGCTCAACAATAGCATCAGTTCTAGTAAAAACTGTATCCTATCCAACACATTGCCTGACGTATTTTTAATTCACCACATCATGCTACTACTCCTATCACCACTAGACCCTTCCTGCTTCACACAGGTTCAGTATTTCCCTCCAAAACACAGGGAACAAATAAGTGGTGGTAAAATATAACTCTAAACACTGTAAATCCCTTTCTTCCAGACAGAAAAGGTTTAGAGTGTAGTATTTTTGTGGCAGTAATAGAAACCAGTAATACCATCAATACTGCAAAGTATAACCAGACTTACAGAATTGTCCGTCGTGGATATATCAGAGTTTAATATATTTTTCACTTTATATTTCCTTCAGGATATTAGGGTTCTTCACAACCAGAAAAGATGCAAGCAATATTTTCTGTGGTTAAGCAAAAAATGCATACAAAAGCAGTTTTATAATTAAAATCCAATTTTTACCAATTAAATCAATGGGTGTTTAACCAAAAAGAATTTCTTTTTCATAGAAAGATTAACTTGTATACTGAGCTGTAACTTTTACCCGATGAAAGAACAACTGCTATCCTAAAACCAAAGTTGGATTTTACCTAGATTAAGACTCTCTGGCTCCAAGTGAAATGAGCTTTGTGGATACTTCACACACATCAAGAAATGAATACTACTTCTTGTGAAAAATTATGAAGAACAAGAGACCCAACGGGAGTTCTACGGGACGCAAGCTATGAGGAAACTAGAGCAGAATTAACATCTGCAGTTAATTGCCTGTTGCCTCAGTCCAGAGGTTTTCCTTTTACAAGTACAGCTAAGATGCCATTTCTTAGGCGTTTATAGTGTGTGGACTCTTCACAGGTGGCTGAAATCTGTATACAGGAAACCAACTACATTTGTTATACAGCCAATGATGTTGTGTGTCAAGACCTGACTTAAAATGTAACTGTTTTTGTTTAAAACTATCTTTTTCCCAAAACACCTAGAATGATTCCTGCATTTGACATGTCAATTATGTATTTAAACAAACTGTTCTGTATTTAGAAAAACTATTCTAAAGAGGCCTTATGCCACGAAGAACTAAGTTCTTGGACTGTCGCAGGAATTTGTCTTAGGACATTTTGGAACTCTTTATAGAAATTCTTCTGAATCCTATTCTTCTGCGCTCCACAGTGCCATCAAATGCAGAGACTAAACCACATTAAAACAAGTTTGTGATGAGTATCACTGCAGTAATTTTTATTTCCAACATGTGAAGAATGTGCTTTCCTGCAGCAAGCAGGGAAATCTTTCCCAGACTAGAATTTGCAAGCATACAGAGAAACCGACTTTTTTTTTAATGAAAAAGAAAACTGAAACTATTTTTTATGATACCAAGCAACCTTTCAAACACTATTTTTTCCAGTATTGGTCCCGAGTCTGCAGAAAAGCTGACAGCGCTGTTGCTGCCACTGTGTGCTTTTGCAAGGTGGCACAGGGACCTCCTGCAGCAGCCAGTAAGATACAGACAGGCCAAGGGCAAGACACGCCAGCTGGAACACTGTTTCTCTGCATTGGGAATAACTTGCAGGGTCTAGGTAGCAGGGGCTGGTAACATGGTGGGAGCACCGTTGATCAAGGAATGACCTACTATGGACCATGCTGGAGGGAGCATGCCATAGGATTACCAGCAAGGCCAGGGATAATACCAAGATTCCGTCAGTATGGTAAATCTCAGGGACAATGCCTGGAAAGAATGGGAATTCTGTATGTTCCTGTCACAGATGCTGGGACTTACGGATGCTCCTGAAGAGAAAAAAAAAAAAAAAAAGAGAGGGTATGACCATGTTGAACAGAAGGCCCTTCAGAGATGCAGCACTGCCAGCTCTGTGCACAGGGCAGAGTCGGAGCTCAGTTCAACCACTGCCTTCTCCTGCCCCAGCCTCCGGACCACACACTGTTCTGACAATCCATCTCAATTCACTGCGCTGGGGCTGGGGGGTGGAACCAGCTGATCGCCTGGCAGCAGGTGCAAACAACCAAATTTACTGGGCTGTCTGGGTAAGGTGGCCAGGCACCGTCTATATCGTGCCCCAATGGATACTGGTACTGAACACACTTCATTGCCCTTACGTAGCAGTGATGAAGGAGTACCTATTCACAGAGTGGGTGGGGAAAACACATGCCTACCTACAGTGGCAGGAAGCCTTAGTTTGAATAGACAAGATAGGTAGCTCCTACCTGTTTCCAGCCACCCTATTGCCCATGCCCTTCTTGGCCTGACTTCCCTGACCACTGTAGATTGACAGATGAGACAGGAAGGCACTGGGCTTTTGGCACAGACAGTGTGCTTTGTAGGGGTGGGAACCAGCTACAGGACTCCTACTGACCCCAACAGTGCATGCACTCAGACAGACCCAGATGTTCCTCCTTAGCCATGCAAATAATTTGCTGAAAGAGGTGTTGAACAAATAAGGGCTGCCGGTGACATTTAAAAAGTAATTAATAGTTGATTCTTTGGAAAAACAAGGGGGGGGGGGGGGGGGTGTGGTGGTGTGTGTGTCAACCACAATTACAACAGTCTTGTTCAGCCTGTCCAGAAGCAAACTGGAGAGTGGCAGTTAGCAACAGGCATCAGAGCTTTGAATGGCACAGCTGCTGCGTTAGCAGCTGTAGGGCCCCGCATGCTGCAACTCTTGCATGAGCCAGAAGCCACAAAATACACCTGCTATGTTACACCTTATGTTGCCAATGCTTTCTTTCCAATCCCTCTGGCTGAAGAAGCAAGACCCCAGCTGCCTTCACCGGCAAAGTTCACATCTGGAACTGGCGGTTACCAGGGATGGAAACACAGCACTACCATCTGCCATGGCATTGTCCACAAAACTTTAAAGCAACATATCTCTAGAGAATTGTCCCACTACATTGACAATGTATCGATTAGATTAAACACTCTCAAAGCATTACGACGTAATGGGTAACAGGCAATCTTTGTCTTCCCCAACTTGATCTGGTTAGTCTGTGGCCAGCAAATCAACAACACGAGGAAGACCGAACTCCTCTGGCTATAAAAAGCCCCAGCACATGATGAGTTACATGCTGAGAATAACCAATGGAGCTTGTTTACTGATGGATCCTGTAAAACCACAGAAGGAGACAGGGCTCCAAGCAGCTTGAAGCCCCTCCACAGGGAGGGCTGCCACCCACAAAAGGACAAGAGGCTGCCATCAGTTTGCTTCAGTCATGGCCTTTGGAGTCACCTTGGAACACACTCAGGAGCGTCAGTGGCCCTGAGTATACATATGCACAGACTGCTGAGTGACCACTAATGTGGTCCAGAAATGGCTCGAAGATTGGAATCACGCTAACAGGCAGCAGTAAGGAAAGCCACTTTCAGCAGCAAAAGACTGGAAAATAATACAACAGCTACTCAGAGAAACATCTACTTGAATACATGGTGTTAATGTGAGTATCTGAAATTCAAAGCCAGTGCGAGAAACCAGGCTGACCGGAGAACACAGATTAGACTCCTCTCAGGAAGGCACAGTGCAAGCAACTCAGCAGTGCTAGATCTGCGGAATAATACAACACACACGGAAAGTATGAATGACGAACTAGTATGTGCAATGGGAGAAAGGGAAATTTGAAGAAACCTGGCGAGTAGATCGGCCCCCTTCCCTCCAGCAACACTGTCCAGTGCTGTGTCCTCACAGTGGCAAAGCTAGCAATGGGTTGCTAGAAGCTTTTCTACCTGGAAACAAAATACAGGCAGCACCCTAGATGTGACAAACAAAGTATTTGTTGGCATGATGGAATGCAGCCTTGGCTAGACTCTGACAGCAGTAGCCATTTCAAAACCACAGTTGTCGAAGAATGAGGGGAAGATAGTGGAGCAGAGCGGGTGTATAATATTCCCTCTAATCCCCAGGCATCTGGAAAGGTGGAATGGTACAATGGCTTACTTGAAACTGCACCCCAGGGAAAGGGAATCTCACCTCCACAAAGCTGGGGCGGAGGTAGTTTATATAAAAGCAGGAACGCCTCATAGAATCCTTGCACAAGACCATATAGACCTCAAGTTCATCTGCATGTCAAAGTACTAGGCAGCCCCAGGAACACCAGAACTGAAACACAAGTCTGTATCTATCCTCCTTCAGCAGCTGACATGCCTAAGGAAGAAGTCCTTCTCACCTGTGGACCAGGAATTACCTCCTAGGTGCCTAGAAACAGGGGACACGTGAGGAGACGGTCTGAGAGACTCACAGATGGGACCTGTGGCTGAAGATGTGTTCTGGGCTGGAGAGGTTCCATGACAACAGGGCACATCCCTGAGGGACTGCAGCTGTCAGCCACCCACATTCAGGGCAGGGACACCCCTGAGGGTCTGTGGCTGTGGGCCGCTTACACCAGGGCCACCCACACCGGCGCAGTGACAGCCCTGAGGGACCATAAGCCACCCTCACTGGGGCAGGGACACTGAGAAGCAGAGGAAAACCAGCAGGTAGGCAAGGAGGAGCAGCAGAAAGAAACCACTAGGCAGACGACCCTTCTGCTCTGCCCGGTCGCCTCACCAACAGAACAGTGCACGGGCTGGCACAACCTGCAGTGAAAACCAGGGAAGCGGAGATGGGGTGGGTAGGGGTGTTTGGCTTAAACTGAGAGATGCGAAGGGGGAGGATCTCAGGGGTTTGATTGATCGTTTTCTTTCTCTCCATTTCCAAATCCACAATTAGAAGTTTGTGTATGCTGACAGCAGGCTAATTTAAATAAAAGTTCCCTGAGTGGAGACTGTTTGCCTCATAACATTCTCTCAAAACAACTTTTACTAGACTCCAAAGAGCAGGTTCCATGCCAGAGCACAGAAAAGCAGTTTGGCTAAAAGAAAGAGGCTTGTCCCTGGCACGATGATCCCGACTGACAAAGATTACTATTATTACTGCATTTCACTACCACAGCTGTCACCTGAACATATACAAAGTGATGGCAGTGAGATGTTCAGGACAGCAAGAGTTAAAGCAGAGTCCTTTCCCAAGCACAGGCAACCCCATCACATGCACCAGAGTAACATCAGGAAAATACTGAAATTGGTCTTGGCTGGATGGCAGTAGGCTGAGTCACTCTTAACTCTTGCCAAGTTAAATCGCTGTAACTACGGTAAGTTTAGGGATTGTTGCAGTGATGTCATTTTGAAGTAGCAGTGCAGTGGCCATTTTATATAAATAGCAGCACATATTAAACCCTTCTTACATATTTCAGATTAGAGGAATTATAAAGATGGAGAAACGTACCACACTTCTCAAATTCACACTAGCACTGCCACTAAAATTGTTCAACTGAAAGGAAGTTGTGTTCTTACTGTGTTTTGGAGGTTTTCTTAATTACATTTAAAACTCCAGAGCTCACAAAGCAGAGATCAGACTCCAGGAGTCTGCCCCACCTGAAAGCTCCATCTATCACACTGGAGACAGGCTCATTTCACCATCTGTCATCCAAGTAACCATTTTTCTCTACACTGACTTGCTCGTGCCCCTGACTTCTTGTCGAGGCGTTTCCTTCCCTCTGCTCATAGCCCTGTAATTACAGCAGTCTTACAAAGAAGGGATCTCCACCTGTAATTCACCTTAGGCTACTGATCTTCCAGCACAGATACCTCCGCTTCCAGACCGTGGTTTGCTCACCACCACAGCTGTATCTTGTGGTCACTATGTTTCAGTCCATAAGTCCTACTCAGTGCTTGCAAAGGATACTTAAAGCATATGTTCCTGAGTCCAAACTCGAGATCCTCAGTAAGCAGACAGCTTTTTATGCCTTGATCTTTCTATAGTAGATAAGGGAAACTTTTAAGCCTCGTGTCTGCTTTCAGCAGTTTGCTGCTGCTCATAATGTATGGATTTTTTTGTTTAATTCTCCTTCTGCTGTGCTCTTCATATAAATTGTACAGAAGGTCCGCAGCCAAATACATTTTTTTTGTTGTTGTTGTATTTTGAAAACCAGATGCCAGGCTACCCTGGCGGTTTTGCAGACAGCTGAGCCAGTTTTACACCTCCCAGCCAGCCACAGCAGGAAGCCTCCTGCCCTCTCCTCCCTGTCCCCCCCACATTTCCACTCTCAGATCCTGTGCCCTGCCACTCCCTTGCGCTGGCTCTGACACCCATCAAACATGCCGCAGAGCAAACTCAAGGCACCAGATAAGTCACTTCCTGATTCATCAAGCTGAATCATTGCAGTACGGGCCCGATGGGCACCAGAGGAAACACAGGAGGGGAGAAATGGGAAGATCCCACTCCTCAGCAGGGGCAAGCTGTTAGACTGCCTGTAGAAATTTGTTACGCTCACATTCGACCTTCCTCTGGATCTAGCTGCTTTGCCTGACTTGCAGAGCTGATACTTGGCAAATGAGCCACTTGATACCAATTCTGAGGTTAAAACAGCAAGCACTTTTTCTAAGCAACCTCAGCTAAGGAAGCTCACCCTTGTTTAATAACACATTCAAACCCTCATGACTGAATGCTGTTTTAACAGCAACAGCTTTCACGTGCTTAAAATGTATGATACCGTAAGAAGATACCATAAGAAATTCCCAGTCCCCAAGGCACAGTCTTGTCCGCTTGAATTACGAAACCAAGCAGTCCTGGTGAAACCAGTCACCTCCGAACGGTCGCACAACAGCTCAGCTGCTTGGACGCCAAGATCTTCAACTTCCTACGGCAGTGCTGCCAATTCAGGCTACAGAGAGCCTACCAACAGCGAAATCAGAATGTTCCAAAGTATGTAATTCAGGTGTTGCCTTTATTTTAATTTAAAATCATACCACCACAAATCCTAACTTCCCTCTGAAGGGCCCCACCCTCCCCAGGCTGATGTTCTCAGCTGTTCTCAAATTCTTACGTGTTTTGGTCCAGAAAAAAAAAAAAAAAGTCCCAAATAATTATAACCATTCTGCTTGGTTCGTGTTATCGGCATTAACCAGCACCCAGATAAGTTAGCCAGCACTCAGATGAATTAACCACCTTTTTAAGCGCAATCTGGTAAAAATTTAGCGTCGTTTTCCTCAGAATTCAGAATTCCTCAGAAACAAAACCCCTGAAGGCAGTTTTTGCACACCTTCAAGCAGGGAAGAAACCGAACAGACTCTTCACCTCCAAACTTCTTGTTTTGAAGCTTAGAAAGACTAATTCTGAGCGACTCCCAATTATTTCCATATCTTACGAACATCACGCCCAAGCTCTTGCTGCCCATGACGGTGAGGACTGCTTGCAGGGGTAGAGGAGCGAGTTTTCCAGTAGTATGATGCTGCCACCTGATTGTCTGCAGCCTGAATCATCTGTGGGTTTTAAAGGCGGTTACTGTAGAAGTGTACTGTTTTTCCAAGAGCTCAGCTTTGCTAACCGAGCAGAGTTAAAATCACAGTAAGGCCACAGCAGAGGACTATTCAAACAGGCTTTATGGCAAACTGCTGATCTGGCATCCTGCACACAGTTATCCACAGCCTCCGGGAAAACCTAGGAACAGTTATTTTTCTTTCCCTCATACAGTGAAGAGACAAGTATTTACGTTTTAAAGTCGTATAAATGGCAAATAACAGTTTGCACCACACATTCCAGCTCAGGACGGGAAAACAAACAAACAAACAACCCTGGTACTGGGAACTTTTCTGCTTTCGCCCCCCCGCCCAAAGCGCTTCCTCAGCAACGCACCGTGTCACCGTCCCGATCGGGGTTCGAGAAAATCGCCCCTGACCCAACCCTGAAGCCGTGAGAAGCCTCTCACGAAACACACTGGGGTCTTTTACCCTGCGGTTTTCCCGGTTTTGGGAAGTTTTAATGCTATCGTGTGACTGCGGTCTCGCCGGCGAGCCGTGTTGCCCTGGGCTTGCCTAACTCCGCTCTCCTTCCTAAAATGGAAGCGGAGGCGCAGCAGAGCTCGCCGCCGCCCGAACCCCCTCCCAAGCCTCCTGCTGGGACCGCCCCCGCACCCAAAGGGCCCTAACCGGGACAAGCAGCACGGATTCACCCGGACATCAGAAACGAGACAGGACTTCCAGAAAGCTCAGGCAATACTTTTCCAGACAGTAGAATAAAACCCACAAAATCCACCTAAAAAGGGCTGGAGGGAAAAGGCGCCGTTTCGCTGCCCCGGACAGACACAGGCAGCCAGGGACCCGCCCAGCTCCCTCCCGGGCTCCTCCGGCCCCCGGGGCCGCTCCGCCGACACCCTCCTCCTCCCATGCCGAGCGGCAGCGCTCGGCCCCCCGCCCCGGGACGGAGGGCAGGGGAGCGGTCCCTCCCCAAGCCCGGCGGGGCTGCGGGGGTCCGCGGCCCGCCCCTCCTCACCTTTGGCAGGGCCCAGGAGGGCGAGGAGCAGCACCACCACGGGAAGGAGGCTCCAGCGCCGCATGGCTGCCCGCCCCACGCACGCCGGCTCCCTGACAGCCGCTCCCGGCGCCCGCCGCAGCCGCTCCCGCCTGGCCGCACCGCCCCTCCCTCCGGGGCCGGGAGCGCCGGGCGGGGCACGCCCAGGCCGCTACGTTGTCAAGCCGGGCGCTGTATCCTCCGCCGCGGGTGGAGCGGGAGCTGTCCGCCCCGCCTCGTCCCGCCGGGGGTGCTCCTCCTGCCCGCCGCGGCAGCGCGGCGATAGCCCGCGGCCTGGCAGCGCGGCGGCGGCGGCGGGGGGGTTCGGTGAGCCTCACTGGGCCCGTGGCCGAGGGTTGCAAACGTAAACTGAGTTTTCTAAACCGGTTTTGTTGGGGTGGGACGTTGGATGTTAAAGGCCCTGGTTTTGTGTAAGTCCCTTCCCAATGGCTGTTCTGTGCCCTGTATCGGACACCTTGGGTTGGCTGTAGCAGCCTGAAGCGCTGCTGCTGCGGGTTGGATCGGGAACCGCGTTGACCCAGTTGTGCAGAGCTCTGCTCAGGGGCACGTGTGACAAAAAACAGCTCTCCCAAATCCCGGTTTGCCAGTTGCCAAGTGTGCACTGATTATTGGCTGGATAAGAGGTAGTTCGGTGATGGACAGCGCGGGATTTAGAAGGAGATGTGTGGCTGGCTTGGATTCACCGGTCATAGGCCTAAACCTTCCTCAGAGACATCTGTGGCTCTTCTCTGACATTTGTAGGACCTTGCCAACAGGAAAAGTGGAAAGTCACAGAGTTAGTGAATCGCTGTCACCAGTTCATAAATCGATGGTTAAAATTTTTCCTCCTTGACAGTGCCTAGGCAAGTAATTTTTAGATTTAACCTGAGGCAATAAAGAGTTTAACTGTAGTAGTAACTTTAAACACAATCTTAAACTTATGCTGCATTTTACATTAAGGATAAGCTTTTTCATTAAAATGTCCGACTTTTGCAGCAGTACCGGAGTCAACATTGCATTGTTGTTAGCAGCTTCCTTGTCTCTGACTCCAAGCCTAGAAGCTGAGATGGAATATATGCACATGCATTGTGTAATCCAGCAGTATGGATCTAGTCATTAGTGCTGTGTGCATATACACAGGAAATTATTAATGATGTTGCTCAAAGGATGTCCTTTAACAGTGTTTATCACTGTTGTTAAGCATCATCTAAGAAGTTGCTCTCTTGACAAAAGGAACAAGAATTGGTACTCCTCAGTATTGCGCACTTCTCTATTTTATCACATTGTACCAAACCTTTTTTTTCCCCCCCCACCCAGGATTGCAGAACTAACAGAGAAAGCCTAGTTATCTCACTGGAATTGCCACATCAAATCAGGGTCCTGTAGCTTCCCATTTCCAAAAATTAGTCTTCGTCAAAGTTACCATCTTCAGAGAAGGTAAAAGCAACCTCCTGTGAGAACACATGTGAGATAACTGCACTTTGCACTAGAGCTAGTGGTTTCCGCTTGGTTCTATCCTTAAGGCAGGAGTACAGTTTCTTGGCACCAGCCACTTTATGGCTAATCAATTTTCCAGATTTATGAATATCAGGTAATTTTTTTCAATCTTACTTATCTTTTGATCTGAAGATTTCACTGACATCTTGTGAAAATGTTTCATTATTTGTGGTTACCAGCTCTTCTGTATGTAGGACTACGCTTAGAAAAAAACCCAGGTTTTGTCATTTCACATGTAAAGCCAACTCATCTGTAAAAATAAAAATAGTTTAGTACTAGAGCTGGTTATCTGATTGTGTGAGTAATATGCATAATGAGAGACCCACTTCTTCCAATACCGACTATCTTTGGCCCGCTCAACCTGCAATGGTTGTCCTAGAAGGTCTTTCACTCTGTCTGTGAGCTATTAAGTTAAACGCTCCTTCTCCTCAGTTTCCTCCTACTCCCCCTCTGAGGTCAGATCCTTGTAGCTCTTTTCATGCCTCGTCACAACTTCTTGCCCCTTTTACCTATGAGCTCTCAACCTTGCCAGAAACAGCACAGCTCTTCAAATGTTCAAAGAAGCAAAGGAAGGGTAAATAATAGATTTTCATTTGCTAAAAGCAAAGTCTTCATGGAGCAGTTACAGTTTTAACCTCTGTCCCTTGAGGACGCCTTTTGGAAGACGAGGGCCACAGCTGGATGGTGGATGGTGAAGCAGATGGGCAAAGACAGCGCTATGGAAAACTGAAAGGAGGTGGGTGGTATTGGCGATGGTAAAAAGCTATTCTTTTACTCTTTGATGCACACACACACACACATTCAGTCACTGTTCAAAGTTGGTATGAGTATGAACATAACCCTAGAAATGATGTTGCCTTTTTTTTGCTTTTCACCAGAATTTGGCAATACTCTGTGGTGACTTTTTATTTGGGGTGCAATGTTTCTGATGCCGAGAACACTCATATGTAACACTCATTTGGGGGTGTTGTTGTTGGGGTTGTGGCCTCATCTAACGGCATGTATTGGACAGCTATTTGCCAGAAGCATCTCTTTTAATCAATTGGAAATCAAACTGAAGGGCAGGGTTTCAGTGCTGGTTGCTGCCACGGCATCTACTGAAGCATGGGTTCTGAACTTTATGTTGATTCTTGCTGTGAGCATATGAAGGTTCACATTTGTCTCTATTTTTAAATAAAAGTCAAACACGTGAAACCTTATTTTCTCCCAATGTTTTCATACTTGAGCTGTGAGAAGGAGACGGGACTAGTTCCACCAGCAAAGTTTCCTGTAAATAAGCATAATATTTTATCAGCAAGTTGAAGTTTTAGGGCCATGGGCAGATATAGTATGGTCAGTCAATAAATCAGAATTTTTTAAAAGGATGAACGGTAAAGCATGTATTACAAGCATAGTTAACCCCCATTTGATCTTCGATTAAGGATTATAAAAATTGCTTCAGATTTTTTGGTTTTGTTTGGGCTTTGTGTTGGTTTTTTTATTATTTATTTTTAAAGAAGCAGCACTATTATTTCCCATTCTGAGGATATATTCAGAATGAGCCGGAGTCCAAAGAGTCTCCGGAATCTGCTGCATAACCTCTGCTGGCTCCCCGGTTGTGTGCTATTTTCTGATGCTCTCTGCTTTGTGGGACAGAAGAGACATTAAGACACTTTGGCCTAAGGGGTTTTTTCCTAAGGTAACTAACTAAATTCCCCTGCAACCAGCCTGTTCAATAACAAAGATAGTTTCAGAACGGAGTTTTTGCGGGAGATGTGTAGATCCTGAACCTCTGCAAAGGTCAATTACCTGGTCTCAGCTTTTCCTGTGGTAAATGCCCTCTCTCTGTCGAAACCGCTTGTTCGCTTCCAGTCGCAGCGGTTACTGCAGCGTGCCTATATGACCTAAAGAACTAGCTTGGGCAGTAAGGCACCAAGGCAGCTGAGAACCCATCTTTGAAGCCTATCCCATTTCTACTCCTGTCCGGACTTCAGCTACTACAGCTGTCAGCCGGGTATTGTTTCCTTTTGACTCCCTCCACTTAGCTTTATACTTTGTTTTGTTGGGTTTTGTCTTCTGATAACATCTGTACATACTTTGACTACACTTCCTGTAGACTATGCAAAGACCTTTCTGTTTTTAAAGTCTATTATGTTTCTTCATAACAGTTCATAAAGAGAAATACGATTTTACAGATCATTTTTCTGCATACTAGTTACATTTGAAGAGACAATAGGCAAAAAGTTGTTTAAAAAGTAGCTGTATATGGCATGGGTGGCACTCAAAGTTCAGTTCCATAACAGAACGTGCAGCTTGCTGTTTAATAACTTAGTTTTCCTATAAGATTTTTTTTTAGCCTTACTGTATTTTATCAGAAACAGAGGGATATTTTATTTCCTGCATAACCCCTTTCAAGCAAATACAGCCTGCAGCAACAACCCTTAGCATGTTCTTCCTCGGTTACATGGAGGCTCAGCTATGCTTTTATGACTACATCAGTAGAACACAGGAAGGCTGTCAATCAGATTTGTGGTAGTGACACACAGGTCTTTTAAGTGCGTTAATATTTATAACTGTAGCTACTCCCTCCTAATTATTTTCTGAGTATCTTTTCTTAAGCAATACATAGATTTTGAGGACCTAACTTTCCTACAGTTTTCTGTGCAACCTCTTCTTTGCCATATTTCTCCCCTTTCCCTAGGATTTTTCTTATTTAATACATGTGACTGCAACTCTTTCCCTTAAAGCCAAACTCACACCAGTAGAATTGGAACAAGTACCTTTTACTAGGATCAGGTGTTAAATAGCTAGCTGCCCATCATCTAGGGTCTGGAATTACTTACACATAAGCAGTGGTTTTCTTAAGATGTTTTAATAGTTCCTCTGAAAGATCTAATGATGTCAGACTAAGCACAATATGAAGAGGTTTTCTTCGTTAGTACTAATTCTGTGGTAATTTTAGGCTAAGCGTACCAAATGTGAGGTATTATTATTATTTTGTATTTTTATGGGTTCCTCTTCTGTTGGGACAGATTTTTTTACAGTTACTGCAGTGTCTTAAAATTTCTATTATTTATTTTTATTTATATTCACCTTCAAGTAAATATTTAGTTTCCTTAATTCCTGTTTCAGTAGACTATCTTCACTGAATTCTAGTAAGTTGAGTTTTTTACTGTCTAGAGAGCGGTTTATAACAGTTTGTCTCCATAACAGTATGGGCTAGAAATACCTAGACTAGTATAAATGCTGAAAGCTGTCTGGTTATAGCAGTATATTGTATAGACCTCTGCATAGGCTTATCAATTACAGGGGAGAGCTTCTTTAAAGATAAAGCCTTATAAGGTATGCTATGGTGTCGATATAACCAATGAAGTAAAGTTGGTCTGCTGCTGATAGGACCTCTTGATGCCTCTAGTAATATTTCAATGTTATACTAACTGTAATTTTTCTTTGTAATTTAACTGCTGAGATTTAGATTTCATGGTTCACCACATATCTTTTGAAACCTGTTTTTCCTACATCTGCATTTCACCACGAAACTTTTTTTGAATATTTTAAGTCACTCTAATGTAAA
This sequence comes from Rhynochetos jubatus, assembly GCA_027574665.1. Taxonomy (NCBI): domain Eukaryota; kingdom Metazoa; phylum Chordata; class Aves; order Eurypygiformes; family Rhynochetidae; genus Rhynochetos; species Rhynochetos jubatus. The sequence goes on from CM050649.1 coordinate 62,096,163, forward strand.
TATTTGACTTACTGAAAAGAAAACCTGGAGTACCTTTCCTCTGTTTCTGGCAAAGTGACATTCTCAGTAATGAAATGTTTTTTCCTTTTGAAAAACCTGTGATGTTCATTTTTTTTTATTCTTTTGAGAACAAAATAATTCAGTTTTAAGATAACTTAGTGCTTGTATGTTATTTTCCCTGATGATAAATTCTGCTTGTCTCTGCTCTTCAGAGAGAAAGGATGGAGAAAACTGACTGAAGCGGTTCTTAAACAGGCAAGTGCCACGTTCAATTTATGCTATTTGACGGAGCTGCATCCTTCTGAGTCTAAATGAATGCAATTTTAGCACTCCTGGCATGTATTAGAGGTGTTTTATTCTATAAAACAGGAACATGTGAGTATGTGTTTTAGTTGTTCAGGTACTGTTGCCATTTGCCATATTATCTTAACATATCTTACTTAATACTTTTGTTGCTGTTTGTACTTTTCCTGACAGAAAAATAGCTCACTTTCATAAACTGCTATATTCACAAGGAGTAAAACAAAGTTGGAATGCCTTCGTTTTCAGCCACAGCGTGATGTTTGTGGTACTCCCAGTATTGACATTGTCTAGACAGTAAAAATAAAAGTTCCTCTCTTCTTGAAAATCTTCCTTTCAAGCTTGTCTGCATGTCTCATTGTTTCAGAATCGTTTCCCCAACACATCTTTCCTGTGAAAATGGGAGGAAGCAGTCATACATGTCAGTGTTTCTCATCCTTTCCTTGCCTCAGGAATGCAGCCCTCGCTAACCAGGCCTTACTTTCTTGTGTGGCCTCTGATCCATTCAGCTGAAGGCTCCCGCAGTGCAGGCCACAAGGCCATCGGCACCAGGGATGTGAGTTGGACCAGTTGCCTTGAGGGGTGGTTAGTTTGACACCAAACTGAGTGAACCTTAAGATGACCAGAATTTAGGAATCTCAGTGGTTATCCATTGACATAACCCCTGGTTATGTGCTGTGCTGAGGGTTCAGGTTATAAACAATTGATTTAGAGCAGGAAAGAAAGGTATAATGAGAGCTAATTGTTCCTCCATGGTTTGTTTTGTGCTGTATCTGCACCTCTGTTACACAGCAAGGGTTATGTGACTGCTCAGTTTCATACATAAGGTGAGGGTGTAGCTGGATTCTTGAAAGGGGCCAGCAGATCTGACAAACATCGCAAGAATTTAGCAGCCATTTGTGAAGGCATTTTGTTCATAATGATTTTTTGTGTATGCATGCTAGATGGATCACATCAGGGCAAAATCCTTTGAGCTGCACTGATAAAACAAATACATCTCTGTATTTCTCACTTAGATTTCCATATAAGAATCCTTCATTAAGATGCTGTGCCAAATGCTGTTGGCAGCTTCAACCGTCTACAGTCTAAGACAAGCATAAGCTATTTTAGTTGTGTGTTACAGAATAAAAGAAGCAGCTGCTGCAGTGTGTTATGAAGTGTACTGCTGTTGCACTTGGCATTAAAGCTTTTAAATGAACCCTTCCAGCCCAGGCATAGTTTTGAGACAGTGGCCTATGGCTTTGCATAGCCTGACTATGGACTCAGTGGCCCAAAATAGCCCAAGTCACTAAGTCATGAGTGTGTATGGAAAGACGCTCAATTTGGTGCCTGTGCACCGGAACAGGTGGACATTGTCCATTCTTAAAAATACAAAGCTATATAAGTGAATGCAAAATCATGGCAGCAGAAAACCTTCAATGCTTTAAATATGGGAATAGCCAGGATCAATCTCCTTTCACACACAGGACAACTACAAGCACTGCTTGTCATGCGTGATCTTGGGAACAAACAAACCCAAATAGGCAAATGCCTCCCTAATGAGTGGGTGCTTAAAAAGGTGGGTAGGAAACCTTTGTTCTTATTTCCCTTCAAAAACTTAAAAATTCGTCTTTAAAGAATCATTTCCAGCATTAGAGTGGATTTCCTGCTTTAGGATCTTTCTTGTGGTTTATCTCATCATCTGTTAGGGAGAAGATGACAGTCTGTCTTTGTGCTCAGTGATGTCGATTAGCCAGCTCATGAGGCTGGCTCTCCTCAGCCCATAGAGCTTTTTTGGAAAAGACCTTTAAGATCATCAAGTCTAACTGTTAACATAACACTGCCAGGTCCACCACTAACCCGTGTCCCTGAGCACCACATCCAGACATCTTCTAAATACCTCCAGGGATGGTGATTCCACCACCTCCCTGGGCAGCCTGTTCCGATGCTTGACAGACCTTTTGGTGAAGAATTTTTCCCTAATATCCAGTCTAAATCTCCCCTGGTGCAACTTGAGGGCATTTCCTCTCATCTTACCACTTGTCACTTGGGACAAGAGACCAACCCCCACCCCTCTGCAACCTCGGTTCAGGCAGCTGTAGGGAGCGATCAGGTCTCCCCTGAGCCTCCTCTTCTCCAGGCTGAACACCCCCAGCTCCCTCAGCCGCTCCTCACAGCACTTGTGCTCCAGACCCTTCCCCAGCTCCGTTGCCCTTCTCTGGACATGCTCCAGCCCCTCAGTGTCTTTCTTTCTGTGAGGGGCCCAAAACTGAACACAGGATTCGAGGTGCGGCCTCACCAGAGATGAGTACAGGGGGACGATCACTTCCCCAGCCCTGCTGGCCACACTGTTCCTGACAGAAGAACGAGAACATTCACAACATTGCCGCCTTCTAATATTTTTCTCTTATTATCTGAAAGAAAAAAAGAGAAGTGCAGCTTACTAAAGTAAACTTGTGATGTTGTTGATTGTCTAATTTTCTTACTGCGTTGCAAAATTAAGGGAAAAAGAAAAGGAATACAAGGAAAGAATATTTTGTGAAATACAAACCACATAGCTGGAACACCCCCTTTTCCTGTCTGTGTAATTTAGGAAAAGTCGTTAAGTCAAACAATACAGCATTTTCCATTTGAGAACATAAAATTTGAGTTCATAAAACAAGCTAGCATAACTGTACCTGCCTTGGGAACACTAGCTGTGAATAATTTCTCCATAGAATTTAAGAAATGTGGAAAGCAAGCATCACTTGAGAAAAATAGCTCATGCATTTGTCATTCCCACATCCATTTTTCTGACTCATTTATTTTTACATTGCTCTTTTCCTGAGTGCCCAGAGTGCTAGCAGAAAGCTTAAACAAATGAGGGCAAATCCTCATGAATTTTATTTGTGTGGGTGGAGTGGAGAATTGGAGTGAGGTCTCACTGGTCCTAATAGGACCAGATTTTCACATATGGGGCTTGTTATTACCAGGTTCAAAATCACAGAGCTATTACTGCTTGTCTTTCTTATAATTGCTTCACCTTCTTTTCCCAAATACAGTTCCCTCTTTTTGCCTTGTCTCCTTCTGCTGTATCTAGGTAATTGGCAAAGTTGTTTGAGCTTGGCCTCGCTGTCTGCTGAGAGCTCTAGAGAGGACCCAGCAAAGGGGTCCCACCATGCCCTTGGTTTCAAGCACCCCAGCTATGTCTAGTACTGTGGAGTCAGAGAGGAGACCATGTTGAGATAAGACTAATGTGGAGATTCTTCCCCTACACCATTGTAATGTAAAATCTGAAGCTTTATCTGGGATTTAAAATAAGTTAAAACTACACAGATTTGACTGTGTAATCAGATGTGGAGGAGGCATCAAAAGCACAGACCAATGTATTGATGAGGTCGTGCATTGCTACTGACTACACTGTACCTCATTTCTTTTGCAAAACCAGGCCAAACCCTAATGATTAAGGTGGTTTGTTACACTTGCGTCTGCACTTTGCAGTGGACAGTGACAGGCTTAAGTATTTTAAAACCAGCTAAGAAAGTGGAACATATCAATGTTGATCATATCATATCTCAGAAGTAAAGTTTATGGATCAGTCCAGGACATTTCTACCCTAATTATAGATTTCACTAAAGACTGTCCCCAGTTCTTGTCGACATTAGCTGATACATATGCCAGAGCGAATTTTTTTAAACGTGCGAAATACTACATAAATCTGTAATTTCTTTCTTCCTGCTCCGTAGTGAGAACTACTTGTGTGTACACTAATGTGCTTTGAGTGACAAATATATATTTGCCACCTCAGTCCCCTCCCTCCAGATGCATCCTGTTAGCATGGGTTCCTATAGGAGACTACCATGTAATGGGACACTAGGGACAGCTGTGGCCTATGCTTTACATGACCTTTAGCAGAAAAGCAGAGGAAGGTGCACTCAGCCTCTGAATATTGTGGGAGGGAGTGTGACTATGGGGAATGAGCTGTTCTTTTATAATTAAACTAGCCAAATCCTACAATGTGCCACTGCCTTTATATTAGAGTACAGAAGGCACAGAGTGATTTTTGGTTTGTGTAAAGATTCAAAGGAGGACTCTCCACATTTTGAACAAAGATAGTGATTGTGTAGTGATGCAAACAGGGAGCTTAGTAGTTTGAGATTCCTGTTTCTATTTCTGGTCTGTGAGCTAGAAAATATCAGACTCTTCCTCTTGTTTTTTTCCATAGCTCCACAAGTGGACTGACACCCTTGAAACTGTAAAAATTTAGCTCTAATTTTTTTAAACAAGCTAAAATGTTCAGGCTGAGACCCTTGGATGCAGCCAATGCAGCGGATGACTTGAGCAGACCACAGGTGGCATAAAAGTAATTTCTGTCTGCCTGGATACAGGACCAGAAAGGCTACATTTCAGCCTTTGCAGCTGAAGTTAGCACAGCTGAAAAAGCAACTAAGAGACCTTATGACCACGTCCTTGCAGAGGCTGCACAGTTAGCAGGAGTGTGCAGCACACCAAGCCTCAGCTGTGTCTTGTGGCATTCCGGTGCTGGGGAGATTGGGCAGCACAAAACTGACACCATCAGAAAAAAACAGATGTTTATGACATGTTGTTTCTCTGACACAGCAACAACAACAACCCATTGATTTCCAGACTTTTAACTTGGTACAAGAGAGACATCAGGTCACCTCCACCCTCTACCACCCACTCTGTAATACCTTCCTAGCCTGCTTCCTCTTCTGTGCTGCTGTAGACAGCACTGAGAAGCAGGAGGGAGAAGAGGCTCTTCCTACAGCCTTAAGCACAGCTGAAAATGTTTTGAAACACCTTCAGTCCACGGTGTTTTTCTCTGCTGCATTAACTACTCACCAGCCTTAGTGTTCACATCCTAAAGCTGGCTAATGAGAAGGAAAATAGAGCTTTGCTTATCTAGTTGTCTTATGGTAATTAATTTTCTGCTTCAGAAGTAATGCTGGGCAGGGGAGGATGCATAAGGAGGGTGAAACGCCAGACAAACATGCATCAGACCTGACAAGTTCTCTTCTGGCTCAGTACTTTTGCAGTGAACTTTTTAAACTCAACACAATGGGATTTAAAGAAAACATCAGCTCAGCACACCAGTTCTGCTGGTTTATTGTTCTCACTTGGCAACAGCTGAATGTCGTGTTTGTGCTGTTCTTGTACATGCCTCTTCATCTTTATTTACAAATAATAATGTATATAACTTCTCCTAACTTTTTATACAACTCTTGAAGATAGTCGCACAACTTGCAGTATTTATTTGTTTAGAAAATTAATGGCATTGTAACTTTTGCCTCTTCATTCAGCATATTCCTAGTTTCTATGATTTTCCAGGTATGTTTAATTACCAGCATAATTCACAGTATACCATAAATTGTCTTCTCCCCTGCCATTAGCATTTCTTCAGTGGGACATTTTTATTACGATATAAAGGATTTTACAAGTATAAAAGGTGAAACTGATGTACACATCTAATTTGATATATATTTAAAGTCAGTTATTCAGCTGATATCACTTAAAACCAGAAGGCTAAAAGTTTAAGTTTACATCCTTGTTCAAGTATTTTAGTTTATCATATGGGAAGATAAAAATCAACACTTGATCCCTTGGTCAAATTCTCAGGCATCTGGCTTGTGGATCTTTGATTTACTCAGCAGCATTAATTTTGGGTGGAGCTATTTAAAAGGAATTCCTCAGTATTTCTACATCCCTTTTAGTAAAGAATGAAAGAATGGGAGAAAATCATTAACTATAAATCCTCACAACTATTCTCTTTCAAAAGCTTAAGTAGGCAATTTTTTTTGCAAGGAGAGGCAGATGCCTTTTTGTGTGGCTATGAGTGCATCACTGGTTGAGTCTGTTTTCAAGAAAAAAAATTCATTCGTGTTGCCATCATACACTATTTGGGGAATGTATCGGAAATGCCTGTTCTTGCTGGAGAAGTCAAGAGGAGTAGCAGTGAACTGAACCTGGGTACATGCGGTTGCCCTTGCTTTTCCATGGAAAGGTGTTTTCTGCTAACAAAACCTCAGCGTAACTTATTTCCCAACTGCAGTCGCTGTATTGGTGATCCAACAAGCCAACATTTGGTAAAATGTAACTGTGTAGCGTGCATGTTAAAACCCAAGCAACCAAAGGCTTGCTTAGTTGTTTCCATTTCTTTGCAAAGACTGAGGAAAGAGGCACAGGATCTGCAGTGGGCATGGTATGTGTGGAATAGGACCTCTGGGAAGCTGTAACCTAGACTATCTATAGAGACTACCCAAGCACAAGTCTGTAGTTGACGTTAGGGGATTTCCTGCTCAAGATTTTCAGCTGATTTCAGCTGTAGCAATATATGGTAAAGGAAAACACAGTCTCTCGGGTAGGGCACATTCTCTGTTCCAGAGAGAACTTACACACAAGTTGAAACTTTATACAAAGCACATTCTTCACTCTCTGATAACGGAAACCGTCAGCAAAGCGCTCAGAATAAAGATGCCTATGACTCATGGAACAGATTAACAGGGTTTTACTAGCATGCCTAGTTTGATTTGAGTATAAAGGATAAAAGATGTCTCAGACCATCCCTGGTGAATTAAGCACATGCTGTATTCAGCTGTGGCTGTGCTTGCCATTCATATTTGGAAGCTGATTTCTGTTGGAATTTATCATATCTGTTGTTTTTCTTCATAAAAACTTTTTCAGTGCAGCCAGTAACTGTGGGCCAAAAAGAAGGCATGCGCGCATACAAAAACTGTGGGTTGTATTTTAATAGGGATCCCTACTGCTTATCATTGCTGTTTTATGTAATTGTCTGGAAAAGGTCACATATTTTGTGCTGTGAACAACTGAAGCTGAAAATTTTGATTTTTTTTTTTTTTCCTTTTGCACTGGACTTGTAATCTTTTGACTAAATGCAGTATGAAAAAGGAACTGTAGGGAAAAAAAAAAAAAAAAAAGAAAGAAGAGGCAATTCCAGCCTCTGGCCATTGCACCTTTGTTCTGAATTTATTGTGAATCTTACTAACAGAGCTAGTCCCAAAAAACTGTTAGTTACAAAATGTTTGGTTTAAAGACAAAAAAATGGTCAGATCTTTAGTTCTAAGGCCAGTCCCTTAGTGCTTGATCTCTTGTAAATTCAGTGCTAGAATATCTGTAATTTTGATTTTGCTTTCTCTAGCACATACACAAACAGTCATCTTTGGTGTGACATTTTATGTTGATTGTACTTCTCTAATTACTTCTATAGGTGTAGCATAGAATTTAAAGTATTTGCTTTGCTTTTAACATTGTGCAATCGTTTAAAGCAGCTGACTGATTGCCTAAATACATCTCAGAGGAGGCTAGGGCTGAGGGAGGGTTCCTGCTGTTAGCTGAGTGAAGTTGGCGTCTGTTGTCGTGAGGAAGATCAGGAAGAAAAATTCCATGCAAGCTTGTGTTTGAATTAAAGAGCATGCTGGGAGAAGGCTCTGGAAGAGATTTGGGCATGGCACCTTGAGGGACTGGGGAAGGAAGCCAGCTGTCATGTTGGATTGAGAAGGCATGCTGACAGCTTACCTGTGAAGCCAAGGCAAGCTTTTGTTTGCTTGAAAACAGAGACACAGAAGTGACCACTGGCAGCGGAGCTGTGTTACGGAGCTGCAATATGTAGCTGAGTTATGAAAATGTGCACTTCTTGATGAGAAGCTCAACATGACCAAGCAACGTGCACTTGCAGCCCAGAAAGCCAACCATATCCTGGGCTGTATCCAGAAAAGTGTGGCCAGCAGGTCGAGGGAGGTGATTCTCCCCCTCTACTCTACTCTCATGAGACCCCACCTGCAGTACTGCATCCAGCTCTGGGGCCCCCAGTATAAGAAGGATATCGACCACTTGGAGTGAGTCCAGAGGAGGCCACGAAGATGCTCAGAGGGCTGGAGCACCTCTGCTGTGGGAACAGGCTGAGAGAGTTGGGCTTGTTCAGCCTGGAGAAGAGAAGGCTTCAGGGAGATCTTATCACAGCCTTCCAGTACCTGAAGGGGGCCTACTAGAAAGCTGGGGGGGGACTTTTTACAAGGGCCTGTAGTGACAGGACAAGGGGTAATGGGTTTAAACTGAAAACGAGGAGATTTAGATTAGATATCAGGAAGAAATTCTTCACAGAGAGGGTGGTGAAGCACTGGAACAGGTTGCCCAGAGAAGCTGTGGATGCCCCATCCCTGGCTGTCTTCAAGGCCAGGCTGGATGAGGCTTTGAGCAACCTGGTCTAGTGGAAGGTGTGCCTTTAAGGTCCAACCTTTAAGGTCCCTTCCAACCCAAACTGTTTTAGGATTCTTGATGAGCAATGGGAACAACTCCTTGAACTGACTTTACTTGTAGAAGTTTCTTCTCAAACAGATGAAAAAATTTCCATCAACAGTCTCCCAAGCTGTGTTTCTACCAGGAGAGCCTGGGAGTGATTCCCACCCCTTGGCTTCAGATGTTCCACTTAGGCCCATCCCAGTATTGAGTCAGGTGGTGACTCAGATACACATATCTCCTGGAAAGTTAAGCATGGGAGGGAGTTGCAGCATTTTTCAAGCGGTCCCATATTCAGAGTAAGTGGGAACCAAAATATGCTGTGGTCCTGCTGTGGAGTATGTCTGTCCTTTGAGGTCAGCATAGTCACAGATGCTCAAAAACTGAAGGTATGGTTAATATGTAAGGAGTCCGTCTACACAAGTTAGGAGAAAATAACATCTGGGAGAGTTGCTCTGTCTTTGCAAAGGCAGCTGTACAGAGTGCCTTGTGACACACCTGATGTCACTTTCATAAAACATTCAAAGCAGCGTGTGAACCGTGAGCTGTAACCAAAGCGGGAAGCAGCACTGTCAAGGCAGCTTTACTCGCGTCAGCAGAAGCTGCAAGACAGCTGTCCCATCAGAGTTCATCTTGAAGTCATTGTTTCAGTGGGATCTAGGTATTTGTTTGGGGGTTATTTCCTCTTTGCAGCCTTGTTTTGCCCCAAATGGGATACAATAAAATAGGTTAATTATTCATATTTGAGTTGTGTTTCGTAATGAGTATGGCTTCCTGGGAACAGGGCATCTGTGTGTACATTAGTTTCACTGGAATAACAAGCCTGTAAATAGGGCAGGCAATCGTACTCTCCCTTTACCTCCTCTCAAGTTTGTCTTACGATTATCAGGCATTCGCATATATGTGGTTACAGAGGTGCAAAGGCCAGATAAAAGTCTGTAACACCTCTGATGCACCTGTGAAGAGGAATATCCCTCGGTAGATGTTAGTCAGGACTGTTTAAAGCAACACAGATTTGTAGAGATACTCACACACTTGGCAGAGGTGCTGCTTCTCCTACCAAACCCAGAACATGCAGAAAAGACCAGAAAGCTAAAAATGCAGTGTTGGCAGGAGAATGCAGTCTAGAGTTTGTCCTAGCAGGAAACTTTCTTTAGGAAAGGGAGAAAAAAGGAGGGCCCTTGACTTAGGGGGCAGTTACGGGAAGAAGATGGGCTCCTGTGGTCCTTCCGTGCCAGGGACGGTCATTCAGTGAAATGCAAAGGGGCCCTGCAGGGTAGGTAGCAAGTGCTATTGGTGATGTCTGTGTGCTGCCTCCTGAGCTTGTCTGCTGGTTCTGAACAAGTTTGTGTCCCAGCAGAAAAGCCAAAGGGAAATACAGGCACAGAGTTTCATTCTCTGTATATAAGGGAGCGAGGCTGGACGCCACATAATAAATGGGGATGATCGGAAATTAGTCACGACACAAAGTGGCTTTTGTGTGATATAACCAGCTCATCTGTGATTGCTAACACAGCACTTCAGCTGTCCTAAAACTGCCTGCTGGGGACTAAATGCCGACTTTTGTCAAAAGATCAAATGCTAAGTAAAAAAATCATGTGAGAAAAATGGAAGTGAGTGAGAGTATGGCAAGATGAAATACCAGAAAAAGGCAGTCTGGTCTAAGTCAAACTGGAAGTAATGCAAGGGTGTGTGTGGCAAGTGTTAGTCATCGGTATTTTCTGTGCTCCTGCTACACGCCCTGGCAGATCTGGGCTGCGTGCTTCGGCCAGATGCAGCCGTGCGGTGCAGGGCGCTGGGCAGTGCACAATCCCCAGCTGCCTCTGTGGAGGGGTCGGAACTTTCTGGTCAAAGATTGAGCTTTCTTCCCTTTCCCTGGAGAGCTTTACTCAGCCATAGGGCAGCTTTGTGTTATCCTGATGGCGTGGCGGACCTAACTTCTCACAGGATTTCTACCTGCTCTGGGTTTGGTAGAAGACTTCAGAGCAAAACCTCAAAACCTCAGTCAAGAGTGAATATTCCAGACTCCTGGCTCAGACTGACTAAATGTCTGCTGAATGGCACAGTGCCAAGCACTACAGTTTATGTTGTTATTCTCTTGGAAGGAGGATTGCTCCTTTATGCAACTATGAGACTTGAATTTTGTATCACTGTCAGTTTTTGAGAGGTTATTAACTAGTAGAAACATGGGGTACTATACTGGTTGACTGGACTCTGACTTATCAGCAGGGAGAACAGCTGCTAATCTTTTACTGGTTTATGATTTATTTATTCATGGAGGCTAAATAATAACAGGTAACTGAAATTCATGCACCGTCTGTTTAAGACTGTACATTCAGCAAAGTCCAAATAAATAAGCCCAGCCCAGAAAGTCTTGCCAAGGTGAAAGTACTCTTTCTTTCCCTGCTGCATTGTTTATGTGTGGCAAAGCCCTAGCTCCTGCAGCACTTACGGTTTGTAAAGTATCTTGATTGTCCAAGTCCCTAGCCCTGCTGCAAGCCCCTCTGTGAGGCGTGCAGAAGACCACTATAGCTGCAGTGCATTTCTGTCCTTCCCAGACATTACCCAGATAACAAAATCAATTTATCACCACCTGATAGCATGAACAAATCACAGTTTGTTGGGTTTGTGGGTTTTTTTTTTTTTCCTTTTGTTTTGTTTTCTTCCCCTTAGATAATGGGTTTAGAAGAAAATTGTAAACATCTGTGTCCAGATATAGACTTGCCACTGAAGGAAGAGGATCTGTTGCCCCAAGGACTCTTGGTTGTATGATACAGCCTTTCTTCTCTCAAACTGGGGCTGAGCTAGTTTCGTGTTTCTGGAAGGAGCATGCAGCACGCTGGGCAGAATACAAAACTGCTGCTCTTAGATAATAGGGTATTAAGTAACAGCATAGCTTCTTCATGGCATCAGCAAGCTGAAAACTTGATGCTTGAGGCAGGATTAGTCAATAGCAGCCCATTTCCACAGCGATGACATTGGTCAGATACTCTTTCAGTGTAGACCTGTTGGTGGGCCTCCAGCTCTTCCTTGCACACATAGCTTTCTGGTGGGTTGATATTGTTGAGGCTAGTGAAACACAGTACTAAAACTATGTTTTGAAGCTACAATGACAGAGAAGTTTCTAGGAGATTTTTATTACTAACAGCATCAACTGCAAGCTTTTTTAGTCCCCTCCTCAAGATGATGTTCCTAAAATTCAGTTCAAGGTAATGGAGTCCTGAACATGGGTTTATGTAAGTCTCTGTCTTTATCTGGTCCTAATCTATGAAATCCTGAAGTATTTGTCTGTTGCAAATCAGGGCAAATCTAAGTCAAACATCCTAGGACCTGCTGCTTTTTTCACTTCATGTCAGTGTAACTAAGGAAAAAGCTAAGAGAATAGTTACACCAAACGACAAGTTAAAAAAGTCGTGCTGAATAAGCATGCCCATCTGTCTTTCGTTAGCGTGCTATGACTCACACAGATGTCTGGAGATCATCCCGTTTCCTTCCTGCCCTGAAAATGAGAATTTCATAATTAGAATGTAGCCACCTTGTTTTAGACTTAATTTTGATTTCTGCGCAGGGAATTCATCCTAGAGAAAATAACATGGATGCCAGTTGCTAACCAGTTAAAGAAGAAAGAGTAATGAAGTATACTTACTCTCTTACCTCTTTTCTTTTTCTGTTGCTCCAGTCCTGCTTCCAAAGCCATTCAGGAGTACTAAGCAAGCATGATATGCCTACTGTTCCTCATAGCCTGTGTCTTCACTACCTGGATGTAGGATGGAGGAGTTGCATATTTCAAGGCCTTATAATGAAACTTCCCACAAACCAGCCATGGATATAAGAACTAGAAGGGACAGAGGAGGGACATGTCAGTAGGTTCAGACCTTATAGCCTGGAGAGGAGATCAGGGGAGTTGTTACTTTCTTTGCACTGTTTCTCTGTTTTGCATGAAGCAGTCACTAGGTAAAATGCGGAATCATTCTTGGGAATACTGCGTGTGAAGCTGGCCTGTACTACAATAGAAATATATGTCTTCAGATAGTCAACAGACTAATATAAATATCTATGTCTATCTATCTATCTATCTATCTATCTATCTATCTATCTATCTATCTATCTAATATAAATAAATCTACTGTAAAAGTGGGGGGAATAAATAGAGTGGTGTTACAGCTGCATTTGCATGGAAAAAGAAATGTTTGGAAAAAGAACTGGCAGTGATTATTAATAATAATTATTAACAATTAGTAATTATTCGTGGTTATGATTAATTATTCTTGGTTAACAGAGAGCACATTTCTCTTCATACATAGATATAAACATTGAAGAAGTATGGTAGTGTGTCTGAGAGAAACATTTGGCTTTTAGCTGTGTGTTAAGAATTACAGTGCGTTCCCAGGATGCAAAAGCATCCCATAAATATTTACTACGAATTCATTGTTAACACTTGATTAATGTGAATGGATGAGACAAACACTGGTTGTTCTGTTTAATGTTGTGGTCCTTGTTCATTTATGCTACTTTGTTTTTCCAAGGGAAAAGGAAACACAAAGAATTTAAGCAGCTTCAAGCAACGAAGCTGTCCTTGCAGCTAGAACTGTTCCTTTTTTCAGTAAAATGACTGCATGTGAACACTCTCACTAGATGAGTGGCAAATTAGGTAGATGTCATTGTGTGAGACTTTCCATACGGATATATTGAATGTGTCAAGTAAAACAACCTACCGTTTGACAGATGATGGTTTTCAAAACAATAACTGCTTTCACACTGCTGGATTGTTATTGGAAGAGCCAGATGAAGTTGATGCAGTTCCAGATGCTAAAGAGGAAAAGTTTATTGGAAAGCTCAACAAATGTAGCATTTACAGCCCCAGACTTGCTGCTGAGGTACCAGCTAAGTGGGGTTTGTATACTTTCGATTGTTGCAATCCACAGCGAAATACATTAGGGAAATGTTAGTCTTGATGTCTCAGATACACGTTCATTTGCAAATACCCAGTCCATAAAGGACTGTTTCCTTTAGCCGTAGACATATTTTCTTTATGGCCAACTTCAATGAGCATTTAAGTTTACTTAGCAAAGAAATAAGTAATATTTGTGCAAGCAGCTGTGTTAAACAGTTTGAGTAGTATTTTAGATAAAGAGAACTGCTAGTGAAAATGCTGAGATTTGGTCTCAGGTTGTGACATTTCCTTCTCTGTGTTATTATTTAGTGGAACTTGGGAATTTGAAATAGTGTCCTTGGTTTTGAATGAGAGAAGGGGTAAAATATATTAATTAAAAATGATCAGCAAGGGCCAAATGCTCCTCACAGCTTCTCAGCTACTTCTCCCCCCTCCCTGCAAGCCATTCATTCCTGAGGCTTGTGGTTCTGGCAGAGGAATTCTTCATTAGCATGTCCTTGACACTCAGCTGTTTTACGAACAGAAAGCACCTACCTACCAGATGAGTTTTGTGATAGCCCAGGATTTCTGTAAAAAGATTGTGGAAACAACTTCAATTAATGTATTACATTCTCTCAAAGTATTGTCTTGAGACTTGGCATTTAGTATGATACCTATGGATTCTGAACTCCTAAGTTTTTTCTAACTGGAGCTAGTGTTCTGTCTGGAATCTGCAGTATTTCTTTGCTGGGCAGTAATGGACATCCTGTAACATCTTTTAACGAAAGAAAAATTGGGTTTTTAATTGTATATGAACAAGATTTCTACTGGCCTCCATAAGTACATTAGAATCTCAGGTGTGCTTCATAGAGATATTTATGGTTGGGCGTAGAGGTATTTATGGTTGGACTAGATGTTCTTATAGGTCTTTTCCAACCTTAGTGATTCTGAGATTTGTATTCAAAGCAATTCTCCATGCTATGATCTTGAAAAAGAAATAATCTGAGTTTTCCTGGTAAAATACATGGAATCTGACCAATAAAAGGTAAGTGGGCTACTCTTCTTAGTCCTACAGTGCACAGAGCAGAAAGAAAACGCTGGAAAGAGTTGCCCTAAAACTAGTGGTGTTGAAGGTTATGATTTCTTTTCCGTAGAGCACATAGTGCAATTGAATCAACCAATCTCTTACTGTGTTTCATGTTTACAGTGCTGAGGCCCTGTAGGTGATCTGCTCAAGGCATGTTGACACATGCCTGGGAAAGGGGTGAGTGAAAGTATATGGCGGTGTCCTGAGAGTCTTCTGAAATAACGTTCCTCTCACAGATCCAGAGAGGCACAATCACTGTGGAAATGGGAGGTGGTGGGCTTGAGTATGAAGGCTTATTTCTGAGATCTCGGGATCTCCTTGGTGGAAATGTGACAGATCAGAGGTGCATAATGAACTGCTATTGAGCAATTTCTGAGACTGGCACATTCAGGCTTTTCACATTTGTCACTGACTCAACACAATTAATGAAATGCCATCTTCATGTTGGCTCACGTTATTGTTCTGACACAGGCATTTAAAAGAAATTCCAGTTGTGCTTTTTCGTATACCGAAGTCATTATTCATACGGCCCAGATAAAAGCAAGGACCATCTGTGTGTGTGTTTGTGTGTGAGGGAGAGTGTGCGTGCGTGCACTCACACACGGGGGGGGAAGTGTTTGGGAAATGGTCAGCACATAGCAACAGAAAACAATGGGTCTCTGTACCGTTTATGAGATGAACCCCTTTAAAGTTATAATGAAGTGTCTGACGTTGCAAACACAGAATCGCAGAATCATTGAGGTTGGAAGGCATCTCATGAAATCATCTTGTCCAACCTGTCTGCTGAAGCAAGGTCCTATGGCAGTGGCTTAAAAATCATAAGATATTTCTAAGCGTGTTTCATCTTATTGTGTTCTATACTTAACATTCATGTTTCCTGTTTTCAACAGTTTCTCTGAAACCATGACAATGAAGAACTGCAGAGAAGAAAAAAGCTAGAGTCTCCCTTAATCACGTGATTCTAAGAGCTGAAGTTTAAGGCAAAAAAATATATACAGAGATTTTTGAATTATGCAAACAATGTGTCACATCCACTTTTGACTCCACGCAAAGTTGCATGGAGTAGAGTTAACAGCCATCCCTTGAGCAGAGCAGTGGTTATAAATTAACTACCCAGACTGCAAAGAGAATGAATCTCATGACGAATAATTTCCTCAGGCTTTGCTCAGCTCCGGGGTGAAGCTACCAACTGTTTCAGGACAAAGCCATAGCCAATCTCAGCTCCCATCATGACTTTTTAAGAACTTTTTAATCCACTTGTTCTTGATATGGTTTGATTGCTTCAAAAACAATATAGGAGAGAGAAATGTTGATGAATTACTTTGAAATCTTACAATGTTGATAATTATTCTTTGCTTCCCTCTTCTGGAAGTTTCAAATTCTTTCTTATGCCATCTGCATTTCCAGCACATAACTTTCAGTGTTTCATACCCATCTCCTGTTTGTCATAACTGTGATTTTTCCCCCCCTGTGTACATGTACCACGCCCTGAAGTTGCTTGCTTGCTTTTCAAAATAACATCTGTCCTTACTCATTTAAGTACTCCGTAAAGATCCTTGAGACAAGAGACATCTTCCTCCTCATGTGATTAATGTGGCAGGCATGATGCATCTAGGTTTTCCAAGGGATACGAAGGGGTTGGTCTCTTAGAATTAAATGAACAGGTAAAACCCCAAGATGGACTTTTTTTCCTCCTTCCCCCCAAAAGATCCCCTGATGGGCTTGGTTTTGACTGCAGGGGCCAGTAGGGATAACTCACTTAGAGGTCTGCTCCTCTAACTTCTCTACAAGCATACCTTGTAATTTCTGAGAAGGACAACACGGGTTTAAAAGTTCCCGTAGTTACTATGAATTCCTTCACCTCCTGTTGTATTGCCAACTGCCAGCAGGCGTCAATGAAGACTCCCAGTAGGTCCTATTCAACCAGATGCTATTGACTTTGAAAAAGGCTTTTTATGCCTTATTAAAATAAACTTGATCTGACTTTGCAAGATTACCTAGAGGAGGCTTTTTCACTAAGAACTGGTTTACTTCTGGTAGCTTTTTTCCTACTCCTATTTATTTGCAGATACAGGACATCTTATCTTGGGCTTTGTTTAGAGGAATATCTCTTCTAGAAGTTTCCTCTTTTAAGATCTGAGTGTCTGTGTTTTCTTCTGACTTCAGTGAAGCTTTTTTCACACAGAACCCCTCCAGATTCATGCTGCTCTAATTCATCATTCCACAGTATTGACAAAAGAGAGGTAAAAGTGAAAGATCTGCATATATTTCTTTCTCTGTAGCTCTGTTACGGGACCATGGGAGTGTTCTGTTTGCGCTGTTACTCGCAGCCCTCCCACCTATGACTGTACTGTAGAGCTACATAACCTCAAGAGGCCTTCTAGGTTGAGTAAAAGCACCAGGACACATGGGGCAGAGGTGCATTGTCCAGACAAAAAAGGGGCTTAAATGGCCACCAAATAATTCATATTTAATCGTGCCCAGGATGGCTGACATGAATTGGGATTTTATTTTAGAGTGTTTGGGTTTGGTGTATAAATATTTGTTGAAAGGTTTACACATCTTTTTTTTTTTTTTTTCCTGAAAATAACCTTATTAAAACCAGTCTTGATAAAATCTGAATTTAAGAAGTAAAAATTGATTAGCTACTAGAAAGTGTATATTGACCAAGAGACACAGATGTGTTAGAGTTTAATGAACAGGGGAAAATCGGAGGTTATAATCAATAAACACTAGCCAGCAAAAGGAAACCTTCAATTCAAATGGTAGAATTTTACAATAAAATTTGTAATCTGCCACATGGAATTAAAACCTAACTTCCCAGTGTTTCTGAAAGTGCCAAGATACTTAAAATCACAAGAGCAGGGTAGTAGAAAAAAACAGACTTTGGACTTCCTGGCTTTAAGGAAGAAAACACACTTATGTGTTGACTAATACCTTCACTCAGATCCTTTTCCATTATTTATTGCTAGGAAGCTGGAGTGTGTGACTTAATTCCTGAGCGGGTCCTTCACTTTTCCTGTTAAGGATATTAGTCCAATAGAGGTAAATCTCCAGGAAGGTTCCTGAAGTCTCACAGAAAAGAAAAAAGAAGCTGAGCAAAGGTGCTCCTCTACATCTCCCCACCCAGGACACCTCCCATTGTGTCTCCTCTGGGCAGTACTCCTGCCCTGCTTCTCTATTCAGCACCACTTGAGTCTTCCAAGGTTTCATCTTCTTTCCATCTGACTGGAAGAAACAATCAGACTGGAAGCAGGAGTCTGAGAGAAGGAAGATTAGTGAGCTGCTTGTGTCCTTGCCTCTCACCAGGTGTCTTGCAGCCGGATGTAGTGGGTGCACTGAACCTGTCTTGCCCTTGGCAGACCTAAGATCTGTAACAGATCTTGGTTACAAAACCTAAGAGTCTGTGCTGCAAACCGCAGCTGTTGAGGAGCTGACCCGCGAGCAGCCCAGCTCTGCCGCAGCAGAGAGAAGACAGTGGCACCCGCCCCAAGCCACATCGCCCCACACCAGAGGTGTCTGTGACAAACCAGCTGCTGTTAGATGAACGTGAGGCTGTGCTGGGTCTCTGGTGGAGAAGGAGGTGGCCTCCAGCCACTACATGGAGGCTGGCATTTGTGGAGCCACAGATGTGGCTGGGCTAGAGGTGGAGCTGTGGATGGTGCCTTATGGCATAGTGGTGGGACATGGCAAGCCCGTGACATGAGGAGTGGCTTCAGCTTCCTCTCCAATGCACCTCTTTTCAGAGACCGGGCAGTGGAGACACAGACCTGGGAGACTAATGCTCTCTCTCCCACATCTCTTCAAGGGAGATCTTGAGAGCCCCTATATTTGTGGTCACACTATGTACTCATGGCTGCCTCTGGACTCTGTGACTTGAAGAGATCACCATTAGTATTGCTGTCATTAAATGGGTATTAATAAAAGGAGCTGCAAAAAAAATCATTATAGACATAAATTTTTCTAGTAAGGTGTGGCTATGTAAAATGTACACATGACCATTTCCGTGATCCTGGAGCATGTTATCAGGAAGCTACAGCTGTGGATGTTAGATTTCTGATTAAGAAACATCCTTAAGAATGTTGAAGATAACAGACATTCTGCTGTGGGGGTGGGGCGGTGGGGGCGGGCAGAAAGCTGCCAGCCATTGTACAGGGGTCACATAACTTGACCACGTGCAGTGTAGTTTGTAACAACCTGACCGGGCAGAGCCTGGATATTTGAGACTGTGGTGAAGACCATGAGTTGTGGACGCACTCTTGCCTCAGCACTGGGTATGTGGAAATGCCCGCTTGTATTACTACACACAGAAGTGTTACAACATCACTGGGGGAACAGACCCCCCCGTGCTTGTGTCTCACCTAGTATCCTCCCCAAGGCTTTGTTGTAATTCGGCTACAACTACCTGTCCTATGTATCAAATGGAAAAAAAAATCCCTCTATTTAGGGCCTTGAGGTGAAGAGGTAAACAGGCCTCAAAATTAGGGGATAACTTCATTGTCTTTGCATTTGTCACCACTGGCAATTGTAGGGCCTACTACATGATAAACAACTCATGATGGCTTGTATAAGGAGTAAGGATGTATTGAAAAATAATCATGATTCATTTGCTTTTCTTTTACAGAAAGTTATTACACGCAACAGTCCTAAAGGAAAAATCATAGCAAGCGAACAGCTGTTAACAAGTCTTTATACAAATCACTTTTGTGGCCTGTTAGGTAAGGCTTTAGAAGAGTGATGGAGGAGGAAGTAACAGTTACAATTTTGTACAGCAAAATCTTGTTATGAGAGAACTTTGGGACAAGATAATGATATTGTTCTGTGTTTCATAAATACAGAAATAATGGCTTTCCTAGCATTGCAAGGCCAGCGCTTAATAAGACATGCAGCCTCGTCTCAGCTGCAGCATAGAACCTATAATAAGGGACTAGCAGCCGAGCTCACTGAGATGTCATGTTAACACTAATCCTAACTCCCCGGAGAACAAGTGAAGAGCAAAAGGGGACACAGACAGAGTTCTGTGCAAGCACTGTAATGACTGTATATTGCCAAGGGAATCATTGTTCATTTTTTTCCATAAGAGCTTTTTTTATGCTATCCAGCTGTAGCAGAGATGTAGCTAGACTGAGCTTGTCAGAGGTCAGTGCCTCTATTTGTTGGGGAAACAAGAGATCTGTTCTACCAACACTTGTTATGGATGGGCCCGATTCACAGATATACAAATCCTTCTGTGTTCAGCCTTTGAATCTGGGATCATCATTTAATCCAGTTTGTAAGCAAAACTTGGTTCCAGGTAGCAGTTGGTATTCAACTTCCTCACAAATTTTTTGGTATCAACTGTGAGGAAATCACTGAAGCAACTGGTCTTGTTGACAGCAATAAGGGGTGATCAAGCGATCTCTTTGGGGAACTGCACTTCCAAGGAATAGGTCTATGAGGAATAGCAAACGTCTTTTGCTGATAACATTTCCCTTCCTCTTCTTTCTGCCACCCCAGTTTTTAAAACAGCCGCAGTATTAACTTCCCATTATCTCGTTGCTGAATCTTCCTTTTCATTAATTCCTGGCTCATCCTCTTCTGAATCATGCCAAAATTTAACACAGTGTGAAATTTTATGATGAAGCTGCAAAGTAGGAACTTAGCAGGAGAAGCTGACATCGGCATGCTAGAGTCTATACAGTCCTGTTCATCTTTTCAGGGACATTTTCTGGTAAAGTCTGCCCTGATCCAGCTCTACACATTGGAAATTAAATGAAAAAAAAAAAACCAGCAGAAAAACCTACTTCCTCCATAATTCAGCCTTTGCTTTCCAAACTGTAACTGGCTTCACGCCAAAGACTCACAGTTCTTTCTTCCACAATTAGCTTTCCCAGTCTACAAACCCCACCTGCTTCCGACTGGATTAATGGCAAATTTTAAATAATGGTTCTAGTTCCAGCGGAAGAAAATGTATCCAGGCCACCACAAACAATATAACTTACTACTCTTAAGTGTCGTCATGGCTAATTGTTTGCTAAGTCTATCAGCAGTGAATTCTTTCTCCCTCCCTTTTTTGTCTTTAGCTAAGAATGCACAATGATGCATCCTCCCAACTGGCCTCACAGTTTATATTCCATATGTCAAATACCTCCCTTTTTCAGAGTATTCCTTTGGGCTGCCAATGAATTGGACAGATTGACAAGGTTTTGTAATAATGTTTTGAAATAAGATTTCCAGAAACACAGCCCTGCCAACTCTTCCGACTTCCTGTATCCTCATTATTCTTATTTTGCAGCTACTAATAGCTCAAGACAGTGTTTTACATGGAGAAACTGAGGCGTAGGAATGCTGCAGATGCTAGGTGAAATCAGGGAGAGATCCAGGAGATGAAGTAGGAGAGCAGTCCTGGCCTTTTGGCGTATGCCAGGAAAGCAAAGCAAGTGTGGGCCAACAGAAGGAAAAAAAATGCTTTCTACCAGAAGTGGAGCATTTCTAATACCGACTTTTTAATATGCTGGAAACCTGAGAAGAAAAAGCACTGGTGATCGCTTCTCTGACTTCCCTTATGAGGCGGTCTGAAGAAGACCAGTCAAAGGCAGCTGAACCAACATTTCTAATCCGCATTGCAGAACTCTCATCGGAGAGCAGGAGGCTGTCCTTTCAAGGTAATGCTCTCATTGCCATCTTTTGAAGGTTTTTTATTGACTTCACATGGAACAATTAAAGTTTTTTGTCTTCAGAAAAGAGAGCCCACATGCCTCCTGCAGGTGCAATGTACAGTGTTCTGCATCACTCTAGCTCTGATTCTCCAGCTTATCCAGTGGAATTTTATATAAGCTGTAGCAAAAGAGGTTGAGAGAAGCCTGCATGAGCATATCTCACTGGCCAGGATGTACTCCTGGTGTATGAGTGTTGTGAGGAGAGTGTTTGAACTTGAGCTCTCTGCAGATCAAGCAAGCAACTCCAGGAACAAAGGGTGCTACCTTACACTCGCTCTTCTCCTTTGAAAGGCACTGAAAGCCATTTTAGCTAACGAAAAAAGTATGATCTGCAGATTCCAAGTAGAGTTAGGAACTCCCCTGCATCTCCCTGTAGACAAAGCTTGTTCTGTGGTTTGTACTTTGAGCATTGGCTTCTGTAGCACCACAAAGTACCTTGCTCTCCCTGAAGCTTACTGGGAGAGCACAAGCAGCAACTGAGCATTATGCTGAGTCCTCTGCGTGAATATTTGCCTCCCTACATTTCAATACAGCCATTTGTCAGAATATCCAGTAAGGATACTCCTTTGCATGACATTAATCAGCAAAAGCAATAAAAGAAATGATGTGTTTCGTGTTCTTTTAGTACTGAGTCCCTTCTAAGTGAGAATGAGATGGAGGTGGTTGGGTCAGGACCTCTGATGTCACAAATAATGAGACAGAGCTACACGTAATAGACGTCTCCTGCTGTAATGCTACTCACAGTTGCTGTTCTCCTCCTCAACTTTGTAAAATGTGATTTCCATTGGTCCTTGTTGCAAGACAGAAAAGGGACCCTTAGTAACTCACCATGAGGAAGCATACAGGTAAGGGCTGGGAACTGGCTAAATTTTCCAAGAGCACCTTACATTGGCAATTCAAAGACTAGCTCCTGGTTTTCAGCTGCAGTTTGCAAGAAGCAGGGTAGTAATGTTCACTTACAAACTTCGATGATAAAATAATTACAGGCATACACAATTTCAGATTCTGTGGAAACACTTTTTAAAAACAGCACTGTGACTTCTGTGACTCAGTTGGCTCCACTAGAGCATAAAACAGGTATTATATGAAGAACAAATTGCACCCTTTCTACCACATATTTATAGAAATTTGTTCTTATGCTAGCACAGATAGAATGAGCCTCCAAACTAATAATCAGACTGCTATCATGAAGGACTCCCCGACTCTTAGTGCCTTGCTGTCTCAGGCTCTATCGCATTGATGATAGCTATTTATCTTAGATCTCAGCTCTCCTAGACACAATCTAAATTATTTGGCTCTCAAAGGACAGCTTTCTGCAAGTGATAAAGAGGAAAAATACGCTGATCAAGTGCAATACACAAGCTGGAACATCCATTATTTAAGCATATTTCAATTCTTTTAAATACATCACTGCACTAGTCTTTGCTTTCAGTGGCTGGATCTTGAGATCCTGTTTACTGACTAGAACAGCTGAGGGCCAACCTTTACGTCTGGGAGGAATTACAGAATTACGGTATTGTTCGTGTGGGTCTCTTTCATTTGTTTGATTTCAAGGGCCTTGCTTGTATAAGTGTGTGTACCTTTAACCTTATTGTCTTTCGTTTTCCTCCTTCTTCCCCATTTTGACAAAAGCCTTTGATGATTCCTAGTGGTTTCCAGTGTCTGGAGCTGCTAGTGGAAAAGCGTTTAAAAGACACTTAGCAATTCCCTGAGAAATTAGAAGGAGTTGTCCTTGCCGGATGCAAACAACTATGAAAAATCCATCCCAGAATAGCCCACAATAGCCTGCAGTCCTCTGGACAATGTGGGTTTCTGGTCAGAGGTCTGGGAGTGAGGCACCTCACCATCATCAGCGCAGTCGCAGGCATGTGGGTCAGCTCTCTGAAGTCCTAGAGATCCTGCCCAGCCCTTGAGACAGCACTTTGGTTTTGGTTTTGGTGAAAATCCCATGCTTTATTGACAGTGAGTTGAACTTCAAAAAAATCAATCTTACGTTCACCTTTCACCCCTTCATAATGGGATGCTCCTTCTAACACCTCTTTGTGCAAGATGAGGGCAAATGCTGTCACACTTACTGCTTTCTGTTCTGTTGCAGTTCTTTCTAGCCCCCATAATACCATTGGGTGAAGTTATTTGCAAATAGGGATTTATTTAGATTTTTCCTAGAAACAGTAGCCTTTGTTTCCTTCCTTTTCTTCCCAGTTGCTAAGAAGTCCTGTATTGCATAAAAGATAGAGCAGCCACTGGACATAACCATTCAGTTTTGTGTTTACAGCACCTGGTAATCCTAGAGAGTCTAGATTTCTGGAGATCTTGCCGTTCACACACCACATCTGGCTGCATACCACTGATCATGAGCGAGCTGCATTTTATGAGCTATGAAGGGATCTTGCAGACCACACTTTTCTGAGCAAGGGTTTTGGGGCAATAGTGAGTGTGGCATGCCAGCACCGCACCTCTGCAGCCCGCCTGTTCCCCTACAGCTGGCGTACTTGGGGTATGTCCTTGGACACCAGGAAGCACACATGAGGATGCACTTGCAGTCCCACACACAGTCCTCGAGGTTTTGCTCACAATTCAGGCTGAACAGAAAAATATGCATCCTCTTTTAATCCTCTAAGCTGGAATTTTGTTGGTGTGGCATGCTGCTTGAGAGCCAGGCATTCAGAGGACGCTAGAAAAATGAAGGAGAGGGGATTCACAGAAATGTAACACCTTTGCCACTAGGAAAAAACCACAACTACTGGGGCTGGTGAAGTGTCAGAACCCAGAAATCAAGCATCCCTCTCTATTAATATTATTATTCCAAAGAAAAGAAGGCATTCGAGAGCGTCAGGCAACTTTTGTTAGTGCGTTGCTTTCCCTCCAGCTTGTGGGACCGCAGTGGCAAAACCAGCTCAGCAATAAATGCTGCAGTTATGCCAGCAGCAAGATACTATTCAGAAGAGATCATCTGTAAATAGACAAAGATTAAAAAAAGGAGCAATCAGTGATCATGTGATGATGAGCAAAGATTATTCCCGACTGACCGTGGAAGCAGAGCTTTCCAAACCAATTTGGAGCGCAAAGCACTGGGAATACTTCTTCTATTTATTTATTTTTCCCCTTGTCTTTCTCTTTCTTGCCGCTGAAGAAGGGAATTGTAATTTTGTCCTCATTTTACAACAAGTTTGGAGTAATTGGTTAGCAAAAAGCGTAAAGGCGAGTTGGAGGAAGAGTTAGTGTGGTGTGTTTAGTTGTGCCCTTATGAGTGCCATCTAGGGGTAACTCATTAAAACCTCCTCAAAGCTTGAAAGGTTCGTCTCTCCTTAAAAAATCAAACCGGAAAATGCTTTCCCTGCATGATGCTCCAACATCTTGCTACAGATACTGAGCACACATTTGTTTGCAGTACTTAGGGTGGCATTAAAACTATGGGAAGAGAGATTGGGAAGAGATTACTACAGGATACAAAGGACCTAGGTTCGGAAAAATCATCCTCTCACATCCACAAACTACCTGGTGTTACAGCCAAATCCTCCCGTGCTGTGCAAGGGACTGGCATTCATAACTCCACTTACTGTCCAGCTCATGTTCCTTTTGTACATTGTCTTGAGCATGAGAAAAAATACGAGCTTTAAAATCCTAACGCATAAATGTGGGGGTTAAATTCAATAAGACAATTAGTTTTTCTTTGATTTTCTGATAGAATAAAAAGGAAAACGAGAATTCTTTCAAACACATGAGGACATTAGCAACCATATTTACCTATATTCTTGGTTATTTTGTTGGCCTGTTTTGATCCTCTGTTCTAGCTTTACATATTTTTAATCAATGTATATTTAGAGTAATATGATCAAGTTTATAATTACACTTCTGCCTAACATTTCCTTTACTTGGTCTAAGGAAGCCTGGTTTTTCTCTTATCTTTCTGGAAATTATGATAGGCAATCAAATAAATCCTAAAGGTCTCGAGGTAGCTAATTATGCTGAGATACTCGAATTTCTACCATTATTTAATTTACTAAAATAAACTGCTAAAGAAAAAAAAAATCCTTTCTTTTCATTCTTTTAAAGAGACTCCTAAAATTCTTTTGAGTTTGAAGAAAAAGCCAGAGGGCCTGTGTTCTCCCCAGTCTTCAGACATGAAGCTACAAGCAGGCAAGGTCCCTTTCCTCTGAAAGAAACAGCATTTGTTCCTTCCACCATCCGTCTCTTGCCTGTTCCATCGTCAACTCTTTTTGAGCTGACATAGTCCAAAAAATGTATCTTACAAGTGCTTCTCGTACAAGGCATTCCATAAAAGGTCTATTCGAGTCTTGCATTACTATTGGATCTCCTCTATCATATGCATTTCCTAATTTTTTGGATAAGGAACAGTCTTCAAACTCTACACAGCTCCTATTCTAGTCCCAGTTTGGTCTATGGCTGAGGCTCCTAGGTGCTGTTAAAGACACACATCTAGAACCCTTCATTCTGCTCGTGCCTGTGATATCGTTACATCATTACATGCAGTTCTTTTCCTGAGGAGAGCTGCAATAGACCAGTGCTATGTTAAATCAGCCTGTGATAGAAGCAGCTGTTCTCGTTTGTCCTTGAGCTGCACAATGTTTTTTTCTTTACCATATTGATTTAATCATTTATAAATATTTGATATTTATAAGTACCACTGGAAATAAAAACTGTGTAGGCAAACGTATCAATGTCATTCTGTCATTTGGCTGTCCCCCCTCACGGATTCCCAGCACTCCTTTTACAAGTAATTTCCACTCTCTAGATCACATAATTTCAACAAGAGGGTAACAGTCAGTTCCTTATTTTTGTAAGCATGATTTATAAAAGGGGGGATGGAAATCAATTATAATTACAGGTAACAAGCTAAGAAAAATGAGGTAGACCTGTGACACCTGGAGGAAAATGAGTTGGTAGAAACTGTGTAAATGCTTCACACGTATTTAGTGTGTTCCCGTTCTGTCTAACACTTCACGTTACTGAATTGGAAAACTCGGAGTTAATGATGCCAGTGGGTGAAATTCCTCCCACTTTCACCTCCTCCCAAGTCAGGGTCAATAGGCATTGATTTTTTTGGTCTCACTCTCAGGCAGTTTTGTGCATGCCTAAGTATACTTAATACGTAAGTATATGTATTACTGAAGCCCAGAAATGGTAAAGGAGTTTAGTTTTATTTCAAACTGAAGAACAGTGGGTGAAGTTGTACTGTGGTTTATTTTTTCCCCAGTAGCTAGTCCTCTAATGCAAACTTTCCTTCCTTCCATTTCCTGCTTTTAGTAGAGAGGTGTTGTTATTTAGCAAGCGGCATTGTGTGCTCTACTCTGCACTAAACTGACAAATGTAGAATAGCAGAGAGCCAAAAATTGCAATGAGAACAAAACCATTTCCTACCTTTTTAAAGAACGGTACACATATGAATAAATCATCCATAATAGCATATGATTATCTTTTACAGTATCTACATTATAAGAGAAATAAAAGCATAAAGAGCTCTAGAAAGGTAACAGGGAGCTTTGCAGTGCTTTTTATTTTGTTGTTCAAAGTATATTATACTATATAGAACAGAACTAATATCTACTGAAAGTATATCAAAAAGAAAGGAAGCTTATTTTGATAAGCCCTCCTGTCCCTAAAGTATTTTAAGTGAAAATGCCAAGGTGGGAAATTGTATTAGCGACACACTTCTCCACCTGCCAGTAGCTGCTTTGAGTGGAAATCAAGGGATACGAAGAACCTGAACTGGGGCAAAGCTCATCCTGAGTGTGGGCCTGGAACACAGCACAGGCATCCTGTCCCTTTCTAATTAGCTCTAGCAGTCACTGTGCCTGTGCTTCAATTAGCACTTTGTAATTGTAATTTCATTCTAAACCTATTTTTGAACTTACATAATGCCTCAAGTCGGTTGAATGTTTTTCTCTCCTGTCAGAAGGGAGTTACTAGCAGGGAGGTGGAGTGGCCTGGCCAGACCTCCCCTGGCAGCCGCTGTGCCTGCTACATGAAAATGTGCGTTTCACCCTTCAGCTACACCTAATTTAGAAATCTTTGGGCTCTTAATAATTTCCTATAGTTTGGCCTAATTGAATCTAAGTGCTTTCACGTTAAAAGTGAACAGCTTCAGCTGGGCTGAAGCTAAAAACCCTGTGACCCTGAAGTACAGCCCCAGAAACACCAGCTCTCCTCTGTGCTGACCCATCCGCTGCATCAAAGCCACAGCCATGTTCTGTTTTGACCCAGTCCCTAGGTGGCAAAGATAGTCTGGTTAAGACCAAAGACTTCTGCAGATCTGAATTTCCACCCGCATAGGCAGCAGCTGCTCCAGGGAGCGAAGCTGCCTCAGCCTGAGGGACGCTCCTCTCCGGGAAGGGAGGCGCTGCTGCAGAGCTGCTCCTGCTGCGAGGTGTGTGCCACCCAAGGCCAGGAGCTGGGCTCTGGGGTGCTCCCTTCGCTCTGTGACTGGAGATGCTGTGTATGACTGATCGGCAGGCCAAAAGAGCTACCTCCAGCTGGTGCATCGAGCCATGGGGTGGGAAAGAAACAGCTGCTGAGGGCTGTGCCTGATGGGTTTGGGGGATGCAACTCAGGAGTCAAGTGGGTGAATGCCCTGCTGAGGGAGAGGTATGACTGCAGACTCGGCCAAAGCCACCTGGGCTCCTGTCTCCAGCTGGCTTTTCTCTAAATCTGTTACAGCCACCAGTGAAATCCCACTAATTTCCTTAAGAAATTTTCATCTTGCAGGCCGCTATAGTAGAGGAATGCATAGCATCCAGGGTCTATCCACTCTCAGTCTTCTCCTTCCCTCCCCAAATTGTACTGTTCTCTTTAATGTTCAGGCAGGAGTGGGAAATGCTTCCATCATGTCTCTAAACCGAAGCCTGTTCTAAGAATGCCACACAACTGCTGCACACTGCAGCATCTACTACTGACCTATTTATAATCATAGCACTAACAATTACTATTGCTGTCAAGCACCACTACAGAATACGAACCCATGATCTTATCCCCAAGCTAAGAATGATACAAATGACAGAGTGAATAATATCTAATAATCCTCTAGCTACTAAAATTATATCCTTATAAAACTAGGCAGACTTGTTTCTTTTTAAAGACTAAGTCTAATTAAGAGCACTCCTGATGCATCTAAGAGTTTGGAAGAGCCTAGGCGATTGCTGTCATACGTTCAAAGTAAATCAGACTGTTAGGCTCTAATATTTACATTTCACAATTTATGGCTTGCTAAATTATACTCCCAAAGTAAATGTCATTGCAATATAGGAAATTATTTACAAAAGAAAAGCTAAGGAAAGCTATTTCATCTTTTCTAATTTCATCAAGGTGAAAAACACATTCTTGTAATCATCTTAGTGGGCTCAATCCTGTGCTCCATTAGCAGGAAAATTTTCGATTGAAGTCAGCATAGATCTCGCTTTCATCGGAGAATTTTCTGTTCTGTAGCAACACCTCATATTGCCATCAGTAAAGTCAGCGGGAGATATGATTCTGAAAGTAATGGTGGTGAAATGAGATCTTTGGTGGCATTTCATAATGTGCTACACCGGGAATGAAAGAAAAATCAATTTCAGGAATCATGGAGGTTTGCATCAAAGAACAGATTTGCTTCTGGTAAAGAAATACATCGGCGTGAGCCTGAAATTTAAGAAACTTCAACGTAACATGTGCTGTAACATGGGAAGGACATTAGACCTTACGCATTTTACTGACCTCCATGAGCACAAATCACCTGATTCATTCAATGACTTCAGTGTTCCAGTTAGTGCCAGTGTGCATTCAATATAGCACCTTAAATTGCTGATTTTGAATGTTACTTATATTTTTAATAAAACTCACCTTGTCTTCCCCAGAAACTAATTAAACCTTTTGTTCTAAATGAAATACGTTTCATTTGACCAGGCAGCAATATTCTTTTAATTTGACAGGAAGCAGGAGAATCCTCAGTTTTATCCAAAATTATTTCATCTTTGCCTGCGATTTGTTTGCGTTTTCCTACTTTGAACCCTTTTATACGTGCTAAGCAAAGCTCATAGGTGACCTTCTGACATATGTTATTAGTCCAGCTTGGCAGTTAGAAACAGCATATAGCTCCAAAACCAACTCTTCAGTCCTCATGGGATAGTATGTAAGGCTTCATCTTCCCCCTGCTATCACGTACAAAAGCCCTTGGAGCTCTCCCTAGAGATGTTCACAATGTGCAATTAAAGAAGGGTGGTGTGCAGCTCTCACCAACTCTTCTGCATATTTCAAACTTCCAATATTGTCACTGGACTTAAGCCAGGGAAATATTTAACTTCTGACATCAGACAATTTCTGTCTTCGGCATAGTCAATACTCCCCAAATAATTAAAATGATCAGCCTACAAAGCTATTGGCTTAGCAGAAATAAGAAATTAATTAACTGAAGTGTATTGCAGTAATGTTACGTTTAATCAGTTTAATCACAAAATTCTTCCAATTCTAAGTTTATGCAAAAAAAATGTAATATTCATCTGAGCACGTACACGATTCCAAACGTCTTCCTTTTCCGTAAATAACTGGCAGAATAATTTACAGTTTGTTGCAGAGATTCCAAAATTATTATAAATTTTATTGTGAGATTGGGTGATTTTATAAAATTAATCAATGCAAAAGAAATGTTCCCGATCTATTCTTCAAAGTGTCACTTGTTTATAAAGGTTCAACCTTCACAGGTTTTGAATGAGTGACAATTAATTAATTCACAGATTTTGCATTAATGACAATTCATGAGCTGAATACAAGATCAAGAGGGTAACAGTTGCTTTCAGGGTTCAGCATAGTTTCTGCAGTTGTCTTCTCCCCGTGGTTGCTCACTGCCAAGCCCCCCTTTAAGGCCTGACCCTGCAGCCAGGCACACAGGTGACAGTGAATCATTAAACTGCTCCCATTAAACACAGGGTGAGAATGCTTCAATGCATCGCACAGCTTTATTAAATTTTAAAATGTTTCAGGGCAGGGTTTTAGCCGGCCCAGGTGCCCAGGCGCGGTTCAGGGGTCAGCACTGGCCACGGATGGGTGCAACCATGCCAGGTGCATGTAACCACCCCGCTCTCGGGGTCTGGAAGCTCAGTGGGTGCAGGTGTCCAGTGCCAGCTGGCCTCTGCCCAGGAGTGATCCTCTCCGTGTTTCACCCGTCAGCACAGATGAAGCTTTAGGGGCAGCAGTACAGCTGAACCAGCTTTCATGTCAGTCAGACGTAGCTGAACAATTTATGTGAAGGTGAATGAATGAGCCTAGTCTTGACAACTCCATTGACTTCACACAACAATTTATTTCCTCTTTCTTAAGTAACGATGACACCACTTTTTTAGGATTTTAGATCCTTGGTAGAACAGTAGGAAGTACTAAGATCAGTGCACCTTAAACAATCTTTTCTTTGAGATCCATGAAAAACTTGTCGTGGTTTAGGCCCAGCTGACAACTCAGCACCACACGGCTGCTTACTCCTCTCCAGAGTGGGATGGGGAGGAGAAAATACCAGGAAAGGCTCATGGGTCAGAAGGACAGGGAGGAGGGAGGGATCACTCACCAGTTATGGTCATGGGCAAAACAGACTCGACTTGGGGAAGAAAAATCAATTAAATTTGGTACCAATCAAATCACAGTAGGATAGTGAGAGAGAAAATCAGATCTCAAAACACCTTCCCGCACCCCTCCCTTCTTCCCAGGCTCAGCTTTGCTTCTGATTTCTCTACCTGCTCTTGGTGAACAAGGGGATGGGGAATGGGGCTTTCCCAGTTAGTTCACCACACATTGTCTCTGTGGCTCCTTCCTCCTCAGGGGAGGACTCCTCACACTCTGCCCCTGCTCCAGTGTGGGTCCCTCCCACAGGGTGCAGTCCTTCAGGCGCAGCCTGCTCCAGCGTGGGCTTCCCACGGGGTCACAGGCTCTTCAAAGCCACGTGCTCTGCGGTGGGGTACTGCCTGGGCTGCAGGGGGGTCTCTGCTCCCCCGTGACCCTCCATGGTAGCAGGGGCACAGCCTGCCCTCTCACCAAGGGCTACAGGGGAACCTCTGCTCGGGCCACCTCCCCCTCACCTTTCCTCACTGACCTTGGCATCTGCCTGGCTGTCTGTCTCACACCCCACTGCTCTCTCCTTCTGCAGGTTCCCTCGCACTTTTTTTCCTCTCTTAAATACGTTACGACAGAGGAGCTACCACCGTCGCTGACTGGCTCGTCTGTGACCAGAGGCAGTTCTGACTTGGAGCCAGGGAAGCTTCTAGCAGCTTCTCACCGGAGCAGCTGTGCTCTCTGCCCTGCAACCAAAACCTTGCGACACAAACCCAATAAAACTGCCTTTCAATTGCTGCTGATTCCGGTATTTCAGTTGCTGTCTCTCTCTTGCAGCGCAGCCCCAAAAGACTCTGCTTCCCCGTAAGCGATGCACAGACCAGGCAGCGACACAGTACAGTGCAGACAAACCAACACTGAGGGGAGGAGGAGCTGGGGCAGGGAAGAGGAGGGAAGCAGGAAAATGCATGAAAAGCAAGGCATACAGCACAGCGCTAATCAGCTATGCTGAAGTATGGGCTACGACAGGAATCACACGAAACGGGTTCAGCATCATCTGCCGCTTGTAACGTGTGCCCCACGGGACTCCAGCTGGAGCAGTGAATCAGGATCTTACTGCAGCCCATCACACTGCCTTTCCCACAGAAGCTTCCCACCACCTTCCACTTGAGGGGAAACCCCACAGGGGAGTGATTAGAGTTCTGCGGGGTCTTGGGGAACATGTGGGACAGGGGAAAGGGGTCAGCCTGACCATGGTCCCTCATGGACCAGCTGCCACTGACAGCAGGATTTATAAGGTTGGGAGATGGAACAACTGAGAAGTAAATCTCAAAGTTTTACTCATCATCTTTTCTCTCCAGACTTCTCATGGCTCTTTCCCTCACAAGTAGAGACTGCTTTATCCCTTGGCTTCTCAGTTACACCCATCTGGAAGTCAGCCACCCAAAAGTCATGCTGTTCTTCCAAGTGTATATGGCAGTCCAGTGTCGGCATCCGGAGCGTGATTCATCAGACCAAGGGTGGACATATGCATCTGAACTAGCTGTCTAGACTCCATTTATCTTTTACTGAAACAGATACTTCTACGGGATGACTCATTTCGTGCTGAAGTTGCTCTCTGAAATGAATGTTTTGCCAGAAAGTACCTATTTCCCTCCATTAACTGCAATGAGAGTTGAGATGCGCTTCAGACATGGTCACAATACTGCAGACACCGAGAGTTAATGAGGTGAAGCCCATCATCATTGCTCTACATAAGGAATAAAGTAATCCAGAAATGAGAATATCACAGTCCGAGATGAATTAATCCAATGCAAGTTTTATTTAAAAAAGCATTGTATTTCCCATTGCCTGTTTAATCTGGTACGTAATGTTGAATGACATACTAGCATTTGTAGTATCTCTCTTAAGTGCCCACTTGACAAATCAGGATGTACCACAATCGGAACATGAGATGTTACATAGACTTTATCTAAGTACTTCGTAGTTTAACCATCAATTTTCTTAGGGAACACTGCCAATCTGTTTAGGTCAATAAAAATCCCTTTCATATGCTATACTTAAGTTACAAGATCAAAGATTCATCTTTACTCAAAAATGTTTACTTGTTTAAACTTTAAAATACAGCTCTCATTTAAACTAACAAATTTATCATCATAGAGTCACAGAACACTTTGGGTTGGAAGGGACCTTAAAGCCCATCCAGTTCCAACCCCCCTGCCATGGGCAGGGACACCCTCCACTAGACCAGGTTGCTCAAAGCCTCATCCAGCCTGGCCTGGAACACTTCCAGGGAGGGGGCACCCACAGCTTCTCTGGGCAACCTGTGCCAGTGCCTCACCACCCTCTCCATGAAGAATGTTTTCGTGATGTCCAATCTAAATCTCCTCGCTTTCAGTTTAAACCCGTTACCCCTTGTCCTGTCACTACAGGCCCTTGTACAGGCCCTTACAATCAGCTTTATATACATTCGCAGTGTAGATCACGCAGGCCACCATCTTACTCCGTAACACCTATTGGCTGAAGACTGAGATATCTGTGTAATGGAAGTTACAGACCTGAAACAAGAACAGTGTTTGTGGGATCAGCCCCAAAGACTCCTACCAGTTAAAGTGAAGGCAAATCCCCTTCTGGCTTGTTTAGTTCTGCTGCACAGGAGGTGCAGGGTTGTTAAAAGTCTATCTGTTGCTAGAAATAGGTGCCAGCTTACTCATTTCCAAGGGATCAGCTGCACCTAGCCCAACAGAAAGCTTATAGTCTTGTAGCCTTTTGCTTCCCCACTGCCCCAGCCCGAGGGAAGAAGCAATCCAAGCAGCGGTGTTCTGTGAGACTTCCACCATCAAGTTTTTTCTTCACCACTTAAAAAGTCCAAGCATGGCCATATTTGGCATCTTTTGAGTTCCCCAGAACAGTATATATTCACAGAGACACATGAAGAACACCTTCACATCAAAGCTTTATTTAGCCACTTACCCATGGCTACAAACCACAAGATTTAATTGGGAGGTAAGAAACACCCTACTGAAACCACAGTTCCTTCAACCAGTATTCTGACTCCAGCAGTGGCAGTAGGATGTATTATTTAGGGCAAGTAAGTGAGTATACAGTTTTCTGCAGTCCATTGCCTCTCACACATACTCAGAATCGAGTAATTTCATTTTGGAAGTTGGATTTTTCCCTAGGCTGGCTTCCTTACCTTTTCTACCAAGCTGTGCAGGGATTTTGCTGGAGTGTTTGTTTTCTTCTTGAATTGAAGCTGTTTACCAGGGCTTCTAATACAATATTTGTAACAATATGAAGACAATGATATTACTGCTGTATGAATCCTGGAATAGCTATATGGTATTTAAACCAGCAGAAGTGTCCAGTTATATTTCCCTTTATCTGACCTCCAGCCATTCATTACAACCTTGAGCACTGAGCGTCTGACTCAGCTGCTCTCTCTCTACACCGGGAGAAACTGCCTGCGTGCCGACAGCATTTTCTATTTCCTTAGATACCCCTCAGTGCCCGCAGCCCTCTTCCTAGCCTAGCATCCTCCTTCGGCTTACATTTAGACTTTGAAGAGTAAATTGTTCTTAGTCTGCCAGGGATCAGAAAGGTTATATTCCCCGACAAACAGCATCCTCACTATGTTTTCAAGGATTCGTGTTGCTTTCCTTTTTCTTGCTGACCCTGTCACATCTTCCATTTGATTTAACTCTCTGCGCTGAGTCAAATTAATACCTCATCAGTAATGTGAGTATGATATGAAAATTATTACACACAATTGCCTTGCTTTTTATAGATTGCAAGTCTAGTGGTGTTCTACATCACGTTTGTCAGGTCTTGGATACAGAAGAATTTTGGTTACTGTGAGGATCTCAGCTTTCACTGCAAAAAGGGGCAATTTCCAAGCCTCCTTGTTGCAAATAAAAGCTTGAAAACATTACTTTGGCAAAAATGAAACATTGAAAATCTGAACTCCATTTAATATAAAAGGCAGGCTCATGATTTTTATGATTCTACATCACGTTGGCGGGGGCTGGGCAGGGGAGGGACACTCATTCATTAATTCTGATTATTTGCCGGTGGCAACACTGACCGTGGAAATTTCATCTTTGGGAATGCTTTCTCACCGATGCGCTCAGAGTGGTAATATCACCATTCTCCCATTGGTTTGCGTGAATAAGAGTAGTCCCACACCCTAATTTATCATCTCTGCAGGCTGGGGCCCTGATCTCGCAAGCTGTATTCTGTACCCATGGGAAGTGCTGCGGTGATGTAGGGTAGTGGTGTGCACAGGTAAGAAGCCCGGCCCGTGCAAGATAGTAGACCTTGCAGCGAAACAAACTGAGCGCAAAAATGGGGAGGTATTTAGTTTCTCTATATTAAATTTGCCTTTACAGAAATCACGGTATGTTCAAACTGCATTATTAAAACAGAAGACAATGTAATACAGAATTCGCGTTCGCAAACTGCCTTTTGCTCCAAAAGTCAAAGGATGCGCTTCTTCTCACACCCTCCCCCTGGAAGACGTACAAACACCAGCGTAGAAATGAACAGAGGGATTTTAGTGGAAAATCGGAAAGGTTGATACCTCCCTTTCGGTCCCATTAGGTGGAGCTCTCAGACAAGAAGACGTGAATGACGAAACCAACCCGGCAGGCACCCTGAGGAATTATTAGTACTGTACTATGCGAGTATTTTCCCTGCCGAGAGCTTTCTCCTCTTGACAGAATTCATTTGTATCCAACCAGAAAGCTTATTACATGCTTTCAAAACTACTATTACTCAGCAACCTGCCTGTACAACTAGGTTTTCATTAGCTTAACACGTTACCGAGACCAAGCTGCAAACATTGGAGGGAGTGGAACGCTACATCACTGGGGTCAGCGTAAATAACCAGAGTGACAGAGAAATAACTGTGGAAATAGAGAAGCAGAGCAGATAAGGAATTTAAGAGCAGTACATGAAAATCAGAATATTCCAGCAATTGATTCCATTGATTCTCGCTTCCATTAATGATGAAAGTCCACTGACATTAATGTCGCAGGATTCATCTGAAAAATTGGCCGTGCAGGCACAAAGACAGAAATGGCAAAATGTTGGTAACCTGACTTTCGGCCACTTTCCAGTTCTAATTTCTACTCTTGTTTTGATTTCGTACTTAACTTCTGCGTTCTTAGAAAGTATTGGGGTAGCTCTCCCAATTCCCACACAAGGGGAAGGACGATGATAACCCTGTGAAAATTACTGTACAAGCAAAGGACAGAATGATGGGTGCATTATTTCAAGGCTGTTGGCTCTTACACCAATTGTTCATCATGTGCAGTAACTGCAATGTCAATATTTCTGCCAAATAAAAGGCTGTGGCTGGCAAAATGGGAAAAGAGGAAAACAACGTTGTATGGACAATTAGCAGAATTAACAGAAATTAGCAGAGATTGTGCAGATATACATGGAAGGAAAGAGTCTGAACTGGTTCCTGTTAGACTCTGCATCTTATTTCAGAGAAATGATTGAATTAATTCAATCACTTCAGCTGTGATGAAAGCCTGCTAGTTTTATCTGTTTTGAAGGCAAACATGACACTTTTACAATTGACCATTTCAATAAAGCTTAGCCTGCTTCCTAGATTTATCCTTGATACAAAAATAAAAGTAATTTCACGACCATTAAGGTACGATGCTCGAAGGTGGTTTTCATTTTTTGTTTTAATCTCATCTGTTTAGTTCCATGTTCTGCAAGAAAACCTTGTGCAGACACTTGAGCAGTCTGGTAGTCTGTTCCATTTTCAGACTTTTTAAAACCTGTAGTCTTTTGCACCCAAAGTAAACACCATTTAGCACCTTGTGCTAAAATATATAATATGCAGTGCCTGCGAGACGTGAGAACAAACAATTTTATTTCAGTGTGGAAATCAATTGGCCTCATTGTTTGACAGGCTTTAGTTTTACACACTACTCTAGGTTTGCTTCCCCAACGTAAAAAGAAAACTTCTGCTAGTACATACTGCTGCGACGTAAGAAGAGTACAAGTGTCGCCCCAATGCTGAAGGTCTCTCCCTCCCTTCCATGTTCTTTTGCTCTGCACCCAGGGAAAGGTTTTGTGATGAGGATGAGCTTTTAATTTTTCCCAAGGGAACTATGCCAGATCCACTGGTGACATAAGACAGGTGTCACAGGTCAGAAGCTGACCTTTCCTTCTTGACACTGACACCATGGACCAGGATCGTTCTGGTCACACTGGGCAGCACACATTGGTTCTGGTGGCTGCAGCTGTAGCTTCCACCACCGGTTTCAGATGCAGATGACGTACGAGCTTCAGGAGCACATCTCATTTTTAGCTTCCCCTCACCCGCCTTCAGGATGGCCTTAATGCCTACAGCACGCGTATACAGTCTTCGAGTTCTCCTCGGTGAACCTGTTCCTCTTTCAGGTGACAATATATATGTATGGTATTGATATGCTCCATTCTCTGTCATATCTGGCTACTCGTAGTCTCTACTGTATTCCTCCTGAGACCCTTCACGCTGGTGGAGGGAGTTATTATCATCCCTATTTTACACCTTCAGGCTTAGTGGCTTTTTAGTGCTACCCAGGGAGCCTGCGGCAGAGTAGGAAAATGAACCTGATTCTGGTGCATCCTAGCTCTGCCCATTGAGCTATACTTCAAGGTGACATTGCACAGAGATGAACATAGGTCTGATTTAAGCTTCAGGAGAGAGAGTGAAGGTTATGGCAGTCTTACCCCATTTCCCTTGGTTCCAGAGGGAAGCAAGCAGGAGAAGGGTCAAGACGCTGGAGACCTGAAGCACTCGGTGCCAAACGGTGAGCTTCTGACCAAGTCCTGCAGGCAGAGAACACAGCTGGTCAGGCTCATCTGGCTAGGTGTGACAGAACCATGGTGCCACTTTTCCCAGTGTACAAGAAAAAGCTCTCACCAAATCTGAAATTTCTCCATTGAGATCTTGTCTTTAGGAGATGAATGTTTTTCATTGGAAATCTTTCCAGCAGAAATTTCTCAACTATCCACTGTATGCCCCCCCCCCCCCCCCCAATTCCTCTCCAGCTTCCCACTGTCCATGCCCCTGAATGCGAGAATGTTCTCTTCTCCATGATTCAGCGTTCCGCTAAAGTACAGTGTGCTTAAAAGACAGAAAATCAATCTTAACTACCGAGATTTCCCTAAAGTTCAATTAAAAGCGTCAAGCTATTGTGACTAGCTTTGTCAAAACCTGGTTGACAAGCTCTGCTGTGCAGCAAAACGTGCTCACTTCACAAGGAGCTGGCGGGGAATGGCAGGGTGCTGCTCCTCAGCCGGCTGCAGGCACACGGACCTCTTGGCTGTATCTCCTCAGCTTGCATCCGACCCACGTGCCCCGGGCTGAGCTGCCTCTTGGAAAGGGAGAGCCTGAGAACACGGCCAGCGCAGGCGCTGGGGGCTCAGAAGGAAAACAGTGTGATCTTGATAAGAAAAATAATAGCGTTCACACAGCCCAAATCCCGATCTGCTACTGATCGTGCTGCACCACTCTCTCCCCTTCATTCGCCTGATTTGGGCAGGGTGCTTTGACGAGAACATAAACACACTTCTCCTGACTTCTTTGCCTATCCTTTTGGAAAAGTGCTCAGTGCTTGCACTGTGTATCCCAATATGGTTTCTTTTTTAATATCTATTTCAGAAAACACACCCCTACTGCAGCACAGTGCAGCCTATAGCAAGGAAGAGGAATAATAACAAAATCCTTAAAGACAGATCAGGCATTCTAAGCGCTACACTTGGGTCAAACTGGAATCTGAAGAGCTTCTATAGATCATCCAAAAAATATCTTCTCCCAGTTTCACAACAGGCTATAGGTTGTTGGAAATTTCTACTAGTAATTATGTGGGAATAAATTCAATTAGCTGAATTCATTGTACTTCTTAAACCCCAAACTTTTATTTGCTCTGAGTAAATGCAGTCTCCTATTTAGTAATAGTCTATTAAGCTTCATTAAGACCTCCTCCTGACAACCACTGCGCATCCACTACTACACGTAGGTGCTTTGCGAGGACTGTGAGACGCTGTGACAAACAAAGCTGCTCAGCCGAGTTACATGCTTCACTCAGGGCTGATCTGTTCAAAACCTGGTAATCCTGCACATTTGTTTAAACAAGTGGTTCCGTCATGACCAGCCCTGACCTACTTTCCCCAACGCCTTATTTGTTACGCGCACGTTGCAGCCTTCCTCCGACTGCACTTCAAACGCAGGCTGCCTTTTGCGGTCTGTTAGCAACATGCTCACAACAGCGGGGTCCTGGTGAGGGAACGCTGACACCACTCTGCCACACACCGCAGAAAGGAGGATGTTTTGCCCGCACCCAGCAAAATCAGAGGTACTTACCTGCTCCTTGAGACAGCTGGGGTTTATTTCCCTTAGCTGGCCGGTTTGGATTTTTATTGCACAGAAACAGGGGAGGAAGTCAAACATAAACGTGCGACTCCTGCCAAATGAAGAACTCTATAGACGAAACTCTGAGTGCAATTAAAGGGTAGCAGCGTCTAACGCTGACCACGTCTAACCTCTCTTTATTATTAGCAAGACATAGACGGAAGACACAACCAGTTGACTCCCTGCAGAATAAATCTCTCTTCATCTTTTAAATAGACCCACGATAGAGCATTCTGTTGGTCGTATCGATCTCTTTCACACTGCACATGAGCTATCATCTTTTTTCCAGGACATCTTTCTGCTCTTTAAATGACAGCTTGATTGTTGGAGCCAATCTCTATCACAGCAAAACTGTTTATCTAGTGGTAGGGGTGAGTGGGGCTATTAGTCCTGAAGTCCTGTTGTGTGGCCGCTGGCTAGAGAAAATGATTTTAGGTTGGATAGATTTTGTTGTGATGTGCAATATCCAAATCTTTTCTTCAGAAGCGGTTCTCTAAAGGTGCACACAAGAACAGAAAGCTTCCCCCCCACCCCCCGCCCCAGCTCTTCCACTGAACTCCTCGGTGCAATGTTGGGTAATTCCTAGACCTTTTGCAAATACCTCGCCTCTGGTTTTGGTTCCCAGAGGCGATTTTTCGTTCCAAACGTGTGATAACACACAACAGGGGAAGGGAAGGGAAGGCAAGGCAAGGCAAGGGAAGGCAAGGCAAGGCAAGGCAAGGGAACAAAGCAGACGTCATGGTGGCAGCCTGTTATAGACCACCCAGTCAGGATGAAGAGGCAGAAAAAATGTTCTAGAAGCAGATGGGACAAGTCTCACAATCGCTAGCCCTTGTTCTCATAAAGGATTTCAACTTACCAGATGTCTGTTGGAAATACAATACAGCAGAGAGAAAACATTCCAGGAGGTTATCTGTGGAAGATAACTCCCTGACACAGCTGGTGACTGAGCCAACTAGGGAAGGCACCCGACTGGACCTGTTCTTTGCAAACAGAGAAGGACTGGTGGGTGATGTCATGGCTGGGGGCCATCTTGGGCATAGTCATCACAAAATGATAGAGTTTTTGGTTCCTGCAGAAGTAAGGAGGGGGTCAGCAGAACTGCTACCTTGGAATTCCAGAGAGATGGCTTTGGCCTGTTAAACAGGAGCCTGGTTGACAGAATCTCTTGGGAGGCAGTCCTGAAGGGCAGTGGAGTCCAGGTAGGGTGGACATTCTTCAGGAAGGAAATCTTAAAGGTGCAGGATCAGGCTGTCCCCACGTGCCAAAAGACGAGCTGGCAGGGAAGAAGACTGGCCTGGCTGAACAGAGGGCTTTGGCTGGAACACAGGAAAAACAAAGGGAGTTTATGACCTTTGGAAGAAGGGGCAGGCAACTCAGGAGGACTACAAGGATGTTGTGAGGTTATGCATGGAGACAACTTGAAGGGCCAAAGCCCAACTAGAAATCAGTCCAGCTACTGCCGTAAAAGATAATAAAAAGGTTTCTATAAATACATTAGCAACAAAAGGAGGGCTAAAGACAACCTCCATCGTTTATTGGATGCAGCAGGAAACATAGTGACTAAAGATGAGGAAAAGGCTGAGGTACTTCATGCCTTCTTTGCCTCAGTCCTTCATAGTAAGACCAATTGTTCTCTGGGTACCCAGCGTCCAGCACTAGAAGGGGGGGATGGGGAGCAGAATGAGACCACCATAATCCAAGGAGAAATGGTTAGCAACCTGCTAAACCACACACAAGTCTATGAGGGATCCACTCAAGGGTACTGCAGGAGCTGGTGGAAGTGCTCACCAAGACACTGTCCACCATCTATTGACAATGGTGGCTAAGCGGGGAGGTCCCAGTTGATGGGAGGTTAAAAAATGTGATGTCCATCTACAACAGAAGAAGGATCCAGGGAACTACTGGCCTGTCAGTCTGACCTTGGTGCTGGGGAAGGTTATGGAAAAGATCATGTTGAGTGCCATCACGTGGACAACCATGTAGATTAGGCGCAGTCAGCATGGGTTTATAAAAGGCAGGTCCTGCTTGACAAACCTCATCTCCTTCTATGACCAGGTGACCTGCATAGTGAATGAGGGAAAGGCTGTGGATGTTGTCTACCTGGACTTTAGTAAAGCCTTTGACACTGTTTACCATGACATTCTCCTGGAGAAACTGTCTGCTCATGGCTTGGATGGGCACACTCTTCACTGGGTAAAGAACTGGCTGGATGGTTGACCCCAGAGAGTGGTGGTGAATGGAGTTAAATCCATTTGGTGACCAGTCACAAGTCGTGTCCCCCAGGGCTCAGTACTGGGGCCAGCTCTGTTTAATATCTTTATCAGTGACCTGGACGAGGGGATCGAGTGCTCACTCAGTAAGTTGGCAGATGACACCAAGCTGGGTGGGAGTGTTGATCTGCCTGAGGGTGGGAAGGCTCTGCAGAGGGATCTGGACAGGCTGGATCCATGGGCCGAGGCCAACTGTAGCAGGTTCAACAAGGCCAAGGGCCGGGTCCTGCCCTTGGGCCACAACAACCCCCTGAAATGCTACAGGCTTGGGGACAAGTGGCTGGAAAGCTCTCAGGCAGAAAAGGACCTAGGGGTGTTGGTCAACAGCCAGTTGAATATGAGCCAGCCATGTGCACAGGTGGCCAAGAAGTCCAGTGGCATCCTGGCCTGCATCAGGAACAGCATGGCCAGCAGGACTGGGGCAGTGACTGTCCCCCTGTACTGGGCACTGCTGAGGCCGCACCTCAAATCCTGTGTGCAGTTTTGGGCCCCTCACTGCAAGAAAGACACTGAGGGGCTGGAGCGTGTCCAGAGAAGAGCAACGGAGCTGGGGAAGGGTCTGGAGCACAAGTGCTGTGAGGAGCAGCTGAGGGAGCTGGGGGTGTTCAGCCTGGAGAAGAGGAGGCTCAGGGGAGACCTGATCGCTCTCTACAGATGCCTGAAAGGAGGGTGCAGAGAGGTAGGGTTGGTCTCTTCTCCCAGGTGACAAGTGACAGGATAAGAGGAAATGGCCTCAAGTTGCGCCAGGGGAGGTTTAGATTGGATGTTAGGGAAAATTTCTTCACTGAAAGGGTTGTCAGGCATTGGAACAAGCTGCCCAGGGAGGTGGTGGGATCACCATCCCTGGAGGTATTTAAAGAACGGGTAGCTGTGGTGCTCAGGGACATGGTTTAGTGGTGGACCTGGCAGTGCTGGGTTAATGGTTGGACTTGATGATCTTAGAGGTCTTTTCCAGCCTAAACGATTCCATGATTCTATGAAAGACAAGTATGTCAGAAGTGTTGACAGACAATTAGGTCAGAGATACCTCCTTTGCCCTTCCTTTTGCTTTAACTTGCTTGCTGAGTTTATTCCATGTTTTCAAATTCCTGTAGGTAAAATTGAAGAACAAAAGTGCAGCTGGGGTTAGCGCAAGTGGCAATTTGAAGGGTACCTTCATTCTCTAAACAGCTTGACTTTTCTCGTCAGGGAAGCATATCTGTCAAGCCACATGCTCCTCCTCCCTGAGCTCCAATAACAGGTGTCTGATACCTGAAAAGGGCTGATATTCAAGAACATGCAGTATTTCACAAAGTTATGTTCACAACAATAGAGCAATGCAATCGCATCCACTTTGCATTTCTCCTGGACAGAAGAATTAAGGAAATCACGCAAATCGGAGAGCGAATCAGTGCTACAGGCAGCAGCGGGACTCAACCTCCCCAAGTCTCAAACCTGCTGCGTAACTACAGGGCCATGTAACTTGCTCTTGTGGTCTGTTTGTAATTCCACAAGCTGCTGTGGCGGACAATGACATCAGGAATCAATACAGCTGGCATCAACCACAGCCTTAGCTGGGTACGGGATGAAATTCAGCCTGAGGAAAAGAGCAAACACGGTCCCTACAGCCAGGCCATGCTGGTTCCTGCACCAGCACATGAACCACCTTCCCTCTTTTTCTGGGACAGGGTGTCAGGTTTGGATCAGGACCAGCCCAAGGGAAGCCCCAGCCTTAAATGCATGAGGGAATAGCACAAACGCCACTCCAGATGTAAGTGCCTGTGCCGTAAGCCAGATGCCCTGCCAGGTGCCGGGGGGGCCTCTGAGTAAACCCAAAGGCAAACAGAATTGGCCATCCTCTTTCCTCATCTCGCCTGGAAAGGTAGGAGTGCTTCTGTCCGTGTCTTCAGAAGAGTCTGGGAAAGTAGAGCTACCTGATTTTCTGTCCTGATTTGAGGCTTTGAATTGATAAAGATCCATTCTTACAGCCTTGGTTTGTTTTAGTTGTTTTTTCTTGCCTTTTTTTTCCCCAAACACTAACCTGGAAAGTGGAACTCCAGTACCCCAGGAGGGTATTACTGACGTGATGCAGCATGACAACGTGTAACTCCTGTCTTCTTCCTGCATTTCTACTCTCGCGTATTCTATAAAGCACATCTATTTTTCACAGCTGTGTTGTGCTGAGGACCCATTTAATCTGTTCTTTACTGTACCAATCAGCTTTTTCCCACCCATAAATGACCATTACTCAATACCTCTCCTTGCTGTAAATCTTTCCAAACTATAACATTTTTTTATGTTAAGCTGCATCTTCTGAGTAATGCAGGTAGATTATGAACTCTCGTATTTTGAGTTTTCTCAAGGCTTTGGGTCATCCATTATAGCTGACCAGAGGGAGGTACATTAATTAACATCACTGGTAACTCAGAGCTTGTTTTCCAGCTCCCTCTTTTGAGAGGGAGATTTGTTTTGTTTGTGACTGCTCTTCATGCCGCATGTTCGTGTCTGCCCAGGCTTTTATTCTGTGCCCATCATCGTGAAACGTGAGATGACTGATAACTCTCTTCTAATTCACAGAAGAGATACTGTGTCGACAGCAGCACACTTTGGCCTAAAACGCAGTATTTGAGGCCTGACGTGTAATCTATGGGTCTGTCCAATCTAATTAGTGCTACTTGCATCAGTGTTTTTATGATACAGACATACATCCCCTCAGAAAATCACTAAAGCTACGTAGTGCTGCCAGGCAGTCATTCCACCAACACGTGGTCACTTCTGGCTTGAAACTTATTTGAAAGATGCTCTAGAGGTGGAAGGCTGTGAAACACATCATCCGTTGCTTAAAAGTTATATTTTCCTATGGCTCTGTTCATAGTCAAGTACTTTTTTATTAGGTTAGACACCAATTTTCACTGATTTCATTGTACTTTCTCGCAATCAGGTAAATTTCTGGTTTTGTTGAAGCTGGCGATAAAACTTCTACAGCAAAAAATACTGAATATATCTATTTTTAAGACAAGAGACTGAGGGTTGGGCTAAATTAATATGCATTGAGCACTGTGCAGCAATGCCAGACAAACTGCCATACTGAAGCTCGCTTGTTGACAATTGCTTTTAGTATTTCTAACGTGTGGCCCTCTTTAGTGCAGACACATTCCAGGAACAGTTGGCCATGTGCATTCACTGGGCACCTTGGACATGGTTCTGACACTCCTTCTCCA
This sequence comes from Rhynochetos jubatus, assembly GCA_027574665.1. Classification (NCBI taxonomy): domain Eukaryota; kingdom Metazoa; phylum Chordata; class Aves; order Eurypygiformes; family Rhynochetidae; genus Rhynochetos; species Rhynochetos jubatus. The sequence continues at coordinate 62,140,773 of CM050649.1, forward strand.
AGGAATTGTTCTGTGAGTCTCAAAATCATTCTAATAAACCAGAATATATGTCTTTAGAGGTTTTTTTTTGCATCTAAAATTCTGGTGAAAGCATTGAAAAATGGACAGGCAATGAAAGATCATGTTTAGAAATGATCAGTCTGCATCTGACTTTCTGGACCAGAATTGCCTCCAGCTAACACCAGTGTAAATCACAAACCGTTCACGGACACCCCCGAAGTTACAGGCAAAAGCAACTGCCCTAAAAACCCAATGGGATTAGGCTGGCTGGATGTTTTCACTGCTAGAGGAATTTAAAAATGTTATTTATTTCAACCTGAACTCACTGTTTTTCAGCCCGCTGCCTCTGCCTTCATTGCAAGAGGGAAATACATTGGGTTTGCATTGCTGCCAGTCTCAGGTTTATGGCTGGGAGAGGATCCGTAGTTACAACTCCTCCAAGCAGCCAACTCTGTCGGCACAAGCCCTACCCACCACCACTGGCCACTGGTCCTTCCCTTATCAAACACTGCAGCCCACTCCCAGGGCTTCAGATCCCCTCCCAGACCAGGGACATGCTGTGTGTTGGCAGGATTTGTCTCCAGTAGTGGAATCTGTGGTGACACAAACTGGCTGAGCCTGGGAGTATAAAACCTACCCTATCTTTCCAGTAGGTTCTCGCTGGCCTGAATAAACACCCTATGCAGACAACTGGAGAGCCGATGGGGAGCAGGGATAATTTCGTACGGGCTAGGGTCACCTGTGAACTGAACAAGAAACGGCCACATCTCCTTGTGCCGTCTGTATCACATAAGCATTCGGTACATTAGCGTGGGATTTAATTTGGGCATTTAAAGCTGCCTGCATTAGCTTGTGACTGCGGGTCTTTGCACCCATCTTCTGTGTGTCTTCTTCCTTGCAAATGTGGGTTTGCTGCAGCACAATTTCAAAGGGAATTGAGAAAGAGAAAACTAAAAGCGACATGTATTAGTATTCCTGTTTAATTTAATATCAGCTTACAAGGTGGAAATTAAAATGATTTTTCTGTCACTGTTATCTCTCTTCACTTGGCAAAGATCGATTTCCTTCTTCTCCACTGCTTACTAATAAGACATCTGAAAACTAAGATGGTTTTTATGTTTACTTCCTTGTTTAAGTCAGCTTTCTCAACTAAGGACGGCTTTGGCAATGTATTTGCTTTTTAACTTGTGATTTCTGTGTTGGCTCAGACTCCGCCAGTGACAGAACATCAAACACGAAGAGGCTATATATTTTTAATTACTCAGGGATGCCCTTGTGCATAAGTACATGCAAATTAAACAAGCAGAATTCAAAACCTGTTCAGAACAGATTGCACACGTTACACAATCAGTCACATTTTGGGCTCAGAAATGATGGTGCACTATTTTGCTTCTCATGCTGACAAGTACGGAGGTATCAGACATCACTCGGTACAGCATCATGCCATTGCTACTGCTGCGTCTGACACTGCAAGGTTTGGTACCACTTTCTCGAGAGCTGACAAGCCAAGGGAGGCGGATGGCAGCACACGAGTGCTCGGGTGTCAGAACCAGCCAAACAACTTGTCTGCGTGGAATTACACCTTCCTACAAAGGGAATACTAATGTCCAGTAAGAGGATTAGGAAAAATATGACTATTTTGATGTCTCAAAGAATCTGACATAAGCACCTAACTGCCTGCCTCCAGAATCTAGCCCTGCTCTGCAGCGGGGAGGATGCTGAGCAAAGTTGTTGCTTGGAGTCCCAGCTGCAATATAGGAGCTTGGTACTTGCACCCCGGCAGCATTACAATATATAATTACAGCCAAGATGTAATTATAAACGTTCAGTGAAAGTCTTGCAATGTAAGGCAGCCACACCAAAAGGAAAAGAAAGGAAACGTGGCCATCTGCTTATTGCGGAGGAGGAACTACTAGAGACAGAGGCAGCAGGGTGGGTGTCCCTGAAGAGCTGACCTGCACGAAAAAGCTGGGCTTTTTCCAAAGGTAATGTGTCCTGGAACACATTCACTTGGGATATTATCTCATACCCTTTAGACATTTCACTGTGTTAGAAGTCTCCTTATTTAACAGCCTAGCATTTCTCTTCCATCTTTTCTTCCCGTTGCCCTTTCTCAAATCCCCATACTCCGCATTAATAAGATTTTTTCCTCCAGGGCGTTTGTGCCTACATAACGTTATCTTACCTTCTTCTTCTCAAACTTGATTATCCTTCGTTTATCCAGTTTATATGTACTGCGGTTTTAATCTTTCCTTCGCTTTCGATAAAGTTGCTCTTGTCCTTCTTGGGGGGATGACGTCTCAAGTTTTCTTTCAGCCCCATCTTGCCATTTTCTTCAGCGTTTCTGTATTTTTGACACGGTTGCGCCCAAAACTGAAACCCAGCGAGCCCTGCTGCGAAGATGCACCTGGCTCTGTCCCCGCCAGAGACCCAAGGTGACAACTCCTTGCATTGCACCAGAAGCGGCTCACGTCGCGCCGTGTGTGCTCTTGCTGGCCACCTGCACGGGTGACCGGAGGCAAGGGCGCCCACGCCTCCGGCTGCCTCCCAGCACTGGGCTGGTCTTGGGGCACCTCGTTCCTTGCCAGGGAGCCCGGTCCTGGCCTGGATGGCCGGGTCGGCAGGTGTTTGGACACACCTCAGGTGGTGACACCAAGGCCGGCGCGGGTACGATGCTATGTCACGGCCGCAGCAGCGCGGGGTGAGTGGAAGGCTGCCCTGGAGCTGCTGTTAGGGGGTGAGCACAGATGAGTCTTTCATCCCATTCCCATCGTCCATCCTATTTTTGTGCTGTCTGCCCTGCGGCGCCTTTGGTGCGGGTACCAAAGGCCGGAGAGCCGCGACGGGGTTCCCAGCAGGTCGTGACCCAGAGTGAAAAAAGCCTTTTCATTCTTTTCGGGGACGGGAAGGGGTGACCTTTCCCGCCAGGCTGGATGAGGCTCTGAGCAACCTGGTCTAGTGGAGGGTGTCCCTGCCCACGGCAGGGGGGTTGGAACTGGATGGTCTTTAAGGTCCCTTCCAACCCGAACCGTTCTGTGATTCTATGGAACAGGGCGAGCCTCAGCCGCCGGCCCCACCGCCGGCCCCAGCGCGTCGTGGGTCTCCGGCGGGCAGTGAGGAGATGCCGAACGCGGGCGGAGGGGGCGGGCGGGAGAAGGACGCCCCGGTCCTTCGGGCAGGCAGAGCCCGCGGCTCGCAGCCGGGCGGCGGGGCTCCCCGGCGGGGGGCGGGCGGGAGCGCGGGAGGCGGCGGCGGCGGGCGGGAGGTGGGGGCGAGCGGCGAGGGGAGGGAAAACCTCGGCTGGGCGGAACACGCCGCCCGGCGCGGTCCCAGTCTGCCGCGGCCGCGCTGCCCGCGCCGCCGGCGGCTCCCCCCCTGCTCTCCCGCTGCACGGTCCCCCCCGGGGCCGGGGGCGGCGGCGCCCGCCGCGTCCCGCCTGCAACTTTCCCTCCCCCGTGGATGGCTTTCGTCGGAGACCTGCAGGGCAGCCGGGCGCTTGACACCTGTCCCCCATGGGCCGCCCCCGCGCCTAAGTTTGCCGGCGCCCGGCCCCCCCCCGCCGCCGCCGCAGGGCGGGCTTGAAGCCGCGGCGGGGGCCGCGGTGCCCATGGCCGGGCGCCCCGCCGCGCCGAGGTGTCCGTGCGCGCCGCCCCGTCCCGCCCGCCGGGGATCCGCCGGAGCGCCGCAGCGGGGGCGCTGAGGGAGGCAGCCCCCGGCAGACCGCCACCGGCTCGGCGACAGCCGCCCGTGCCCGCCGGGTCGCTGGAGGCGGCGGCGGCGGCGGCGGGGGCGGCGGAGGGGCCGCGGGATCCGTCCGCGCTCGCTGCCCCCGCGTAGTTCCCGAGTCGTCTGTCCTCGGCGGCGGCCCGCGGGTGACATGCAGTCCCTCATCTCTCCGGTGACCAAGGCTATCCTGGTGGCTTTGTTCATCTTCGCCATCCTCCTGATCCTCTACGTGATTCTGTGGTACATCTGCCGCGATGTGGATTGCGACCATGGGATCTGAGCGGCGCCGCGGGGCCAGGGCTTAGGAGCCGGGATTCACCCCGCGGGGCCGGGAGCGGCAGCGGGAGCCCCCGCCGGGCGGCAGCCGCCGCCACCGCGGCCGGAGCAGGGGAAGGAAAAAAACCAAAAAGAGGAAAAGAAGGAAAAAAAAAAACCCAGCCAGAAGAGCGAGGGAAAAGCCGAGCCGAAAGAACCCGGAGGACAACTGCAGTCAAGAAACCAACCTGAGCTTGACCTTCAGAGACCAGGGTGACCCGGTGAGTCTCCGCGGCGCGAGGGATGCGCGGGTGCGGCGGGGCTGCCTCCCTCCTTCCCTCCCGCCCCGCGGCGCTCCGCTCCCCTCGCACGCACACACGCGCGCACACACACTCGCACACACACACACTCGCACGCACACACACGCATTCACAGATGTGGCACACGCGTCCCGCGCCGCGCACACAACAGAGCCCGGTGGCCGTGCGTGCCTCAGCGCCTGCTGCGCGCATGCATGCGCGTCCCCAGGGGACAAAGCAGGGACCCGTCCTGCCGGCCGGGGCAAATGGTCCCCGTGTCCCCCCGTTTTGAATGTACCGAGGTGACAACGCGTAAAAGCGCGCCCCGCGGGGGCCGGGGCCGGGGCCGGGGCCGGGGCCGGGAGGGGCGGCGGGCGGCCGCCGCGCTGCCTTTGCGGCCCCACTTGGTATGCAGGCGGTGGCTGCGCCGGCAGGCAGAGCGAAAAGGTGAGCCCAGGGGATGGGGTAGAGAGAGCCAAGGCGTTATCAGCCCGGGGGTGATGGGGGAAGTAACGGGAAATGGAGGGGAAGGTGTCGGGCATGCCGGCGGGCAGCAGCAGGCAGACTTCGGGGCTGGGGGGCAGGATGCGAAGTGGGATGAGTTTCTCCTTCCTAGGGACAGGTTGGTGGAAGGAGGTGGGGGAGATGGCAGAAAAATGTGCATGGGAAGTTCTGGATGGCAGCGGTCTCACCGGCACTGCATTCCCTACGTGCTGCTCTCCGCAAAGGGGGTATCGCTGAAGGGTTAAACACACGCCCCAGCCCGGCAATGTCAGAAAATGTTGATAAAAAAGTACGCAGTTGATGATCATGTACGTGCCGAGCGTGCCGGGACGCTACGGGGGACGCATCCTGCCCGGCCGTGTTCCCACCCGAAAGGATTCGTCGTTGGCTATTGCTGCTCTTACCCTTTGGTTGTGCTGGATGCCGTGTGCTGAAGCGGAGAGACAGCAACACATTGTGTTTGGAGTCAAAAAGACCTACTGAAAGAAAAATGGTCCTAAACACCTGGGCCGTCAGTGTTTCTTCCCTTGACAGACAAGCTGTCAAGGACCGGCGCAAACTCCAGCTGCGCGCGTTATCCCTGGCGGGGATGTATTTGGGCGCCGCAGGGTGCGGGTGCGCAGCGGGGAATAAGAAAAAGCAAATTCAGGTTTAAAGGGGGAAAACGGGGACGTAGCCGAGTGTAAAGTGTAATCGTGCGACGCTTTGACATTGCATGTTGGTGACCGAAAGCTCACCTCTGCAACAGGGGTCCGCGTTCGGAAGGAAACTGTTCGGAAGTCGATTCTCTTGCCGTTTTGGTTTGTGCTTCTGTTCAGATTGTATTCCGAAGGGCTTTTGACCTGACCAGTTGATCGAACATGACATTGCCGTTAACGCGCCCCACTAATGTGATTATAGCAGCAGTGACATCAATGTTTCCTTGCCCTGTAACTACAGTAGCAGTGCATTTGTTTACTTCTCCCCCTGCACACACTGAAATGTCTGTTACTCAACAGCTCTGACCAGCGAGGGAAGAAGGGAGGAGGAAGCTCTTAAAGGCAGTTAAAAATGGCCATAGCTCTGTTCTGGTTGTGTATTTAATTATGTAGAAGTAGAACAACCTCCAAGCCCTGCTCTTGAATTTTATTTTTGCAGTTTCACCAGTCAGTACGCTTGTTCATACCTAAGTGGCAAAAACCTCTTCACACTTCGACATGTCAGGTTGTGTCACATGTTCCCTCCCGAATTAACAGCGGTGTGCACCTTCTGCCCCTCTCCCAGCCGGCAGGAGCTAGCGCGCAACCCGGTGATGGAGGCTTTAGCATTTAGTGTTAATTATTTCACAGTAAACCAGTGTTTCACACCGTTAGTTGTAGAACTTGGACGGAACGTGGCAAATTAAAATGGCTTTCGCGAAACTTTGTATATTGACAGATATGTGTGTGTGTGATTAAATGCCTGAAGTGTTGATGTGACCGAATATATTTTATAGTACCCATCATAACTAACGTTAACCAGCTCTGTATTTGCAGAAACTGCGAAATAGTCCATTCGGGTGTTGTCTGACCAGTAGTGTTTCCAGCTGGCTCATTATTATTTTAAAGATGTAGTTTCTAGGAGACAAGATATAGACAATTTTTCTTTTTCTAACAGCTTTTATTCCAAATAAGGTAAATATATACGTGTTTATGTATAAATATGTATATATGCATTTGTATAAATGCTAATGGATATTTTCCTGCCTAGCACAACTAAAAAATAAGCGAAGAAATGATTAGCAATATTGTATTTGTTTTATAGTTGAAGTCACAGATGCGTTGGCTTTGGATCGCTGTGATGTGTGTTCATTGTTGTGTATTAGCAAACGCAAAACCCTAAAGATACGAAACCCACCTTTCCTGTTGCTGCAATGCCTGATAAAAGAGGATGGAATCCTGGCCTTGCTGAGGTCAGTGTGGGATTTTGCAGTTGATTTCATTGGAGCCAGGAAGATATTGACAGATTTGCATGTGAATTTGAAACAGCAGGATGTTTCTGAAGTTGAGAGAACTATTAAAAGAGTAAACAAGGGCAAATTGGTTACAGTGGAGTGCCTACAAACCTGATCTTTGTATTTATCTACTTGCTTGCTCAGAAATTTGGATATTATTTTATTTCTGTGTAGTGTTACTACGTGCTCGTGCCTCAACCCAACCAGCTTGCCCTCTCTTGATGTACGGTAGTGTTTCAAGGGTGATATCTGAAATACCCTCTGCAACCGAGATACAGGGTACAATAGCATCAGGTAGATGTAGACCACCTGTAAGTATTTTTTGCCTTAAGACAGGTTGTAACATCATGAACGGTACCTTTGTTCAAGACACCTTTGTTCAGGACAACTTGTTATCATGTTCCTACTTGAGCCAAGAGAAATCTTTACCATATGGCAAAAATTGTTAATGTCCTAGGCTGAAAGCATGTTATTAGTTCAAAAGCAATTTAATAGGATTTCAGGCATTGTGTAAAAGGATATTTCAAAGCTTCGCCTTTTTTTCTTGTGAAAAAGACTGTGAAGAAGTTACCACTGCTTCATCAGCAGAAGTGTAATGAATTTTATGGATTAATTCCTACTGCAAGGCAGCAGGCTATAGCATTGTCCCAGGAACCCTGTCACATCTGACTTAACATGCAGTACGTTTCCAGATGTCATTCTTTACTCAATCCCTATTCAGGCAAATTCCTTGAAGGTTTATTAAATATTTTCTGGAAGTGGCACATAAGTGTCACTGGACAATGTACATCGCAATTTGCTGCTTTTCTGGTTCCTTCCCTATAGAATGGGTTAATAAGGGTCAGTGTCTTCATGGTGTGCCCCCTGTGCATCTTACCCCATTTCTCTAAATGAGGCTTAAAATGAGCATGGAAGATCATTCCGATGTTAGAGGGTCTCTGCAGAGATGAAAGCTTAGCCAAGGTCCCAGTGCTGCATCATCGAGATGTCCTTGTGTCCCAGGAGTGCTCAGCTGTACCTTTTCCCCGCAGGTGAGTGTGCAGTAGAGTATCCATCCGGCTGCTGTCAGGCGGGACACATAGCTCTGCCCTATGTGGCTCCAGCCCCATTTAGTGGAGGGCTTGACGCAGGAGCAATTTCGAACTGCCTGTTTTACACAGGAGGTCAGAAACGACAGTTTCGTAGTGCTTCCTTGTGGCTATAAAATCTGTGACCCTTCGAGTGTTGGTAACGTGACCAGCACTTGGCATGATTTCTATGTTTGTAAACAGCTTGGAGGTGAGATGTGGGGATTAATTGAATGATATATGCCATGATTATAGCACTTGAAACTGGTAGGGCCCTTTAAATGACAGATTTTGGGTCAGCGTTAGGGAATACAGCATCACTGTAACAAGTGAATTAAACCCGCAGCATCAGCAGGCCGTATCTTTTCTTCTTTCTCTGCTAGAGTAACGGTCTTGCATTGGTAATGTTAATACTCTGGTGGGGTTGTAATGGAGTTACAAAGAACAGGAGTGTTTGCCCTTCACCTGAAGAGCAGGTTCTGCGCGCACATGGGGCACGTACATACCGTTAGACACTCGCCCGGCGTGCTCCCTCCCTCCTGCACGGCACCGCGTCAGGGCTGGATATTAAGACGCATGGAAAAGTTCCACTGCTGTTTCTCAACAGATGACTGTTTCCCCAGTTTTTGTTTGATGCATGAGTGTTTTCTCCTTTTTCTCCGAAGCGATAATCCTCCGAACTGTGACTGTTTGGTGTACAACGCGTTTTGTAGACAAACTGCACGAATTGATTTTCCTGAAGTGGGCTGACAAACTGATGAGTGTATTGGAAAGCAGCACACGCTTGTTTGTTGTTCTCCATTAAGCTAGGGTTTTGTTCAAGTAAATATCCTTTAAAATAGGCTTTTTTATTTTAGCGTGCTGCTTTTAATATGCATAGCTAATATGGTTCATGCAACTGCACAGCAGCATCTGCTCTTGTTAGAGGCACTCCGATAGCTTTCAGAGTTTCACTCAAATGAGAAGAGTTGAGCTTTAGCTTGGAGGGGCTCATAACTAGCTGCTGTTGAGAATTACATCCTTATTTTGAATGTTTCAATGTACTAATTTGGGAATACTGAAGATGCTTACTGGTGTTTTCACAAGTCACCGTTAAATATCTAAAGGATACCAGTAAGGTGGCAGAGTTTCTTGCAGAACATGTTATGAATGTGGATTATGGTTGAGAAAAAGATGTGAGACAAGATTGATTGTGACTGATCAAGAAAGAGAAGGGAATGGGAAAAGAAAGAAGAATGTGACATCAAGATGGAAGGAAAGACTCCGTAGTATTCGGATTTTAAAAAGTGCAGCTAATGTGGAGTAAAATGCTAAGCTCAAAGGTCAAAATTTGCCACTTCCCTTTACAGAAAATGTATATGCGTATATACAGACACATGTGTGTGTGTGTGTGTGTATGTGCACATACGTATGTACAATCTCTGTGATCACATGAGAAATCTGCATCTCTAGAATGAGCTGAGAACCTTTATATGGATGATTTTATTCCTTTATCCTTGAAACCTGGGTCTGTTATTGCTCAATACACATTTATTTTAAAACCAGATAGTGTTGCAGATGCCTTCTTGAGGACTTTGTGATCAAACACGAATGATATTGTACACTGAAATGATAAATGAACCGTTCCTGCAAAGAAAATGCTAGCACTCTATTCACTTTGAAAAAAAATGAGTTTGGGTTTTATGGGCTAGAAGAAAAACATTAATAACAAATAGATCTTGTTTTTTCCACTGACCTCAAAGAGACAAAAGCCCTCACGTACTAGGAAAAAAGCCTATTAGGTAATTAACCTATTATGAGCAAGAAATATATATGAGAAAAGGACATCTCAGAGAGACGATAACAGAATTGTAATACTTTGGCTAAAACCAGTAATAGCCAACACCTTCGTACAAAAGTACAGATCTTCCATGTAATGCCTCTTTTCTACTTACGTCTTTAAGTGCAAAGGAGAAAAGAGAACCTCTGAGGTTATGAGTGCTAAAACTTAATGCACAGCAAAACTGCTGTATGATTATGATACTTTTTAGGTGTGATATTTTATATGAAGCCTGCCTGAGAAAATGTTTGAGCTTGACTGGAACAAGGGAATGTATGTACCAAGGGCTGGGGGGGGAGGAAAAGCACTTTTTGTATGAATAGCCTCTTCCGCATTTATTGCATATTGGGGTAAACCTGGGCACATGAAGAAAGTTTTATTTGCTATTCAGTGTCCAGTTGTATGTGCTGTGAACTCTGTTAAATGAGTGCCCAACAAACTGAGCACGCTACCTACAGCAGTAATTCAAACAAGGTCTTCATGAAGTTGTGGTCTTCATGCAAAATAGGTATGACATAGTTAGCTAACCTGCAGGACATGTTTCTTACGTAGTTCTTTCAATTAGTGTACTTCTGAACATGCTACCATCACCACCCTTGTGAAGTAGGTATATATAACTGGGCTTGAAACTAAGCTTACAATAATCCATTGTAATGACTTGTGTTTATTTTCTACTGTAATACCATTCTGACATGCTTAGTAGAGACTAAGTGGGAGTTTAATGAAGTCTTGGAATGGGTGAAGATAAAAGGAGGACGCAGAAAGACACTCATCAGTATATGTTTCTAGTGACTGGCGTAGCATAATTGAACGGTAACATGAGTTAAGAACGAAGGAATACGCAATTATTCACTGCAGAGAGACACGTATCAACCTCTGCCCTCAGGCCACCGCAGCCGGAGTATTCACCTCCGTTTGAGGATTCTGGCACGAAAGGGTGTCGGATTTGCAGGAGTGAGCGCTGCCAATCTGTGAAGTGAGGTGAAGGAGAAGTAAAACCTTCATAACACATCTTTACAAGGACATACCGGAGTATTCCTTGGAAATTCCTATGAGTCCTCTTAACCCCTGCTAGGGAACAAACATGTGACCTCAGGAAGCAAGTGGCAGTAATGACGATAACAATTAATAATAACAAGATCTGAGTAGAAAATTTCTTCCAAGGCTCTTAGGGTGCTGCCCAGAGCGTTCTAGATCTGCCATCTGTATTTTATGTATGGAGAAGGAGGGCTGTGGGGGAATCCAGTGACATTTTAAAGCCACCGATCAGTTCAGGGACAGCATATAGGCTAGCCTCCAATACTTGATTTTCCTCCATCTCTCAACTTGTAGAAGGTGACAGAGTGCGCTCTTCTCATGTTTGCAGGTGATGCCAAACCGGGGGCACCAGCCAATAGACCCGAGGGCAGAGCTGCTGTTCAGGGAGACCTCGGCAGGCTGGAAGAATGGGCCAACAGGAACCTCACGAATCTCAGCAAAGTGAAATGATGGGTCCTGTGCCGTGGCGGGAAGAGCCTCTGCCACACCACCAGCTGGGGATGGATGGGCTGGGGAGCAGCTCTGCAGAAGAAGCCCAGGGGTGGTGGTGGTGGGCAGTGAGCCGAATGTGACCCAGCGGGGTGCCCTGGAGGCAAGGGCGACCAGCAGCCTCCGGGCCTGTGTGAACAGAGGCATAGCTCAGAGATTGAGGGAAGGGATTACGCACTTGTTAGATCACAGCTAGGTACTGTGTTCGGCCTTGGTCCTCCCAACACAGGACGGACATGGATAAACTGGAGGGGGCTCAGCAGAAGGGGGCAGTGGGGACTGGAGCATTTGCCCTGTGAGAAGTGGCTGGAGAAGCTGGGTTGGGTCAGACTGGAGAAGGGATGGCTTTGGGGGCACCTAATAGTACCACTGCCTGCACTGCCTACAAGTGATCACCAAAGAGATGGAGCTGGGCTCTTAACAGTGGTGCACTGCGAGAGAATAAGAGACAAGGGTCCTAAGTTGAAGCAAGGGTGGTTTGGACTGGATGTAAGGAAAACCTTTTTCCCTATGAGTACAGGTTGCCCAGAGAAGTTGTGTAGTCTCCATCCTTGGATATTTTCAAGGGGCAATGTGGTCTGACCTCAAAGCTGGCCCTGCTTTGAACAGTAGAGTGGACTACAGACCTGCTGAGGTGCCTTCCATCTTGAATTATCCTAGGATTGTATGATCCTATGTACCATATGTTCTTGAGAGTCTTCTACTTGAATGAGCACTGTCTTGCTTGTAATGCACTTTCTCCCTTAACTCTTAACGTGTGCTAGCCAGGTAAACCAAAAAGATGGAGGCACAGAACTGGGACTGGGTCAGAGTGGGGTTCTGTTCTCAGTAGCTCTGGCCATCCTCACATTCTGCACCTGCAGCTCCTACGCAACACCCCTAGGCATGGCGTGTCCTGGAGCTGAAGCGGTACACATCAATGCCTCACTAGAGCAGAATGACCACTGTGCTGATACATGCGTGGAGAATGAAGCCATCACAGATAATAGTAGCCTGAAGGTTGAAGACAAAGACCGCAAGGCACTTATAGCCTGTTTAATTCTTACACCTCTGTGGGGACTCCAGCACATTTCTAGGAACTGGAAATTAATTCAGTTACATTGCTCTGACGATAATATAATCATGCTGGGCATACTCTTGTGCAGGATAATATTTTCCATAATCTTGTCCAATTTTTATCTTACTTTGTGTTTGTCTTCAGGTGTACAAAGCTTGTTACGTTAACTATGATGTCCATAAAGGTAGTTGGTACAGTAGGATTTTTCAGGTACTGCCTGGCTTGAATGTGAACTGCTTTGAAGAGAAAAACAACCCCATGGGAGCTGCACGCTTCAGCGTCAAACCTATCATCTCATGCCTAGGCTACTCACAGTTTATATTTAGGTGGAGAACGGAATACTGACTGGAGGAAAAGGCACTTAATGCAAAAGGCCATTGCACTTTTTTTTTCCCCAGGTAGGAAAAGCCGCCTCCTCAGCGCTTGGAGTTGTGCCGTGATGTGTGCCTGTCGTACTGGATGGCGGGCAGGAGCTGGTGGACATGCTGACATTTTGGTGTACACCCAAGTTTATTCAAAAATTACAGGACTAAGATATCAGGAGTAATTATTTTCAGTGCAAATCCCAAGTAAATGAGAGCTGCAGTGCATCTGTTGTCAGGAGTTCAAACTCTGATTCTCTCGCATTAGTACACAGACTCACTGCCACCCCCCTTATTAAACTCGTGGAAAGCCACATTTGTATACCTCAGTTGATTTGTTTTTTCACTTGAAGATGTATCAAATCATGATGAAAAACATTTTCAGCCTGAAAAAAAAGCCCCAGACTGTTACATATTTGAATGCATAAACTCCTGTTTTGGAGATTTCTGAAGTGACTTTTATTTTTTCTCTCATGTGGGCTTACAAGTGCGGAGAGATTATAAATTAAAGGTGGAAGAGAAGAGAAAACTTGCTTTTTAGGTGAGTTTATGAAAGCTCTCTTGGTTCTAAAATTAAATTATGTATGAAGCAGCAAGATCCTGTATTGTGTATTAAATTCACATGACGGTTCCCTTTTTAAAATTTTGCCGAGTATTCAGGAGAATTAACTAGATACAGATAGCGTAATATATTTATTTCAGAATCTTTATTCTATGAACCTACTGCCTTTAGGAATTAAACATTTGACTGTTCCTGTCCTGGGTCATTTGGTGTCGGTCTCAAGACATTGACACCAAATGCATTTAACTTGGGTCCATGTGTTGGAGGTGCTGTGGATTCCAAGGATAAACCTGTGACAGTATTGTGAACTAGCCACGGATTTCTTCTCTTACTTCTGGCTTTACTAATACGGTCAGCTGAAAGGTAGAGCACAACAGAGGAGGTGGGAGCAAGCTTGGAAGACACTATAGTCGCCATTGTGAGTCATTCTCTTAAATCATGTAGGCAAAATCCTATGGGCATGTGGGATGATAAATAAAGGACGGCAAATTTTTGCTTGCTGTGGAGGAGCTGTTCATTTGTTGCAAACATTCAGCTGACTTCAGTGGAGCGGTGCCAATTTCTGTTAGCACAGGCTTTGATTCTGAGCATACATATATGCATTAATAAATGGTTGAAGTCCTTCCTCAGGCTGCAGAGGGTAGCAGTCAAGGAAGTGATGTAGCTAGGATGACATCCAGCCACCTTTGTCACTCTTCAGCCCATGTAGCCAAGTCCCCTTTTTTTTAAAGTGAGTTGGCAGTGGTTGATGTGACACACAGACCTCAAAACTAACAATGTTTATTAATAACGTGTAATGCGTGTTCTGTATAAAATGTTGCTAAATTAAAAGGCAAACTGCTGCCCGTGAGGGAAAAAATGTTTATGGTATATGGTTGAGATATATCGCTAGGTAACGTGTGCCTTTGGTTCAGCAGATTTAACGAAAATGGTGACAGGATCAGCGCTCCAAAGAACCTCTGCCCATACAAAAAAGGTGTCGTTCCTGGATAAGCTTGTGGGTATGCTGTTGATAACTTTATGAATGTCAGCTAGACAAACTAAAGTTTTTATAGGCTGTTTGGTCCTCTAGATGATTAGAGAAATCAAGTGGTTCTTGTGGTAACTGTAAAAATAACAAAAAGCCTCTTGAGATTCAGCAAGGAGAGGGCTCACTGAAAGACGGCATCCTGGATGGGGTGTGCTGGCGGTAGCTGTGCTTTTTGGGGTGAGAATTCACAGGAGATATCAGTAATAGCTGGAACAAGAAATTAGTGTATCATATAGCATGGATGGATGGATGGATGGACGGACGGACGGGCAGCAGGCAAATCCTTTGGGAACTTGCAAATCCCAGGTAAGCCTGGGTATGCTAGGCCTTGTGATGCATTTCTCACGTGGAGACACTTTGAAGATAGAAGAGTCTACCCTGAAAGGGGCTACCCAGTCTCCGGCGGGGAGATGAAGTGTAGAACTAGACAGTGCCTTCAGGACATGCGGTATTGTGGCAGTCACCCTTTGGTGCGAGCTTGAAAATAAGCTGAAATGCACAATACTAAATTCGTAGTGATGTGCCTTAACCGCCCGATGTTGTGACCCAGTGTGGGCATGTATCAATGTGTTTAATTTTATTAAATAACATCTTCAGCTGTGTAGTAAGATACATTTCCTAATTTGCCATTTTTAAGGCAGTTGTTGGTTGACTTAAGCCTGTGAATAACGTGTCTCTTACATTTCTATGATGCCTGCACTGGTAGCTTCATTTCTCTTTGAGCTACAGTTTTATGAGTAGAACAGATGCTTGGACTGTGTAATCCATTTATTTTTCTCTAAATATTTCAGTTACATGAATGTTGTAAGAGTGTAGATGTCGCTGTCATAATCAGCTGGATGTTGTCCACCACTTGATTTCAGTTCTGACACAGTATCTTCACTCTTATTTATGTTCACGTACAGCCCAACAGCCACCTACCAGCCTCATCCTCCTCCCACCAGAGCTGTTCTGCTGGAAAGCTGTGCTGGATTTCCCTTTCAACACTTAGGCAACAGTTTTTATGTTCTGATAGGGGACAGGCTGAAAACTGATCAATTATCATCACCTGTGAGTGTAATGAGAGGAGAATAAACTTTTTCAGTGCAGAAAGTGACTTCATTTTTTCATCTCTTGCTGCCATAGTAGCAGATGGCACTTATGGCCCAGAATACGCTGTCCTTTGAATAATGGTCCTTGCTGAGGAAAGCTTGATTTTTCTTTCCATGTGTAAAAATTTGATTTTTTAAATTTAAAAACATGAGGAAATCTTATTCTTTACCTGCCTCTTGCTGGGTTTTTTTTATGAATCATAATGGTTCGATTTCTTAAAACATTCTCTGTGATATCTTTTTTATCGTTTTGACTGTTGTTTGCACCAAAAGGATTTATCGTCAGTTTAAAGAGATGTTATGCATATGCACATACGTACATACCTCGCACAGACTTTTATTACCAATGGGCATCTAATGATGCTTGGAGTAAAAATGGTCACTTCTCATTTGTCCATTTCCACTGAGCAGACCTTGATTTCCTTGTTTTGCTTAGTTTTGGGTTACTGTTACATGGTCTGGGTCAGTGCCCAGAAATGAAGGGTGAGACTATTTGGTTTGGAAAAGCAGATCCTGGAATTCCTGACAATCTGGAGTTTGTCTTTCCATTACATTTACGCCAACTTTTAGTGAGGACAGGAGTGAGAATGGAAATAGACTCAGTCACAAATTCAAGGTGCTTCCGAGTTAACTTTCTGGATGGACTTTATCTGTGGTCAAGACAGTGTCCCATCCATGCATGTCTCCTTTCCTATTCAGCACCGCTGGGTAGGGGATTCTCTGTTTCGAGAGCACCCTCAGCTTCGGTGAGTGGTGGTGGAATGCCCTTCTATCGGCGCTGAAGCGCGATGGGGACCCTGTGGTCTTCAAAGTGACAACACTCAGATTTGGAAAGTCTCTTGGTTTTCACCAGAGCTGGACATGCTCAGCTCTTACTTTTTTTTGGGTAGGATACAAATATATATATTTATATAAATTTTACAACTTAATACAAAATGTAAATGATAGCATGCTTATGTATAGTTTTTTTCATAAAAATCAGTCCAAGTACACATCTCTACAGAAACATGAAACAGGAAATGACAAACTATTTAAGGAAAGGAGAAAGGAAGAGATAATTAAGCTTTGATTGCTTATTAGGTACATCACTGAAATGGTACATTATTATTTACTTAAGGGCAAAATGAGTAAATAAAAGTAAAGAATAAACAGTATTTCTTCCATTAAGAAAGCTGCTGTTCTCTGTCTCGGTTAACCAAAACGTGGAAGTATTTCTAGAAGCACCTCACAAAAATAGTAGCATCCATGGGTTTAGCACTATTGCAAGGTTTTTCTATTTATATTTGAGGATGGTTTGTGCTTTTTTACAGAGAGCAAGACCTACTGGAAAAGGCCTAGTCAATTTGTAGAGAAAATTATTGATTTTCCCCTAAGTGCACTAGTGTGGAAAGGATGGTCTTACACTTCCAAAGCTTTTCTCAAATGTAAACAGAGGTGGGCTTTGACCAGCCTGTGTTTGTGTTTGCTCAGGACTTGGCACCCTGGAGACACAATACTGTAGTAATAGGAACAATATTGCTGTAAAAATAGAACAAGAACTGTAATAACGGGACTAACATCTAGCCTTTATGCTATAAATATAAAAACTACGTAGCGCTGTGATGTCCAGACACTTTCCAGAAATGATGGGTGTTAGCCCCCTGCTTTAACGGAGAGGAAACCAAAGCCGGGGAGGCTGGGGGGACTTCCTTGAATTCACCACCTTGACCATGGAAGAACCAGGCTTACAAACCAACTCGTGCATCCCAGTCCAGTGAGCTACCCTTGAAACTGCTCTAGAATAAGATAATGATGTTGGTGATTACTGTGTTTTGATCTGAGAATGTAGTGGTAATGGGTTACATATCACTACACTATCATTTTCTGTAATTTTCCAAACATTTATAAATAATTCAAACTTCAGGTTGGATGTGGCACATCAAAGGTATCTTGTCACATCCCCTTGTCTTTTCACATCAAAGGAGCATTGGAGACAGTGCTGACATGTTATAGCCATTAAATAAACCACAGCATTTTGAAGTGAATGACATTTGAGTACCAGAGTTTGGCTTATAATGGGAAAGTAAGAGCTTTGCTAATAAATCTGGTTAGAGCACTGATATCCTGAGGGCAGTCAGAGGAGCATATTGACACTGGAAACCTTCATCATTTTAAAGAAAAACCAAACGCTGCTCTTGACAAGATGAAAGAAAGTCGTTGGGTAGAGAGGCCGGGATTCTTCGCTGTGACCATTCCTCTTAAATAACATGTCATTATTTTTAATGACATATTATCCATGTCAACTTAGGCAGAAGTGGGAACTGCTGCTTTCAGAGAAGGAAAACAGCATCCCAGACTCAAATTGAAAATGAAAGCAAACCCAAACTTCAGATTTTCTTTTATGAAAATCTAAAACTAGGGATGTTTGGCGGTATCTTTGACCTTCAAGCACTTTTCTTAAATATGGGAACAACAGATGGTGTTGCTGAATGTTTGAAGTTGCATGAGCGAACACATTTAGGAATGGACGTGGTGCAGTCAAAGCCTAGAAACACTTGGGAAGGATTCAGAAAGCAGAACTGCCCAGTAAATGAAACGAGCACCCAACATAAGCCATGACTGGCCATGACACTTTGGCAAAATACAGCACTGTTTGTTGTTAGTGACACAGGAAAGGAAACAAAGCTCATTCTGTGTGAGGACACCCAAACTGCTGTTGACCTTTTTAAACTTGGAGAGTAGTGTTAGGGACAGGAACGCCAGCTTCCCTGGAGTGCATGTGAAGGAGGTGATGCAAATGAAACCAACATGGAGAATCCTGTTAGTGAGGGAAAATGCAGTACCTCCTGTGACAGGAGATTTGGAAGGTAACATGCAATTTAAGGAGGTTTCAATCAATCGATTACAAGGCTCACTAGGAGAGAAATGACGTTTTCAATGAAAGCTAAGAGGTGTTCAGTTTAAACTATCTGGATGTTATTAATAGAACATGATTGCTTTTTTAGATATTGTAATAATTTTTGCAGCAAAGAAATGTAGATAAAAGATCTGCAGGGTTCATTACTTCTAATCTATTGAAATGTACAGTGCTCCACTGCCCTCTTTTGCTGTGTACCTGGAAGAGCAGCAGCCACAATAACAGGTTCCATAGCAGCAATAGGCATCTTTCTCTTCCAGGGCATGTACCTTTTGTAGTGGCTTCCAGGCCAATGACAGCACAGGAGAGATCCTTTGTCAGTCTTCTCTTTCTTGCTGCAAAAGGAGAAGTACTGTAAACATGACCTCTTCTTTTACATGCCTAAGGACCAAATATTCGTCCTTTGCTCCTGCAGATTTTCCACTGAATTCTTAAATCATAATTAGAAATTAATTGCAGGTGGATCTGTCCAGAAAGTATTGCTACACAAACTATATCTGATAGGGATCCTAAAGAAATGGAATTCGAAACTACACCAGGGCTTGCCCTCCACATGTAATCTGGGAACCAGTACATCCTTGTTAATACTGCCTCTGAAAGCTCTTTTGCCAAGGATAAAATCACCTTAATTGTTTATTTTCTGTCTATCATCTTGCTTAGCAGGAAAAAATGTGTTTAGAAAATTCTGTGGTAGCCCTTCAAAATCTTCCTGTTTGTTCACAGGGCACACTTGAATAATTAAGTTTATAGTTATCTTTATTTTTCACAGTTGGGAATACCCTCTAGCAGCTTGAGAATTATTTTGGTTTTCCTACCATTTTGACACTGAAATTTATGTAGAAAAATAATAGCCTTGGGCTTATGTTGGTGTCTGACTGTCTTGGAAAGATATTGTTTTGCTTTTGCACAAGTGTCGTTGACAGTGAAAACACAACCCTTGGAACAGTGTTCATCTGTTCGAGTTCCTGCAAAGTCAGTAAAGAATAATAATGCATCATGAACAAATTAATCCATCCTAAAGCAGAGTTACGTCCTGGGTAAAGCTGGCTGACTGGATTTTTACTGCCAGCACTTTCGGGTTTCTTTTTTGTATTTTATGGGGAAACAAGCCTTTTATGCATTAATTATTTGTACAAAAATATGGGTGGAAGCATACAGAAACATACCATAGGAGATATTTATGCTTATACGTTACATGTGTCCTATTACACCATGTTGTTGGAAATTACTGGACTGCCAGTTACAAGACCTAGGTTTACAACAGCTAGCCAACGTTCGCTTTTTATTGTGAAAAGGTAACAATCTGAGGATGTTTAACTTTAATCTAGGTTCTTGTCAATGAC
The DNA here is from genome assembly GCA_027574665.1 of Rhynochetos jubatus. NCBI lineage: Eukaryota > Metazoa > Chordata > Aves > Eurypygiformes > Rhynochetidae > Rhynochetos > Rhynochetos jubatus. Next base: position 62,160,283 of record CM050649.1, read on the forward strand.
AACTCATTTTTGCCATTGGAAATGTCCACTGAAATATTTTCAATGGATGTTTCCACACACAGGCTAATAACAGCCATTGAGAAGTTGATACAGTAATGTGCCCATTACTGTATTACAGTCTGGGAGCGGAGGTGTTGGAGGGAAGAAACTGAGGAGACATTCAGGGAGGCAAAACAGCATTGCACAGCTTGAGACAGCTATTTCAAGGAGGCAGCAAAGCCAGGGAAATTCAAAGTGAACCATAAGAGCATACAGGAACACTAGGACATGAGGAAATGGATGCTACTCAGTCCCTTTCTCTCCCTGCTCAGATCTACATTTGGCCCAGCTCCAGTGAATTTTCAGCATCTATCTATCTATCTATCTATCTATCTATCTATCTATCTATCTATCTATCTATCTATCTATCTACCTACCCACCTACCTACCTACCTACCCACCCACCCACCCACCCACCCACCTACCTTCCTCCTGCAAACTCTTAAGGAGACTGAAGAAGGAGCTCTGGCTGCAGCCCACGTGAAGCTGTGGCACGGGGTATGAACAAACAGCAGTTGTAACACAACGGTCTGACAGGTGTGTGAAAGTTACCTCACACCTGGCAGATTTATGATACCAAGTGTGTTGAGGTAACAAGCATCATAGAATTCACAGCAAATAATCCCTTCCCTGGCCTTTGGCTTGGCTCGGCTTGGCTTGGCCTTCCCCAGGTTTACTTATCTCCAGATGTAAATCCTAACTAACCGGTGCAGTCTTTCTCAAGGTCTGTGAAATGCTTGGGTTCGGTGGCAAATGTTCCTTTTTTCTTGTTTATTTTATGACCCCACCGTAGAATGCCACCATATTTGTCAGGCATGATCTGCCCTTGGTGAAGCCATGTTGGCTGTCACCAGTCACCTCCTCATCTTCCATGTGGCTTTGCTTGGTTTCCAGGAGGATCTGCTCCATGAGCTTCCCAGGCACAGAGGTGAGACTGACTGGCCTGTAGTTCCCTGGATCCTCCTTTTCTCCCTTTTTAAAGATGGGTTTATGTTTCCCCTTTTCCAGTCAGTGGGAACCTCACCAGACTGCCATGACTTCTCGAATATGATGGATAGAGGTTTAGCAACCTCATCTCCTAGTTCTTTCAGGACCCGTGGATGTATTCCATCAGGTCCCATGGACTTGTGCACCTGTAGGCTCCTCAGGTGCTCCTGAACCTGATCCTCTCTATCCACGGGTGGCTCTCCATTCTCCCAGTCCCTGCCCTTGACTTCTGTGACTCTAGGGGTATGGCTTGCGCCCTTGACAGTGAAGACTGAGGCAAAAAAATCAATGGGCACTTTGGCCTTCTCCCTATCCTGGGAAACCAGTTCTCCCATTTCCTTCTGCAGAGGGCCCACATTTTCGCTGATCTTCCTTTTATCCCCTATGTACCTATGGAAGTCCTTCTTGCTGGCCTTGATGTCTCTGGCCAGGTTTAAATCTGTCAGGGCTTTAGTTTTCCTAACCTGATCCCTGACTTCTCAGGCAATTCCTCTGTACTCCTCCCAGGCTCCCTGTCCCTGCTTCCACCCGCTGTAGGCTTCCTTTCTGCACCTCAGTTTGTCCAGGAGCTGCTTGTTCATCCCTGCAGGCCTCCTGGTGCTTTTACCTGACTTCCTCTTCACTGGGATGCATCGCTCCTGAGCTTGGAGGAGAAGATCCTTGAATATTCGCCAGCTTTCTTGGGCCCTTCATCCCTCCAGGCTTCATCCCAATCAGTTTCCTGAAGAGGCCAAAGTCTGCTTTCCTTCCTAGAGGTGCTGGTCACACACAGCTGCCCGAAGAACATGGCTATGTTTTAGAACTCGCAGCATTTTCAATAAGCTTCAACTATAAGTGCTTCAGGCTCTTACTACCTCTGAACTGACTACAGAATGTTGCTTAGGACTGAATTCACAGAAGTGATTTTCCCCATTTTGAAGGATTTTCGTCTGTATGAAGCAATCATTGACTGTCTCCAGAAACTTCATGTGTAAACTCTGTCTTATTATGACACTTGAGCAGCTTGTGCGCTAGAAACTGAAACCCCACATCGTGGATATTTATGAGATATTTGATGACTGTTCTTTATCTAGCAACATCCTACACTTGATAATATTTTTGACTCTAAAAGTGTATAGCAGTAGCTTTAAAAATCTAGTTTAATTAAGGTTATTATCAGGAAAGCACTAAAATATTAGTATTTTGTGTTCTTATAGTTTGTGAACTCGTATCATTATACATTATATCATTATACAATTCTCTTATTTATGAGGCTGTACCTCTAGTCTACAAAGCAGTAGGATACTTGCCATAAACTCAGATTAGTCCAAGATTCACTTTGAATTTTGCCATTATATTATGTAATATATTTCTATTTCAATGTTCAGATACAATATTTCAGTGATTAAAATTTACACCCAATGTAGCCAAGTGCTAGAGAGAAGTATGCTCTGAATTGCTGTTATTCCACCAAAGGGTTAATTTCCTATTAAAAGTGCTTGATATTTTGTGGGTGCAGCTGTAGAAAGATACAAAGTGCAGCAGCTGTGCATGTCCCATTGAACTTCAAAGGAAACTGATGCCAAAAGTATCAGGATACTTCAGTCATTCCGGTATGTTGGACAGTAAGAGAACAGAAATAAACACCAAATTATTGAGAATTCAAACGGGATGTGTAGATACAGGGTCTGTCAGAAAAAACAAAGAAGTGAAGTAATCTCATAATAACAGAACAGCATAACAATTGTATCAGATTATCTAATGATAAAAAAAAATTAAAAAAAGACCTGCACATGATCTTTAGGCTCAGATAGTCTGCAAGTCAGAATAATGGTCCGATCCCGAATTTTGAAATGTTGTAACCAATTGGGAAATAGCTGAAGACAAACATCTGTATAGCTAGCTAAAGAGACAGTGAAACTGTAAATAGACAAGAGGGGTGTAGGGGGAAAGGATACAATTATTTAAAAAACTGAAGCAAGGAATCCCACCATTGCCATTCAGTAAATTTCATGTTTAGCTGTGGTTAATTACTGTTACGAATGGTGGAAAAGGATGTATCTGAATATCTGAAGTATGAGAGAATGATGACCAGCACACATACCAATTTCCAGAGTTAAACCATATTGGATAATGTCACATTTTTCTGAGGAAATAAATAAAAAAAAGAGTTGCTAGAGATGTAGTATGTCTAGAGTGTAATAAAACATTTGATATTGTGTTTCTCAAGGTACTGTGTTGAAATAGGGAAGATTGGTTTTGGTACAGTGAACACTTGTACCAACACTGACAAACAGCTTGCTGGAGGACTGTATGAAAGGTGGCAGGTGTTAGGAATTAGACAGGAACATTGTCAGGGAGATATCTGAAAAGAATTTAGAGGGCATATTTTATTTAACATCTCATGAGCGGTCTCCTCTGATTACAGGTTCCTTTGGTCAGGAACATCCTTCTTCCTGTGTTTCCCTGGTTGGTAGTAGACTTTCCTTGGGTACAGGGTGTTAATAAGTGACAAAAAAAATGAGGATGTATTCTGCAAATTTTACTTTCCCATTTTCAGAACGGGTTTGCTGTGCAGGATTTATTTTAGGTTCATCTCTTAATAACATTCAGAGGACTCTTCTGCTCGATCTATTACATGAGATTCATAAAGGCTGATTTTTAGGAAGGCCACTCTTCCTTGGATCTTCTGTTTTGAGTGGAGACAGGAGAAGTCTCCATTCAGCATCTAATTTAGTTACTTGGGGTCAGCATCTAGCAAGGTCTGTCATTCTCTACCAGCTAAACAGGAGGCTTGGAGATGTTACTCTTTAGGCTAACCAAAGGCATATGTGCAAGTCCTAGTCCTGATGAAGTCAGTTCAAACCTTCTCAAATTATATCTAGATGAAGTTTGGACAGATGTTTCACAGTACTCTACTGCTGAGACACCTAACAGGGACTGAGTTGTACGAAATTATCTGAATTTAACATCAGAGGAGGGAATTTGCCCATTATTATTTGGAGAAATTTGCAAGTACAGCAGCTACCTCCATTAACAGCACTGATAGAAAAATTTAAGCTACCTTAAAATGTAAGGTTTATCAGCTGCTAAAATTCAAGTAGAGTGGAAATAAATGTTTCCAGGCAATTGGTATCTCAGGCTGGTATAGTAGATTGGGCTCTGGCAGAAGTGAAAACTGTCCTCTGAAAGCACTCAGTACAGCCATGAGGAAGCCAGTCTGTTCCCACCGTCTAGTTCAGTTCCCATCCTTTGGCCCCAAGGGGAAATTGAAGGATGGGGGATGCAACACCTGAGCTGTGACTGTATTGCATGGCAGTGGTGCATTGCCAGCGGTTCCCTGGTGGCTAAAGGAACTCCAAACACCGGCCTAGGTGGCTCTGTGCTGCTTTGGGCTGGGATAGAGCTAATTTTTTCAAAGTACCTAGTGTGAAGAAGTGCTCTGGATTTGTTCTGAGAAGAATGTTGATAACACACTGATGTTTTCAGTTGTTGACAAGCAATGTTTGTATTCAACTAAGGATGTTCTCAGTTTCCCATAATGCGCCTGTCCTCCCAGCTTCTTCTTTACAAGACCCAGCCAGGACAGCTGACCCAAACTGACTGGAGGGACGTTTCATGCCATCAAATGTCATGCTTGGTATATAAGTTGGGGGAGTTGGTCAGGAGACGCAGGTGATGCTCGGGGACTGGCTGGACATCGGTTGGTCGGTGGTGAGCAGCTGTATCTCCTCCCTCCACCAGTGTGTTTTTTTCTCCCCCTTTTCATTACATATTATCATTATTAGCGGTAGTATTTTCATTGCATATTATTCCTATTATCATCATTATTTTTTTTCTTTTATTTTCAATTATTAAACTGTTTTTATCTCAACCCACAAGTCTTCTTACATTATTCCTCTGGTTCCCCCCCCCCCATCCCACTGGGGGAGGGGGAGATGAGCAAGTGGCTGTGCGGTGCTTAGTTGCTGACTGAAGCTAAATCACAACAGGCCGGCACCTTCCACTCGGGCTGTGTCAACAGCATCAACTCCCTGTGGATCAGATTGTAAGTGAGAAAAGTTAGAAAACGGTAGTGGCAGGACCTCACTGTGTGACTTGGCAAGCCAAAAAGGTCCCCAAAGAGCTCTTTAGTTCAAAAGGCTTTGGTATCAACCCCACAAAAGTCATGAGCGTAAACACTACTTGCTGGTAAGATAATCATCTGGCACAGAAGAAAACAAAGACCAAGGCCCCCATGGCCTGGGCATCCTAACTCAGTGTTGGGAGCCTGCAGAAGGCTGTTTCTTGGAGACACTGACAGTACTGTGATGTCTGCACACTTTCGGGTCCGGCTGTCATCAGGGCTTCTAGGCCAAATATATTCCATCAGATTTGTATGTGGAATGATGTAAAAACTACAGAAGACTCAACAACATAAATTTAAATACTAAGTGTGCAGTCAAGCTAGCAAGTGAGAAAGCAAAAATAATCTGCCTCGAAAGGTACAAAGGACAGTGAGGGAGATGAGTTTTTTCAGACGGTTTCCTCTCCCAGGGGCTGCGTTTAGCAACTGAAAAACCATGGTGAGGGTTTGTGAGGGATAGTGGAACAAACATTGGGGTTTGTGGTAGGCAATCTGAGCAGAGCAAGTAGAAGGCTGTGGGGAGCTGGCATGTGCTTCACTATTTCTGAAATAAAAATACAGAGGAAAGATAATTATGCCTTAATGTGGAAGAGACTAAGCAAGTTAACAACTGAGTTGTTTCTGCTCTTCACGTACTTCTTTTACATACAGGGTAGTTGACCTTTCTGATCATTTTTTCCATTGAAATAAAGATTTGCTTGTTACTGGTTTTATGTGACTGGTAGGACTTGGGATTTCTGATTCTAACAACTAAGGATTCAGTATTGCTAGAAGTACTATTTCTATTTTATTTAATGATCTTTAGGAAAAAGGAATTTCAAATTGATGTTTTTCAATGAAACGTATCATGATGAAAAGGGAAAAAAAAAAGGTATTTTATTGAATAGATTAGACAGAAACTTCTTTAAAAGTTTGCAATATGAACATAATGGAGGATAATCCAGAACAAAATAAATGTACCTTCTGCTAAAAGACTTAAGTGCTAGAGATGTATGTTTTCAAATATTTTCATAAATAGGAATCAATTTTTTTGTAATAATACGCTTTTATCTACTTGTTTGTTTTACAAATAGTGATATCAATTTTTTACAACATTAATTAAAATATTTTTTTTTCTTTACTGTCCCTTCTCCCTAGAGGAACATCAGCGAATGCCAAGTTTTCTTCTGAGATGCATAAAAGTCCCATTGACTTCAGTGAGAGCTTGGTATTTATTCTTTGATGAGAGAATTTGGCCCTAAGAAGTGTCCAGTTCAAAGAAGTGTCCAAAGAAAGATTCACTTCATAAACAAGTGTTCATGAGTTACCAGTGAACTGTAATGAATATTTTTTAGCCAGTCAGTACTTTGTTATTTCTGAAGCCCAGCGATTTCACTGAATGTGTAACATTCATTAAAAAGCAACATGCTAATCAGAACACTCGTTTTATGTTAGGTTTTCCTTCTTTATTGCAATTCTAGCTGACATTTTACCTGACATTTTAGAACCTGGCTAGAAATTTTTCACTTTGGATCTTTTGTCATGCTGAATGCATGTCAGTGCTCCATGGTTTTAATCAACAGAAAGAGGTGGCATGTTGCTGTCCCTGTGATGAGGAAGACTCTGGGGCTCTGTATAGAGTTACTGAAACCACTGGACATCTGTGAAAACTCTGGATCCGTATTTTCAATTCTCTTTGGATCATGTGTAGTTTCTGAAAGCTGTGATAACCCAATAGTAGCTTCAGAGCAGTGTGAGCAACCTCGGCATGTATGGATACCATAAAAGAACAAAGTCTGGTAAAAAAAAGAAACCCAAACAAATAAAAATGAGGCAGTAATATAAAAATACCATTAAAATGGCTTGGATGACTAGCCTCTGTGTTGGTGAAAACACATGCATAATTTAAAAGGGAAATTGCAGTAAGTACTGTGACAATGATGGCAACTGTCTTGATTGTGTTTGATTAGATTCTGTTGTTCTTAAAATTCTCAACTTTGACTTTCTAATTACATCTGATTACATTAGCCTCCCTGTACTTCTAGGAAACACGTGTGTCTAATGATCAGGATTGTAGAAATAAAGTGGCATCTTACCATACTGAGAGGTTCACAGTCTAGGTAACAGATTTAAAAAAAATCCCTAGAGTGCTAGTTTTTAAGGATGCTATTGTTTTTGAGGCTAAACGTGCTGTTTTGAGCCAGGTGCCCACTAAAACACACTAAAATAAATCAGGCTCATCCAAGCCTGACAGTCGGATGATGGCTTGGGGTGGATGCTCCTGCCCAGGCAGGGCCGGTGGCGAGAGGCAGGATCTGGGGGGAGCCTCCGCAGGAGAGGCTGCCCAATAAAGTCCCTTCCTTGGTGGAGGGAAGCCCGGTTCCCCGGAGGCCACTCAGCCCTGGCTCTCAGCTCCTCACACTCATCGCTAGCCTTAGGAAGACGGCTTCATTGGACACCGTGGGGTTCAGGTGCAAGCCCAGTGCTACTTTAACCTGTGGCCCTGAGCACTTGGCTCCCTTGGTCCTTGCTTGCCCGCATACAGGACTGGTTTTATCCCCTGTGCTTGTGTTCTCACTGCTCCAGGCACTGCTGGCAAGGAAGTTGACGATTTAACGAGGTACTGGGCACGAGAAAGGTTTCTGCGCTGTATTGAAGTGTTTACTTTTATGAAACCCCATCTTTATTTGGCACTTCTTTGAGGTCACTGACTGCCTGGATGAGACCCTTATGGTAGTGCCTGGGTTGCCCGCAGAAGGGGACCTCAGCAGAACCAAGAGCAGGACATGCCCCAGCACCAGTGGTGGCCCGCTGAGGAGCACCTTGGAATTTTCGGGATTGCGTGGTTGAGAAGTTTTGCAATAGGGCATATAGACCAGTTGGAATGAGTCCAAAAGAGGGCCACGAAGATGCTCAGAGGGCTGAAGCACCTCTGCTATGAAGAAAGGCTGAGAGAGTTGGGCTTGTTCAGCCTGGAGAAGGGAAGGATCTGGGGAGACCTTATTGCACCTTCCAGTACCTGAAGGGGCCGACAAGGAAGCCGGGGGGGGTGTGCTTTTTACAAGGGCCTGTAGTGACAGGACAAGGGGTAGTGGGTTTAAATTGAAAGCAGAGAGGTTTAGATTAGATATCAGGAAGAGGTTCTTCATGGAGAGGGTGATGAGGCACTGGAACAGGTTGCCCAGAGAAGCTGTGGGTGCCCCATCCCTGGAAGTGTTCAAGGCCAGGCTGGATGAGGCTTTGAGCAACCTGGTCTAGTGGAGGGTGTCCCTGCCCATGGCAGGGGGGTTGGAACTAGATGGTCTTTAAGGACCCTTCCAACCCAAACCATTCTGTGATTCTGTGATTCTATGAGCAAGTATCTGTTACTCTTCAGTGCTTGTGCACAGGCTGTGTGCTGAAGTTCGGCTGGAAAACAGATACATCATGTCCCATTTGGCAGTTTGGCAACATGCTGGAAGTCCCACCATCGGCAATCGGCTTTTCAGTGTGAGCATGTCCCTGCTAACTACGTTGGCTCAGATAAGCTTGTTAAGCAATGGAGACTGACATTTGCTCCTGGAAGGAGCTGCCTTTATTTGGGAAGGTTATCAGATACTAGAATGATTCATCTGCTACTTCAGGCTAGCTGTTCAGTTTTCCTTCAAGTCAAATCAAACAGTTGCTGTTGGCATGAAAAACAGGGAAGGCAGGCAGAGTAAGAGAAAGGACACCTTGTAATTAAAAACAGGCTTGATCTTATACCTTACTCCATTATACTCTTGAAGAAAATGGTAGGTTTTACTTCCAAATGTTTAAGCACTCTGAGCAATACTCAGCTGTAGTGATGCAGCTTTAGCCTAAGCAAGCGCTTTGTATTACAGTAGGAAGATTAGCCAAGTATTTTTAAACGCTCTTCATCTTCAGTGGCAACATCATCTTTGAAAAACATACAGCGTGGACCTCAACAAAATGGTCATTGGCATAGGCATGAAGTGGCAGCTGACCTGCAAGCGGGGAGTTGCCCGGCAATCCCTCACCGTCAGGCAACTTGGGAAGGTGGGTTAGAATGGTTTACACCAGGGATGAGACAAATGCTGGGTTTTTTTTCCCAGAAGGTTCTGGTTTCCGTGGTTGTTAGGAAGAGGTATTCGCTCACAACCGCCTCTTCTGCCTTTCTTCTTTTTCTTTTTTAACTAGTTGAAAAGCATTTTGAAACAGATCATCAGTTCAAAAAGAAGTCTCTGAGAATGCACGTGCGTTTGCTTGCAGAACACTCATCTAACAAATGATTGATGTAACTGAGTTTGATATTGCTAAGTTTGGAGGGAAAGACTAATAAATAACACAAAGAGAACATTATTTTGAAGCTTCTGTGGAAGTTTTCATAGCCACTTTCTGGATTTCTGGATTGGTTGCCAGAGCCCTGACACTGCCACAGAGTCCCTGCGGGTGGGATGCTGACCCTGCTCGGAGTCCAGCTGCCCTCAGAAGCTGTGCCAACCCTGCTCAGCTCACTGCGGGGCCCGGGCCTGAATTAACCAGCGGTCTGGGTCAGGGCGGATGGGATGGAAAAAGCTCACACACTCACTGGCTCGGGTCACTGGAAAGGGAGTATTTTGAATTTGGAAACTCAGTGGCAGAGGTTGAGAGTTTGATGGAGAGAATCAGCTTCTTTGTCCCTCCTCCTGTTTTGATGTACGATCCACTTTTCATGCCTCCATAGCAGCAGATAAGAAAGGGGGAGGCATTTTGCTTCACCCTGGTTGCCTGGTCCAGACAGATCTCACTGGATGTGAGCAGTAAAGGGAAAGCTTTGTCTGTCAGCCTTTCTGGTTATACTGTAGCAGGTGCAGGATGCAAGGATGCCTTCTGGTGTACTATGTGGCTGATAGGCTATCTTTCCACTCTGCGTGATAGAGGTGCTCTCTCTTGCTTTTCCTGGGATTTTTCCTGTCTCTTACAAATCACGAGAAGTGTAGCCGTGGTTCCATCTCCTTCCCATCCCTAAAAAATACTGGCAGCCAGGTAGTTACTGCACTTCCAGAGTGCAGGGGCTACAGGTGTGCCAAGCCGCCTTCTGTAAAACACATAAATTCCCTGTACTCCTTCCCACTTAGGTCTGCACAAAGCCTAAACCCAGGCTGAATTCTCACTTCCAAAGGTTTCTGTATGGAGTTAATGTTGCAGTCTTATAATTGGAGCTTGTAGCACCCCAGAAATACATCCACCCGGCTGAGAGGTGCAGCATGTTTGCTATGTGTGACACATGAGCTGCTCTACGAAGACCTTGAGAACTGAAGCGTAGTATAGATTCGAGTAGGTGGAATATTCAGAACTGTATCTTGTGTGATGGATTTCCATGGAAGGTATTACCAAATGTGGCAGCTGCCCTTAGAAAATAAGCACAATAGCTTTTCATTTGCTGCTTATTTTAGCATGTGGTCAAGGCATAAAAAGAATTTAATACCTCTATCGCTTAATCTGGAGCTCTGACATTTCTATAGCCGATGACAAATTATTTTCCAGGCACATTTCTGAGTTTATTTAAACTGAGAGGTAGCTGTTATCTTTTTGAAATGTCAGAATGCTTGTCTGAGGAATACAGATACTCCTCTCCCTTAAGTGGCATTAAGTATGTGAGGGCAGGATACACAGGGTCAAATACAGACCCCTTTGTACAATAAACAACTCCCAAGTCATAAATCATCTTTTTATATAAGTGTACCAAAAGTTTTCAGCACAGTTTTGTCTTGACCTTTTAACACAGGCAATAGTACCTCTGCTTGTGAGGCAACTGATTTTTGCTCATCTCTTGAGAGGCTAAAGTGAAATAGCAGTTTTTACCACTACTTCGGAGGATGTCAGAAAGGAAAGATACTTAATCAGAATGCATAGCCTGAGGAAATTACCAACTGCTATTATGAAAATAACTGAAAATATTTCAGAATCCCCCACCATTACAAATGGGACTGCTTGCCAGTGTACCATTTTAATGGTAATTTCGAGGGTACAACGCCTGACAACATGTATGATGACTAGGGAGATCAGAGCTGCATCCAGAGAGAGCAGTTTCAGGCAGGAAGCAGTGGGAGAGTTTCACAGTTCCTTTCAGATAAGAAACGTAAGCAACATACAAATGTGGAAAATAAATTAAAATACAATGTAAAAGCTTCTCTCCTAAGTAAGGTAGTGAAGAAAAATCCCCCACAAAATGTACCTAAAACTTGCTGTGGATGTGTTTTCCCACTGTCATCACTGCAGCTTCCTGTGACTTCGACAATAAAAACCCGAACCAAACACTATTAATGATTTAGTAACTGAATGAAGTGACTATGCATGTTTTATAAATATTTGCCTTTTGTCTTTATTAAGACAGATTTTGCTAAGCTCCCAAGATCATTGATTGCACGGAGGAGGGCAGGCTTCTGTTTGACCCCGAAGTAACAAGAAGAAAATGAACTTCCTTACATATAAGCAATAATAAAACATTTTAATCCGAAGTTCATACAAAGTCTAATCATATTCCCATCTTGTACAGACTGTGCTTTTGCAGGGTACTGTGCAAGCTTCACATCCTCAGATGAACCGTGCAAAACTGCATCTGCGTACCTGCTCTAGCAGCAAGGGCTCTCTGAAGAACCATGAAGATCCCGACGGTGTCTGCACGGGCATCCCGTTAGCTTGCATGCCTCCTCTGTGCCCTCAGTGTGCAATTCGCGGCCATAACCTGCTTCCTCCCGCTCTCAGCTTGAGCACCGGGCAGTGTCTGGCTTTTGGGGTCTGCGCCCACTCTTCCCTGCCTTCGTCAAGACGGCAGCCATCACGCAAGGTCGTTAGCTACTTGCCCTTCCCCAGCCTGGAAAAGGCACCTACAGAGCAAGACGTGCCTTTGAACTGAAGTGAGAAGACGCAAAACAAAGTGCAGAGGGTTCCTGGCTTTGCTGAAAACGATTTATTTACCAAACGGCGCAGCCTCGGTGGGCTGAGACCTTTAGCAGAGAGGAACCGTGGAACAGGAAATCTGGGCTCGTTTCGCTGTGCATATCAGGCTGCGGCCAAAACCAGAGGAGCTGTGCTAACATGTGAAAAGTCATCTGATAAAAGGCTGCTGCCAAATAGACACAACTTGGAGGAGGAATAGCCTCAATACCTCCTTTTTCTTGGTTTTGGTTCCAAAAGATGCCTCTGTCTTATGACTGTAATAATACTCAATCATCACGCTGTAATTAAGGGCTTTTCATGTAATCATCTGTAGAACTGATTACTTTGGGCTATACCCTGCTCATGCTGAGCGTCCTGGCAAAATTCCCACTGACATCAGTAAGAGAAGGATTGGACCTTTCCTCAGCAGTTTACCGCTATTGTTTGACAATACCATGCTTTTCAGACAGTTCACAGCGTAGGTTAATTATTTAGACTCTTAATTCTTGGAATATTAAAGTGGGACTGTAGAGATAACACGTTCTTTCTCGGAAGCGTGAGTTTGTTCTGGGCATTATTGCTTCCAAGGACAGCACCACCAAAGCAAGGCGTGAACAGGTATGAAAAAGATTTTGTCCAAGAGACTGAAAATGATAGACTCTCAAGGCATGAAAAAACAGGAAGAAAGATGAAAGATTTTATATTGTAAATCACATAGCAACATTCACTTTCTTTTTCTTACAGTAAACAATAACAACCAGTTAAACAATCAAACCCACTAAAACTTCAAAAACATAATACACCCACAGTTTTATTCATTATTAAAAAAATTTTTTCAAACTTTTTAGCCAAGATTTGCCATTAACTCTGATGAGACCTGGATGCTCAGGAGATTAGTAGGTTCTGAAAAAGCATTGGACATTTGTAGGGGTCCAGAACACACACAGTGTGAGCAATATAAGCTCTTGTTTGTAAAGGTTAAGAGCTTGCTTTCTGAAATATTGAATGTATGTAATTCATTTTGACTTGAGCTGGAGTTCAGGGCATGCAGCAGTGTTAGAGAACAGGCCTTAATTTCCTGTCACAAGGGCCAAGTGTCTCTATATTCGGATATTCTTGCTTTTCATAATCTGAACTGCAGTAGCAATTAAGGGATACCATTATAGACAACGAACCCATTGTACTAGAAATAACAGTTGTTCATTACTCCAGAGGCCTTCGTCTCTAAAGCTAAGGCAATTACTGGAGACAGTTTATTGCAAAGAAAAGTGAAGAGCCAATTCCTGCAGTGCCCGTCTTTCGGCACCAAGCACAGGTGCCTGGACGTGGAGGCTGCTCTGTTGAAATCCTTGGCCATCACGCAGGCAGGCCACTCGAGGCAGTGGCAGAGGTGCCCAAGTGTTGCGGAATGAGATGCTGTAGCTTTCCCTCTGGTGACCGTGTAGGTTGGGGTGGGGAGCCCAGCCTGCTCATGTTGGGAACAGGGAGAGCACCAGGCTGTGGAACCGTGGCTGTCGCTGTTGTGTCACGTCATTGCCAAAGGTTATTTCTCCCTCCTTCTGGCAATGTTTTTGATGCAGTTCCCTGTTGGAAGAACAGCAGGATATTCTGCACTGCAGCTTGAGTTTTCAATGGACTAGGCATTGGCGAGTGTGTTCTGGAGAACTGGTCACCTTCTAGTCCAGCTGAGGCATCTCCCATGAGGGAGGTCCTGCCCAAGTACCCAGCTTCCAGATATGGAGAAGCAGCTGAAGGGGTAACAGAGCTGGGTCAGGAAGTACAGGATCACTTCTCCACCTCACAGTGTAAGCATCGCCTTTACAGGTAGATAACATGGGTGCACCAGTGTTACACTACCCTGTGCTCCACCATAGGGCTTGTATGTTTCCATAGCATCTTAAACACATTTCTTAAGGATTATACTTCACAAGTACTTCCAAAAAAAGGTCCAATCATAACTAATAGTTGCAGAAATATTCCAAATACCATGGGTGACTTAGGTTATTTTATGGCTATGTCTGCACTAGCAACAGACCAGCTCAGCAGAAGCAGACTGGAGGAAGAATGACTGCGGGTATTGCAGAGTAGCTACTGCAGGGGATTTTACTTGGGATGAGGTCCAGATGGATGTCATGGCCTGAATGCTGGCACACCTGAGGGGTCTCTAGTGGAGGGTCTCTTCTGGCATCTGTCAGACGGCTCCGTGGTGCAAGCCAGGCAGGCTGCCGGGGCGGGCAGGAGCTCTGCCTCTCAAAGAAAGCTCCTGAAGCTGAGCTCAAAGGCTCATGAAGGTGTGCCCGCTACCTGCGCTTCCACGTGGATGAACTGTGCTGTCAGAAACACACTGAAAATCTGGCTTTATGTGTGGTGCATCAGCTGGCCGACCTGCCCTGTGAGCTGATGCCCTGAGCTAGTTTCCAAGAGGCATGACCATCTGAAGCGCGGTGTAAGACTCAGGGCTACACTGCTGCTAATCCTAGCTCTCCCCTTAAATGCACAGCTCTCCTTGTCCGTCATTTTATCTGCTTACTTGCCTTGCTTGGATGTTATGAGTGTTCAATTTTGTACATTAGTGCAGACATCTGAAGTTCTCTATATAACTTGGCACTATAAAAAAAAATAAATCTAAATACAGTAATAAAGCTTTTTCGTCATCATAGTACTGGGAGAGAAGAAAGAAAGGAAGGAAGGAAGTGAGAAGGAAAGACAAACTGCTTGATCAGGATATTTTCAAAGAGAAGAAGTGCTGAGAGGTATTAAAACTTAGCTAGTAAAATAATAGTGAATGAAAAAATTTACTGTCAGCAAATAATTTATTTTTTTTCAAAATGCAAATATTTCCACAGTGCTGAAAATCTCACCCCAACATCAAAATATACTGCTTCAATTTTTAATTTTAATTTTCCTATTCCATTCAAGTCAACTTTGTAATCTTCTTGGAATACCACATTGAATGCTACAATACGTTCTTACTAGATGCTGCAGATATTGATGTATGTAAGACAGTGTTTTTACAGGATCTATATTTAATACCTAAGAATCATAATTTTTCATAATTTTTCTCTAAGAGGAATTTGAATTTTTTTATTCTGATTCAGCATGAAAACAAATGTTGAAATATTAGCATTTCCCTAGGAAATTCTTACCAGCTGTAATTGTAATTATCCTAAATAATTTTGTTTTCTGAAGCCAAATAGAGCAATGGCAGCTAGAATATGCAAGCCTACATATTGCAGTCTATTGATATTCACAGCTTACGCTTTTCATTTAAGCAATTTTCCTTAATTTTTATTTTCTTCTTGTGTATGCGACTTACGCAAGACACATTTATTCTAAAATAGCTTTCAGTCATTTAAATTTTTTGCTACATTTTTTCTAAAGTCAGGCATCTCAGCGTCAGGATCTTAGCAAAGCATAAAATGTCTCTGCTTTTATAAGCTAACGGTTGTTTGACCTGTTCCCTTCTTGGTTAGGTTATGAGGGTAGATAAAAATAGGCCACTGGTATTCAAAGAAAGCTATGTGTGGAAAGTTAAGATTTTTCCAGTAAAGTGTTCAGGTATGAGCTCAAATATTACTTTTTTTTTTTTTTTGTATACGAGACTTCTTTTTTCTTCAGTGTTGCGTGTCTTTGTATGAGTACGTCTAGAGAGATTCACATCCCCAGGTGAGAGCTGGGAGGATTTACGGGGACGAACATGCCATCTGGAACATTTTTTCAATTTATACATTTACAACATGATTTAGCCGTACCCGCCAGCTCCGTGGCTCGGCTTGGGCTCCGCAAGTCAATTGGCGTTTTTCTAGCTGCTGTCCCGTGGGATTTACAGTTCTGCGGGCCAAATCCACCTTCCAGCTACACGTCTTCAAGCCCGCCGAGGGTTAATGGCGTTGTACGCAGGTAATTGAGGATACCATTTGGCCTGAAGTTCTGTGGAATCACATGATGCTTTTATTTGAGTATTTTTTTTCCACTTTCTGGAGCAAAAACCACAGCTTAATTACAGGGACACTGTGGTCAGTAAATGAATCTGAGATGGAAGGGTGGTGTTGCAGAGATCAGTGGCAAAGCAGAATAATCACCGTTTGGAGGAGAAATCCTCGACAGCATTTTCATTTTAGTTATCACTGCTTTTTTTCGTCCTTGGGAAACCTGCCCCAAAAGCAAGCTGGCTATGCCGGGGGCTGAAAAGGCCCCCAGGGATTTAGAAGATGGTGGATTGGCTCCCAGGTTACTCAGAGAGACCACTGGAGAGAAACAAGGCCTTTTCATTACGATGGATGAAGAGAAACGTTTTTGTGTTGGAAGGTGATTTTGGCCGCTATTTCGTTTTCTGTTTGTCATTTGTTGTTACAGACCTGGAAGGGTGCTGGGTATTTCCAGCCAGCCCTCCCTCCCCAGCCTCCCTTCTTCAATATTCTCGAATATTCTGTCCAGCTTTGCCCCTTTTGTTTCATTTTGGAGTTGGGTGTTGCGTCCAAAGAGGACCAAAGCCTACCGAGATGTGTTTCACAGACTTGCTGGGCTTCAAGTCTCACCCTTCATGCATTACCAGAGAAAATTCTCAGCCCCAGCATTTTATGTGCTTCTGATAAAGATACTATCAGTGGCAAATTAGCTTTTGACAGAAGGTGTGCAGCCTTGCCTTAGCACCAGGACTTCCACAGAAATAGTTGGCAGCGTGGGCCATGAGACCACGCAGGCCCCCCCCTCCTTCTTGGAGCTGGTCTGTCTCCACTGCTGGGCCGTTGCTGCTCTGTGAAACAGAGGATGACAGGTGAGGTTGAAACTTCATTTTAAGCCTTTAACTTCTCATGTCACTTGACTATACCCTCTAAGGAAAGCGATTTATGATACTGGCTTTGCCTTCCTTCCTCTGGTAGGAGACGAAGCAGAGTCTGACAGGGGATATGCAGAGGGTGGGGGTGATGGAAGGAGGCTTTGTGCGCCATCACTACCTGCTTGCTCGTTTTCCCCTGAAACAATTAATTGCTGCTATTTTGATTGGAATTGGTGGGTGCCAAAGATGCAGGAGACAGTAATGGTGCCTTTCAGAATATTAGGAGGTGAAGAAATACGTTTGAGGTACTGGTAAATTATCAGAGGGGAAAAATAAATCAGGCAAAAAAAAATCTCTGTTAAGAAACCAATGTTTGTTTGCTGACTCTACTAATTAGTCCACAGGGTTTTTGTCATGTAATTGTCACTGATCTTAATAGATATATTTCTTTTTGGATCCATGCTAGGGCTTACTTCTTAGACTTGAATATTTTCAATGCATTTATTCTATAAGCAAATAGAACACTAACAAAGAGGCAAAGGCTAAAATTTTGCAAATCCACTAAGTATCAGAAAATTGGTACGGGAGGATTTTTTCTGCTTTCCAGACTGTCAGTGATACTGCCGGAGCTGGCTGATGGTCGGGGGTGCTTGGTATGCTGGTAGTGATCCTGCTCCCTCCCCAGCCAGCTCATCGGAAACGTCCCTGTCTCATGGAGATGTGAGCATGGGTTCGGGTTTCTCTGTAGAAGTGTCAGAGGCGGCAGCCTTACGCTTGATGTGCAGGTACGCAGCAGAGAAGAAAGATAGATAAACAAAAGCTTTGCAGAGAGTGGATTGAAGCAAGGAAACAATATAATAAATAAGTGACTAGGTAGACAAGATGCCACCCTTTTTTCTCCTTTCCAAGCTCTGCCTAGGAAGGCTGGTAAATAAAACCAGTCAATCGGTGGAACGATTCCTAGACAAGAAAATGAGTTAATGCACAGCAGAGAGTGGAGCTGGTGGAAAGAGGCTGTGTGCTCCATCACTACCTGCTCGCTTGTTTTCCACTGAAACAAGTATTTCCTATCATCTGGAATGATAATTTCCAGAGATGCTGTCAGACATGATTAAATAACTCCACACTTCAGATGCATGCAGCTTTTAGTCACTAATAACCTGGATTAGCTTTTTATTAGTGACTACAAATTACCAAGAAATGTATCTTCAGGGTAGTGAAACCCATTCTCCTTTCTGTTGCAAATGTGGCATAAACTTGAAGTCGGTAGTGTGCCACGGATGTGTAGCAAGCTTACTTGAAGGTTAAATGATTTCTATTTGCAGGCATAATGCTAATACTGAAAGAAGAGCAAAGTTCCCCTTTGTGCAGGAGGCCTGAATGCATCAAAAAACCCCACCTCCTGAGCACTCAAAATGATGTACTTCTTGGCCCTCTCTAAAGGGGTGAATGAACTTCATTCAAAAGATGCAAACTAACCACACGTATAAAAATGTTCAGTTGGTTGGCTTTTCTACTGGAATCATTGCAGTATGTACAAATGGAAACTGGTTAGTGTGGGAGCCAAAAAAAAACCCCAAACTAAAGTATATGTGCTAAGTGGGACCGTCATCAGTGCAACGATCAGAAAAAATGGTTTGAGGTTATTAAGGGAAAATCACTGAACTATCAGCCTTGTGCATAGCAAAAAAAAAAAAAAAATCAAACAAGATAATAGATTGCAATAGTTTGCTCTGTGCAAGCAAGAAAATAACAGAGAGCACATCTGACCCTTGGTATATGGAAAAATGTATTTTTCTGTGAAAAAAAACATTTTGCATCTGTACACTCAACAGGTGTTTGCATTTTCACATAGGATGTAGTTTGCAGCTTGTGCATCAATGCATACATCAAGTGCTTGCTTTTAGAAAATTATATTGATTGACTTCTTCTCTTTTTGGGAAAAACATTGCGATGCATACTATGAGCATGGAGAATGACACAGCAAAACCAAGAGAGGAGTAATCAGCAAGGTTTCCCCCTCCTGCCCAGCAGGAATAAATCGCTATAAGTATAAAGCAAACAAGTTATTACAGGGCTAAAACAGCCCTGAAAATTTCAAGTAGTAGCAGCAGATAATTAAAGAGGAAAAGTTGCGACCAAGCCTTATATTTAAAATGTTGCAAGAACTCATTGCAAATACCTTTATTTTCTTTATTTATTTCCTCTCTCACTCCCTCTCTTAAGTGGCAAACAATGATATCGGACAAAGAAAGTGCAGAAAAAGATTTATTACTTACAAATTGTCCTTAGTGGCAAAATGGCCTAATTGGTGAAGGAGTGATGCAGCCCCGGAGTATGGATGGAGAATGGCACAGATGGAGAACTGTTGTGTGCTGATGAGAGAGCAGATGTTATCAAAGGCATTTTGTGGCATTAGATAAGGTTCTGGCTCGTCTCCGCCACAGTACCGAGCTCGTTACTTTCAGATTTCCACCTCTAAAGCCAGGGCTGGATGGCTGTAATGAGGTGCGCCAGTGTTGGAGACAGTCAAGAGAGCCTGGGAGCAGAATTTTAGGAAAACATCTAGTGCAGTTGTCATCTGTATTTTCATATGATCTCGCAGTTAAAAATAGAGAAGAGGGCGGCACGGTATGACTAGCCAATTCGGTGCAGGCCTTAACAAGAACATCTTTTGTCCGTGGTTCAGTTAATACTCGTACTTTAATCTCTGCCTAGTTTCCACTTGCCGTTTCGCACTGTAAACATATGAAATACTCTTTATACTGACACCTCTTTCCATATGTCAGTCTCATTTACATTAATAGACACTTGTGATGGTGCATTTCCCCTCCTCAGCCCCCACTCCTGGAGCTCTCTATGGTGTTAGGAATTCCCGTCAAGCCTTGGCCTTTGCGCAATGAGTTTGGTGTTTAAGCGTCCCTCCACCGTACCAAGCACCCTTGCGTAGCTAAGGTGGCACTGACTGTACTAGGAATTTGGTTGCCTGGCCAAGGTGGGGAACAAGAGCAGGAGTAACTAATCATCCCCTGACAGCCCTGGAACATATCGTAACATGGGTAGGTCGGTACCAGCATTACTGGAATTCTGAGAATTTCAGTAATTGCTGACCCGGATCATGGCCAGGATGGAAATGTACTGATGCCTAAAGTCAGTCATCTCGCAACCCTATATATAAACTGTGGTCCCAAGTGAGGCCCTTTGAGCTCTCTGGGACCGCAGTGGGCATCTCCCTCTGAGTGGGACGCTGCTCAGAGCTTGCAAACTTTCGTTTGCAAAGTTCAGACAGCCGCCGCCGAAGACCGATGACAGGACCTGGGGTGAAATCCCCACTCCTTAACCCTTGCCCACTGAGAAAAGCAAAGGCATTTGACATGAGTATTTCACTGAACTCAAAGGGAATTGTTAACGGGTATACCTTTATATGTATCTCCATATCTGTATCTACATCTGTGTCCGTGTATGCAATTTGAGTTTAAAGGCTTTGTTAAGTCTTTAGCTAAGTTGTGTTAATTCATCGACAATAAGTTCTGCTAGGAAGTTATACAATCTAATCTTGTGATTTATCCTAACAGTGCTAATGAATTTTAAATTGCTGTTATTCCACCTTAAATTGCTGCTATTCCAAAGTTAAACAGAACACAAAATCATACGTTAAACCACCACACTGTGATCCCTGTGCCTAGTCCCTTTAGATATCAACTTTTGATGAAGTCCAGGACTAGGAGTAGATTCAGCCGTACTTCGACCGCTCTCTGAGGAGTTTAGAAAGCAAAGGGGTCCATTCTGAACCTCATGACTCAACGTGAGGGTCTCGTTCATCTTCTTTCCCTCATCCCTATGTAAGTCACAACAACCTGATTCTGACTCAGTTTTCCTGACCCCGTGTAAATAATTTCCCCCGATCCCTGTGTAAATCGTTCTAATCCAATTCTAATTTGATTTCCCCTCTGTATACTTTTTCCATGTTGAATAAGTGATAGAGTGAACCTTGGGTGAATTCTGTTAAGTCATGTTTTTTACAAATTCATATTAAAATCACTTTTTTTCCCCAGTATCTTTGATGGTGGTTTTTTTAAAGTGGCCTAAACCACTCATTTGTGACAACACTACATAGTACGCTTTGAACAGGAGGTGTCTGAATGAAAGTTAACAGATTGTGTTGTATCGTGAACTCTCTCTGAAGAGACATGAAAGATCTTTTACAGTAAACAGGAAATGAGTAAGACAAAAAAGCAGTATATAAAATAATAAGAAGTGGTTTAAAGGTAGACGGTGAATTTTGCTTTTCTGTCTCATAGTACAGAAGGAAAGGGCTATGCAATGAAATTAGTGGGTGGTAAAATATAAAACGTTAAAATTTTTTGTGACACAATGTATATAATCATATACATGAAATGCAGCACAACTAGAAGAGACTTAATAAAATTCAAGAATAAGTTGGAGAGTCATATAGATATCAAATATTTCTAAACAGACAATTAATGGCAGCAAGACAACAAATGGGTATGAAATCTTCAGAATTTCACTCTAACAACCATTACTAGATAATAGTATAATAATCAGAGGTGAGAAGGAAAGCAGAGATTACTGTGTAGCAGGTTGTCTGCTGAGAAGATTTTAAGCTTTGCTCTGAGATATCTGGTCCTGGTCATTCTGACAGATAAATACAAATCTGTGCTGATCTTCCATCTCATCCAACATGGTTATTCAGTGCTTGATCCCATCCCTGACCTACAGATCACACATTCATCCATATGCATTTCCGATGCTGAGTAAAATTTTCTTCTGTAACATCATGATTTAAATTATCCATTTGATTAGAGCAGGAACAGTTAAAAACTAAATAGAGGGAAAATTAAACCTGCAGGTAAAAAAAATTCGTTTTTTTGAGCCTGGGAAATTCATGCCCTTTCCTGTAAATAAACTGTATTTTGATTAACGAGCCAAATTCTCTTTCTGTTCAAAGTCTCCCTGTTTAATCAACAACAGCAAGAGAGAAAGAATCAGATCCTTGATTGCTATTGATGGCTTAGTGTAAACAGTTGGTTGCAAGACAATGCAAATCAAGGGCACGATTGATATTGTTACAAACAAAACCCAAGAAAAAACAGATGCAAAATGCAGTTTTTACCTTGATTCCTCTTTGGAAAAAAAAAAAATTAAACACAGTGAATTGGCTGCTAATGATCTCATTATTAGGAAGCAAAACCCCAGTAAAAGACAGACTGGCCACAAGCGAGATGGGTGCAAGACCCAACGTGCAAGTTGCAGGAAAGCCCCTTGTTTTGCAATTAGAACCCAGCCAGCGAAATCGTGAGCATAAAGCCACTCATCCTGTACGTAATTTATGGTTTTGGTTGCTTGCTTTTCTTTAATCTGGCACAGTAGTAAAGGCTTCTGGGTTTACACTTCTGATTGATAGATAAAAACCTGTTTGCTAAGGCTTGCAACTTGAACGTGTGGTTACCAAGAGAGTTTGCTTTCTGCCTATAATTTTTGTGTAACAAGTGCATGTTATAGCCAATATAATTATTTTATTCAAAGTAGTAACGATGCTGCAATGTGATTTATATAGAAGGAGATCCCTACTCTTTTGAGGAAAGAAGTAACAGCATAAACCAACCCTTTTAAACACTTCCCTATTAAGTTCTGGGTGCAGGAAATGCCATTCCCTTTCCACATGCTTCATGACATTTCAAAATGTTATTTTAGCTGTCTGTACACATAAATGTGCATATATATTTACAATATGTGAGTATATTCTGGTTTTTATTACGAGAAGTTGTCTAAACTTGCTTTAGTAATCTAGACCTTAGATAAATCTGCTTTGAAGTGAAGTCAGGAGGTAGGAAAACCTCTTCTAGTTGGGATTGTGGAATAAAATGTTCTGCAGTGCTAAAGCAGCTTATCCTAAACTTACCAATTAACAGTCAGAGTGACATGTAGTGGGTCACCAGGTGATGGTCTTTTGCAAGTTTCTAGAGAAAAAACAGCCTGGTTTTAAGAAGCAGCTCTAAAGATTGCAACTATTCACTTGAATTATTGGTTGGTTTGGATTAAGGCTTTTTACTAGATGAAAAATGCTTGTTATAAATCTGTCTCAAATCTTAATTTTAAAAGCTTCTTATGCATGTGAATTACTTAAATAATTTTATAATGTCGTGCTGGTACTTAAAAGTACCCTTACACAAAATTAACCCTCAGACCCAGAAACTAAGAATATATCTAACGTATATACAAG
Source organism: Rhynochetos jubatus (assembly GCA_027574665.1). NCBI lineage: Eukaryota > Metazoa > Chordata > Aves > Eurypygiformes > Rhynochetidae > Rhynochetos > Rhynochetos jubatus. The sequence continues at coordinate 62,183,320 of CM050649.1, forward strand.
CAGTGATAGCTGTGTCCTTTATGTTAGGCTTATTGTCATTAAATACTGAATGTAAATGGCTGATAGTACTGAAACAGCAGCAGCAGATTAGAAAACACCACAAACCCAACGCTAATCCAGAATCAGAAATGCCCCGTTTCTAACCACTGCGCCTCGTGGCAGTCCAAATGTTATCCATCAGGCTTGAGCAACCTCAGCTCTCAGGGCAGCTGGAGGACTGAGAAATACCCAATTTGTTACGTCTTTGAGATGTCTCTAGTGGAAGATTTTTAAAAATGGCTGATCTTTCTGCACTGTCTTAGCAGACTGGGATGTGATGATGAAGTTGAATTAAACTGCTGTCTTGATAGACTCGGAAATTAAACTACCACATGTAAAGTGTTATGTATAATCTAAATAGTTTATTACCTCTGATAAATATGAAGGCTAATGTCATATATCTAATTGGAATCAGACATCTTTAGATAATTCTGAAAGTGTATTCTCAACAACTGTCAGGATGAGCCATTGGCTTTCTCCAGACTTTATTTTTATCAGCAGAATGAATTGTCTCTGAGAATTTCTGGTTCATATATTCTAGGGGGTCAAACTACAATTCCACAACATTTTGTGCTTCCTCACAGACAAATGCTAGAAGAGAAAGTGCGAGGTCTGGGCCTGGCTGAATGTTCTCTGCAGTTGTTCTTAAGGCAGTTCGGCACTGATCACACTACGATTTGCTTTTATAATGACAAAACCCAGGTGATAAATGAAAAATTAAGTTCAGTGTTTACAGAGACTTGGATCACCCCAAGGAGAAGGAATGAGAAATGGTTTTTTTTTTCAGATGTCTCCTCATCTGTCACATGTGAATTTGTTCTCACGAACAGCAGGACCTCTTTACTCTTTTGTTTAACTTTTCCCTTTAAATTTAAAAGGTTGAGTGTGTTCATTTCTTGGCCTTGCTAGCCTTTTTACACCATTGCTTTGTGCTTAGTAAATTAATGTAATGCTACAGAATAGCCAAAATCCAAACCATTACTGCGCAACCCAAACATAAACAAGTTATATAACGCTGCAATCATCTATTTATTAAAGTAAGTGGAAAATTCAAGGCGTACGTAATCTTTTTGGACAACTGACAGGCAGGTGTGATCAAGAGAATGGGGAATCCAGCGATTGTAGGCAGATAGAGAGACAGGTTTGTCCGGGTGATTAGAAAGTAAAGTGAGATGGAATTGGGAAAAACGGGAGAGAGCGTCAGCTGTCCCAGGAGAAGGAGAAGTAACAGTGCAAAGTCTGCTGTGGGATTTAGAGAAGCCAGCCGCAGCACTAGTGTCTAGGGAGCTTCAGGAGCCAGGACCCATCAACAAAGAGCACTGCAAAGCAGCTGTGGCAGAAAAGTCGTAGAAAGAAGTACAGAGCGGGCTTAAAGAACTGCTGGACCCTCTCTGATTTTCAATAATCCCCCACTATATTTGATACAGAAGGAAACACTGGGCTTCTGGCACCTTCCAGCTCAGGTCACTGCACGCATCTCTGCTGTTCATTGTCCACCTCCCAGCACACCCCACGAGTACATCTCTGCCTGGGGTCAGCATGGGGCAGCTGGCCCCAGCCCTGTGGTAGGAAGGATGGGTTTACTGCACTGGGCTTTTCAGCTCCACTTAACTTCCAGACGTCCTGACCCTACAGACCAGGAAATTGCCCATCTTCATCCTTCCCACTGTGTGCCGTGATTTGGGTTAGCAGTGAGCTGGACCATTTTTCAGCAAAGCTAAATCAAAGCCAACCCACTTCTAGCTTTTCTCACAACTCCTATTTTCTGTCATCTGCATGTCTTCCTTTGCTCAGCATTTGCATCGTGTTTTGGCCTGATCTTCTTCCCTCCAGCTTCTTCTATGCATCTCTTTACCCATCACCGCGTTTGCTCTCTCATACGCTGCAGCCTAGGGACAGGCAGTCGGAAACACCCCAGCCAGTCTTCAGCAACAAAAAGAAGAGATGCTTTTCCCGTGCTGAAGTCACAGAGCGCTGCGAGCAGGACCTGCCCCCAAGGAGCCCAGGAAATCTGTGCAGTCAAGTACAAAGGCAGCATGGGGCCTAAAGACAACACGTATTAGCTCCCATCTCAGAAGTCAATTGGCAAAACAGGAATACACGAGGAAGAGCTTCTTTGCACCGGTGTGAGGCACATGCAGACAGACTGGGGCACAAAGCCAGGTCACTTCAAGCTGTACGAAAAGTTCACAACAGGTAAGGATTGTCCTCTTTAGGCAGCAGAAGATGCCTCCCAACTGTCTAAAACATCAGCCATAGCCCCAGCCACACACACCTTTCTATGTGGCACAGTCCTTGTCACTTTGGCTATTTCCGTACTGCTCCGAAGATCTTGACATGCAAACTCCATCTCCCAACTTCCTTGACCTGGCCACCCATCTGTCATCAGTGCGAAGACACCCTGCTTATGGTGTGGAGTCACCTGCTTATCTATAGAGGGTGGGTCCTAACTCAGCCTCCATGCCCAAAACCAAGGCTCCCAGGTCTTGGTGGGATTTGGTCCCACCATTCCTGAGGCCCGCTGGCCAGCTGTGACAGCGGCGAGTGCAATCTTCGGGGCAGTACCTGCAGACAGCACGGCTGAGACCAGTGAACTCCGCTGCTGAACCTCGAATACTAACAGCAGCGGTGCTGACACAGCCCCGTTTGGCTAAAGGGACAGGCAGTTACCTGTGCCTGAAAGCTGGTCTGCTGTGTTGTCCCCGCAAACCTTGTCTTGCATAACATTGCTGTACGTGGTACTCAAGTACTCTTGCAAGCAGATGCAGCAAAAATACAGGTGCAGATCAACGCGTGATATCCATTTCATTAAGGGTGATTCTGCTCTTTTATTTCCTCTACGTGACAATGGTGCTAACCAAGTTTCTGATGAAAGATGTGTTTATCTTACAGTATTGCTAAGGAAGAGATCAAAGACACATGGAGGGCCTGGTGTCATGGAAAACTCTTGCTTTGGACCATAATCATCTTCTTGGCTGCTTGCTGAACCCTAGCAAAATCCTCTTAGCTGTGGGTTGGGCATTGTTGCACAGGGTATGCCACAGGTGCTTGCAGACGTCACTGTACAAACACTGAAATAACCACACGGCAGTTATTGACACTAGATATTTTTTAACACAAATGAGCTAACTGTCAACAAATCCATTTCTATAGTGGGCATAATTAATATTTTTTTTCAATAGCATTATTTTATCAGTGTTGGAATATTGCCTCAGTTGTTTAAATCCGTCTGAAATTCCCCTGCTCCTCTCCCATCTTGACTAATATCAATAACACCGTGCCATTTGGGTGCAACAGCTTTTCCTTTACCCCATCCGAGACACTAAGGAACGAATTAGCCAGGGTTGGATGTGGTGTGGAATCTTGACACTCTGCTCTTATTTTGCTTTGATTTCCTGATGAAAGTCCATCGCTTCGTTTTACACTTTTTTAGTGTGGGGTTTTGTTTCTTCTGCTTTGTAAATACGCTGGGTCTTATCCCCTGACTGCTTATCATTCCTTGTGTGCAGGATCTTGTCAAAGGGCTTCTGAAACTTCGTGTATGTTAATCAATCAGTTTATCTACTTACGGACATTTTCAAATAAAGACCCGCAACTATGCAAGAACTGATTTCCCACTGCTGAAATAATGCTGATTAGTCCTTGCTACATCTAGAATTTCCAGATGCTTTGTTATTCTTTCAGCCAATTCACCAAGTCAAGTTGCTGAGTACAGTCTGAGCTGCTACTCAATCCCCCTACTCAATTCCAAATAGATTTACTATTTTTAAGTGTTTTATGACAAAAGTTAGTTTTAACAAAAGCTTGCGTATTTTTATTATCAGTTCACCTGTATTATACTTAAAGTTCCTGCAGAAGTTTTGTATGTAAACATGTGTTTGGACACATATTTTTATTTTTTAATTATTTTTTAATTTATTTTTAATTTTTAAAAATATTTTTTATTTTTATAACTGCTTTATTCCACATGCCGCCTTCTGACTCTTTGGTCTCTGAGTCTTGACTAAACTGTGGAGGGGATGCTCAGATCTTACCAGATACAGAGTAGGGGTATACTGGGCGGGATGCACTACTCATGCTGCAGGCTTTCCAGACCAGATACGTTCTGAAAAGTGTGACATAGGCTGAATAGTCAGATGCACAAATACAATAGTTGCTGCAGGGACGGTCGCTTTAAAAAAAACTCAGTGGCAGTAATAAGCGTGCTATGCTTCTTGCATAATAGCTGAGTGGTTTGAGCGTTTGGTTGAAGAGGGGAAGTTGTCCCTATTCCAGGACTGTGTTTGCACTTACTAGCCCGTATGTTGTCCTGTTCTTGTCTAGTCTAAGAAGCATAGGCTCTTCAGGGAATGTGGACTGGAAGTCTGTCCCTTCGTTCCCATGAACTGAAGTGCAAGGCTAAAACCCCTCAGATTTCTTTTTTGTACTGTGTTCCTGGGCTTCACATGCTTATGGCAAGGGTCCGTTTTTCCCAATAAGTCTGTTTTCCTGAAAAGTGAAACATTTGAAAAAGACTGATAGAGGTCAAAAGCCATCCTCCTTCATGGGCAAATGCTGTAGTGCTGGTTCTGTTATGCAGAAGGTTGCTCTTACACCCATCTACTATCTCCCCCAGCATTACTAAAGAAAAATAAATGTGTCCCATCAGATGATTGCTCACAGCAGAGGAGCCTGCTCTCAGTCCCCGGGACTTCCTACTGCGTAACTTGCAGACACCTCTCCCCTTGGCAAAGTTTCTTTCTCCTTCCAGGTAACCAACCCTCTCCAAGCTACTACTGAGGGTGCCTAAGAGCTTACTGCTCTGTATGGCCCTGACATGCTCAAGTGCCCAGTAGTATTAGGCAAGATGATGCTTAGTTTGGGGGTACTTAAAGGGGTGGGGGTTTTTTTGCATAGATGGGGGGAAAAACGGCATATGCAGCCTGTCAAAATTATCTGCAGGTACTCAAAACCCCACGTGAATTCCAGATGCAATCCCAACTGACTGTTTCCCAGCACTGCCTAATCTTGTGAGCACCTCCCTGCTGAACCTGAAAGCTCCTCGGGCATTTAACTTTATTCACCCACACATGTTAAGGAGATCCTGTTTTGGGAAGATAGGCACTTATCTCTTGCCTCAAGTCCCACTGCAATCCAGCTTAGGAAGACAGGCATTTAAATCCCTTTTAGAAGACTGAAAAATTAGCAGCAGTCACAATTATGTCTGACTTCTTCCGGCATGGGCCATCAGCTTCAACATACGTGCAAAACGCAGAGAGCACGTCTTGAGCTAAGCAGCGAGTGGAAGTGTACGTTTTATTGTCTGAGAGGGACTGATGTGGCACTGTCATCCCCGTCCGAGACTGCCCCAGCTATTATGCCAAGCTTGGGCCAAAAGCTCTGACCTTTCCTACCGAACTCGAACGGCCAAGTGGTGGATAAGAGGAGCTCTTGGCTCCAGTTCTCAAGGGGAGCAAAACCAGGGGGAGCAAACTCATTTACCTGCCAAAGAAGTGTCGTAAAGGAGATTGTCATGGAATAAGTGAGAAAAACAGGCCATAACCTCATAAGCCTCCATCCCGTGCCAGAGAGCCTCTGAAGTGCTAGGCTGACCTTGGGTTCGCTTTTGTCTGCTCTGATGTGGCCCTATGCATCACGCATTCCTGGCTCCACAGGCTCTCGTCCACAGCACCTACCTTCCACGCTACCCGACGGTTGCCGATTATACCATTCTGCTGGGAAGTTGGAGCTCGGGGTTTAATTAGAGGCTAGAAACATCACCCACTTCCTTTCTTAGGGCTTTGTGCATCTTTATGCAAAACGTGGGTGGAAGCACTGTGATCACATACTGCTTCGTTAGTGCCAGCCCTGCAGGAGGGACACGTGGGCTGGAGCGTGTGTGCATGGAGCGCTACTAGTGTTTCCCGACGACTTTCCAAGGGGTATCTGTGCTCTAACCGCAGACTGGCTTTGCCCACTGGTGCTGGGAGTTCACTTGCAGTCGGTGGAAAGAAGGAAGCACCGTCAGCATCTCGAAGGAAGCAGTCTTCTGCCGGTCTTCAGAAGTGCCTCTCTGACCGCTGCCCGTACAGCAAAGCTGAGGCAGTTAGATTGCTCCTTTCGTCCCTTCCAGTGCTCAGACACCTGAAATTTCATTGTGGTAGTAATGTCTCAGTGAGGTGTCTAAAGCAGATGGATGAGTTCCCAGCCCAAGTACTGGAGGCTTCACAGTTAATGATTGCAAGTGAAAAAAACAAAGTATCAATAAGAAGTGAAGATGGTGACTATTAAAAACCAAGGAAAAGGAATTATCAATTAAAATTAGGATGAATTATGAGACACTTTGAAAAAAAAAAAGACTCACAGCCTTTTGTTAACAAGTTCATAATTCCTCCATGCCTGATCAGCCTTTAGAAAGAATAATTCAATATAGTGTTGAAACAAATTTTCTTCATCCTTTCTGTGAATCCATACTCATGAACCACAGAGAGTTAAAAATAATTTTAAACACCTTGAGAAAAAGTAGTGGGACCAATAAGACAACAATGTTAATTCGTTGGTTGTTCCTCACTTAGTCTAATTCTTTGGATAGTGTTGTCTGAAAAAAAGAGGATTATTTATTTCCGTAGCTTGAATACACATTGATTGATTTTATTATACTAAAAAACCTGAGAAAGCACGGTATATTTATATACAGATCATGTCAATACACTGTAGGCGAGTTTCACAGTTTAATGTTGCAAAGGGCTTTCATTAATGATGTAGTTCTGAGAGAAGGATGTAAAGCAACATAAAGGAGATTTGATTTTGAAAGGGTAATTCACCTTTACTAAATGTCAGCGCTGCTTCTTGCACGTCTTTTTATGTGATGCTCTTTCTACCACCCCGTGCATGGTTGAGAACAATAATCATCAAGAATGAATCCTTCATTGATGTGACTTCATGATGTTCTGTTTATCACTTGTGTTTGCATAATTCCGTGTGTTAATAAAATAAAAAATCAGTTCACCAGAGATACATAAAATTAAATGGTTGGTTTTGTCCTGGAGCAACTACGCGCTGTGCTTGTGCTTTGTGCGTGTTCCTGACCGACGACAGAACGTCAGGTCTGAGCAACCTGATCTGACATTGAAAAAGTATGTCGTTAATTGTATTTTTTCTAGGAAGAATGTCTATTTTGGTTTTTTTAAAGGGGAGGAGGAGAATACATTTCAAATACACTTCCAGAACTTCGTATGGCTCCCCATCATCCTCAAAGAGAAAACGTTACCTCGGGATTTGAAATGGAATATATAGGTCAACGTCTCCTCTTGCGAAACGACCGCTCGCATTTTTTGGTGTTTTTGTGTCGCTGTTGAGGCTCATCTGCATTTACGAAACACCCCCGGCCCTGTGAATGAAACCCGCGGCGTCCGGGCCGGGCGCTGCGTTTCCTGTAGCCGAAGCCAGCCGTCCGCCAGCAGGGCTGGCGGGTAGGACCCGCGCACCTGGCGTCTGACGGCTTTCAAAGTGACAACGGAGAACTTTAAAGAGAGGCCGTGCGATGTGCCAGGTGTCACTGGGAAGAAGGCGTCCGTGAGGCCGGCAGGGAACGTGGGCGCATGCGGAGGGACGGCTCGGCACAGCGCGGCTGCCCTTGGGGAAGCCGGGGCCGGCGGCTGCTGGGGCCAGGACCAGGCGAGGAGGAAGCGCGGCGGGTGCCGGAGGTGACGGGATCGTGCCCAGGCGGAGCCAGGCGAGTGCGACAACTCCACGAACGCCTTCAGTCACGGGACTTGGAGCCAGAGCCTGTGCCCCATCCCGCCTCGCCGCTCCTGACAGCTTCCACCTCTAACAGGTTGCCCGGAGAAGCTGTGGATGGCCCATCCCTGGAAGTGTTCCAGGCCAGGCTGGATGAGGCTCTGAGCAACCTGGTCTAGTGGAGGGTGTCCCTGCCCATGGCAGGGGGTTGGAACCGGGTGGTCTTTAAGGTCCCTTCCAACCCGAACCGTTCTGCTATAGGAGTCTAACAGACGCGGCAGCGAGCCACTGCTCCCACCCCCCCGTAGCCTCCCGCTGCTGAGTCACGCCGCCGCGCAGCGCCGCTCCCCGCCGCCCTCTCCCCGGCTCCCCGGCGGGACCCCAGCCGCCGCCGCCGCCCGGTCTGCCCGCCGCCGCCCCTTCCCTCCCCGCGCCGGCCGCGGCGCGGCCCTTCCCCCGCCGCACATGCCCAGAAGGGCGGGAGCCGCGGCGCGCTCGGGCGCTGCTGTGACAGCGGCGGCGCTTTCCCTTCCGCTGGGTGGGGGCTGCGCCGCGCCCCCCGGCCCGGCCCGGCGGAGAGCCACCGTGCCGCGCACCGCCCGGCCGCCCGCCGAGCTCCTTCCGCGCCTCGCCAGCCGCCGCGGGGCGGGAGGGAGGCGGCCATGTCGCTATTGTCTACGCTGGTGCCCTCGCTCCGGGTGTACCGCGTCGGCCTCCTCGTCATCCTGCACCAGCTGCGCCGCCGCCTCCGCCCGCGCTGCCCCCCGGCCCCAGGTGAGCACCGCAGCCGGCGCCGCGGGGCGGGGCGGCTGCCGGCCCGGGGGGAGGCGGCTCCGGGCTTGGGGGGTGCTGAGGGAAAGTTTGTCCGCGGTTCCCCCTCAGCCAGCCTGGGGTGCCCCGGGGCCGAGACCTCGCGGCTCAGCCCGGGGCACGGCCAGGCCAGAGCAGGGCAGCGGCGACCTTGGGCCGTAGCGGCGGGTCGCCAGGGCCGCGCCGCTTTCCCCGCGGCGGGGTGAAGGCGCTGAGGCACCGCGGCGGCCCGGTTCCCTCTCCGCCGGCCGGGCCGGGCCCACCGCGCCGCCTGAGGGCAGCCGCCCGGGGTCTGCGGCTGGCGGGGCGCCCTCCCCGCCGAGCCGGGCCCCGCCCTCGCCGCCGCCGCCGCCGGGCCGTGGGCCCCGGCCCCTACCGCCCCGTCCGGCCCCCGGGCCGCGGCCGCCCCGGACGCGGGGCGGGGCTGGGGGGCCGGGCCCGGGACGGGCGGCTGGCTGCACGCCGGCCTGACTGCGGCCTCGGGAGGCGGCGTGGGGGCTCCGCGGGCCGGGGGTCCCCGCTCCTCCTCTCCCTCTTGTTCCGCTTGCTGACGGTTCCGCCTCAGACCTCGGCTCAGAGCCGCGCGGGCGCAGCCTCTCCTCAGCCCAGGTAGGTGCTCGGGAGGCGGGTAGCGGTGGGCAGGCTCCCGCTGGCCCGGCCGCGGCTCTGGGCGCTCCTGCCGCCGCCCGCCGGGCCCCCACCCCACCACCGGCCCCGCCACCGGCCCCGCCGGCCGCAGCCTGCCTGCCCCGGCCTGCCGGGAGGGGAGCAAACCCGTGCTCCGAAAACTTCCAGAGCAGCTGTCACCCGCCGCCAGCCCGTGCGCTGGTAAGTGAGTGGCACTTGTGCTGTTCTCCGGGGACTTCAGGTTAGGCATTTGTTGGAGAAGTTACGCTCTTGCACTTTTCCAGTCTGGGCCCGCAGCACGTTTAATGGGGAAACTTTTTGAGTTTGCCAGAAAACAAAGATCTGAATTTCCTCCTTCCTCACATTACTCTTCAAGACGCTCCTGAGTTTATAAAAGCTTACAGCAGACTGCGAGTCTGGACAAACGTGTAGGGTATCCTCGCAGCTGAGCACACAGCTGTACGCAAGTCCGTGCCTTTAACTTTCTCTGCTTAGCACAGAGTGAGCTTTTGTGCCTCTCTTGATAGTTTTAACCAGAGGAACAGTTTAAAAAAAACGTATTTAGAGGGCATAGCCTTTTGGAAAGGAGGTGAAGCAGATGAGGAAAATGTTTTAGAGGATACCTGAAGCACTGGGGGGAGATGGGGCAAGCACACCGCACAGTAAGAGCGTATTTGTGCGTTTCATCACACATGGCTTCTGGGTAGCGTTTTGTCTGCTTCTTACTCATTCCTGGTACTTCTGCAGTAGGTTGGGATTCTCCTTTCTCATTCTGAACAGACAGAGGTAAAAGCCCCAAATAAAGCAGAGAACCCTGGCGACACAGAGGGCAGATGTGCGTGCAGTTTGAAGTCATCTGCGCATTTTTCTAGCGTTAGTTTTTCTTGGCAGAGTAAAGCTGGGTATTGTGCCTAGGGTGTGTAACACTTTCCAAATCTTTTTTCGAACCCAAGAGAAACAGCATGACGAAAATGTGACCCGAGTGTTTTCTTCCAGTCCATTCTTAGCTGGTATTAAAAAAAGTGTTGAATTTGGAAGTGCTGAAGGAAGGCAGTGAAGATTCAACCTGGGAAATGTCAGCTGTAGGACCAGGGCAGATTTGACAGATGTGGAAAGTTTTCTTTCAGCCCTAACTCAGGGTAGTTTCTTCCAAGGACAAGTAGTTTCCTCCTCGGATAGTTGTTTGCGCACAGTTGCCTCTTGGCAGTTACCTGCTGCCTTGCTTCGACTGGCTGTGTCCAGCTATTGCTTAAAAAAGTGAATCAGCTTGTCAGCGGGGACTTTTTAACCCAGATTAACCTCATTTCCTTAATAACTTCAAAATAGTGACTGCAGTGCAACAAAAAGTGAAAGTGTTGGTTAGAACACGCATAATTAAACCTGGGATCAGTGAACTACGCTTGCTGTAAGAAAACGTCAGGTAACTTTTCCAGACAGTAATCTAGAAAGGTGTGTATGTTTAAAATTTTCTACCTCTTTTCGAGGTGGTGTCCGTAACTTTCACAAGTACTGGTGTTTTATTGTCAGGGCGCCTTCCCGGGGAGAGCCGGGAGGAGGGAAGCGGGGTTGGGAAGGGCAGGGTGGCGGGGTCAGCCATATCCCCGATCGTGCTCCCCTGTCAGAGTTCCCACTCGTCATGCGGCAGCAGTGCAGCTCTCCTGTGGAAGGTTTAAGACTGAGGGATGCCTAGTGGCTCATCCTTGACCTCTGTGGGTCACCAAAGGGGTCTGATGTCAGCGAAGCCCTTCTGCCTCTGGATTTTCCAAGAAAAGCTTGCTTTCTTGTGCTTGCCAGGAAGAAGTGCTCATGATTTCAGTCCAAGTAACCCAAATTATTTTCGTTTTTCTTTTCTTTGACTTAGTCAGAGCTGCGTGCTGTTGGCACATGTGCTTTCGTGTGGCTTTTAAAAATGACCATCTGTTCTGTCACATCCTGCTCGGGTTCATCTAATTTTTATAGATGGGATTCAAGACAATTTTTTTGGGAAACAAGGGCAGTTTGAGCTCTGAAATCTAGATTCAGTGCAAAAACTTGGTGATTGTTTTGAGTTGGAAACCGAAAAGCTAGCAAAATTCGCTGTTGAAGCGAGCCCTTCACCTTCCCCTAATACAGAGTAGGGAAGTTGGTCTGAAATTCTGATCTTGAAGGTCAGGGAAGGGAAATACGGAGCTGGGAGGATAAGCAGGGTGCAGTTAGTGATTGCTTCGCTAACTAAAATCAGTGTGCAGAAGGGGAACTTATGTTTGCCTTAGGTGAAAACTTTTTTCCAAGTACTAATCGCAAAAACAGTGTAACTGCTGAGATGGAGCGTAAACTGTGTTAGCGTTCAGTAGTCTAAACAATTAATAGTTCCATTAGAAATTACTGCTTGGATTTTTTTTTTTTTTTACAGTGCTTAATCTTAATTAGCTGGAGGGGGAAAAAAAAACCCAACAAGCCCTGCGTGACTAAAGATCTCGATATAAGCAGCTTTTTAAAAACAAAAATCTAATCAGTGGATTGATAAAAGGCGAACTAACATTAATTGTGACACCAGGCTATTAACACTGGAAATGTGGTCACTGAAAGTCATCCTACTGATAACAAAAATGATTCATATAGTAACGATAATCTTTTTTGGTACTTTAAAAGCGTCTCAGAGAATTTATATGGCATCTTCCTTCTGCATTTTCTCTTCCACTGTACATGTTTCATTGAAATTTGGTAGGGGAAGACTAAATGCTGAATGTTTTGTAGTTTTGAAGTATGTCTAGTTAAATTTGGTACCTGTCGTGTCAAAAAACTGTCTCTGAGGAGGGTGGTAATGTGGCTGAAGTTCAGAAGACCTTAAAGCTGACTCCTGTTCTTCTCAAAAGTGATTGAAATTTCATATGTGTTTTTAATTTGCCCCAATTTGTAGTTAGTATCATAACTTGCATCGAGTTTCTTCACAATTGATCGTGAAGTATTAATTTGGGAACATGCATTTCTTAATTTCAGTTCATGTACCGAGAGCTTTTACTTCATTATGAGTAAAGTGTAATGATAGACCGAGCGCTTCCGGCTCGAAGCCGTATGAGCGCGAGGTTGTAAGACATCCAGAGGTGGGTAGAGGAGCGACCAGGTGGGAAGGACTGACGGCAGGCAGAAATAAAGTTGCATCTAACCATTCATCCCTCTCCCCCACGCACGCACGCGTCTGAGAGCGTTATTTAGGTAGTTTCAGAAGTGAGGAAACAACTCGTCGTTGAGGCAAGGGCTGTGCGACAACGATACCTACCGCGTAATTAGGGAGGGTGCCATCAGCGTGTGTGCACAAGGGGGCAGAGCGAAGGTTGCAGGGTGGCTGCGCACCCCACGTTTCCTCACATCCCTGTGCTTGGTTTCACAATCCGAATGACTCTACGTGTTTTGAACCCATTTTCTTTGCCACTGGGGAAACCGAGCCTTGGCTGGTGCGAGGCTAGCCCCGCTGCCCTCTGCGATGCCCGTCGTCGCTGGCGTTTCAGTATTTAGGCCCGAGCCCTGCCCTGGAGAGGGAAGTCGGTGTTTGGGTTAGGGGGGTGAGAGGACTGTGAGGAGGCAGCGCAGCCTGCCACAGGGAGAGTGGGGATGAGGTGCTAGGGCCTGGAAACCTGGGCCCTTCTCCTCCTCCTTCTGTGGCAGCTGAGTCCGCTGCGAGGCCAGCAGAGGATCCTATCTTTAGGCTCTTAAAAGCCTTGGCCCTGGCACTGTCTGGTGGTGTTGGCCGGCTGCATGGAGGAGGCGAGGGAAACAGCAGCGTCTCCAAAGGTGCGCGCTGTCTCAGTGTGGGTGGGAATTCAAGGGAGAAAGGAAGAGGCACGTTTGTAGCCTGAAGGCTTCTGTGTGCGCAGGGATTTTCTGCAAACCAAAGTGGTGCTAGTTTTTATCGTGGAACGTTCGACAAGCTGAAAGAGAGCATTTCCATCAGCTGCCTTTCTAACAAGCTGCAGCACTTCCCAAAGGCAATGAGGCACTTAGTTCCCGATGCATTTCATTCCGCAAGGTAGTAGTGTCTTCACTTTGGCTCAGAGTTGAACCTGCTCTGACTTTTCACAAGACTAGGTTATGAACACCTTGTTTCACCAAAAGAGGGAAAATTTACCTCCTCTTTTAGAAAAATGAGGTGTAAGATTTTTTGTGTGGTGTTTTTTTTCTTCTTTCCATAGTGCCTCTTATGCTGTGTAACACTTGAGGAGAGGCAGGGATGATTAGCAGTTTATATTCGAGCTGTTATGACAGCTGAAGTGTGGTTTACAGCATTGTAATAAAGGCTGCGTTATGCTGGCATGTCCTTAGCTGTGGAAATGCTACTCAGTGCCACTATTGCCAAGTGCCAGATCCATCTCAGAACGATGGCAAAGCTGTAATGTGCATAAGAATGAAAGGTGGGGTGAGTGTGTAACACTCCCTTACTCTAAAATAACTTGTATTTTATCAGTCTGTGATGAAGTTTTTATGATCCAAGGTGTGTCATACTAATTTTTAAAGATGCATCAGTTCTTTTATTACAGTGCCTCCTTGCTTTCAGGAACTGCCACATACCACCTGCAAAGGAAACTGTAAGATTTAATGAAATACTGGGAGCCTGTGTACTTCCTTGAGACACCCATGTCGTGGCTTGAAGTAGAGGGATCTAAAAGCAATAATAACATATACTGATACGACATATCTTGTCAATACACAGACTGATGCAGGGTTACATCACTGTACATTACACCACTTTGTCTTTCAAAGTCATCATTTTTTGTGGGATTGCATACCTTGGTGCTGTTGCTACACTGTTTCACCAATTGATGGGGTCAACAGAAAGGACACAGACACCAAGTTAAAAAGAAATAAGCTTATTTTACTTTAGTTTAAAGCAGCAGCAAGAATGAGCAAGGCAGTGCACCTAATCATTATTACGCAGAGTTAGCGATACTGATTACCAATGGCCCTGATACTTTACCGTCATCCGGATCCGTACATCAGCTGGGGAGCCCCATCACAGCGAAGGATTGGAGATCCTGTCCCGGTAATTGGGAAGTCCAACGCAGCGTGTCCGCTCGTAGGTGAGGCTCTCACTTCGCTGTGAGAGTGTCCTGTTTTTATACAGTTTAATAAACAATCTACGTGACTGTGAGCACGTAAATGTCTGGTCTGTTGATGGTTCGTGTATCCATTTCTATCATATGTGCTCGGGCCTGGCCAGGGTCCAGGGTGCAGTCGATAGGAAGAATACTAATTATTACACTTCTTCCGTTCTTTATGTATCCATTCTTACGCGAAAGAATGCTGATTACCTTAGTTTAGAACACTGGTTGCTACAATCTTCAGTTTTCCTGTGAGACTTCATATGACATGGATCAGGTGAATTCACTCAGAAGTCAGCTTTGGTTCGAGGCCTATTGCTCAGGCCTCAGTTCTTCATATACACATCTTTGGAATTGGGCGTCATTACCAGGTTGAATCAACAGTTTATCCTGGCAACTTAAAAGGCACTGAATAAATCACCGTAGAGGGCATGCAAGTAGTCAGAACAATATGCCTCTCAGGAAGAGGGGAAAAAAAAAGTCTATGCCTGGAAGTAATCTTCAGAACAAATCCAATAAAATGCTTGCCCTGCATCTCTCATTCAGCTTCTAAACCAACAGCTGTGTTTAAATAAATATGTTTAGTCTTCGTACACCTGTCTTTGGTTTTTCGTTCAAGATATTCAGAAAGTGCTGCAAAGTACTGGCTGTAGTTCAGAGAGGAAACGTCCTGACTTGGGAGTGTTCATCAACAGCAGAAAGCACACCAGAGAAGCTTGCACACATACAGTTTTTGGGGATATTCCCTTGCAGCAACATGAAAAAGTCAGATTGTTGTTTCTTCCCCCAACCAGCCAACCTTACCGCCCAGGGATTTCTGGTCTTGGGTGCAGGTGCAGCTCCTGACGAGCAGAGAAGGAGCAAAGCTGTTGCTTTCAGGCTGGCTGCGGGGATGCTCCTGATGTTTCTCTCCTCCTCTTCCCCTGGATTTTTGTGGAGGAGGTTGCATTTGTGTTTAACTGATAGCTTCCTGCTCCTTGCCAGGCCGCTGGCGAAGGGCTTGTTGCTGTGGTGGCTGGGCTGGTGGTGTGGAAGAAATGGAAAGTGTCAGTGTGCAGCCATGCTGTGCTGTGGCTTGGCTCTTTGGTCTAGCGAAATCAGCTGCAGCGGGTGCCAGCTGCCAGCACTCTCTGAAGAGACGCTGTAGGCCTCAAGTAGCACTTACATGTGACTGTTTGCACAAGAAGTGTTTTCCTGTGCAGATATTGAGGTACAGATTGCCAAGTCTTGCCTTATTGCCACTCTCATCTCTAGAATGTCACCCCCTCCTGACTTCTGTAGCCTTTTGAAGAAAGCACAGCAAAATTATTTTCCAGCTGATGTGGATAATAACATTTATTAGTGCTTCCTTGTCTGCTTTTCCTGTAATTATAATCCACTGTTATTCCAGGAACCGCGGTTGTGAACTAGTAGTTCAAGAGATGGCTTTGATTTCAGAAAGAGAAGGACAGGAAAGGTGTCAGACGCATATTGTTGATCTGCATGTAGGTTCAAACTTCTTTTCCTTATATTTCAGTCAGAAAACATCTTTACATTTCAGAGGAGCAGATTAATGCCATAATTTGCATCACAGATTTTTTTTTTTTTTTGAAAAGCAAATGCTGAAGCAGTTAGATTGAGCTTACAAAACTTCTCTCAAAATAAACAATAAAACCTTTGCTCCTTCAGTGTCAGGTTTCAATTGAAATAAATGTTAATGGTGAAGTTCAGTAACTCTTAGGCAAGAGTGTGTTGTGCTAGCCCTAACTACAACTTCAGAGGCCGGAAAATGCTACAGCAGATGACCTGTTTGTGAGAGAGTAGTATATCAAGTCTGCGGTGGTGGTTACGCTTTCCCTACCCAGAATTATGTAATTACAGAAACAAGATTTATTCAGCTCTTCTAGCTCAGTTTTGCGGCACAATGTGATATGTTAAAACCCTTTTTAATTTTTGATATTCTGACGGGCTTCTTGTAGGTCACACTTCCTGCAAATCTCATCTTTAAATTTGCAAATGTAATTAGTAAGGTAGGTTTCTTGATACGTTCGCAGAATCACTGATTTCACATAGTTAAGTGTGGTCAAACTTGTGCTTTCTCATTGTATCTTTATCTTACTGCCTTTATCAGGTACTCATTAATGAGTGAAGGATCAAAAGGTGGGACGGTGGCCAAGAAGCAATGGAGAATAAAAGTTTAGAAGGTTCCCCATCAGACCTAAAGTTAGTGGCTCACCCGAGAGCAAAAAGTAAAGTGTGGAAGTACTTTGGGTTTGATACCAATGCAGAAGGATGCATATTACAGTGGAAGAAGATCTACTGCCGTATTTGCATGGCACAGATCGCCTATTCAGGAAACACGTCCAACCTTTCCTACCACCTTGAGAAAAATCACCCCGACGAATTCTGCGAATTTGTGAAGAGTAACACGGAGCAAATGAGGGAAGCCTTTGCCACCGCGTTTTCGAAAATCAAGCCGGAGTCATCTCAGCAGGTTGTTCAGGATAGCCTCATCATGAAGACCTACCAGAACTACGAAAACAAAAAGCATCAGGAGCTGACATCTGCAGTCATCAGCCTAATTTGCGAGGGCATGTATCCGGCCTCTATCGTCGACGAACCTACCTTCAAGGCCCTCCTGAGAACAGCGGATCCCAGGTATGAACTTCCGAGCCGGAAGTACTTCTGTACAAAAGCTATTCCTGAGAAGTACAATGCCATTAGAGAAATTGTGCTGAAAGAGCTCACCGAGGTCCTGTGGTGTGGCATATCCACAGACATGTGGAGGAGCGAAAACCAGAACAGGTCGTACGTAACTGTGGCGGTTCACTTTCTCAGCAGCAGTCCTGCCAACTGCCTGGCTGTGAACTCGCGGTGTTTAAAAACGTTTGAAGTACCAGAGGATAATACTGCAGAGACTATTACACGAGTCCTTTACGAAACGTTCATTGAGTGGGGGATCAATACAAAAGTCTTTGGTGCTACAACAGATTACAGTAAAGACATTGTGAAGGCTTGCTCTCTCCTAGATATTCCCGTACAGATGCCTTGCTTGGGGCACACTTTTAATGCAGGAATACAACAAGCTTTTCAGCTCCCCAAACTCTGCAACCTTCTTGCCAGGTGCCGAAAACTGGTGGAGTATTTCCAGCAGTCTACGGTCGCGATGTACATGCTGAGCGAGAAGCAGAAGCAGCAGAATATTCTCCACTGCATGCTGGTAAGCGACCGCGTTTCCTGGTGGGGAAGCACGCTCGCCATGCTGCAGCGCCTCAAGGAGCAGCAGTTTGTCATCGCGGCTGTTCTCGTGGAGGACAGCAACAACCACCACCTCATGCTGGAAGCCAGCGAGTGGAATACAATCGAAGGGCTGGTGGAGCTGCTGCAGCCTTTCAAGCAGGTGGCAGAGATGATGTCTGCCTCAAAGTACCCGACTATCAGTATGGTGAAACCACTTCTCCACATGCTTCTGAATACTACCCTGAACATCAAAGAGAACGATCTGAAAGAAATCAGCATGGCAAAGGAGGTGATCGCTAAAGAGTTGTCAACCACCTACCAGCACACACCCGAGATAGACATGTTTCTCAATGTTGCGACTTTCTTGGATCCCCGCTACAAAAAACTGCCTTTTCTTTCAGCCTTCGAGCGGCAGCAGGTTGAAAACAGGGTGGTGGAAGAAGCAAAAAGCCTGCTGGAGAAAGTGAAAGAAAACACCTTTAGGACTGAAGAGAAATTCTTCGCCGTTTCAGAAGAGCCCCCTGTGAAAAAAATCATCATCTCCTCTACTCCTCCTCCTACCAGTGTCATCAACAACATGCTCGCGGAGATCTTTTGCCAGACGGGAGGCGTGGAAGACCAGGAGGAATGGCACGCTCAGATCGTTGAGGAGCTGAGCAACTTCAAGTCCCAAAAGGTCCTTGGTTTGAACGAAGACCCACTGAAGTGGTGGTCTGACAGACTGGCGCTGTTTCCAGTTTTACCAAAGGTTCTTCAAAAATACTGGTGTATTTTGGCCACAAGGGTCTTCCCTGAACGCCTTTTCGGTTCTTCTGCTAACGTTGTAAGTGCAAAGAGAAACCGGTTAGCCCCGGCTCACGTGGATGAGCAGATCTTTTTGTACGAAAATAGTCGGAATGGCTCTGAGGCAGAACCGGAGGACGAAGACGAAGGAGAGTGGGGTTTGGAACAGGAACAGATTTTTAATTTAAATGACTCGGTAAACGTAAACAACAATTTCTTTAATATCCGAGACAGTGGGTTTGTTTAACAGGACTGCTGCGGTACATTTAATAACAAAGAAAAAAGGTATTTGTCTTAAGTTACCAAAAATACTTCTGTTTTCTGCTATGAATGCTGTAAATATTGAACAGTTGTAACAAAGTTGATTTGGCTTCCATTGTCTTATGTTTTTCCCACTGTCTTAAAACATGAATGACTTGTTGATTAAACAGCACTGAAATGAATGAGGAAATAAATTCTACGAAGACCGTGATTTCTGACTGTGGCACAGATTCCACAAAGCACTTACGCGTGTGCTTCCTTTCCACTTGCTTCGGTGGGAGGCAAGCACATGCCTATGTGCTTTCTGTCATAACAATATTTTCCTGAATTAGGACCCTGAACAAGGGAGTTTTCAAGGTTCATGCCTCCATTTATAAATCCTGTGTGACTCAGGATGTTAGCTTTAAATTTTGGATTTTAAGACATTATTTTTAAAATCCATAAGTCAGAGCAGTGAAGACTTTTAGAGTGTGTCAATGCTATGGAATGAAAAAAGATCTTGAGCCTGATTTTCTTTTTCACTACCTCATGTCTTAGGCCTGGTCTATGCTAGAAAAGTTCAGCTGGTGTAATTCTGTCAATTAGGGGACTGATGTGTTCTTACTTTAACTGATACTGTGCTGGCATAGGCTGCAGTGTGGATGCACTTATACTGGGATAAGTTATTTTCCTTTCCAGTGCAGTGTAAATGGTATAAACGCTTCTGAACTGATACTGCTGTGTCCACATTAGTCCGGTTTTGCCATTTAACTGCAGCAGCTGAACGGCAAAACCTTTTTTTTTTTTTTTCTTTTGTATCTAGGCAAGCCCTGATTGTAGCCTCTTGTGCTTTTACAACGTGGTTACGAGGCGTGCGGGGTCGAGGCGGCACCGTGCCACCTCCGCTTTCTGCCAGTGTTACGGCTGATGCCACACGGTGCGAAGCAGGAGCGGCATCGGGACTCCTCGGCGGCAGCGGAGGGAGGGAGAGGGCGGGGAGACCTGTGTGGGCTGTGGGTCTAACAGTCTGTCTGTGTTATAAAATCCTTAACCTCTTAATTTAAATGGGGACTTCGCCCAGGGTAGCTAGAAAATTTTGTTGGCAAGAAAAGCAAAATAAAAAGCTTTAATATTGTGTAAATATATTTAAAAGAAGGGGACCCCTCCATTTCCCCACATGTATTTAGTGAGTCTTTAAGATTGTTTCGTATTATGTTAGCACTTAAAAACTCTTCTTTTTCTCGCTTGTCTCTTTTTGATTCAGTTTGTAGAGTGGACTTCAGTCCAGTCTAATGTTTGAGTATTGTTTCCGATTAGTTGTTGTGTATTGTAATTGTTCCCTTTGTTGTCTCTACACCTAAGTGTTTTAAGCCTTCTTTAGAACTTGGCAAACAAGAAAAAAAAAAGAAAGAAAACCAGCCCCCAACCCCCCCATCTCTTACAAAATACTGCAGGTCACAAACAAGATTAGAGTTCACACTTGGCACGGAGTGGGATGGCAGCCACCGTTTTTCCCTGAGGTGCAGAGGAGAACTCTTGGCATTGTCCGGTTACGGTCAGGGTTTGCTTAGGGTTTTATTTTTGCTACTGGTGTCTCACCCCCCAGCTTGGCTTTAGTCTACAACTCTGTTGAGCGAGCACAACTTTCTGGAGAGAGGTCTGTTGAAGACTGGCTGTTACTCTTCTGGAGGAAGAAAGTTGTTTGTTTTTTTCATCACGGTGGTACCCACGGATATGTGGTTGTAGAAGGGGCCCAGCCAGGAAGAACGTACGAAAATGAGAATTGCAGTGGAATTGAATCTACTTCCAAACTGCTTGTTTATCTTTTGGTTTAATAGGTTTTGCAAGTTTGAGGCCTCTGTGTTCTTTGTAGGTGGTGGGAAGGGGCGGGTGGGTGGGGAGGAAGCACAGAGGTTTAGAGTAAAGGAGCAGTGGAATAAGTAGGAGTGAATTCACTGGCACGTGTAAGCCCAGGAAAAATGCATTTAACAGGTGGCGTGGGCTGTGTTTGGCTGTCAGTAAGCCTGGGTTTTCACTCTCCAACCCCCTGAAAATTAATTAGCACGTGTACAAAATACATGCACAGTGCATCCCATTGAATGTTGCTGCTCTCCATGTCCACTGAAGAGGTGTCTGTGATTGTCCCAGGTGCAAAACACAGGCTTGGCCTAAAGTCCCCCAGGTATGTAGGTTACCTGTGAGGGTAGCAAAGCCAAATAGCGTCAGGGAGTGAGGTCCCTTTTTGATGTTACCTGTTACACCCCTGTCAGGAAGATCTCTTGGTTTTTAGGTCCATTGAGCGCCAGCGGGTGTCGATTGTGTCCCCTGTACCACCTCCACCTGCTACAACCGCCACTAGCCCTCAAGCGGTTGTGCAAATGCTAGTGTGAGGCGTGTGGATGCACTCTTACATGAGCACCATTCAAAGCCGTGCCCTCACGAGCAAGGCAGAGCCCAGAGCACCGCACCGCGTTCAGCCTGCCCCTCTTGGCAGCATCCATCTCCCGTTTCCATCTTTGTCCTTCTGGGGGTAAACGTACGCAGTGATGCTTACAAGCAGTTTTACTGAGATCAGTGCAATGCACTGCTCTCTTCCTTCCAGCTTCTTTTTATTTTTTTGGTATCCAAAATAAAACTCTAGTCTGTTCAATTGATGTGTCTCAGCATTCTTTTAAAAAAAGGAGAAGAAAAGGATTAAAAAAAAACCCCACCAACCACAAAGCCATTGTTAGTTCTACCCATTGTCTGTGAGATTTTTATTTAATGTTCTAATCCTGGAATATTGTTAAATAAACCAGAAAAATAAGTTAGATACTAGATTATTTGTCTGATGTGTGTTCATATCTGCAGCACTTTATGACTTTGAACCCTTCCGCAACAATGGGAGGTTATATTCTAAGGTTTGAAGCTATGCATTTATTTTCCTTTTGATCCTGTAAGGTATTTGCAAAAAATGCTGTACAAATCTTTTGGATTAAAAAAAATATGAAGTTGAAAAATGTCAGAAGTTTAGACGGTTTCTCTCGCTTAAATGCGTGTGGTGTTTTTCATTTAATGACATAATTTTCTGTTGTTTGGTTGGGTGGAGAACCAAAGTTGCGGAGCTGTTTCAAATATTGCTACAACGTGAATTAAACCGTGGTGTTACTGCCAAGGGTGGGCCCAGAACACATTTCCAAATTACGCTACTAAATCAGATTTATGTTTGTGTTTCTTGACAGCTAATTTGAATCCACAGCCTAATGTTTCCTTCTCTTTGGTACAGCTGAGACATCTTTTTGGAGGGGCAATAAGAGGAACTTCAGCTCTGTGTGCTTTCATGCTGGAAAAGTGAATTTTTAAACAGGCTCTCTAAATACATACTTTATGTCAGAAGAAGAACAACTGCCTTTTGCCGCCAGCTAAGTATTTCCAATTCAGGATTAAAATTTGGTGGGCCAGACGAGGTTTCTTAGGGTAACGACGTAACTAAAGGGAGTTCTGTCTGACTAACCAACCTTTGCACGCATTTCGCTTCTCTCTGCCATCAGGGGTTACTGTGAAGACAAAAAGAAAACCCTGAACCAAACTGAAGCTGAAAAGGTGAACTTTTCCAGCAAACCATTATCTGAGATGCCTCAGTTTAAATGAAGGGAATGAAGATCTGGTTTATCTGTGGAAAAGGTGTATTACTTGAAGTTTCTGTCGCAGCAGTGCATTAGATTCATTTGGAGGGTTTTCTTTCATTAACGTTATAGTGGTCCAACTAGCTTTACAGGAGCATTTGTATGCAGGCAGGAGTATTCAAAGCAAAAGGAACACTCATTGGTTATTTGTAACATTTTATAGGACTTCTGTAAACTTAGAAGTGTCATGTAGTTCATGATTTTGTCCTTTTCATGTGATAGCTTAAAAAGATGGGGCTGGCTGACAACGTCGTCTCTGGTGGAGGGGAAGCATACGGATCTGAACACAAAAGTAGGGTATTTTACACATTCCATGTCAACTGGGTAACGGAAACTTCATGCTGGAAAAATTGCATTGTAGTCCCTGCACGCCATGCTCCGTTTGGTGGTCTGTCTCCATTTCTGAGTGTCCTTGGAGGATGATGTCTTTCTGAAGGTCTGGTGATCCCGGTTCTGGTGGTACAGCACTGTCTAGTCTGGGCTGTCTTTATGGCTGTGCTGAGAAGACTCTTGCTTTGGCTCCTGGTTTGTAGTTTTGTGGCCTTTTTTTGGTTTCCTTTTTTTGTTTTCTTGTGCAAGCCAAAACTGTATGGTCTCTCTCACCAGTTTCCTCTGGATGACTAGTCTTCTGCTTGATTCACAATGCTTTTTATTTTTAGGGGATGTAGGGAAATTGCAGAAATTGGTTTTTCTTTTTTAGTAACATTATTTGGTGCTGTAGAGAGAATTGAAAGATGGAGTGTAATTTTACTTCTCCCTTAAAAGCACATCAGTAAAGCATGTCTAATGACTTGGTATTATTTAAACTGGAATTTCAGAACTTCCCCATAGTTGCTGTATAATGCTGTCATTTTCACATAAAAAAGCATTTCTTTCAGGTTGAACAATAAAAAATCAATTTAATAGATTTTTATTGCTTCTGCAGTCATTTTCAGTGCCCCTGCAGTTGGGTTAAAATGCCACAAGGGAACTGAGTTTACTATTCAAACAAACAAACAAACAAAAGCCCCCCAAAACCCATACCACTGTCTTTTAGCTTACCTTGAGCTTTAAAAACTTTTTTTAGTGATAAAATTTGGTTTGTATCTTTTTAAAAATGCAAAGACTGTTGCAGAAACTCTTTTCAAATGAGAGTCCCACGGACTCTGCAGTGTTAATATTACGATTTTTGAGTATTTATATTGACGTTTCCATGCAGGGTGGTATTGATTTCCCTTGCTGCTGAGGAAAAGGTTGGTGTTCACAGAAGTGGTGCTGCCATCCGCGATGCTTTGAGGTTGTGATCACATGCATCTTTTTTCAGAGATGTTGAAAAGACTGTTACCTGCTGAGCACATGTGCTGGTTTCCATGCATTACAATCAGTACTTATTTCCAGTGACTTTAATTTGTAAAATACTGCTTTATCTGCCTTGCACTCCTCTGTCCCGTCTCCTCTCCCCGCCTGGGCTGAGTGCTGGGTGGGAGCAGCAGGGAGAAGCCCTGCTCCCTGGCGTGTTTTTCTTTAACGGAGACACTGTTGGTTGAGAGCAGGTAAACTCGATTAAAAATGAGTTTAAACTAGGTCCTTATTCCAGTCCACTGGGGCTACAGCGCCTGTGCCATGCTGCGAAAAGGCAGAGACGGTGATTGCTCCCCCGCAGCGATGCACGCTTGAACGCACTGCTCGCTTGGACCAAAACTGGCTATGTAAGGGGGAAGGTGCTGGGGAATCGGGCTCAGCACAGCTCAGCAAATACGCTCGGAGTCAAAGGCATAATGAGCAATAGTAGTCCGCGTTCCGTGTTGGGGTAGGGACAGGATCTGTGCTGCTCTGGTAGTTTGGGTTTTTAAGGTAAATACCTTAACACGATACTGGTTTGTGCTCTAGGCTGAAGCTGTGCCTGGGAGGTTTTGTGATTATTCAAATACTTGGGTGTTTAATGCTGACGTAGAAAAGAGTGTTCTGTGGCACTCAAGGATTTTATATAGAGCTACAGTTCCTATTTGGTGGATACGGTGGGGGTAACATTTACAGTGGGTTGACTGTTACCAATGCCATGGCCAGAGGCACACGTATATTCTGCTGTGAGAAGCTATAGGGCAATCCTGGCTTTAAGTATACCAGAGACAGGAGGGGGTACTTTAGTTTGAAATAAATTAAGTAAGAAATCTTTATTTTAGTGCTTTTAGGTAGAAGGCTAATTCAGCTGCATCTGTGTTTGTGGTAGTACAGTAACTTACCTAGCCCCATGTGTAGAGAATGAATTCCTTTGCTTTACTCAGAACACTGAAAGTGTGACTGTATTTGTCTGTAGCCCCTTGTGCATGATGTTATGTCCAACAGTGATTCCCCAAGCAGCGCAGAGGAAAGTTGTTTTTAAAAAGGCAGTTTTTATGATTACATGCAATTTTTGGAATATGTCATTGTCACCAAATACTTGCAGTCAGGGATGAGAAATTCATCTTTTATTTCTCCAACACACACTGCTTTGCTTTAAAATCTTAGGCATTTTGTGTCCCCGAGTATCACCCTGTCTTTATAGGCACTGCAATTGAAGGGGTTTCATTTTTTTTTTTTTTTTTAAATGTACTGTTTTCTCATGAGTCATCACTGGGGTTTAAAGCGATAGGATTTTAGACTCTTAACAAGGAAGATGTCAGGTCAGCATCAGGAAAGCTCCTGCCAGAAACATCCCAGCCCGTGTCATGAATGCCGTGCTCCAAGAGAAACCTTTGTCATCTCAAACGTGGTTTTCTGGTGTGAGGGGGTGTGTGTGAGAAAAATAAAGTGCTTTTGCAAACAATGCATGGTTCTGTTTTCTGGGTGAGGGTCTGGTGTGCTGTGAGTTTGTGCTCTGGGATGCACTAAAGGGTTTGGCCCCAAATTTAAGTTTCTTGAGCACACAGCAGAACTTACATGAACAGAAGGAATTTATCAAAAATTAAATCTGCAAAACCCAATTGCTTCATTGATGAGAACAAATAGAAAGTGGGTCCGTATAGGAAAAATCCTGAAATTATAACAGGATTCTGCAGTTCCTGTCTGAAATCCTGACAGCATTTAAAAATACTAACCCTCCCATAATCTGACACCTTGGAACTGTGTAGGACAAGTGCTTTACACACTTCTTGGTGTTTCTGTGCTGCCGGTGGTGAGCTCTGTCAGCTGCAAAACCCTAAACTCCCAAACGGCCATGGAGGAGTTTTCAGTAATAAGATAGTGGAGAAGAAGGGGAGAACAAGCTCCTAGTGTATCTTGCCCTCTAGCATGTGGGAGCCTGGCCTGAAACGTCTGTTTCTGAGTGATATTTTGATGCAGCCTCTCTGATGTGTCCCAGATACGCATTCACATGCAATCCAGGGACTTGCCACTGATCGTAAAGCTGGCGGGTCCCAAGGCAGCGAGGGCTGTGGGGAGAAAAGCCAGTCTGGTGGATGAGTGGAGCCTTCTGTGTGTGGTATCTTTTCTTGCCTCTAATTTTAAGCCCTGCTTTATTTCCTATGCAGAGAATATGTACGTTAGTGCTGGTCTTTGCTGTTGGGTGCCGTGCGGCTCATATATTCAGCATGTAAGAAGAGGAGAATGTTACCTGCATGCTTTCAGGACGTTGTGAAAGTAGGCAGAAGTTCACATGTGCTGTATGTGGTTTGCTGACTGGTTTGCATGAGGACTAGGTTGAGGATGATATTTAGTTTACTCCGTGGTGTAACGAATGCGCGACTGGCATTGCTGCTAGGAGATTTCGGTGTGCTTGGTCAGGGAAATGAGGTGATAAGAGAGCAACCTTCTGCGTGTTGTATCTGAAAGTATGATGCAATCCCCAGGTGAGCTTTAAGCGCTACAGTTCTTTTGTAGTCTTAAAAACAGACTAACCACCTTGTTCATGCCCTGGCTGCTCTACCCCACCTTCCCTTCTTACTTTGGCTGATGTTCGCAAAGATCTCACACTTCTTTTTGGAGAGATAAATTCACAGATAATATAAGAAACTATTTGTCAGTTGTTAAGAGCATTGCATATGCTTTATGTGCCGTTTTTGGCAATGCGTATTAGAGCTGATGGAAGATAAAATTCTTTTTTAGCCCAGAGATGGGATCCACAAGTATCTAAAGTAGGTTGTCCTATGCAGAGACTGGTAAACTCTTCCTGCCATGAGGGGCTCAGCTCAGTCTGCAACGTGGGTCTGATGGGTGCGCTTCTGGCCTCTCTCAAGGTTGTTTAGGAAAGTTGCTGTGCTCTGTGGGGGAAAACGGATACCTCTGTAGTGTTTACCCTGTGTTTTTGTGTTGATGGGTCTGCTTTCTGGTCTGCATATGCCTGAAGGAAGGGGGTGGGCCAGGGCTTTTCCCCTGATCCTGCTCCTTTCCTGGGCTGGTTGACCACCCTGTGAAGAGGATTGTGCAGATGGTAGCAACCACAGGGTGATAAGTTTGCAAACACCAAGACTACAAAATGATTAATTAATTTTATACTTATTTTTAGGCTAAGATTAAAATGATGCAAGATGTGGCTTAAAAAGGAGGCTACAGACCCTCTGCACTAACTCCTTGAGATGGGCATTGAAATACAGATTTAGGGGTTTGATCCCTAAAAGCGATCCATTTTGTATGCTCTGCCTTCAGAACCACAAGCAATCATGGAATCCCAGAACAGTTAGGGTTGGAAAGGACCTTAAAGATCATCTCGTTCCAAGCCCCCTGCCATGGGCAGGGACACCCTCCACTAGACCAGGTTGCTCAGAGCCTCATCCAGCCTGGCCTTGAAGACAGCCAGGGATGGGGCACCCACAGCTTCTCTGGGCAACATGTGCCAGTGCCTCACCACCCTCTCTGGGAAGAATCTCTTCCTAATACCTAATCTAAATCTCTCTGGTTTCAATTTAAACCCATTACCCCTTGTCCTCTCACTACAGGCCCTTGTAAAATGTCCCCCCCCAGCTTTCTTGTCGGCCCCTTCAGGTACTGGAAGGTGCTATAAGGTCTCCCCGGAGCCTTCTCTTCTCCAGGCTGAACAAGCCCAACTCTCTCAGCCTGTCCCCATAGGAGAGGTGCTCCAGCCCCCTGAGCATCTTCGTGGCCTTCTCTGGACTCTCTCTAACCAGTCGATATCCTTCTTTTGTTGGGGACCCCAGAGCTGGATGCAGCACTGGAGGTGGGGTCTCACAAGAGCAGAGTAGAGGGGGAGAATCCCCTCCCTTGACCTGCTGGCCACGCTTCTGATGCAGCCTAGGATCCGGTTGGCTTTCTGGGCTGCCAGCGCGCACTGCCAGCTCGTGTCCAGCTTTTCATCCACTAGTACCCCCAGGTCCTTCTCCTCAGGGCTGCTGAATCCATTCTCCACCCAGCCTCTACTTGTGCTTGGGATTGCCCCAACCCAGGTGCAGGACCTTGCACTTGGCCCTGTTGAACTCCATGAAGTTGGCAGAGGCCCACCTCTCAAGCCTGTCCAGGTCCCTCTGGATGCCATCCCTTCCCTCCAGCATGTCGGCAGCACCACACAGCTTGCTGTCGTCAGTGAACTTGCAGAGGGTGCACTCAGGCCGACTGTCCATGTCACCAACAAAGATGTTAAACAGCAGTGGACCCAATACCATCCCCTGAGGAACGCCACTTGTCACTGGTCTCAGCTCAGACATCGAGCTGTTGACCACAACTCTCTGAGTGCTACTATCCAGACAATTCCTTACCCAGCAAGTGGTCCATCTGTCAAATATATGGTTCTCCAATTTAGAGACAAGAATGTGTTGTGGGACAGTTTCAAACGCTTTGCTCAAGTCCAGGTAGATAACGTCATTTGCCCTTCCCTTACCCACCCACACTGTAACCCCACCGTAGAAGGCCACCAAATTTGTCAGGCATGATCTGCTCTTAATGAAGCCATGTTGGCTGTCATCAGTCACCTCCTTATTTCCCATGTGCTTTAGTATAGTTTCCATGATCTTCCTGGGCTCAGAGGTGAGACTGACTGGCCTGTAGTTTCCTCGGTCTTCCTTTTTTCCCTTTTTAAAGATGGGAGTTATGTTTCCCCTTTTCCAGTCAGTGGGAACCTCACCAGACTGCCACAACTTCTCAAATGTGATGGATACTGTCTTAGCAACTTCATCCACCAGTTCCATCAGGACTTGTGGATGCATCTCATCAGGTCCCATAGACTTGAGCACCTTCATGTTCCTTAGGTGGTCTCAGACCCGATCTTCTCCTACAGCAGGCGGTTCTCCATTCTCCCAGTCCCTGCCTTTGCCTTCTGCAACTTGGGTGGTGCGGCTTGAGCACTTGCCAGCGAAGACTGAGATAAAAAAGTCACTGAGTGCCTCAGCCTTCTCCATACCCTGCCTAATCAGGTCTCCCGTTCCCTTCCAGAGGAGGCCCACATTTTCCCTAGTCTTCCTTTTGTCACCAGCATACCTATAGAAGCTTTTCTTGCTTTTTGCATGTGATGCTGGCATCACAAGTGTCTCTCTTTAATTATCTTCTAAATAATGGTGTTTTGAGGTGGGCTCTGTATGTGGTGCCTTTTTAAATTCAAAACACAAGTTTTCATCTTCCGTGTATCCATTTTGCCTTCACTTGTGCCGCAAAGGTGAGTATTCATAGAACACTGTCTGAAGTTCTGTCTGAAGTGAGCTATTCAAACACTTGTAGCAAAATGGAACTGGACCCATGGTAAATCAGCGATCAGACAGGCGAAAGAACAACCTTCTTTTGTCTAGTCATTATTCTGCTTGCTAGGATGTTTCAGTTTAGATGATTTACTCTTTTAATAGGCACGAAATCAACAGTTTCAGCAGATGTGAATGAGCATTTCCATCGCTTGGCCCTTCCTTCCTTGGGAGACAGGACTTTTTGCTCCTCGTTAACGTAGAGCAAAGGAAAGAATGCAAGCAGGGATCCAATGATACAGGTTGGGTGTTTGCTTAGTGCTCATGCAGCTGAAGCGGTGATGGATTTCAGAGCCAGGTGATGGATTGTGTTTGTGCCAGTAGGGCGTTGGGGTCTGAAGATGGACAGGTGTGTGGCCTTTGCTTTCAGGTCAGCACTGTGCCAGTAAATGTCATACTTGACTGCGAGCGTTTGCTGGTTGTGCAATTAGGAACTTCTGCAGTCATTCGATGTCTGCTTTTTTCAGAGCTCTTTGAAGTAGGCCCTGCTTGTTCAGGTGATAGGGCAAGATCTGTTAGCATTAGAGACGCTACAACTCAGGAAAATGAGCTGTAAAATCTAATTGTTCCTTTACATCATGTGAAAGAGCCCTTTAACCAAGTTCCACTCAGTCACGCTTCAGTTGAAGGCACCAGAGGTTGTAGTCGTGCAGCTGAGGAATGCAAAGCTTTGCTGCTGAGGCAGTTGGCTTGGTGGAGGTCGTCGGTCACACAGGACCCTGTGCGGGCTCCTCCGTGAGGTTGCCTGCATGAGACAAGTTGCACAACCAGCATGCATACTTGGCGGAGATGCAAGCCCTGAAGCAGCCTCTTAAAGTTGTGCAAGGCCAGAAGGCAGGGGGAAGTCGCCATGGCCCCTGTGATGTTATTTTTAGAGATAATTCTAGCGTTGTGATATGTCGGTTTGCTTATACCACGCAGAGACTGTCCCATCCCAGATGCTTTACGTGGGGCTCCCTCGCTCAGTGCTGGGGTAGTGTTGTTACGTGGGCACTGACGTGTAATTCTTGATTCAACTCAGTTATGTTGAAGATTTTAGTGCATTAACAAACAGACTTTTATGAAATATTTTGATGTTTGTGTCAATAAGATTATGTGTCTTGCCTTGCAGACAGGGCAAGATGCAAGATTTGGGCAGTTATGGAGTAGAAATGTCATAATTACGTATACACACCCGCAGCTCCCTCGATGTTTTCAGAAACTGTTGCCTGCCAGTTTCAAGCTTCCCAGCTTTGTGCTTTCTAAATTACAGATGGCATTGCAGACTTGGTGATTTTGGGTTCATGGCTTTGTCATAGCGTATGAATTACTACATTAAAGCTGCAGATGTGCTGGAATGTAGCAAGGTTTATATGGGGTTATCAACAGCAAGGAAAGAAAATATTTGACAGCTACTATTCCTAAAGCAAATAACCAAGAAGAAAGCAGTGATATTTTGCTTCAAATCAGGACTGCTTTTAAGACAAAAGAAAACGCCATAGTTTTGTAATAAAATTATGACATTGGCTTTCCTTTCACCATATTTTGCTCTCCTAGGACAGGTGTGATGCTTCACAGAAAATGCATTGGGCAAGAAAACTGCATCTCCCACCCTACACAAAACACCCTCCGAGTTGTGTAAGGCTGTCTACTATCTCTTGGTTCTGACACGCTTCTGCTTTTTGTAGTGTGACTGTTTCCTGCGAGAGCGTACTTTCTGAGGAGTGGACATTTCGCTGTCTGAGGGAATGTCTAACCGCAGTTGCTAACATTGCTCGGTGTTTTAAATTAGCCTGGAGAAAAAAAAAAAAAAAGGAAAGTTGGGCCTCAAAACTGCGCTGAACTTATTTCTGAAGGAGGACCGTGAGGAAACAGTTAAAACCTTTCCTCTTTTTTCACGTTGACACATTGGTAATGTGGTGATATAACTGAACACCCTCCCACTCAGTGAGGAAATACTCATCTCCTACAAGCTCCGTGCTGAGTTACCCCGCGTGACGTTAGCGTCGTCGGTGTGAGAACACGGAGTCACGCCAGATGAAAGCGACACTCGGTCACCTCCTGACCCCGGATCTCACGCTGGCACTTCCCATGCGCACAAACCAGGGATTGGAGTTAATGAGCTTTATGAGTGTTCCGTGAATTTGGGTTTAAATTTTTAATCTGCTACGGTGTGTCCAAGTCGAACGCTGAGGGCAAGGGTTTGGTTGCCACCTCCGGCTGCCCGGGCGCAGTTAGCCGTTGGTGCCGAGACAGCTGATGTTAGGGCCCGTGTGCCAAGTGCTTTACAAAGCCGACACAGAAGATGCTCTCTGCCCTGGGTTATTTGTAAAATGGAAACAGATCGTTCTGTGTAACAGCATTTTAACAAACATGTCAACCGGTCCCGGCTAAGGGAATTACGGATGATTGATGTCAGACGCCGTTCTTTAAAAAAAATGCAGTGGTACCATTGCAAGTGGCCTATAAAGGATACAACAGTCTACGTATTACACAGAGTGAAAGTGACTTTTTCTAAATAACACACTACTGGCCTTATACTTTCTGCAAACCAGAACTGACACAGACGTGAAGAGATGATGTCAATTTTTTACTGAATGTATCCCAGTAAACAGACTGCCGGCAGAGCAGAAAGTGCTGGTTTTTGGAGATTGGATATAACTTGGATAACTGTAAATGAGACGTTTGTGCTATGAAATGCTTCTTACAGCAGATATACAAGGGCTTCTTGGGCATATTTTTCCAAAATAGCATCTTGTTGATGAATAAAGGCATCCAGTGAATACAGATATCATCTAATCTGCCTGTTGGGGTGCTTTCGTGCTAATTAATGCCACCACCTATATACCAGTCATGTGCATTCATAGGCCGAGTTGCTGCATTGCACAGCGTATGATTTTAACATTAAATAGTCTGCTGAAAATTAGTAGGAAAAAGGTCAAGAAATGCAAAAATCCATGTTCTCTCGATGATGATGCACTTCCTAATGATATGGTACAGATATTTAAAGAGCAAGTAACTCGAGTCAGGAGCCGGTTTCAAGAGCTGCATACGGTAGTGCCTGGTAGGTGCTAGTTCCCTGCACTTAGTTGTAGGCATGTAACTTTTTTTCTCCTGTAGGTTTTTGTGGGTTCATTTTTGCAGCTGATCTTCCAGAATTGCAGGGAGGAGAAGGATATTTGAAGGGAAGTGAATGTCAAACACCAGAATGCACGGGCAACTTTGTAGCCTGGATTTCAGCTGGAGCATGGTTGTTAGGGTTAGGGTAGCATATGGTCTTACGTGTTTATGCACTACTTTAATTACCTTTATTGGGATTTTTGCTATTAAGTGTAGCATATCTTCTATCCATCTCTTCCATGTCCATTTTAAAGCAATTAAAAAAATATTTTTTTTTCCTCAATCATTAAAAACAGCCATAAAATATTGTAGTGAGGCACAGGTAAAAATAATATTTTTTTTTCCCAGTCTTCTAATCCAAATTTCAAAGGTTTGTCTTTCTTCCCTAAAAGAAAAGCATATGCATACCCACATACATATAGAGAAAATTATTCTTGTTCAGTGATGAGATCCACATTATTCTGTTAAAATTTTTCCAAACTGCTACCTGCTTCGGTAAAGGACAAAGTCAGCTGCACAAGTGCGGTCCAGCTGACAGCGCGTGGTTTTGCTGGGGCCGTGGTGATGGGGACCGAGGTGATGGGGACTCAGACTGGGAGCTGCAACAGATCAGCGGGCAGCCTGTGGCTGGTGTGGCCCTTCTGCTGGCAAGGCCTCTGCAGCCGCGTGAGCTGCTGCTTGCAAACGCATCGGTGTCTCTGTCAAAATGGGTTTGCAGCGTGCTCCTCTGGCTTGGCTGGTGGTGGTTTGGAAGGGGAGATGCTGAGACCTCTTTCTGCGGGTCCCTGGTGTGTGCAACAGCAAAAGGACCAGGGAAAGGCAGGGCTAGCAAAATGTCCACCTGCAGTCCCTGGAGAAACTATGACAGGAGCATAGGTGGGGTGACCCTGGGTGCTGGTTTTAGTCAGGAAAGGGTTAACTCTCTTCACAGCGGCTGGTATGAAGCTATGTTCCTAGATTTACCCTGAGAGAAGTACTGATAAGGTGTCTTTTAGCTCGTGCTGGGAAGTGCCTGCACCAAATTCAAAGTCTCTCTCAGCTTCTGATACTTCAGCTATGATCCCAACTTTCTTGTCGCAGGCAGTGTGGGGGACACAGTTCCGACAGCTGACCCAAACTGACCGAAGGCGTATTTCATTCCATGGTATGCCGTGCTTGGTACATAAGCGGGGAGTGGACTCTGGGGCCATCACTTTTTCTGACAGTCTTTACACTCTATTGCTTGGCTCCTTAGCTCTTCTGTTAGCTGCTTTGCTAACTCCTGTGCTCACTCGTTCACTTGTGAGTTGGTGGGTTTGTTTAGTTTCCCGGTTGTGTATTACTGATAGGGTTCACTCAGAATCTGCTGTGATAGCTCTCGGGCTGCGGCTCTCAGGCTCTCTGGCTCTGACTCTCACTACTCAGCACCTGGTTGTGCACTGGTCAGTGAGTGGTGAGCAACTGTATCATAATGGTATCATATTGTATCATATGTTTTATTTTCTATTATTTTAATTATGTAGTAGTATTTGTATAGATATGCATTTATATATAGTATTCATTTATATTCAGTTAGGAAAATTTTCTTACCTCAATTTTATTAGCTTGCTTGTCTTTTTCCTCTGGTTCTCCCCCTCTGCTGGAGGAGGGGAGGGGGAACCTGTGAGTGCGGCTTCGTGGTATTTTGCTGGCCGGAGTTAAACCATGACAGTCCTTTTTGGCGCCCAACGTGGGACTGTGCTTCCAGGTGTATTGGATGCCCCTCCAGGTGACAGCAAACAGTGGCCTGCACTCTGCTGCCAAAGGAATGGAGAAAAAGGCATTAGCAATGTCAATCGTCGCGTACCTCTTGGCTGCCTTTGACTCCAGCTCGTATTGGAGTTCCAGCATGTCCGGCACGGCAGCACTCAGTGGTGGCGTGACTTCATTCAGGCCACGATAGTCCACTGTCAGTCTCCACTCCCCATCAGACTTACGCACTGGCCAGATGGGGCTGTTAAAGGGTGAGCGGGTTTTGCTGGTCACCCCTTGGCTCTCCAGCTGACGAATCAGCTTCTGGATAGGAAGCAAAGAGTCTCTGTTGGTACGATACTGCCGCCGGTCCACTGTTGTGGTGGCAATTAGCACCTGTTGGTCTGCAACTTTTAGCCATCCCACAACAGAGGGGTCCTGTGACAGACCAAGCAAGAGACAGCTGCTCAATGTCTTGATAGCAGCTATCCCAAAAGCCCACTGGTACCCTTTCGGGTCCTTAAACTACCCTCTCTTGGGTAGTCCTAAGCATAGTCTATGCCAAGGACTCACGGGACATCTGGGCCAGTCACAATGGGGTGCTTTTGCCACTCCTCCCCAGTCAGGCTTATTTCAGCCTCCAGCACAGTCAGTTGTTGAGAGCCCCCAGTCACACCAGAAATGCTGATGGGCTGTACCCCCCTATAGCTTGATGGCATCAGGGTACACTGTGCACCCGTGTCTACTAGAGCTCTGTACTCCTGGGGCTCTGATGTGCCAGGCCATCGAATCCACACAGTCCAGTAAACACGGTTGTCCCTCTCCTCCACCTGGGTGGAAGCAGGGCCCCTCTAAAACTGACATGATGCACAATCACTCCTGTCCTGGAGCAACGGGTTATTGTCCCGGTCAGGTCTTTCATCCTGTTTAGATACAGGAGCAACAATTTTCCTGGAAGAATCTCCAGGTGAATTTTTTCCCTTTCAATTCACATGGTAAAACCATAGGGTACCCCATGATGGATACCTTTTATATTCCCTTTTTTGAGCAGAGGAATGCTTATTCCTAATAGCAGAGACACTGGTTTGTGCAGGTGGGGATCAAAACATCTCCTTTCTGAATTGCTTAAACTCCTGGGACAGTCCAAAAAGGACTGTCGTGGTTTAACTCCAGCCAGCAAAATACCACGAAGCTGCTCTCACAGGTTCCCCCTGTTTTCTCAGGGTATATTCAGAAACGTAGCTTCATACCAGCCACTGTGAAGAAAGTTACCTCTCTCCTGACTAAAACCAGCACACCCTGTTGGGTTGTCCTGGGTGTCCCTCTTCATACTGACATCGCTCCTCTCTGCAGCATGGGATAGATACCGGCGTGCTGCCATGCTGGGCAAAGCACTCCCTTATAAAGGTACCACATACATAGCGGGGCAACACTTGCAGAACAACAGCTTGTTCAGTAAAATGACGTTTTTATGTTACCCCAGGCGAAACAGTGAATGCCAGTAGCCGCGTCTGGATTAGAGCGTGGGCTTTTGCTGATACAGCAGTGCTGGCCTCAAGCAGCATCAGGGCATAGACACGTTAGCTGAATGTGCCTTGGGAGCGAGGTGGTACATGGCCGAAATGAAGGTGTTTTGGTGCTGCCAAAAATCGGCACTGCTGGATTTTCTGTATGGAAAGTTGCAAAGCAATAAATGCAGTAAAATAAAGTAAGTGTTGATGAAAGGACTGTAGTAGCTGCTGGAACAGCTTTGCAGAGACAGGAGGGGCTCAGTTTGCTTTCCTGGCAAAGAGCTGTGCACCTTTCACCTTCTATATCACCATGATTTTTTCTGAGAGAGGTCCTAACTGGTGGCAAAGCACCACTGGAGAACGGAGTGTGAGTGGGCTGCCTGTTCAGCCTGTGTGTTTTGGGGGGCTGACCCAGCGTGTAAGGTTGGAGCCTGGAAGAGCAACTGCATTTTAGCGTCACGTCTTTCAAATCACCAAGACGTCAGCGTGCAGTGTAAGCCATGTGTTTGGAATGTGGGCCTCGTGTGTTCATGGAAAAAGCCCTAGAGAGAGAAATATTGGAAACAGCAGAGAGCTACCAAACAAGCCAGTGAAAGCTCTTAGGCTTTTATTCTTTAAGCTCTTTTTTTTTGCCCCACTTGATATGTTTAAATTACCAAATTCCTTTATGCTTCTCAAAATAAAAAAAAGCTTCATTCGAATGATTTTCATTATTTAACGTCAAACAGAAGTTAAACATAGGTATAACTTTTTGCTGTTTAATGTGAGGTGTAATGTGAGTGCTGTAGGTAGGTAACTGCAGTCCATCGACTTGGCAAGGGCTGTCCTTTGAGGGGTGGCTCCAGGTATGTCAGCTGCCCTGGAAGTGGACTTCATCAGCATGGCGTGACGAGAATCGGACTGTAAGACCTGTCATAATAACCAAAGTGTCTTTTTCTCAAAAAAGGAGACAGGAATGGTGCCTTGAAATAATATTTCACACCAAATGGGCTGTTGCGGGCCCTCTGGTCAGGTGGAATATAGAAAGCAGGCGTGAAGCCCGTTTGTGCCAACCCTGGTGCCCCAAAAGTGCTGGTATTTCTGTCTGATGTCCTTAGAAGGGCTGGCGGGGTGCACTTTGAGGTACCGGTCTGTTTAAACTGCTGGTGACATCAGGTAGTTGGGGAGTGAGGTCATGGCCTGGCTGTGCAGAAGGTGGTCCCTGCAGCCTTTGCCTTCCTTCTTGGAAGCAGGATGGTTGGGAGGTGTTGGTCAACGAATATATGTGTTTCTGTACGAAATGAGCGTTTCCCTTGAAAATTTGGGAAGCTATTTATAGGGGGTAATTAAATGTAGGAATAAAAGTAGGATGTTTGTGTCATCTCCTGGAGCATTATCAATAATAGGACTCATTTTGTGAGCAGTTGCGTTTCTTCAGAGGAGCATGTGATACTCTAATTGAAATATTAACAGCAGATAATGACACTGTGGAATGATGGCCTCTTACATGGAGACATACTCTGAGAGCTTTTAATCTGTGTGGTAACTCTGCATATTAAAAATCTTTGACAATTTTGATGAAGAGCAATTATAGAGCATGCACAGTGGCTGCTCTTTTAAGTTAACTGATTCCCTGAGTCGCATGAATCTGCATTAGATTAATGGCCTATAAAATTTCATTCAAAAATGAGTTTTTCACTGAGGAATAAAAATGTCTAATTAAAAAAAAAAAATCTTTCAAAACAATTAACTGTCTCTGTTGCAAAGCAGCTACCTGCCTTGTGAAACCTTTGGTGTATATTTTATGAGGAACAAGAAAGATGAAAATTGAGGGAAAATGTGTGCGTATGAGATTACTTCAGCATGTGTTAAGAAGGAGGAGTCTGAAAAGAAATCAGTCTTTTCCTAGAAAAGGACTGTCAAGAGAATTAGGAAGTTACATGTAGTACAGTCGAGACCTTTCTGTACTCAGACTTTCATACTGCATTTGAAACCCCTGACCTGCTTGTGTTATCAAAGAAAAGGGAATGAATTCCGTCTTTGGAAAACAAATGTTGTAGCTGTCTTGAAGACAAAACACGTGCATGCCCATTGTACTTTCTCATTCCAAGTTAGAATCAATTTTTAAGCAGTTTTGGAGCCACTGCTTTGGGTGCGTACACCCAGGGGCAAATGGGCACCTGTCGGAGCGATGGGCTGCGGGCAGCCTTTGTCACAGTCCGGACTCGTCACCAGGCGCCGGCTAGCTGAAGAAATAAATGCGTTAGCCAGGGATTGGCTTGGAGGATGTGGAAGTAGGGCAGAGAGGGAGAGAAAGGGATGTTGAGGCTATTTTCCATCTTTTTTATTAAGCCAGTAGCACCTGAGGGTTATCTCACATTAATGTCGATGCTGTAATAGCTTCTGATCATTAGTCGCTTCTGAAGTTTTTAATAATATGGAAATGTGCTTTTTAACATTTTGTATTTTAATTAATTGCAGGTATCTCAGGGTAGCTTTAAGTACCGATTGGTTTATGTGCTACGATTCCTGTTAACTAGATTTTTTCCCAATAATCTCTAATCACCTTGTATCTCTCTTCCTGATTCTAATTACTGGAGCTTTGTATATGATAACAAGCACTTCAGTTCGCAAGTGATTGCGCAGTTTTCTGAAGTGAGGTACTCCAGAAACTTTCAATCACCTTTTAAGTTCTGTATACCAACTTGTGACTTCTGCTTACTTATTTACGTTGGATGGAAACACTGTCACTCCAAAGCCGCGGGAAGCAGAGGGGACTGTTTTAAGTGTCAGCAGAACAATTTTTTGGCTGCAAGAGGCAGATCTGAATGTGACCTTCAGCTGGATGCTCTTAAGCTTGATTGGGATATGGAAATTAGATTCTCTGTCTCTGGGAAGAGAGGAGATGCAGTTTAAACTACTCTTAATAATCTTGCCTACTTTTTTGTTCTCTTTTTTTTTTTCCCTCCCAGAATTTAATATACTAAGGGAAGATTTGAAGAATCAACTTTTCTGATGTATTGGTTGCCCAGCTGTATCATTCCATCTGTGCTCTGAGCAAGAAGTGATAGAATGATTAATTCAATCGTTTAATAGTGTGTGGTCAGAATAGGAGGTGTTGGAATTTACAAGCAATAAAAGTAGTAGCTGTAAAGATGATTTTGGAGGGTGTGATAAATATCCTGTACTGTCTAGGATTATGATAATACTGCCAATGCTGTCTTGAAAATTAGAACCGAAATATTTGGTCTTTTGAAAAGTATAGATCATAGTGCAAAGTATAAACTGTTTTCTGTTGGCCTTTTAATGCCAATGGTGAGGTGCAACCAGTTGTGACATTTATTCAGTTCGTAATGGAGTAACAGACATATGACTCTTTGCTGATTCTTTTTTTCTTTAGCATTTCAAACTCACTGTTATCACCCTGTTTTTTAGGTCAAAACTATAACCTAAATGCTAATTTTTCACAGTTAGATATGAAATTTTAAAACCTTAGGAATTCTGTGCCACATTTCATGCAGCTAACCGTCAAGGTTTTTGAGATAGCTGGGGCATGGTCGTTCTGCAACTACTTACATTTCACTTTATTTTCTATTCATGGCTACTTTCAAATTGATCACTGGATTCCTGAGCATGGTATGAAGAAATGCTGCATTTACTGGGGACTTTTGCAGGAGCAAAAAGTGTCTTTAAATGGCAAATGTTTGGTGAAACTTTCTACTGTTAGATTGGGAGTTATGCTGGGAAGGTTTTGGTATGCTTGGGGTATGACTGAGAGCAAGGACTTGAAATGTTTCTTACATCCCAAGGGATGTAAAACATCCTGAGACAGAGCTGCATCTACTGGTTAGTTTTTTGTAAAAGCTTGGAGGGTGGACAATCTTCGGTTCCTGATGCAGAATGAGAAAAAAAAAAAAAAAAATCCAATGTCTCTAACTTTCGTAGGATGGGAAAATTCGTTCTCCAGACAGTAGACTATGCAGAACTATTTCCATTACCCCTATTTAAATCTCCTGGGATGAGCTCCTCTTTTTCATCTCTTATTTCACAACAGGAAAAAAATATAATTACAAGATGACATGACTTGAAGAGCATTGAGAAGTTTTACATAAAATGACATTGCCTGAGGTATTGCACAGTTACATTTGCCCAGAGGGAGGGAGTATGGGAGTAAGTATCAGTAAATCTGTTCAAAAGATAACCAGATGCTTTTCCTTGATTTAAAGATACACCTGTATGTAACTTCCCTATCTATAGTGTGACTGGAGTGAAAGAGAAGAAAGCCAAAGAGTAAGATTTAATAGGTAAATATATAAAAGGAATGAAAGATAAGCAGGGCAGAGAATACATGGCAAATGGAAATATATACCTCTCTATTCTTGTGATAGGATTTTCCCATGTAAGAAATGATATGAGTAAATGGATTCTTTAAATATATGCATATGTAGGGAATGGTTAGTTTCTTCCTGGAGCTAGCGTCAAGTTTCTTCCCCTGGTATTTTTAACAAATCCAGTAATCTTTCACATGCAGGCTGTGGCTGTCCAGTATACTGTAAGGAATTATGGGATTTCTTCATATTATTGCAACAACCATCTTGCCCTTATTTCACAAAGTCCCGCGTTAGATTTTTGTGAAGTGCCTCGTATGGGCAAAGCCAGCACTGCTCACACGTGGGTCACCTCGGCCGAGCGGAATGCGCGCTGTGCCCTTCGGCTGCTGTGCCGGGGAGAGCACGGTGGTCTCCCACACGCCTCTCCTGTCTGGCTCTATGGCAGCAAAGCCCTCCCTTCCAAGTGACGGCGGTGTTTCATGGCATCATCCGAGTCCCTAGTTGGCATCTGTCCCCAGGACGAAAGGATTGCGTAGTGGAGCGAAGTGTGCCACGTGTGGTGTAAGGCCAGCGGGTAGTCCTGTGGCAAATGGTCTTGCACAAGTTTGTCAATGCATAGTATCAGCCTGTATCTGAAATATCCATGTTACTTGAGACTAGTGCTTCTCCAGCAAAATACTGGCTCAAATCAGGAATAGCTAGGATGTTTAAGATAAGGACTAGCAGGTGATGGCAGAAGTTGCTCAATGCCAACCTGGACATTGCAGAGTTCTAGTTTCACTAATATAATTTATACTTGTAGATCTAAGAGAACTTTTATTCTCCTCTCCTCTCCTCTCCTCTCCTCTCCTCTCCTCTCCTCTCCTCTCCTCTCCTCTCCTCTCCTCTCCTCTCCTCTCCTCTCCCAAGGATCAAGTGCTCTCCGATTCCTACACATTCTGTTGGGAACTTTTACTCCCAGACCAGATTGTGGGCAAACCTGGATTCCTGGTGAATTTTTAGCAGATTTTAATAGTGCACAGTGGTATTTCCCAACAGTCTGATTTGTTTAATGATGTGTTCAATCTATCTATTTGGCACTCGTAAAAATTAGATTCAAATCTCT
Source organism: Rhynochetos jubatus (assembly GCA_027574665.1). Taxonomy (NCBI): domain Eukaryota; kingdom Metazoa; phylum Chordata; class Aves; order Eurypygiformes; family Rhynochetidae; genus Rhynochetos; species Rhynochetos jubatus. The sequence continues at coordinate 62,223,870 of CM050649.1, forward strand.
TATCTTTAGATGAGTTTTGGCTAAAGGAACAAAGTACCCGAGAATGGCAAACATGGCCAGAAGTGAGATTCAGGACTCGGGAACTGCACCCTCCCTTCTACTTTTGCTTTCTTTTACCTTAGGGCAGCTCCACATTTGTTGGGACTAAATTTTCTAATATCTCTCTGTCAAAATCAGCCTGAACTTGTATTGTAAAAAGATCAGATATATGCTTCATCAAACCATTTTTCAATCCAGCCATGTTTCCCATTCTCTTAGAGAAACCCCATTCTGAAAGAAATGGGGGCAAGAAAAATTCACAGATTAGCCATCCTCTTTAGTTTTCTCCATTTCCAGCCCCTTCCTCTTGGGGAGGCAACATTCATCTTTTTTTCATATGATCAATAAGCCTGATGCAGATGGTCTGCACAGGGTTTATTGGAGGAGAATGTTCTTCACAGTCAGTGCAAGACAGCTTAAATCAGTTCAGAAAATTGACATCTATATTGGTTTTGAAAACTGCAATTATCTTCTTCTCTGTGTAGCCCTACTGACAAGTCTAGCAGCATCCCACAGTCCAGGATCAATATGAGTGAGGATCCTATTTGACAAATAAACCAAAAGCACTCAGGCTGCAATCAAAAGGTGTGTGAAAATGCAGCTTCCCTTGGCTCTCGTAACCGGGCAGGACATCTTCACCTGCAAACACTCCAGTCATACGCTTTAGAAAAGAGGGCACTGCAAATACACGTGCAGGTACGAAGGAAATACGTTGTGGATGACTTTGGCAATAGCCGTAGCTTACCTTTCTGCCAGTCTGTGGTTACAGTGCCTTGGTTTACACCATCTTCCCTGCACCAAACCATGAAGGATTTGTATCCGTAAGTAGCCATAGGCCAAGTGGTCTGTGCAGGCCTCCTGCCTGTATGTTTTTTTGACTTGAGGACAGTAGTGCTAGAAAGAGATTTGTGACTGAGGTGTATTAAATTGCTTAGAGACATGTCTCTTTCAGCTAAATACTTGGAAGTAGGGGGGAAGGTGAAGAGAAGAGAAAAGGTGTTGAAGTACTCTAAAATGACCCTTTCTTGACAAAAAAAGGGTTTCTTCTTCTTGTCTTTGAGAATCCTTCTCCTTCCCCTTCCACACCCTGCCTTCCACATACCCTTTCCCCTTTATCTGCCTTTATCCTCTCTTTCCAAGAATCGCTAGAAGAAATGCAGATAGGTGTGTCATGCAAATTAAATTTTTAGTGCATCTTTCCACCCCCCTTCCCATTGTTGCTAGAGAGATCTCTTATCACAGGACTTGGATTTTTGAGTGCCAAAAACTCTTGCTCTGAAAAACTGCCTTATTTAGGGTATCGTTATTTTTCTGTAGCAAAATAAATAGTTCTTTCAGTACTGTAATGCTGGCATCATAACGTTCTTACTATTGCGCCAGTTTATCTTGTATCTTTTCCAATCTGTGGATTTCTTTTACTGTAGTTAGGTCTTGCTGTGAATACCGGTGCTCCAATCTTGTGACGCTGAACTCTAATAATACTCGTTGCTATCTAATACCTCCCAAGGCTCCCCAGTGTGTTGGTGAGATAAAAAATAAGAGGGAGGAGGAGCTATTCTACTTATTAATCCTTTGTAGTACGGTTTTCCCATGTGTTCAATGAGATATCTGGGGATGAGTCCTGGAATCGATTTTGGGAACTTGTATCTCTGGCTTCTGTGAAGGGCTTGTCATCTTGCCTGCAAATGTTGTCACTTCATCCCTATAAGCAAGCTGGCATGCTTGTCAAAAAGCTACACAAACATTATAAATTTACAGCAGGATTAAATTTGGGGATATTTTTTTTTCAGTTGTTTTCATTGGCAATTAAAAAAAATCATTAGTCTGGCTCAGCAGATGTTTGCTGCTAACTCTGGAGAAATATCACTTGTTCCCGTGTAATGAGGTCAGGAAGGGATGAGGATATACATTAGCTCGTTAGCTGGGTGAGCATGCTGCTTTTCTAGTTGGCGTAGCTGCTGACTCTCCTGCTTCTGCGTCATTTGCTGCCTTGCTATGCTTTGGCCGTTTGTCTGGGCTTGCTGGATACCTGGTGCCTTGGCATGGGTTGGGTTCCTGGGTGTCCAGGCAGCCCAGGCAAATTGCTGCTGCTGGTCCAGTGACTGCCCATGCTGCATGTGTGTGGGGAGCTGTGCCCAACCGTGGAAATGTCTGTGTCATGGGGCACGGGCTGTGCGTGCATTCCCGTGTCTGATATCCCAGCCTGAAATTCAGGGGATGGAGCTTTTGTGAATTTCTCATGTTTGTAAGTTTAAGTTTGTTGGTTCTTTGGCACGTAGCGTTTTCAGACCCGTGTGCGCCTTGTGCAGTGGTTAAACAAGAAACTTGGTCTTACGGATGCCAGGGTTTTTGCTCTGGTTTTGTGAGAGGTCGTTAACCATCCGTCTTCCCTATCGGTGTCTGTGTAGGAGGCTTCTTAAATTAAGTCTTCCCCTGGCTGCTGAAATTCTTACAGCCATCTGACTGCTGCTCCATGAATAGCACCTTGAGATACTATGCGTGTGTAGGGTAAGGGACACATTTCCATGGTTTGGTTTCTCTTGCTGTTCTGGTTCTTCTACACCTTTCCCTTCCCATGAGTAACTCTAGGGCCAGCCTGCCTCCAGTACTTCCATTTCCTTGTGATTCCTGACTTTCCCTTCTGCAGAAATAAAGTAGTACAAAAGCCATTAGGCTTGTCACCTAGCTGGGACAAAAATTCCAGTTGTGTTTGAAAACAGATGCTCTCCCTGGGCAAATAAATCACCCTAACACAATGCGTCCGTCAATTCGAGGTACATTGGACGTGTTCGTCATGTGCCAGTGGATCTGCATGTGCACATGACAGTTGTTCATCAGCGGAAGGTCTGATGGCTTGCAACTCCTGAAACCAGCAGGATACCTTTTCACAGAAGGACTAGTCAGGCTGGTTGCCACCTACCTGGTTTCCAGCCTTAAAAGCCTTCGATCTTGATTGCATGTTGATGTTCCTTAGGAAAGTGATAGGAAGTAGCAGAGGCAGAAAAGATTTTGGTGTGCAAATTTGGGAAGAGCATTTGCATTTGCAAGACCATCTGCACAGGCTTAGGACAGGCTCAGGAGCCGCAACTTTTCCCCCGGTGAAAGCTGGTGAGAAGAAAAAAAAGAAGTTTTCTGTTTTATTCCCAGGGACTTGAGTGCCTGAAAGTGTATTCTGTTAGGACAGTCCTGGAATGACTTTTTGAGTCTGGACCCTGTTTACTCTTTTTCTGCCAGGACAGAAGTTTGCGGTGAAGCTACTGTAAGGCCGAACCGAAAGGCTGTTGCTGAAAGCTGCGTGGATTCCCCAGCGGTCTACTGATCGCCTCTGGGAGTAGCAAAGGAATTATTTTTCTACATCTGCTTTGAAAGAGAGCTCAATGGCTATAATCTCAGCAGTGCCACAGTGTAAATCGGGGGAATAGAGTCGGAGTATTTTGGGATAGGAAAAAAACGCTCAGCATTTCAGTGATAGGCTGAGCTATATGAATTCTTTAGCCAACTAGAAAAACCCGATTGTGCCGTGTGCTGTGGCGTTAGATGAGGACTGACAGTAACAGTTTGCCTTCTTTTTCTCACTCACTCGGTGTTGCTATACAGGAACAGCTCCAAACTTGGCGCTTGTTATTCTGTCATTAAACTAAATATTCATTGTGGCTTCTTCTCTTTTTTTCCATTTTTCTTTTTTCATCTCTGGTTCTGCCAGTTACCTTCAGGCATAATATTTGCATGTAAATTATTCAGTTATAGGAGGAAGGAAAAAAATAACTGTTAGGATTTGTCTGCGGGGGTCTCCTCAGCACAAACACCACTGAAGTCCCTGTGCTGAGTGCCCGGTTCAGGAGGTGCAGGCAGGTGCCAGTGTGGCACCTCTCGGCTGGCCTCTCTGACCAGCCCTTCGGATGACTTCAGCGGTGCTCGTCTTTCTGGCCTGATAAGGGCTGGAGACTGATTCAGACAACCTAAATTCTGCCTGTGGCCTTCAGTGTCTTAAAGAGAGTGTTTAATGAAGAGATTAATAAAAAGATATTTTATTTTAATGCCCACATGACTCATAATGTTCCACAGTGCAGATGCTGGATTAATAGGGTAGGAGATGGAACTTTTGAAAAATTTGATCTGTTTGCTTTTAATAAACTTTTATCCTTTCCTTTTTGCCTCAAACAGGCTGTGTTGTAAAGATTACAGAGTACCAAAGCGAGCAGCTCTTAAGGGGAGCTCTTCTTCTGAGGTTTGCATTGTCTGTGTTCATATAGTGCATTTCTGCAAAGAAGACAGCTTAATGCCTCTGTTTTGCTTTGGCTACTTCAGTAACGCCCATCCCTACCCCAGAGTTGAGATTTTGCTGGCAGCAACCGGTCTTTGATATGGAAGTGGTCTGCAGTCTGTTTTATTTCTCTGTGGTCTTGGCAGTTGCAGAGACATCTAGACATCAGACTGGACGTGAGGAAACCCTTCTTCCCTGTGAGGGTGGAGAGCACTGGGACAGGCTGCCCAGAGAGGGGGTGGAGTCTCCTTCTCTGGAGACTGTCAAAACACACCTGGGCTTGTTCCTGTGTGATCTGCTCTAGGGGATCCTGCTCTGGCAGGGGGGCTGGACTAGGTAATCTCTAGAGGTCCCTTCCAGCCCCTAACACTCTGAATCGGTGACATCCTTCCTTAAGAGTCCCTTGAAAATTAGCATTTTTAAAAATTACAGAATTGCCTTAAATTCTTCACAGTATTGACCACGTGTGAGGTTGTCTCTGTATATGGAAATTGTTTCAGATTAAGGAGAAGTATCTTTTAAAGGACAGTAATTATTTTTAAATAGCTTCATATCTGGACGTATATATTACAGCATAAATCCACCTTATTTTTCTGCTTTAGCTGAATCCACTTGCAAAATAGATTTCCAAGTACATTGGGATGCAGGCAGAACCTGCAGGCTGGGAGAAGCCTCTCTCAGACTCGGCGTGGTAGAGCAGCACTTAAGGACTGCGGGCTGGTTTCTTCGAACACAAAGGGAAATTAGCAGCTAGTGCTGGGTCAGAGGATTTCATTAGCACCAGGGCTGTACCGTTCTCATGTCCCACGGTGAGATCACTGGCATTACGCCTCTGCAATTGAGATCAGTATCTACCTACTTACCCGGAGCAGAGGCAGAGAGAGAGCTGGGGTGTTTTAAATGAGGTGCAAGAAGCTCCAGAGGGAACCTCCCTGGCGTGGCAAAGCTGGTGGGTCTCCACTGCTGCCTGCCTGAGGGGTCTCCCAGCCTCTCCAGCTCTGTTCAGCCTCTCGCACAAGGTAAACCAGTATCTGCTGGAAAACCAGGCTTAGCCCAGGTCTGCTTTGAAAGTTTGATGTTGGGTTTCATCATGGAAGAGGTGTTTTCACACTGAAAATGTGCGTGCTCTGCAAACTTTACCCGACGGTGGCATTCTGGTGGGAACAGGACACCAATAAACTGCCTTTCACTGTAGTTGCCACTGTCTTACACATGCAGCCTGGATCTGATCTTGACCACTTTTTTTATTGATGTAAGAACTAGCAGTGTCTCATTTTCATGGAGATCCATTTTACATTGAGGTATCCTTCAATACTCCATTGATGGAAACAGCACAGATTCTGCAGATTTTCTGCAGATTAAAATTAAGATTAATAAAAATATAAGAATTGAGTGGGTTATTTTTATTCTTTATGTTTGCCATTTTGGATGAAGAGAGCTAATACACTGAGATGTGACATGTAGTGTTATGTCTAATAAAAAACATGCTCTGTGGAAGCTGTATACTGTACCTGCTGTAAATAAAACGGATACTGGCCATTTATCCATGTGTTTGCAGCCCTCATTTCTCCCTCCTTGGGTACCTTCTTAGGTCCTTGGAGCTAGCTGGTATGAACAGGCCTGTTTTAAAGCTCTCTGTAATACAGGAGCTCACTGAATGCATCTCTGCAGTGGAGTCTGTCCGTCTGTCATGCTTTTCATTGCAGGTCACTAATGCACCTGACATGAGTGGCCGTTGGGACCAAAAAATTGTCCTTTTCTTTGCAGCCATCATGAACAGGATAGGACTTGGCATTTTCATTCATTTTCTTCTGCTAAGCACCCTTTCATCACAGTGATACCTGCTATCACTTTGCTCTTCTGATTTCCCAGTTTTTCTTCCTGTTATTGCCCCTTCCACAGTCCTGACTTCTTTTTCTCCTTTTCTTTCATTCATTTTCTTCTAAGTAAGTGAATTAATTTTGCACTAAAAGGTCACTTATTCGATAGGTAGGTATAGTGATACAGTGATGGAAATGAGTGACAGCACCTATATGCAACATGCAAAATCCAAATGTCAGCTTGACACTGTGGTGAGAAGGGAGGAGGCAAGAGAAGGCATGGGGAGGCAGAAGAGGAGGAGAAGGTACTCAGGCCCAAAGGAAAGCAATTTCTCTTGAGGAAATTCCTTTTGTTGGTGTTAGAGCATAACTTTCAGCTGTAATGAAATAAACAAAAATAGAAATGACTTAATTTTCCTTCCCCCCCCCCCCCCCCCCCCCTCCCAGATTCTGTACCCAAATGCACAGGTGGAATGAGATAAAACATAAATGGGGAGGGAGAGCTCTGGGTAGGAAGCAAATCTTGCACTCATACAACATGCACTATCACGTGTCAGCAGATTTTTCAATATGTAGATTATGGCTGGATTGACTGAACTTAAACAAAAGTTACTTAGTGGAATTCAGCTTACATTTTTGCCTTCTAGGTGGTGTTTTATTTACAAGTACAAATGCAGTTGCCACATGCAAAATTCACGTATCTCTCTATCATCTATTGTGGTCAGAAATGGCCTATCCTGCTTTAACACCAAGGCAATACCAGTACTCCCTGTATGGATTTAAAGCTATTTGACCCCTCAGGAGGGGCCTCAGAATGGCTCTTGCAGCACAGACTCGATTGAACGAAGAGGCACTTGTTTTGCAGGAGTTAATTTTTCAGTGTTGAACTTTCTGAGCTAACAAAAGGTCAAAAATCCGTTTGTTTCAGATTTGTCTGCTGTCATGCAAAGGGTATTGCCCTGTTCTTGGTGAAGAGACCTGTCTCCTCTCAGCACACCGTTCCTACAAGGCAATATGTCTGTGTTTTCAAGAGGTCTAAAATGTTGAGCAGTGAGAACATACTGGTCCCCCTTTTATGAACGCAAATCATTCGGGCAGTGATTGTTCACTCCATGGCTGAAAGGATGTGAGATTATATGTCCTTGCCAAAGTATATTGAGAAGTGTCCTTAACAAGTATTTTTGGTGGAAATTGCCTGACTGCTTGTAACTGAACTGCAGACCTTTAGGAAAGCTCTTGATGAAGTTTCATTTGGCTCAAATTGTATATATTAGGACACCTACATGCATGGATATCACTGTAATAGGAATTAATTTTCAAATACTTGCAAACAATTTTCACGCTGCATGGATGGGAAGAATCACATTCTTACCTGAAGAGAACAGAAATTCATGTTGAACTGTGCTGGAAAGAGCCATGTATTTCAGAAAAGGTGAAATCTGGGTCCTTTTTGATGTTGCCGTGAAGAAAGCAGCTTGTATCAGCACTAGTTCTGTGTTTCATAACCATATAAAATATGAGCTTGTGTTGTACAACAAAGCAATCCCCTAAAAACGTAGAAATCAAAATAGAAAGTCCTTTGATAGATGAAAGTTGGCATCTTTTTAACGTTTGTTATCTATAACATTGCCTACGGACACTGCACCGTGTCTAAACGAAATACTCAGCGCCGTTTTCCATCTACACACACCTAGCGTCTTCTAAAAAGCAAACAGAAATTCTCCTCAATCGCCTGAAGACCACACCATGCTTCACATAAAAGGTTCACATGAAAGATTCACCTTGTCAGAAAATCATATTTGATATTTGACCTCATTCCTGCCTACCCCAAGCAGTTAAATTCCAACGCCTTTGCTCTCCTTTGGCAGGAGAGCTCCCTGCAACTTGGAGGGATGTGTTGGGCAACCCGCGGCCGGCGTGAGAGGTGGCAGGCAGGTTGGCGGCTGCCCCAGACACTTTTCGGCTTGCTTGGCAGCTGAAGGGCTGCCTGGGGGTGTGGGAGGCACAGGCCGTAGGTTTAAGCAGCCCCTGGAAGAGAGGGTGTGAGGGCCTTGCCCTGCCTTCTGGGCTGTGCATTGCCCTGGGTTAAGAAGCGCTTGTTGGGCTGGAGGTGGTGTGGGGCTTGCTGTGGGCGCTGGGGACACTGGCGTCTGCGGGAGATGGCTGGGGTGGGTGGGAAAAGCAGGTGGGGTTTTTAATGAAAAAGATTGCGCCCTCCTTCCTTGGAGGGCCAAGACCCTGTGATTTTCATGAAGGACGTGCTCAGTTATGCAGGTAAATTAGGCCGACCAGCTCCGGCCCTTTAGATGTGCCGTTGTCTTTGAGCTGTTGGCTGTTTCCCCGTGTTACTGGTAGAGGCCTGTCCTTCGCCATTCAGGAAGATTGCTGCATATTGTGCTGCCGATTGAATTTTTGTTCCCTGTAGGCATGAAGTAAACCATCCCTGAACTGAGTTGTCACAGCTGTTACCTTGCTCTGTGACAAAGTTAAGGTGAAAATTTTAAAGGGCAGATTAACTGCAGGATAAGAAAATGCATGCAAATGGAAATGAGAAACTTTCTGAACTGGGTGTTTGTCCTCCGTGTTGTCAATCTCAGTCTAGTGCAGTAAATAACGGCAGGTGCTCTGTAGTTTCTATTTCCATACAGAGTTTGCTTCTGAGATCGTTTACTGGCCCGGCTTGAGTGATCCGTTAAATGTACGCCTCTTTAAAATACATCTTAACTTCTTCATCGTGTTACTATTGTGAACTAAACTTGGATTATTTCTTTTTCTTCATACAGTTTTCCCTACACAAAATGGAAAGGTTGCTATAGTGACTGGAGGTGCTAAAGGAATTGGTTACCAAACTGTGAAGCATTTGGCACAACTTGGCATGCACGTTATAATAGGTAAAGTCATTACTTTCTTAATTCTTTTTTGTTTCAGAAAGTACTTTTTTTTCTTTTAAGGAGAATTTTCTTTCCAGCATAAGTAAAGGTATGGCAGGGGAAGGTAGGAGAGGGTTTTGCCAGCATTTAGCACAAAGATTTGATTTAAGTTTTGCTTTGCAAGGTCTTTAAGAAAAGTGGATGGGATTTTTTTAATGTAGACTTGGAAAAGTTGGACTACCTTATGTAAGAAGTGAACAATAAGTTCATGAAAAAAAACCTAAAAAAACATGACTATTACAAAAATATTTTTTTATCTTGTTACTGGGAATGGACCTTAACGTTAGGGTGCACGTGTTCATTAAGAAAAAAACTAATGAAAGCCTTGAAGGAATATTCCAGTGTGTAGTAGGGGATGATCCATGCTATAAGGGCAGAGGAAGACTTATAACTTCATCCATGTAAAAATTGCACATTTACTTCTCAGTTTGTCACTGTAGGTGGCCTTTATAGGCCAGGCAGGGAAATAAATACCCTGAGAGGTCCATTCGTGTCAGTCTGAGATGGGCTGGACAACTCACCTTCTGGAGGTGCCTGTTTCTTGCCATTGGTAATAAAGAGTTTATAAGGTGACTATATTGGTCTGAGATATCTGAAGTTAGGATAAGTGAATTTCTGTAGAAACTCCAAGTATGTCCTGAACGCATGATTTCTTCCCTCTGTGACAGACAATACTAGTCAGACTTGCTTTCTTGTACCGTATATAGATGCACTAATATACCTACTAAATCATTATGGAACATCATGAATGTATGTTTAAAATGCTACATTTTGCTCTCTTCATCTTTGTGTTGCTATTTCATAATACACTAGCAAGCTGGTGATACCATTTTATTTAGCTTTTATACAGAATGTGCTCTCTCTACTGTTTTGTATACACACCTTTTGAAAAAAAACCCCACAACACACCAAACAAACAAGAGCATAGTAGCCAGGTATTTTTAGTCTAGTGCAGTCAGTAACACTAATGGAGTTGTCCTGGAATGGGACAGGTGTAATGTGGAATACCACTTATTCATACATGTTTTAGTAGATGTGTCAAAACCAAGCATCCGCAAAAATGCAAACAGATGCTGCTATATGTAGCTAGATGCTAGCTGTAGCTAATGTAGCTAGATGTAGCTAATGATGCCAGCATTAATATTTCATTAAAGAAGTCTCTTTCCATGTTTAAGGTGGACTGTAAAAATGTTCTCAGTGAGAAAACAAAAAGGCCATTTTTTTTCCTCTTTGCATAGGGTCATGGAAGCAGAGAGCATTGCTGGTGTTAAGACTTATTTTAGGCCACTTAATGTTTAGGGCATTTCGTGTAACAAAATTTAGTGTGAGATCTTTGGGAAAGGGAAGGTGACATTTAACTATGTCATCTCCAAATAAGCTGTTTTTTTTCAACTCGCAACCACCCTCTCATAGATCTCATTCACTGATGCTCACAGCCATACTCTCGTAAGCACCAAGATGCGTGTGCTCATGGGGTCTGGTGAGCAGCACTTGTGAGTAGCATGGGGAAAAGGTACACCAGCTACCGAGTCCTTATCCTGTCTCTGTGGTTCTTCTTGCTTGGAAATAGCAGGCTAATTTACAGACAGAACTTCTATACCTTTAGAAGTTATCAGCTCTTAGTACATTTTTCCTCGTCTGGAGTATATAGACTATGTCTATAACCTATTTTATTGTGTGGGCTAACAGGAAAAGTAATGGTTTGGGCAATATGCCACAACTTTGATGTTAGCCGGGTGTCAGAGTGCATGGTCATCTGCTGGCAAGTCCTCTCTGCTGTGGCCTGGACATAAACACAGGAACGGTGTCCTGGAAACATGTCCTTTATTTTCAATAGGGACATTCTTTTAACTCTTTGCTGTCTGTTTGTTCTGGTGCTTACAGACAGGTTTCTATTCACTCTTCATTTGTACTAACCTTAATATTTGCATTACAAATCTCTATGAATGTAAATTAATGAAATTAAGTATAGAAAGCGTTTGATGAGTAAGATTTTCAACTGATTCAATTCTTTCGGGCAAACCCTGACCTAAACACTGAGCCCAGTGAGTCACAGCCATCTTTGCCTGTGAAATTCTTCAGAGCAAAGAAGCCCTGTCAGTACAATGTATAGTCGCAGGCTTTGTTCCAGCTGCAAGATCAAAACAGTCTCAAAAGCACATTAAATGCAATGACCTTCCATCCTTATTGCTAACTGTTGGCCCCGAGTGTCCAGAGTATGCTTAAAATACCTGCTGGCGCATTGGCATGCATTAGCACATTCAGCTTCAGGCCACACAAGCAAAGCTTTAAGCCCCAAATAAGACAGCAAGCGTGCTCCAGCTTTCTACTCTAGGAGTGTTTTCGCCCTATGTTTGCATATAGGCATGAACTTAGGTGGAGAAAGTGTCGATGTTAGGTGAATTTGAGCTTGCAAGGGAGACCGATGTGTAGCTCGCGGTCAGCGTTGTCCATTCACTGAATGCTTCTTTCCCGTTACAGGAGCCAAGTAATGGGAATATTTAGCAGTAAAGAATGATATCCCTGCAGCGGGCAGATGAGTCAAACCTGAATGTCTAATGTGAACATGATTCACCATTTGTGATGGATGTGATTTTGACTCCATTTGACATTTTAGAGGAGTAAATGTTTGAAGTAACTTACTTTTAAATGCAATATACCAGCGGAATGCAGAAAACAACTAAGTAGGAAGCATGTTAGCTTGCAGAACATGAATAGGCGCTGCATGGGAAGGCAACGTGCTCTCTCAGAGCATTTTCAGCAGGCGGTTGCACAGTGCTTTTGCAGCTTCTTTCTTTTGAGTACCAGCACTGGGGCACAAGACTCCTTTCTCCCAGTGATGATCTCCCTTTGCGGATGCTGCTCACCCTGCCCTCAGGCTCTTGATGGGAAAAAGGTCGTCATGAATGCTGAAATGATGGTAGTAATTTTCCATGGATTTGTTTGATAGATTTCACTGAGACACTTTGCTGTGCTGCAATAGGATCAGTCGCAGCGCGCAGGGCTTTTACTTCAGGCAAACCTCATGACAGGCAGCTGGGACCCCTGGCAGGGAAAGCTACTGCCAATGGTGAGTCTTCAGAGCCAAGCCACATCGGGAGCTCCTGCTCCCTCTTACACAATTTAGTACTCGATGAATATGCTTGCAATTTCATTTTCAGAGGGATGAAGACTGCACAGCAGTCTTGGTGCCTGTTGACCACTAGCTGATATTGAAGATGGTGTTTTGTATGGACTTAAAAATAAATATGGTCTTAGCAATAGACACTGAAAATCAAGACAATCTGGTCATTTTCATGACCAAATTCGGTTCTGATTCATAGTGCTGGCCAGTTTACGTCTGAATTTAGACTGATTGGAAGCATAAACACTTCATATCCCTTCCATCCTTCATCACTGGTGTTTAATTTTAAGAGGGTTCTGTGAGTGCATCTAAAAATTGTTGACTTAAAAAGGAGAATCCTGGTTTGATTTTTCCTTTATTTCTCAGCCCATTAATAAAAGAAGGCTGGAAATACAAGTGTGACAGTATCTAATTCAGCTTTGATAATCCTGTCTGTGAATGGTGAGAGAAATTCAAAAGATTTCTGGTTTGACGGTATTACACATACACTGCTTGGTATAAAGCACCAGGTTCAGGACAGTGTAATCAATCTTTAGTGTCTGAGTATATCAGTGTCACAATTTCCTAAGGCAGTCTCACATTCTGAAGGAAACAATCTCATTATATTTATATGTATGTACATATGTTCAAGTGACTTATTTAAGCCATGCAATTTTGGCATAAATAAATGTAGTGCCGTCACCAGACTCAGCATTTCTGTATGACCTCTGTAAGCCCTGCAGGAGACCAAGCAAGAGACATTTCCGTCACCTCTTTTGCTCACATTAGTTGCCAATTTTCAAGCTGAACTCTCTGCACCATAAATCAGAAAATTTTTATGTGGTATAATACTACAAAGTGACTTTAGAAGGATAATTAAACCATATGAAGATGGTGCAATTGTTCATTTTTAAAGACAGTTTGATTTAATTTCCATTACTGAAAATGTATATGAGTTACTTTAATAGTATTTTCTCACTATACATAGATGTATGAGATGCCTGAGACATTTTTTTCTAGAAAAGTATTTTTCTTCCTGGTTTTAGCCATGTTTTGTTAGGCCAGAATGGCTTGTAGAGTTAGTAAGTTTCAAAATGTTACCAGTCTTTTGAAAGTGAGTGATGGTTTCCTTTTTCTGGTATGAACACTAAGAAAATGCACGTGGATTGTTTATAATCGTAATTCATTTCAGTTTTTAACATATCAGTAGGCTGTAATCAGGGTTATAAAACCCCCTGCTTACAGTGCTGTGTGTTGTTCATACACTGTGCGTGTGCGCACAGCCACACACAGCCTTCCAAATCAGTGTGAATTTTGAAAGTCTGAAACTACTATTAAAATAGTGACAGACGTCTGAACAGACACTCAGAGCAAAAGAACCCTTTTTTGGGCAGTAATCTCACGTAGAAATGTAACTCGATCAACTGTGCGGGTGTATTGCGTAGTAAAATACTTTGATTAACTGATCTGAACTGTCGTGCAGAGGAGAGAGATTTGGGTTGATATGGTTTGCTTGGATTTCTAGAAATATTAAAGCAAAATTCCTTAAGGCTCTTAAGGACACATACAAAGGGCAAGCACAAATGTCATTACATTCATACAATGACATTGCATGTTATGGCAAAGCATAGACGTAAATGTTTCTCCGTAGAGAGGGTGTTACCACTGGAGTTCAACAGGGGTGTGTGATAGAATCCATGCTTCCAACGAATAATTTTAGGGAAGAACAAATAGTGAAGTGACACGTCTTTCAAATTGTATGAAATTTTTCAGGGTAATAAATAGCAGGGATGTGTGTGAAGAATTGCAGCAAGACCATAAGCAGCTGAGTGTTAAAAAGTGAGTGCACTTCAGTGTAGATCAGCATGGATTGATGGACATGGGGAGGAATCTTAACTCCAGAAAAAGAAATGCTGGGTTCTGTATTGGCCATCATGAGTTTGGAGGAAGATCTTGGGGCTGCAATAGATCATTCTATAAAAACTCAGTGCTCAATAGCTTGTGAAAAGAACAAAAAAATACTAGAAATTTTTAGAAAAAACCCAAATAAAACAGACAGTGGGAGTTTGTCACTCTATAAATCCTTTGTGTGCCTGCACCTTACATGCTGTGTAAAGTTCTGGTCTGCCTATTTCAAAATGGATAGCATAAAATGGAAAGGGTTTAGAGGAACACGAGCTTTAGAGAGAACCATCTTTATGAGGAACAATCAAATATGCTTGGAGTCTTCAATCTGAAAATGTGTTCTGTGACAGGCAACCACTATTCACTCTTTGTTCTGAAAGAAGTACGTAAAATGAGCAGCTAAAAAGATGCAGTGCTAATGAATAGTATGGAGATTATTACAAATTCAGTATAAATAGAGTACCACCCAGGAGAAAATATATTAAAACAGTCTAAACCAAGCACCTGTGATTAAAATCAAAATCTCTCAGTAGCAACTATTTCTGGACTAGCATCTTTTGCATAGGACCTTAAATCATCTTTGCTATAGGAGAAGTGTAACGTGGGCACATATGACTGTGAGGCAGTTTTGAGAAGGATGTTGTGCATAGTTCAGTGAGTGTGCTTTTCACATTGAAAAAAATGTCAGGCATTGTAAAAAATACAGAGTTAAATATGTGATGTGATTTTGGAAGAGTTAGTTCAGTTTTTCTAGACATTAATTTATTCATTAAACATTTATTAAATGCTTTGAAGAATTGAACAGCCATGTGAATTAATTTAATCTTGAATTTCGAAAGCTTTTGGCAAGATTTATGACAGAAGATTTTAAAGTGGCTAGCTTGTCTTGAGGTAGGAGAAAAATCTCTTGTAGATTAGTAACTGATTAGGAGACAGAAAACAACATTTAGGAATTATTTGTCATCTTTGGGATGGAGCAAAGGGACTCCTGATGCCACAGGCATATGTTCAGTACATTTATAAAAGACAGACACAGAAAACAGGGCGAGCAGTGAGATGATGCATTTTGCACAAATGTGTTTAGAATAATCAAATTAATTTGAGCGTCTGACATACAAGAGGAGGCCAAGAGAACTAGGACTGTTCTGCCTGGAGAGGAGAAGGCTCAGGGGGGACCTTTTCCACGTGTATAAATACCTGATGGGACCACTAAAGAAGATGTAGCCAGGGTCTGCCCAGTGGTGCCTGTGACAGGACAAGAGGCAATGGGAACAAACCAAAAAGTAGGAAATTCTATTTAAGTATAAGAAAACACTTTTTTTTTTTTTACACTGAGGATGGTCTAACAGGCTTCCCAGAGAGGCTGTGGAGTCTCCATCCTTGGAGATACTCAAAGCTTGACTGGACATGATCCTGGGCAACCATCTGTAGCTGAGGGTGGGACTGGATGGTCTTCAGGGGTGCCTTCCAGCATCAGCCATCCTGTGTTCTTGTGAAATTTTAACTACCTTGAAAAATAGGGAAGAATCACACAATATTGAATGACTGAGTTATGAAGGGATGGATAAATACTGAGTGTCAGTAAATGCAAGTACTGCATATGAGGAAAAAACCCACACCTATGTATTTACAAAGTAGGATCTAAATTGACTACTAGCACTCAAAAAAAAGTAATTTACTGTTAGAAGGTCTCTGCAGAACATCTTCAATATTTAGTGCCAGTTAAAAAGGCAAATAAAGTCTTATTACTTAGCAGGAAGGAAGATGAAAACAGGACATGAAGCATCCCTCTTCCTTTGTAGAAATCATTGGTTCATCCTGTTGTGCATACTCAGAAGGAGTCTGGTAAAACTGGAAGAAATAAGAGAGGAATAGTGAGGAGAATGGGATGGCTCTGTGCTAATAAACAAAGGTTCTTCTGCTTGCAAACAGATGACTGAGGTGTGATGTCATGCAATTATGAATGGTATAGAGAAGGTGAATGAGAAGTGGTTATTCTCTGTCTTATGGCACACAAAGTAGAGAATATCCAAGGAAATAAAAAAAAGAAAGAAAAACAAAACACCACTGAAGCACAGTAAATCACAAAGCTTGTATTCCCAGAACCCTTTGGTGTCCAAGCATTGAATGAATTGAAAGTGCAATTAGATGAAGTAGTGGAGGTAGGTTCATGGAGAGGCTAGGTGTGACCTTGGATTCAGGAAATCTCCGAAACTTCTTGCTACTGGGAGGCTGTATTGCAAAACATAACTCCTAGATTTAATAACTGCTAGATTTAAAGTCACTTGTACTTTTTCCTTAAGCACCTGCTACGTGTTATTGTTGGAAACAGGGCACTTGTCTGGATGTGTTTTTGGTTTGATAAACAGGGTCACTCTTAACTTCTCGTTGGAGCAGCTGGGTTGCTGAAACCTAGGGCAAGAATGATGTTTTCTTTTCTCTTTGCAATCCGACATCCCCTTAATAAGTTAATGTATTTAATTGTGGCTGCTGTACAATGAACTGGATGACAAAGGACGAGTGGTATCTGTACACATAAGGAAGCTTTGTATCACTATCTCAAGGATTTTTTTATAACAGGTCACTTCCTTATACCTGGCTTTACTGAAGAACAAATGCATGACTTGGAAGTTTTATGGGTGAGACACGAGACCTCTATTTCTTTTTCCTAAACAAGATTTTTTTTTTTTTTATTGAAGACCTTATCAATTTCTTTACAAAACACTCGTACTGAGTTCAAATTTCTCATCCTCAAGCTTTGAGGGGGCAGTCATTCCTTTCTCTTAGGCACACGCTATTTGCTGTGCTGTGCCATGCACACTCACAAAATCATAACCCTCAGAACACCAGCTGATAGGACTTTGTTTTTGACTTGAGGCTGTGGATGCCCTTGCAAGCCCTGTCTTCAGGCCGGCGCTCCAATGAAACCAGTTCCCCTTCAATCATAATCAGGATTATGCTACTCTGAGGAGGCACCTTAATTCGTGTTTCCAGTTGGAATCTTTTTTACATTCTGTTGCACCAAGACACCTAACCATCACCCTCTGCACCTCCTTAATCTGATGGTATACATTTATACTGAATTCATTACCATCCTGCCAGGCTTCTCCTGGTAATACATATATGCATTAGAGTTTATGGGCACCAAGTCTTAACTTAGGTTACTTGATCAGGGGGAGTGGGGAGGGCCATGGGGCAGGCTGCAAAGCCTGGAAAGTTTTCATTGTTTCAGGGATTAACTGACACGTAATTACAGCTAAATAAGTCAAGAGATGAGCGTTTACCTTGGGTAGTCAGGTTCTTGGGCACTGGTGAATGAGGGGGTGACACTTGTCAGAGGCAGGGATGTGTGGGGAGAGCCAGGAGGCGATGTGCTGGCATGGCTGCCTCCCCTCCTGGGGTTTGCTGCAGGGGGATGTATCGCAGGCTGAGGGGTGCCTTGGTGCACAGGGTGGATCTCGGGCTCCAGGCTCTCGGGTCAGGACTTTTTCTGGACCACTGCATCCTGGGTGCTTTGCATCTTCTGGGTGTTCCTCTCAGAAAGTTACTCTTTGTGTTTTGGTTATGTGTTATTCTTCTGAAAGTCGGGAAATTGTCCCCCTGCTAACTTTGGTAAGAGAGGGCTTTTTGGATTGGCAGGTTTATTCTCTCCAGGCAACCTTAAGGTTTATAGGCTGTATTGTTGTTCATAGACTATTGTAAATTTCTTCATAATGCCCTGCAGTATGTTCCCTTGAAAAATCAAGATTCCAAATTCCTGGTTTTGTAAAAGACCAATTGGAAGAGATCTTGCTTTTTTTATCAGGATCAGTTTTGTGCATAAATCATGAGCTTGAGTGGCAGTTACTCTTTTGGAGAGATTTTCACATTCACAGAAATTAAAAATAGTATATAAAGAATACATATACTTGTATCAGGACCCTTTAACTAGCGATAGTGTAAATGTTTCCCAGCTGTGCTGGCTTTCTATGCGCTGTGTTTTTGCCATCCTTATTCAGGCTCAGCAATCTTCTGTGATAATTCTATTGAAATCCCTGAAATAACTTTCAGAGTTAGAATCTACTTAACTGATTGAGATGACAGGGTAAGATCCAAAGCCTATTGCTGCTGATAAGAATTTTGCTATGTATGTCTTTGGTGGCTTTAGATCAATGTGCTTTGCCTTGTGGCATTTATGTAGATGAATGTTGAAGAGGAGAGTCAATTTTTTTGAGTAAAGGTTGTATTTAAATCTATTATTTTCCACCTTTTTTTTTCCCCCAACCTGAGTTTCAGCGTTTTTCTAATAAATAGAAATTTTCATGCCATTAAACTGACATCTTGTTCTATACAGGTGCATCCATTCAGATTTTAATTTACGTTACTAGTTTTATTTTCAGAATTGATTGTAGTCAGCGTTGTTATTGAATCAGTCTCACCTGAATTTTTCACTATTCTGTGGGGACTAAGTAGAAGAAAAACATCAGATAGGGCACTGAACAGCTTGCATAAACAGTTCTTGAGACAACTATATCTATTCTGAGTTCCCAATAGACACTTTAAATCTGCATGAAAAGCAAGATTATTATGGTTTTGGGTACTTTGATGATCTAAGCTCTCAAGACATTGAATCCCTTTTTCTCAAAACTTTTGTTCAGTGTCCCTCACTGCATAAACCCCACGATCTGCCTTCCCTTTCTTATCCTCCCCTCCATACCACTTGACTCCAGAGTAGATGGATCTTAGGATACAGATGCTACTGGACTTAAAATGGATAACTTCTGTCATGTTGGATATAGGAAAATTATGGTGAATCCTTGGCGGAAAGTCCAGCCAGAGTATACTCCCGTGCAGCACAGAGTTTTTAAAAGAATCACTGTAAGCATGCTACTGAGGTTCTGAACCAGCTGATGGTGATGGGAATTTGACCCTCATATAGTCAGTAAACTGTCCCCCTCCTTAGTTTAGAGTGCTGTACTTGAAGGTGTACTGAACCCTTTAGTGACCCATCTCACAAAGATAGAGATTATTTTTGATTTTTCCCAACCTAAAGCTGATTGTGTTAGCTTGGTGACTGAAAAGGTATTTTCTGAATTTTGAATAATTAACCAGCACTTAAAGGGAGGTTGTTTTTGTTTCATGCCTACCACTCACTTTTAGAGGATCCCAGAAGGACGTACTGGGAGAGAAGCAGCACAACAGTGCGATGTCCTTTTCCTCTCCCACCCATCCTCAGCAAGGGGAGGCTGATCTCCTTAAGCTAACTCAGAAGCTTAGATTACTCTCCCAGTCTGATGGTATCTTTCTGATATATGTCTTTCTTTGAAATTTTTGTAAGGATTTTGGTCATTTGTTCAGTGTCTTTATTCTTTCTTTCAGGATTTTCTTTGAAAGAAGTATTTCAAAAGCCTCCATTATAGAAGTATCTTTCACTGAGGATATTTCAATTTTACCATACTCCAGCCTCCAGAATCTGGTTTTCAAACACATTGTTGAATCAGGCTGGAAACAGACATTTGAAGTGACTGTTTAGCAAAATAATTAATTTTTCCCAGTGGTCTAGAGTGAAAAATATGCAAATATGAATAAAATGAGCTCATTTGGAAGGCACTGAGCTTTAATGAATAACCATTTATATAACAGCAAAATAAAGCAAATTAAAATTTATTGTGAACACAACCTCTTTTAAAAGAACAAATTAAGTGAACATACGGAGAGTTAAATGAAGACACTGGAGGCTTTAATAAGCCCGTTCTCTCTGTGAGGAGTGCTGAATGAAAAAGGAATCAAGTAAGACTTTCACAGAATTGGCACCAAAGTATCTTTGTTTCTAGCCTAACTCTGTGGCGTAATAATACGCTATGTTTGAAATCTTATTCTAGTACATCAGTTCAGGTGTAACAGTAAGGAAAATTGATCCCTTACCCATAAGCCCTGTGCACAGATTTCCGCAGAAATGGCAGTTTCACTTGAGGGTTTTTTTGTTGACGCTGCATCTGTATCTGGAAATTAGCATCAAAATGAAAGTTTCTGTTCTGTACAAGGCTGGATGGTTTTAAAGGGGAAAAAAACCCAACAACAAGAAGAAAATACTGCGAATGTTCTTTCTTTCTTTCTTTCTTTCTTTCTTTCTTTCTTTCTTTCTTTCTTTCTTTCTTTCTTTCTTTCTTTCTTTCTTTCTTTCTTTCTTTCTTTCTTTCTTTCTTTCTTTCTTTCTTTCTTTCTTTCTTTCTTTCTTTCTTTCTTTCTTTCTTTCTTTCTTTCTTTCTTTCTTTCTTTCTTTCTTTCTTTTCCTTCTTTTCCTTCTTTTCCTTCTTTTCCTTCTTTTCCTTCTTTTCCTTCTTTACCTTCTTTTCTTTCTTTTCTTTCTTTTCTTTCTTTTCTTTCTTTTCTTTCTTTTCTTTCTTTTCCTTCTTTTCCTTCTTTTCCTTCTTTTCCTTCTTTTCTTTCTTTTCTTTCTTTTCTTTCTTTTCTTTCTTTTCTTTCTTTTCTTTCTTTTCTTTCTTTTCTTTCTTTTCTTTCTTTTCCTTCTTTTCCTTCTTTTCCTTCTTTTCCTTCTTTTCCTTCTTTTCTTTCTTTTCTTTCTTTTCCTTCTTTTCCTTCTTTTCCTTCTTTTCCTTCTTTTCTTTCTTTTCTTTCTTTTCTTTCTTTTCTTTCTTTTCTTTCTTTTCTTTCTTTTCTTTCTTTTCTTTCTTTTCTTTTCTTCTCTTTCTTTCTCTCTTTCTTTCTCTCTTTCTTTCTCTCTTTCTCTCTTTCTCTCTTTCTCTCTTTCTTCCTCTCTTCCTCTCTTCCTCTCTTCCTCTCTTCCTTCCTCTCTCTCTTTCTCTCTCTCTTCCTTCCTCTCTCTCTTTCTTTCTCTCTTTCTTTCTCTCTCTGTCTCTTTCTCTCTTCCTCTGTCTCTTTCTCTCTTTCTCTCATTCTTTCTTTTTCTTTTCTTTATTTCTTGGTCAGTCTGAGCTTTATAGAGGATAGTCAAGACCAGCATGACTCTAGTTTTTATGTGAGAATTATTTTCTCTCCAGTATCTGTAATGCTAAATGTCTTTATTTAGACATTTCAGTCTTCCTGCATATCATGAAAACAAGGATGTGCTGCAAATAATTGTTTTTTGCTACTGGAGCATGGCAAAAACTCCATCCTCAAAAGAATGCATTAGTACCTCCTCAAAGTGGTCAGGTTATCCCAAAAATCTCCATTCAGTGCTCTGAGCCTTCAGCTAGCACAACCGATGGATGACACATGATCTATCTCAAGGGGCTTACTCCCAGTTTTTGAACACATTCTCTGTGAGATCAAATGAATCCAGTTTAATAGCACTATAAAGCATGTCCTCACACCTTAAAGTAAATACGGGCACGTATAAACTAACGTAAGCAGGAGCTTGAAGCAGATGACCTCCTGAGGTCCCTTCCAACTTCAGCTTATTCTGTGATGCTGTGATTCTTTCCGGTCTTTTACAGAGCTTATTCACTGTTACTAAAAAAAAAAAAAGAGTGAGAAAAAATGTGGAAAACCTGAAATTTCTGCTGCGTAGCTAAGAAGTGAAGCTTGTTAGAGGGGAGAAACAGGACTCTGAGAGGCACAAGATAAAGCCTGTATAGAACCCAAGGCAGAGTTTTATATAGGCAGGAAAAGAAGGCAGCAACTTCATGAAGTTCATAAGAGATATCAGTATTTATATAAAATACAGATAATTAACAGTATGTATTTTGATACGTCATGCTATGGAAAATGTTTATGGATGGATAAATGGAATGTTAAGCTTCATTAAAAAAAATTAACTTGTACTACCAAGCACAATATTTTGCTTGTGCTTGTGTTTTTTCCCTTTTCCTTTTACGTGATATAATTCACTTGGCTCACACATTCGTATCTCAGTTCCGCTGGTCCTATCTTATATGAATAAATGAGATAAACAGGCAGAGCTTGTGTGAACAGCACTGCATTTGTACAGCCCTCTTCAACAGCATCTGCTGCCTGACAGTAACGAATCATGCCTTTTCACCTAAAACTTCATGCTGCTTTTACACTGGGCTTAGCCTTTCACAGTGGCATGCTTATATTCACCATCTTTGATTGCATCACTAATTTTCCATTTTTTGTATTCTAACAGCTGGAAACAGTGAGAGTGATGGCCAAGAAGCGGTGAGGAAAATACAAGAAGAAACTTCGACTGGAAAAGGTACCATACTACATCCTTTTCTTTAAGGAATTCATTTTTCCTGTCTTTTTGCTGTCATCTTCTTTTGTATATAGTCCCCTTGTGTATTGTCAAACTTTTTTTCAGTTTGGGGAAAGAAATTCTTAAAGTAAATCTGACACAAATGAGTAAAATGAGTAGGATATTTTTAAAAACACGTTCAGGTTTTTTTGACTTCTTTACTGTGTGCCAGTATGAAAGGGCTGGCTGCAAGTTACAGTCTGCCTGCGTGTCTATGGGCACATTGATTTAAAAGCTGGTCAGAAAATCAGAATACTAGTAATTTCTGCTAAGGGAGGATGACAGCAGGTATGAGTGGGTGTGCTCTTTTTCATTGCCGGTCTTACCTCTCATGGTGTGTATAATCCAACAAAAAAAAGAAGATGTTTCTAAAAGAATGGGGCTGCCCAACTGTGTTGTTTGACACATGGCGAGAGCTTATAATGCTTCACAAAATAAAACTGTTCTTAAAAATAGATGGACCTTTCATACCAAACCAAAATTCCTATATTTTTGTGGTTCTTCCAGATTTGTTGTTTTAATCTGATGAGCGATCGTGTTGGGGGAGGGATAAGGAAAGCTTAGCTTGATAACTATGAGAAGAGGCATATCACACACTATCTGCTGTGCAATTATAATTTGCAATTTATGATGGAGGTTAGTGCATTTATTATTTCCATCTCTTGGATTCACTGGGTGTAGTTCCTAGTGGTATACGATGATTCACTGCTGCCACTTTGATGTATTATTTCTTGGCAAAATAATAGGGCAGTGCTGGTACTCCACCCTATTTAGGATCTTCATGGCTTCTGCTGAGATCTGATTCTGGTTTTGTGCCTCTAATAATTACTGTTATGATGATCAAAATACGTTAATTATTGTGTTAAAAACCCCTTTCATTAAGATTTATCTTTTGGCTTAAATAAATGTGCACCCATCATAGCCTCAGGATACATGTATGCTAGTTAAAAGCATCATAAATTAAGGTATAGTCAGAAGGATCATGAAAGGAAAAAGGTAATTATTACATCGTTTAAATATTTTGCTGGAAGTTTCTGTACAGAGACCAAAACCATTGGGAATTAATTACATCACGTGACCTGCGTGAAGCTGAATAAACCAGGTTCTGCCTTGTTTTCTCTCATCTGTGTGATCACAGACTTTTCTAGCACCCCAGTCTTACTTGGTTTTTTGGAACGAAGTAAGCTTTAACTTTCAGTTATAAACCTTGTCAAGATACAGCTGGCAGTTTGAGGAAGCTGAAATTGTATCTTGACTGAAGTTGCTCATCACTGTAATTGTAATGACTGAGGCTTTAGTATTTCAGGTCCTGATAGATTTGGCCTAAAAACAAAGTGGAAGGGCATTGGCTTATCAGAATTTCTGACTGATTGAGTGATATTTGTATTTGCAAGTGCAAAGAACTTGGGTGAGTCTGAGCAGCAGTCCTGTGTTAGTGCTTATTGATGAATCTGCATGTCGCTTTGTAGTGGGATGTGTGCAGATACCGTGAGCAGGACTGGGCTGTGTGAATGTATTTACTTTCAAAAGCTGTTTAGTCACTGCATAAAACCATTATCAGTTACCTTGACCTTTTCCTTGGCTTTTTTCTCCCTTTTTTTCCCAGCATTACGTGTGACCCCTATTAAAAAACTGCTTACAGAAGCTGTTCCCTTCCGTAATAGTGGACTCCTGAGGAAGAACTACTCAAAACAGTGTTGCTGGGCAGCCAGCATGATCAAGGACTGGGCCAATATAGCTGTCCTTCTTTTACCATGGACGAACTGTATGAGCAAGTGCCACTGCTTTGCTATATGGACCTCAGATGTCTAATAAGAAAGAAAATTTCCTTGCTCGTTAGCAGGTTAGACAGCAAAAGGGAACAAGAGACCTTGTCCTCTCCTTCTTGTCTGACTGAGCCATACGTAGCACAAACGTCCCCAGAGACAGCTCTGGGAAAAGGCCAGGCTTGTTGAATGCATGTAATTAGTGTTTTTAAGGTGATATTATCCTTCTATGTGTTGGCCCACTGTCTGTCTGGGGCTCTGTCTGCTTTCTAAGGGTATGTAGTTTTACTTGACGTGACTTACACTTACTTCAGGGACAAGTGAGATTCAGATCGTGTACTTAAGTGGATCCTATGAAGCAACTGATGAGCAATAGCACGTTAACAGTTTCAGAGAAGGATAAAGGATAAAAATAAAAAGGCTATGCACACAGGTGATGCTTTTTTGCAACATCACAGCAAGACATGAGAGAAGGACTGATAAAATTTCTGAATAGAAGGAATCAGGAAACCTGGTTTCCCATGCTGGGGGCATTCAAACCAGAGCCAGCGCCAAAGGATAGTAGAGTATTGAAGAGGCAGGCAGTTATGACTGTTCCTGTACAAGGCAGTAATGCTAAAGGACACATACAACCTAAGCATCATCTCTTCCTACCACCCATCCTCTCCCATGATGCTGCACCAGAAACCTCCTTTGTTCTTCTCCCTGCTGATTCCAGACTGTTTAGGTGTCCTCCTCAGTTTCGGATCTCTGTGCTGAGTTAGCTATTGGTAAGTGTAAAGGGCGAGGTAGGTCGTGGGCAGCTGAGTATAAGAGAATAAGGTATGGGTCCTTGGCATATGACAGACAAAATTCACTTGACCATCAGAACCCTCTCTATGAAAAAGCAGTCAAAGCTCTCAGATACCCAGAACAGACCAGAAGTAGTGCTGCATTGTCATTAAAATTACCACATGGGCACTATTTCCAAAAGACCAAGGGCAACAGATTGCTACGCTCTGAATCATAAAGCTGGGAGAAGCCAGAATGATGTGGGCATTTATCTTACTTCCATTTGTTAAATTGGGAACTTGTGTTGTTAATAGTAGCAATTATATGGCTGGGAAAATTGTTGATGGGTAGGGATTGCCACAGAGATATTCTAATCATGTAAGTCTCTGTAATTTGCGCATAGGGTATGTCCGCGGTAGTGCGTTCGTTAGTGAGATCAGGAGAGCGCTTTTCAGGCAACGCTGAATGGTTACCTGCTTGCTGAGCGCAGGTCGGCATCAGCAAGGGCAGCACAGGTCCTGACCGGGTTTCTCTTTGGACAGAACTAGCCTGGGAGGTGAGGTGCAGCAGAAACAGAGCATTAGTGCATGGGAGCAAGCTTGGAGCTTATCTGTACCGAGTCCCAGCGACCTGTAGAAGTGCCTATGTCAGGTCCCCAGCACAAAATGAGATCTAGAGATTGACTTCTGTTGATCCAAACTGCTTGTTAATGTAGCCATAACCACAGTTACCAGTCTTGAACAAACTACAATGATTTATGGAATTGGGGAGTTTCTGTGATAAGCTCAGCTCTCAACGATACTAGAAAAAACTTCTCCCCATGTACATAATAGAGTATATTTCCTGACTCAGTTACCCTCCGTTTACATCTCTGCAAATGAAAGCGGGTTTTAGCCTGATGATTACAAACATACAAATGTTGGAAACTAATATATAAACATGAATGAAAGTTTCATTCATTCCAGCATAAGTTCATGAATGCCAATGGAATCAGCAATTAGCAAAAGTTTATGCATAAATATCACTTAGCACAGTACCACAGTACCAAGGAAAGGCTCTCACAACTGCAGTGTAGGAGCTGGAGTTGCAACGAGACTCAAAGGAGAAAAAAATTAAAAGTTAGTGAGAAAACAGGGTGTAAAAGTCATATTAAGCACAGACCTCTTCAAAAGGAAAAGCCTGTGTTTAATCTCACCCAACATTTTTGTGGCAATTCAAATAAAACCACAATTATAAAACTACACACTAAATCCACAGCACTCGTGAGACTTCCATTTGAAGCCAGGTGAGAAAGGAAGAAGAAACTTTCTCCCTCCGAGTCAGAGGAATGCAGAGTTTAGCATGGTGGCAACCAAATTATGTCATTTACAGTCTGACCCACATCAAGACGGCGTGGGCCAAGCAGTAGGAGGAATGATGTCGCCTTAAAAGCACTGCAATTCGCGTGCATTCAACAAGCCTGGCTTTTTCCCAGAGCTTTCTCTTGGGATGTTTGTGCTACACATGGCTCAGCCAGGGAATAAAGAGATGACAAGGTCTTTGCTCCCTTTTGCAGTACAACCTGCTGATGAGCAAGGAGATTTTCCTTGTTACTCGAGATCTGAGTTTACCCGAAAGAAGAGGTAATGTAGCCAATAGGTACCAAACATAATTGCAGATTAACTCATGGGTAATTATTCCACTGACACTTGCTCTATGTCAGGCACCTGATTTAACAAAACAGTCTGCGTTTTACCGCTCTGTACCAGACCGTTGTTGGCTTTCCGTGCAGGCTAGAGGAAGCCAACTGCTGAAAGTTCCCATATTCCCAAACTTTTAGATTTGTGTTTGCCCAAGGGTCAATGATGGTATTCCTAGCACATGGGCCAGAGTTGTGTAAGCCAGTTCATCAAAGATTGATGCCATCTTAAAACATGAAAAAAGGTCACCCAGGACTACTTCTTTGACATGGAATGTCAAAGATGTTATGACAGTGATCATCCAACTTGTCAAAAGCAGTAGAAAATATTTGTGGTTGAGACATGTTTTCTGTAAGTGTGCATAAGCATGTGTGAGTTTGTGCTTGCTTGTGTCAGAGTAGCTTTTCCTGGTGTAGTTCTGAGGTGTAAAAGTGTAACATTCTGAGCTTGTGGTAAAACCTGATGTGGCTACTTTGTCCCTTCTACCACATCCTGCCATTGGGATATCCTTTCTCTACCACTGATGATGCTGAAAGACCTGTAGGATTGGGTTAGAGTTTCCTAGCAATAACAGTGCAGCTTCCATCTATATGGTTTGGTTTTTTTTCTGATGCTGATGTATTTTCTCCAATACTCGACTTAGCTTAGTATCTCCAAAACTTAGCAGATCAAGGACTGCCCTCAGTTAGGGTTGTAGAACTGAACACCAGCCTCATGAAGACATCTTGAAAGACAGGGTGGTAATATGAGTGAGGAGTAAAGAAGTCTCGATCTGACAGTATGCCACTTTGCGGGATCCTGCCTGGAACTGCAGCGCTCTTTTGCTTTGTCACTTGATGACAGGTATAAGAACCTTGCCTAAATATTAAGATTTCTTTTCTTTCCATAGCCTCTTCTGAGGTTATATCAAGTATATCAAGTATATTCAAGCCATATGAAAAGAATTCCATTTTGAAAAATATTTGATGTGTTATTCTACGTCTGTAAGGACTGGATCCTCCACGTGCTCAAGGGGTGGAAAACCCCTTTCTCTGTGCACATAGCACTTGTGTCTCTTACCCAGTAAAGTTGGTGACTTTTTGCTCCACATTAAACAGGGGAGATTTTAATCCACAGGAAGGTATCTCCGGAGCCCTCCAATAAAATAATTTAGGTGAACAGTTTGCAAATCAAGTGTCCTGCTCTTCTGTTTGTTTTACATAATACTTTGATGCAAAACCATGGTTAAATTCATTAAACCTGCTTACTCATGTCCTTTTTGTTCTCCTTTTGACTTTCAGTGTAACATGATACAAGATTTTTTCCCTCAATGCTTACAGTCATTTAAAACAATAGAGAATCCCCTATTTTCTTCTGTTTCTTAAGACACCTTAGAAATTGAGTTACCGTGTTAACAGGGTGGCAGTTCAGACATTAAGAGCAATACGAGTATGGTTCACAGAGCTAAAGATGAGCGACAGATCTGGATAGTGAGATGGAGATAAAGTCTTTTCAATATAAAATATATTCATAATGCAGGCACAAGCTCTGCCTGTTAGTTTCCTAAATTCCCATTTCCATTGGAAATGCGAAACATATTTCATTAACAGGCTCTGCCACTAGGAAACATAATATTCTCTCATTTAAATTATTTCTAATTGAAACTTAGAGACAAAGAAGTGTGCAGGTGTAGCTGTAGGCAGAATAACAAAGTCCTTTCAGATGTCTTGAAATGATTTTCTGACTGTAAATCACCGAAGCTTTGTGCGACTAATGGGAGCAGAGCTCTGAGGTTAGGATTTTGCTGATCATTCTGCCATACTGAAGGCAAACCAGAGAAAGGGAATTTCAAAATGAAATTGCCTCCGCAAGGCCTGAAAAAGCTCCCATTTCAGCCTTTTACAGAATTTTGATCCTCTTTTATGTACCTGTAGGGCCATGGTGTCAAGCAGTGGCCAGATAGAGGTGCTCCTGGGTTTGACACATCCTGTAGTGTGCCATTATTTCCGGCTCATGCAGTAGTTGCTGGCAGGTTGTGTGGGCTATTTCCAGACCTTCTCTGTTCTGAAGAAAATTGCCAGCGCATACTGAAAGACAAAGCTAAGAAAAAGGCAATTTGTTTTCTCTCTGGAATGCTTTCACATCTCTCTTCCAAGATCTACTTCATATAGTCCCAGTTTCCGTGGGTTACATGTAAGGCTTTAGAAGTTAATTTGCTTATAACAAGTAGACTATTTTCTGTGAAAATGCCATTGGCTTCTGCACTAGGGATCCAGCTGCCAGGAGCTTGGAGAACTTGCAGCCTGAATTAAATGTGGGAAAAGCAGTGCTGATATTTGAAGGCCTTACAGGCTGTGTGCGTGCCCTTCCAGTTGGGAGCTGCACGGGAACCAACAGACTGTGTCCTACCTGAGCGTGTGGGCAGTGCTGGTCTTACCTTGTCCGCTCCATCCTCACAGCAACATGGCCAGGCTCCAGAGGAAGCGCAGCCAGAGAGGATCCTCTGCCCCTCTGAACACTAGTGTGTTCACACTTAACTTGTATTTCCAGGGCCATTTTTCAATGGCAGAGAATCAAAGCTCTTAATAGATGACATATATCTTCAATGAGTTATGAGCCAGGCTCTTCCCAGTGCTGCCCAGGGACAGGACCAGAGGCAATGGGCCTCTGAAATGCAGAAATCCCATTTAAAAATGGGAAAACTCCTTTTCTTTGTTAGCATAATGGCTGTTAGATATTGCCACAGGTTGCCCAGAGCATTTGTAGAGTCTCTGTCCTGGTAGATATGCAAAAGCCTGGGAAACTGGCTCCAGGTGGTCCACCTTGAGCAGGGGCTAGGGCTGGCCAACCTCCAGAGCTGCCTTCCAGCCTTACCCACCTGTGAGTCTCTCACCCAGCTCTGTAAGTCTATGAAATTTTAGCAGCCAAACCCACATGAAACACTGTCTGCTTTGTTTGTCCAACCCTGACTACAAAGACTGTAGCATACACAGGTTCCTGGACTGCAGAGTCTTCAAGGAATTGCGTCAATGTTCATCCAGTGCCCATTATAAGACTCTTGGGCACAGATAGTGGTAAGAACAGCAGTAATTCGTGCATAATGCAGTCATAGGAAATGAATATTTGAGAAGAATTTTGGAGCAGTGCAAAAAACCCCCCCACCTGTGTATGTACAAAACCCATTCTATGGAAACAGAGGGAAGTAGTGTAGGAACACTGATGCTGAGAGCAATAAACTGTGTGAAAAGGCCAGGAAATCCTGCCTGTGATTCTGGAGCAGCTTTGTGTTACTTTTTTTCTGTGCAGGGCATGGACTAATACGTTTTATTTTAAGACCAATATTTTAAAACCTAAGTTTCAAAAAGATCTGTTCAATATTGCGTGATGCATGACTTCTCTGCCATA
Source organism: Rhynochetos jubatus (assembly GCA_027574665.1). Classification (NCBI taxonomy): domain Eukaryota; kingdom Metazoa; phylum Chordata; class Aves; order Eurypygiformes; family Rhynochetidae; genus Rhynochetos; species Rhynochetos jubatus. The sequence goes on from CM050649.1 coordinate 62,253,731, forward strand.
TTTTCATAATATGAATAGAAATTAGCATGCTTGTGTGGACTTTGAAACCCTTCTCAGGCTGTTTAAAGGCTTCCAGGAAAGTTGTAATGTCAGAGCATTTTTTATAGTCTTTTCTGGTACTTGATGCTAGAAAATCTGCCTTGTAAGAAGAAAAAGAAATACTCCTAAGGAGACTGATAAACTTTTGAATTTTTTTTTTAATGTTTTTTTAATGTTTTTGAAGCAAAACATCTAACATGAGAATCATTAGATGTCTAATAATCATGTCTGGATTTGGATTTATCCTCTAATTGCCTTGAGGCAATGTTTCTGGTCGAGGGGATGTGAACTGTTATAGGCACCTGATTAATTTCCCCAAGATAATGGTCAGCTGTGTTTTAGTCCTTATTTAGTCTTAACATTATGTCTGCCACTGTCTTCTCTTACCAAGATTACTATTGACTTCAGGCTGCTTGGAAGGAGTAGCGCTTCATGACTGATGTGACTTGACAAAATAAATCAAATCATCTTTCCAACATTTAGTCTGACCTAGTTGAAAAACAATCCTTGCCAGTGTTTTACCTCCCAAGCATGGAAAGTATGTGGGCCTGTGGTGTGAGAGAGATCTCCATGCCTCTGGGCAAGGTTTGCTGTTGTTCTGTGTTTCCTCTCATTCTACTCCAATCTCGCATATGCGCGCACACTTGCACTTTTTTGCAATAATTTACAGCTGCTGAACTTTCTGGATATCCTTTAAATCATACAGGGTCTGTACTTCTTTCTCTTTAGGAACTTCATGGCGTATCGGGGAGGAAAAGAGGAGACATATGTATTGGATAGGAGGAAAGGGAAAACTAATATAAGGAAAAAAGTAGCTATTCAAAACTTTGTCATGGCAGCTGGGGGTTTCTGGACTGGAGTTTTGTGAAAAGTTCATTTTCCAACCTAAAATCTTGCACGCTTTCTTCTAGCTTATATTTCACACTTGCAAGTCAGTCCATGCAAAAATCCCATGACCCTAATTGGAAAAATTTTTCATGAAGACAGAATATTTCCTAGAGATGTGTCTGTTTTGATAGAAGTGTTTATTGGCAAAAGATAGAGAGAAACGTCTTTGCACTCATATCTGCAAAATAAAGCAGGAAATGTGTCCATGCCTGTACAAGGAATTACCTCAAAATGTGGTGGTTTGTTTTCAGGTCAATAAAGATCAAAGTCTTTTCATCCCAACTCATTCTCTGTTTCTTATGTCCCAGACTACTGTACTGTCAAAGACAATTTTTGTTTTAGAATATAGTCCTGAAATCTTCTTGAATTAATAAGCTGCTGCTTATCAATGGTTTGTGTTGATTTTCAAATGCATACTATGAAGGAATTAAAAATTTTTTTAGAGAATTTTGCAAATATTGTGTTTAAAACAAGGTTTTGTTTTAAAAGTGCCACAAAATGGAAATACCTTATGGAAGACACTTCTTTCATGTGAGTCTGAGCCTACTTTCCATCAAACTGTTTTTTTTTTGTTTTTTTGTTTTTTTTTTTTGCTTTGAGATGATGCAAAATTAATCGTTTGGTCCCAGGCTAAGTAAAGTCTTTAAGTGGGATTTCCTTAGACTTTGTTTCTGAATGCAGAAGGCAAAGCACAAGTCCAGTGTCATGAAGGCTTTATGCTTTGAAACCATAGGCCACCAATAATAGACAGAGATGTCAAAAAATCTGCTTATTTAGTGTAGAACCGGTGCATGTCTTACAAGGCTGACATAGTAAGCAGTTCTCTTGAGAATCTTACTCAGGCTCTGCCTCCAGTTGAGATGATCTCAAATAGCTGGATAAAAACTGATACCTTAGAAGATACATGAAATAATTTTTTTACTCTGTAATCATAATCCTGTAGTTACCTTGACAACTACCAGTGATATATAACTGCGTTGTGTTTACCTCTTCAGATGCCCTTTCAGCCAGTCCTACAGAAAGAATAGATTATATCTTTTTTTTCTTGAATCATACCTCTGGAAACATGCTATTCAGAAAGCAGCATCCTTTTCTGTGTGTCTTCTTAGCAGGATAAAATAGTATATTTGCCTTTGCTTGCGAAAGAGAACAATTTGTGGCAGTCACATATTGTCCAATTAACTGCCAAACAGTGACTTTAAAAATCTGAAATTCAGATTGGTGTGTTCACCTTAACCAACCTGGGTCACAGAGGCTAAAAAGTAGTGCTGCTTTTCCTTCAATTTCTTTTTAGTATCAGGTGAGATATATGTAACTGGTGATATAAGGAGAATTCAGTCTCAGAGGGATTGTATAAATTTATACGACCAGCAGTAAATTATTCCTGGACTTGAAAACCAAAATTTTAATTGATCCTTTTTATTTTTAAAACAATATGACAATGTCCTTGTTTTGAAGATCAGATTCTGCAGATTAATTTCAGATAATAAGTTTTCTATACAGTTTACTTTCTGAGCTAAATAAAATCAGCGTTCTACTGCAGTGGATGTTATAATAAGGAATATATAGGAATACATTCAAAGAGCAGCTAAATTGGGCAAGTAAAATGGGAGTAAAAGGGAAAAAAAAAGGAAAACAAAGAGAGGACAGAATGATAGGAAGAAAAATCACAACATAAATACTGTATTCCATATTCCATTTTCTTTTTGAATGGCCATATTTTTTTTGATTTAGTTATAACTTCAATCCAGAATAGACAGTTAAGACACTAACATGCAGAGTAATAAGGCCAACAAAGCTGAGAGATTCTGAAGAGTGAGAGAAAAGGAGACTAAAGAGAAAAGCAACACGAGGAGTGGAAAAGAATGAAGAACCATATGAAGACAGAGAGAAAGAAGAACCTGGAAGGAGGTTACAGCCACCTAAGTTTGAGGGAGTGTAAGGTTATATCCAGAAAATACGATGCGCAGGGGGTTGCTGTTTGTTTACCCTATATGCTAAGCTGACTGGGTAGATGAGGCCCTGAGGAAAGAAATGGAGTCACTCCATATTTTAGGATTATGTTGTTGGGAGTTGCGTTCGTTGCACTAACATGGTAGAGAAACTCCCGGAGAGTCAGGCCACGGAGAAGAGTGACACAGCTTTCACGACCATGCCTGCTGACAGGGCACGAGCTGGGCTAGCACGGTGCATGCAAGGCTGATGCTTTGTGTCCAGGCTCATTTGCATCCCCCAGGCAGTGTGTGAGAGGGCATTGGCATCATTCTAGCCTGCAGCTTACGTATTTCCCTTACGTTTCCTTCAAGGAAAATTGCATGTTTTTCTTTCCATTCTGTGTACTTTGTACTTCTGTGTACTGAGGTTTTGAGCAACCTGGCCTAGTGGAGGGTGTCCCTGCCCATGGCAGGGGGTTGGAACTAGATGGTCTTTAAGGTCCCTTCCAACCCAATCTGTTCTAGGATTATATGGTTCTATGATACTTAACTTTCCTAATCTTCTCCGAAAGTCTTCCAAAGTGTCCAGCATCCCTGGCATAATTGTATTTCCATTTCTCTCTCTCCCCTCTTTCCCTCCCTTCCTTACTCTCCCTCTCCTTCTCCACCCCGTCTTTCTGTATGTCTCTTTCTTATAATTGTTTTAGGGAATGTGAAATGCAGCTTTGTAACACACATCTTGGTGTTTTATATCCTGTTTAAGATGGTATTTGTGTTCTCATAGCAGTTGCTTTACGTTCTCTGGTTTGCATACTACAAGCAAGCAGTAAGTTATCAATGGGAACAGCCTGTACTTTTATAGTGTCTTTTCATTTTCAGTTTTTAAAATGATCCCAGGTTAGTGGTGCTTGCATAGGCAGAAAAATCGGTCATTTTTAAAAGGAACAGTGTCATTTGTTATTCTGCATGTTTCATCCAATATGCCAAGTTTTGCTTTGTTTCTCTTTAGCTGGCTTCTGAGTTGGACACATAAACCTACTGCCCAACCAGGAAAAACAAGCTCCTTCACTGATTTTGTTTAGGACTGGAAGAGTACACATGGATGATATGGATTGCATGATATCTTTTCTCTGGCAATTATTCTGTTAAATTAGTTTCAAAGCTGCCAAATTAAAAAACTCAAAGTAAGACTGACATGTTATGTCCAGTGGGTGTTTGTGTCCTCAGAAGAGGTATCATGCTAGCCTTGGGAAAAGCCTACAAGATAACTTTCATTACTATTCAACTGAAAATCAGAAAAAGAATGACTGAATCATTAAGCTAATTTTCTCTGAATAAGTTGAAATAACTCCTGATGAGTTTTTCTCCCTTCCTGTGAACCTCTCTCTCCTTTTCCCAATGTCACACTGGCTTCTCCATTCCCACTGAACTGCCCTGCAGTCCTTTCCCCAGTCCTTTCTTCTCAAGTCCCCATTGTCTGTGTTTCCAACAGCAAGCAGGTAGAAACCTGTGAAACCACACTGGAGCTTTAGGAAGACAGAATGAAAAAAATTCCTTAAAATTACTGTTCCTTTCCTGACACTTTTTTTTTCTCCAGTTGACCCATATCCCTCCCTGCTAGGGGCCAAGCAACTCAAAAGCACCTCCTTAAAAAGTGAGCATTAAGGGAAGATAAATATAATAGCATGGCCAGAGCTGAACTTGGTATTTACACAGGACTGAGAAGTGATTTACACAGGACTGTGCACCTAACAGTATGTATGGTTACATTCAATAGACATGAATCACAAAGCTACTTGATTACTACATCTAAATATTTCTAACCCTTTTTTTGGAAGTATTATAGCCTTCTAAATAATAGGGTTTGGGTCTGTAATTCCATCTCCTCTTGAAAACAATGGTAAACTTTCCATTGACTTGAATGCAATCAGGGATTCTACCTCATAATTTTGAACAGTACAATATATTTGTGTTTCTTTTTTTCTGCCTTAATTAGAGGCTTGACTCAGATTTATCAGTGAAGTGACAGTTCCAACAATTCAACTGGACAATAACTCGGAGGTACCTCAGGAAGGCCAGAATTTTGATCCCAGTTGGCCATCAATTTGTGCTGGGAGGCACCCAGTCTCATGGCACTTCAGAGCTGAATCACAATAGGTGTGCGTGCAGGTGCTGTTCCCACCCATATTATGCTTACTACTAAAAACCCCACAAGCTAGATTTCTGTCTTTCTGCAATCAATAAGAACCGTAATTCAGCTACGCTTTTTAAAACGCATACCTGGTAATATTTTTGTTTTCAATGAATTTACAGTTCATTGCAAGAATTGTTTGAAGGCTTCTAAACCCGTATTTAGCCTGTATAGCACTGAATAGTGGTGTGATTTCTGTACATGCCAGAGTTCATAAATGCTGATCAGTCTGCTTAGGAAACACTGCATAGTGGGAGTAGCCTGTAAAGGTTGGCCATTAGCTGATTTCAGTCCCATTTTTGCTACACGTTGCCTGACAAAGAGCTGGAATCTCTGTATCTTGCATTCCCAGTGCAAGGAGTCTGAATCAGGCTTTTCTGTATTAAGGATGAATTAAAGTCAAAAATAGTTTCTATGACTGCTGTTATCTTTCATTCATGGTAGTTACAGACAACAAGCCAAATGTCTGAACTGCTTTATACTATACCCCCACACACACACCCAGCTGGAGGCATTTTGCAGTCCATCTTTTAATGAGCTTCTTGTTTTGAAGAGGTCACGCTCATCTAGAACGTTGTTTATTTTTTTGCAATACCTTGCACTTATCTGCAGTCATTCCTTTGTTAAGTGTTGCCTAATTGTGTATTTTCTCTTGGTCTTTCAGGAAATTCCTAACGATCCTCCCAAGCCTAGGTTAAGCTAAATGTTTGTGTGTTGTCAGCAACTTTCACCACCTGTCTATTCAGTCTGTTTTATAGAAAATTTGTAACACCTGGCACCTACCACTTGTTTGGGTACGAAGCAAATGAACCACTGTGTTTCTCTTGAGAGTGCTCAGAACTGGCAGCAGGCAGAGGAGAGACTGCTTCTGAGGAAGGGGGCCCTTATCAGCCCTTAGGCTCGGGTGCATAGGGAAGGGTCATCCTTGGGGCCCAAACAAACCTGACACTGGAACACTAAAATCCTGGGCTGGAATTTTGTTTGTTGTTTGAGTTTTGGAGTTTTTTGTTGTTCAGTGTGTGCAGAACAGCAAATGATCAAAGAAAACAAACAGATATGCTTTGGAAATGGCCAGTACCTTTGCCTCAAATGGCTTTAAACTGTAAGCGGGTAGATTTAGATTAGATCTAAGGAAGAAAACCTTCCCGGAGAGGGTGGTGAGCCAGTGGCACAGGTTGCCCAGAGAAGTTGTGGATGCCCCCTCCCTGGAAGTGTTCAAGGCCAGATTGGATGAGGCTTTGAGCAACCTGGTCTAGTGGAGGGTGTCCCTGCCCATGGCAGGGGGGTTGGAACTGGATGGTCTTTAAGGTCCCTTCCAACCCAAACCATTCTATGACTCTATGCAATCAACCCCATCTTATAACGGTTGTACTGAACTTTGTGGAACTGAAGAATGAAGCCTGCAGGTTGCAAAAGCAAGGCCCTGGAGGCACCAAGAAGGCAGCACGCTATGATGCAAGCTGCTGATGTCTAGTGTCTTTGGACAGAGGGTATTTTAAAGAGCCCTCTTGTGTATTACCTACCTCAGTGTGTGTGTGTGTGAGTGTCAGGTCCAGTGAGAAGATGATAGAACAAGTGGTTACACGGAGAGCAATGGGAATGCTGTGTTGACTGATCAGAAACCTTGTCTGGAAAGTGAAGCTATTTTAAGTGAATGCAGTATGTAGGAAAAAGATGGATAAATTAGTGGGGTTTTTTTTCCATTTTGTTGGAGTAAGAGAAGGAGTCAAGGAAACGTGTTTCCAGCAAGAAGATCTGAAAGGCTTTGTAAAGGCATTTGTGAATACTGTGACATGTGTCTTTAACCTAGATACATTAAACTTAAAGAAAGAGATGCAGATATTAGCATGAACACAGAATACTAGATAAATGCGAAATTTTCAAGTTGCTTTTTCATGGGAGACATGATTTTTGTCTCATAAGGGAGAGTTTTGAGAAACAGATTCAAGAATTGAGCAGCAGTAATGGTGGCAGATCTAGGAATAGCTGAAGGTTGGGATGCCACCTGCAGCTGGACTGCTGCTGGCTATATTGGACACATTACCTATATAAACACAGATCCTTCATCTTTCTTAGTATGACAAATAAACAGTAGTTTATGTTGAATCTCCATATTCAGTCTCAAGAGTGATTTAAATTGTTGACTAAAAGGTTACTTCAGTGTCCTGGTGCATTTTGGGAAAGTCTCAGAAAGCAGAGGAGGAGCGTGGATGAGACACAGGAACCGTTTCTAAGCGGTTGAGCAGAGGTTGAACCTTTTAACTACAGTCAGTACAGCCTCTGAATTCATGGGTATGCTTTGTGCTTTGGACTTCTTTTTTTTCTAAATGTATTATTTATTATTACAGTGAAGATCTAAAAGCTTCATTTCACTAAGTGACTCAGGGACAACTATAAATCAAGATTTATTTTGGCTAGAAATTAACGTTTTCTTCTGTAAGCCAAAAGTAAAGATTCGTAAAATGGATAATATTTTGGTTTTGCAGTAACATGTCAATAACAGCTTGTCTTTGGGAACTTCAGCCTTTCCAAATTCAATTTCAGCTGTCTTATGTATTTACTTACCTGTTTTAATTAAGAATTGGCAGGAAAAGAAGAAAAAAAATTACTTGTTTCTGAGCTGATATGATCTTAATTGAGAATGCCTGGCTCTCACATTGTCATTGATCACTTAGTTTTGTGAATTATATCAGGCACGCATAAGGAATATGTAATAGTCCCCCGTGGCAATACCTAGCAGAAAGAGCTGAGAGAGCCCAGGTGTTTTAACACGGTGGTTTGAAAAAGCTCCAAAAATAGTATGTGGTTTTGGAATCCTTGGAGGAGGCAGGGGACAGCTTTCCAAACACCTGGATTACTTGATCCACCTGTAGGATAAGCTCTCCTGCCTAAGACGTTGCAGCATATTAATTGTCTTTGCCATGCTTGAACAATGCCCATTTCTTCGTGGTGTAGCTTCAGAACAAAGGCGCAGTGTTTCTACACAGCCAGAAAACGTATTCTTCTCTGCCTTGTTTCCTTCAGATTTGCAGAAAAGCTTTGCAGGGGTCTGAAGGAAATGGGAAACAAGGCTTTAGCCTGCCTTAGAGATTCTATGCCCTTATATACGCTCCCTCCAGTGCCACACACAGAGGGAAAAGTATGGTACTTAAATAAGTAATGGTTTGGTTTTTAACTCAAATACAGTTTCTAAGTGAAGCCTTTCAAACTGTGCAGTAGTAATAGATCAGACATAAACTGTGACACGTTAAAAGATATAATGATAGAAATAGGGATTTAGCTATGTTTTTGCTACTTTCCCACCCATCAATACCTATTGAGTAAGGATAAATCATGGCAGGATACTGAGCAATGTAGAGACATGTGGCATAAGAGACCAATGGGTACGGCTCTGTAGGAGGGAAAAAATGGGCACCAGCAAAGAGTGGGAAAAGCATCCAGTTGTGTCAGTGAAATAGTTTCATAATAAATGCATGATTTCAGCTGTTTCTTACAGCTTTCATGTATACTATAAGCAAACCAATAAATTTTAAGGGTATTTAAAAAAAAAAATCATCCAATGTACCAAAAAAATTGATCGCAGTCAGATGTAAGATAAAGTGTTCAGCAGACCTTTCAGCTGATCTTTATGGGAAGAGAAAAAAAAGCCTCAAAACTATGTCTGATGCAACTTAGGAAGAATCTATTACGTGCATTAAGTGTTTATTTGTTACCACTAATAAAAATTTGCTTGCTCTTGCCAGGCCTAACTTCAGCTTTTTGAAGTGCCTAAGTTCCATTTTTGAATCATGTTCTTTTATGTCCCAGATCAAAGAGCCTTGGACCTATTTAAAAATATTTAGACTATATGAGACTCAGTCAAGGTGCCTGTTATGTTGTACCAGCCCATGTCATTACTTTGGAAGATATAGCCACATGTTTTTTTGAGGCTGAGAAATATAATCTGTCCCAATTGGTTTTAGAGTGCTCTGTGTAAGCTCATTGACCTAGGAGGAGCTTCTGACTGGTGGAATCCTCACCCCGTACTGAGGTGAGACAGGCATTTGTTTTTGCAAGGAAGAAATCTAGATACACTGGAAGGCTAAGTTTTACTAAGTTCTGGGTAATTAGGGAAATCTACAGCATGCTCCTACTAAATTACTTGAATTGGAAGGGGTCATCAAATCCAACCCAGTAGGAACATGTTTTTATTTTGATTATTCCATGGGAGACAGGGTAGGATACAATACAGTTAATATGTGTTGCATGAAATATTATTGAGAACCTTGATTTTCTGAAATTTTAAGTTGGTGTTTAAGGGAGGGAAAAAAATATTTTGAGTGTTATGAGAACTGGAGATTTCTAGAGCTAGCAAGGCAGTTCTAGAGGGAGATATTTATTCTAGAGGTTTGTAAAAGGCATCTCATCCACCCCTCTGCATCAAAACCTCAGTCTCATCTAAAGACTCTAAACAAGATCTTCCAGATACAGCTTTTAGATATTTTTGTTCCCAAGACATCAGGAGACAGATAGCCTGGATCTCCTCTCCAGACTCTGCCCCATTCACTTGGCAACAGATCCTTTTGCAAGGAAGAAACTGAAGCATACTTCATGCAATTTTTATTCCTTGAAAGAAGCGAGGCCTTTCATTACTCAGCATGATACTTCCTTTCTGAGAAACAGTCCTTTGGGATAGCTAATGCTGGGCACGCTGTGGTTCAGTCCCTCTAACCTCATCTACACTATTGCTTAAACACAGTGACTGAGAAAGCCTTCGTGGACTGTGTTGAGTAACTTGTGGTCTTCTCACTTGCTGAAATGTCTCTGAGGCGTAGCTTGGACAGTTAGCATCTCTAAACCGCCGGCTGCTGGGAGTTGATGGGAAATGCCGTGGGAAGCAGCAATAACTGATGGCCAGACAAGCTCTCCTCCTCCTTGGTTTCAGCGACCCGCCGTGCTGAAAGCAGCTCCTCTGTGTTGCTAGGTCTCAGGCGCGTTTACTGCAGCTGACTGTTAGACGAGACTCACCAGCCCTGGTCCTGGGGAACTGGAGTGCCCTTTCGAAGGCCACGAGGAAATAAGGAAACCAGCAATTGGTGCTGCTGGTGAGGATGAGGTTAGGGGTTTGAACTCGAGCTCCCCTGCTCATGTCCAGTGCTCCCTGGCACTGCGTGACTCACCTAGCCAATCTCAGCCCTTGGGGAGTTGGTTGGGTCCTCCAAGCTCTTTACCCACACACCTTCACTAGTGACTGGAGAGAGACTGGCGCATCTAAAAGGCAATTTTCTCCACCTCAGACTCCTATTTTAAGGAGGGAAGCATCAATGACTAGCTGGAGCTAGGCAGCTGTAGTTAACTGAGATCACCTCCCTTCTGTGTGTTTCTTTGCTGCCATGCATAATTTATTCCTTTACAGGGAAGACAAGTGTTTGTTGGAATTAGTGAAACAACAGTTTAAAAGCTTCCAGGAAGATATATATTGAAGCATTTCAACCTGCTGCAACACAATTTGTGTCTTTCTGTAGTAAAAGAACACGTATATTAGGGTTTTTTTCCCCACATGAGATAAGGGAGAGAGTAATTCAGCAAATAATACACCTACCACTTCTAGACAAACTCAAGAGAGATGTATGTTATGGTAGCTGGCCTCAGTCCAGCATAACCATTAGCCATGGGTAACTCTAACAAAAAGAAATCTGCTTAGCTCCCCCTCCTTATGCTTTTTAAAGCATTGATCCTGTGTGCAGATCCATTTAGCCCATTGGGCTGGAATATTTGAGGACCAATGAGGGAAAGGCCACAATCTGGTTCAAGATTATGTTTTATCAGCCCCCCTGCAACAATCCAAAACCAGCCAGGCACATATTTCCCCCATCTCCAAACCCAAAGACTTTTCCTATTCTTTGGTTTCTGTGTGTTACATGCCAGACCTCATCCAGTCTTTTATCTGACAGGCTTGGGTTAAATTTGTAGGGATTCAGGTAGTCAGACAGGACTCGAGTCCAAACTGAACCCAGCCATCATTCTCAGGAACAGATATAGCGGGTTTCTCTGATGGTAACATTGTTGGGTCTTCCAGAGCACAACGATTATTCATCCCAGGCACAGAAGGGCAGGCTTAACGTTTGTGAAGTTAAGATTTTTTTCTTTTTTTTTAGTTTCTGTTTTACCTCGGGGGTAGGGGGAACTTGGGTCATGGAAGAAACAGTGAAGGGCATGAAATCAGTTGTGCTATATATGGAGTAAATTGTTTAGGTAAGGATCCATCAGAATTTTCCTATAGTTTTGCCAGTTTTGAATCTCTGTAACAGGAACACATCAGTGCGTTCTGGGACTTTTTCTCCTGAGTGTGCTGGAATTACGCAGTGCGTTTCATACTTCTCTGTGTTTATGGTGAAAACTTTTAGCTCCCAGTGGGACTTCCGAAATCTTACTTTTGGTGGTTGTGTCTCAAGGCCAAGCATAAACAACTGATAATTTTCCCCTTTTCAGTTGTACTATTTTTTAAGCTACAGACACAGTAAAATCTTTGGGCTCCCAAACTGCCTTCTAGTTGTGCCAAATAGTAGCTATTCATCAATGAGTTGTTTTTCTGTATAGGACTTTGGAAAAGTGCTTGTAGTAAACTGAAGACGAAAGGCAAAAATGTCAAGAGTTACTTTTGTGGTTGATCTATTCATCTTCCTGTTATCTATGAATATGCCTAGTCATACCTCATGTATCAACATACTGTGTGTTTGCTTCGTGCAGTGGGATTTTCCTCACTGGCTCAGGAAGAAGCTCTGACCTCTGTGAAAGACTGCTGGGGTGATGGCCGTGGCGCCAGCATCAAAGCCTCATTCAGAAACACGCTTCTAGTATGTGAACTCAGTATCGACATCTATATATGTTAGATACAGCTGTCAGCTCTGTAACTTCCAGAAATGTTATTTCCAGGCTAGCGCAGCACTGTAAGTGGTCTGATGTCAAGAGCAAAGGCCAAGGCTTCATTGCCTAAAATGTAAGTTTTGTCTGTTCTACAGCGATCTGTGCAGTGCTGTGTGTGTCTGTACTTGCTCCGAGGTGCCTACGAGCAGCATCAGTGTCACACAGGCATGCCTCACCTTTCTCACTCCCTATTTCATACAGATGCTCCAAGCGCACAGCAGTGCCATCTGCCCCTTCCACGAGCGGAGGGCCCTTTGCAGAAATGTTCTTTCCTGTGTAAAGGTCACAGTTTGTCACCACCCTGAACACTGCCTCAATCTATGAATAGTTCAGCTGAAGCCATCTTTAAGCCAGGGAGAAAAATAAGTAGCTCGCAGTGGAAAGAGCTCTTCAGATTGCCTCAGTGTAGCCCCTCGGGGCTGTTCATGCAGTGAGATACTATCCACTGTGAATAGGAGTGACAAAACCTGGCCCAGAGTTCGTTCCCCCGAAAACGTAAATATAGAAACTGCCACAGAAACGCAGGCAGGGGCACAGGATTCTTTTTCCCACCCATGGTCTTTCCCAGAGAGGTCTTTCTCTCAGAGAGTGACCGCGGCAGTTCAAAGCTTTTCTAGCATTGCGGGTTGACAAGGCGAAACATTGCTGATCGAGCTCAGAGAAGCAGGCAATTTGCTTCTGTAAAATTACCCTTAGTAAAGCTTTGGGGAGTTTGTGTCAGGCGTATATGAATCACTCATATCTCAAATGCTCTCAGTCATGAGAGAAAAAGGGGGTCATATAAGGATGAGAAGCTATCTAGGCATATACAGTAACCTTTGATGAAGTGCACAAGCCATAGAAAGGGAACCTGTCCGCAGCTCTGTGCACTAATCTGGAAGTACTGACTGCCAGTTTTGTTGTATTTCATAGAGATCTGCAAAGCACTGAAACCCAGAAAACACAAGTTTGTGTTACTACATAGATGCTGAATACCTGGTCCTTGGTGTGGTAGGAGGATCCAGGCTTTTGTGCAAGGGGCTTTCCCTTGGCAGGCTGATTTCATCATCCCTGCCTCTGCTGATAGCCCACTGTGTATACTCAAGCAAGTCGCTTCCCTGCTTGCACTCCTCTCTGTGCCCAGTAAACACTGGTGAGCAGGCAGAGGAAATCAGGCTGAGGTTGTTTGCAAGTGGAGAACTGGATTCCCTTGGCATAATGCTGGAGACCACTGACTCAGCCTTGAAATCCAGGCACTCTCATCCCCACGGCATGAATGGACCATCTTTGCAAGTGGAGCAGTAAGCGACAAAACCGCTGGTCAGATATGGGCATACGATGCTGCTTTTAGCAATATTAGTGTGTTTCTTAAATCGTTTCATTGTGTGACACTGATTTGCCAGGGCTTATTTCACCTTTCATTTGTGCACTGTGTCTGTGCAGTGCACAGAGGTTCCATCTTCTTTTTTGCTTGCAACAAAACTTCTTTCTTTAGAAATACATCTAGTGTTAGGGGAGAGAGAGGTGACCTTTGTCATTGTTTAACCTCACATAGTTCTTTCATTATTTCCCGCTGATTTTTTTCTTCCTTTTTTATTTTTTTTCTTTTCTCTCAATGACAGTTACAGATCCCAGATGTCAAATAGCAGCAGCAGCTGGCTGCATGGCAGATCCCTTAGGCTGCAGCTGGGTGAGCACTCCTGGACTTATTCTAGCTGTGTCATGTAGATGGTCTGCAGATTATTTCTCTGAGCTGTCATGCTCTTCAAATGCCTCTAGCTTCTTTCTTTCCTTTTCTTATTCTGGTAATACATGGAGCCTGAAAATTCAGCCTTGAAGAAATCTCTCATGTATTGTGGACAAGGTCTGTGGATCAAAAGGATGGCCTATATGTGCATTATTCCTTTTATGTAACTAAATGATGCAATTAATAAATAATACCATGTATTCCAAATACAGTATTAGATTGGGGATGACTCTGTCCTTGAATACCCTGTATCTATGACAATAGCACTCTTGTGTGAAGATGAAAGGAGAAACGTTAATTCAGGAAGTCTGATCTCTCTCTTTTAAATTATGTACTCAGTGTCCAAATTGCTTGAATGGTACTTTTCATAAAGTCAATGTGAGTAGACTGATTGAATGTGAATGACAGAATAGAGGTTCAGATTTCAACAAAAGAGACAAGCTGAAATAAGAGTAAAATTTCAGTAGGAGGGTGCATGCACAATATACTGTATTATCTACAAAGCAGAGTTAAAAGCAAGTTAAAATTTCTTATTTACCTTGCTGGATATATTTTTAGGAGCACCTGGGCTGGTGAATTTTCTTTACTAGTTGAGCTGTACATTACATTTAACCAAATCCTTTTAGTAATATGTTGTACTGCTGGCAAAATCACCACTAACATCAATGAAATCATAACAAAGGTATGGCTTTGCTTTTAACTACAACATATGTTTTGTAACAGCAGTATAATTTGAAACTAAAGTATAATTTAGGTATTCTGATTAAACTTTAGTATCCTTACTCAGGAGCAAGAACACCTTGACCACTGAATGATTTAATCTCAGATTATTGGGGCATATGCTTAAAGCTTCAAGGTAATATTTCAAAATATAATTTACTAATAATTTACCTTCCCTAGTACTGTCAAGGATATTAACCAACTTAAAATAGTTCATTCTAGAAACAGACACAGCCCACTTCTTTCCCTTTTGGGCAGCATCAGGAAAATAGGTTTCACTAGGTGAGGCAAATGTGCTTTCTCTAAATGATCTAATCACTTATGTGCTTTACTTTATCCCACTTTTGTTTGTCAAAATATTAGCTGCAGCTAAAATGGGGGTGATTGTTGTAGATATTGGAGTCCAATTCCTATTGCACCTTTCAAGAATTATTGATTGTGCTTGCAGACACGGTGCAGGATCCAGCTCAGAGCTCCAGGAAAACGCAGAAATGCCATGCAAAAGTAACTATAAACCCACAGAATTTTCAGCACCTGTAAAGGCAACTCCACTCACATGTATTTTAAATCTAAAGCAGTGTATGTGTTTCTGCTTTATAGTCACTGAATTATGTCTTCTGCATTATCTCCGAGTGGGGCAGTCACATAGCCTTCACTTGTGTGGCTTCCTCTTGCTGCTTCTGCATAACTCGTAGTTCCTTGCTACTTCCTGCTCCCAACTTAGAGCTTTCTGGAGACACTTTGTTTTTTCAGCTCTCCATAGGACATTGCAAGGTAGATGTCAATATATGCCATTCTCACTGAAGTTACTAATGCTTCTCTCCCTAGTGCAAAGATTCTTTTATTCTCCCTTCCTAGAGGAAATGCTATGTATTGATCAATGTTGACACTTCCTCTTGATGAAACCATGTGTGTAGACTTGTTGTGGTGCTTCCTAACGGGAGAATGCCTGAGTGCATTCCTGATTTCTGTCTTTGCTAGTCCAGAAAAGAAACCTTCTGTATTTCTCTTGTCTCCCCAGCAGCTTTTCTTTCCCTATCACAGTTCTGAAGGAGGCACTCGATGTAATTGTTCAGCTCCTTTAATCTCATTTTTTGTTGTTGCCAGTAAAGTTCCTGCTGATCCTTTGTTGTGCTTCCGGTTGGTCCAATTCCTCATTCTCAGTCTCACACGACTGAGTGATGAGACAGAGTGGCAAAGCATCTCCACTTCTCTGAAACAGACCACTGGAAACCTGCAGAAACATTATCTGTTAAATGTTTCTCCACACCCTGTTTCGTGTCTTTCAGCAGGAGGCTTTGTTCCAAAAGGTCTTCCAAATGATCTTTTTCTCTATCTTATGTTTGGATTTTTAAAAATCAGTTTATTTCTGATTTGGCTATATTAGGGAGGTGCAGTGATATCTAAAAATTGTACAGATAATTCAGAAGCTTCGTTCAACACTTTGTGACACCTAAGAGAATCAGAAGTATTCCACTTAGAAATTGGGTAATACAGGAAGATTCTCTTGTGGTTTTCCCCCCTCGTTTTGCCACTTGCATCAGATATCAATCAATCTCCAATTTTAGACTTTGTCTTGCTTTCACTTGTCTAAATTGCTGATCATCACCATCATCTTTTTTCCCCAAGCTTCTGATCATATTTGCTTTTACTTTAAGCTTTTATAATATAAATTATTCTGCTAATTCACTTCAAAGACCTCTTCTTCCATCTGCATGCTTGATCTTCTCCTCCTATACAACTCTCTCCTTAAGCCCTGGTTTTTACATCATGTTATGTTTCCTTGCCTTAGTCTAGGTCAATATGCACAACTTCCCCTGTGATTTTCAACGGTCTTGATCATTATCCTTCCTTTTTTCATTTTGTTTCCCTAAAGCCTCCCACTGAAATACTTTAATTACTGACTTCAGCAGATAGAATATCAGGCTCCACGTGCATCACTGCAGGACTGTTACATGTGTGATACTGAACTGGTGTGCGCTTTGCTTTGTAAATCCTTCTGATTGTGCAGGCTACTTCTCTCCTGAGCTTACTCGTGGAAACTCAGTACCAAGAGGGTAGGTCACCTGATGTCAGTGAAAATTTAGAAAATAATAAAAATTTATAATGTAGAGCTTTTAATTTAGGTTTGGTTTCCCCCCCACCCCCACCATAAAGCATCCTTGTAACACCATGAAATGTTAGTGAGAGCTTGAACTGAAATTATGAAGGAAATCCCAGTATGACAGAAATGCAGGATTTGCCGTTCAGATATGATACATTAACTGTACCATATTAAAATAGTTCTTCTGAAAGAACCCCCTACCAGTACAGATGGAAAAGAATCGTGGAGGAGAAACGTCCTGGGGAACACATAAGACGAACTGGAAGATGGTGTTTTGCATGAAATGTCTGGAAACAGGCAAGTGGGTTATTCTGCCAGTGAAGCTGTGTTTCTTTAATGGTGCTAATATTGCACAAAATCATAAAGGAAATTGCAAAGAATTTCCTGTCTGCGGAGGATATGTAAGTGTCAACTGGAAAAAAACAAAGCTGGCCAAGAAGAAACGTACCAGTAGGAGATGGTATTGGGCTTACTGATACAGGCTAAAGGAAAACAAGTATCAAGTAAAAACATGGTATTTCTAATGAAGTGATAACAACTGTGCTTAAGCACTGTATTAAAATGCTTGAATTGGAAGGCACTGTGGTGCCAGGGTGTGACAAGCCTGTTTCAATAAAATAGGCTGAACCTGGGTTTGTGTCTTAGATAACACATCGCGCCTCTGCAGCTTGTTGCAGAATGCAACCCGTGTGTACCTGAGAAGTTCTCTTTTCATGGCCTATGGACGTATTATAAGTAGCAGATCATGATGAAATACTGCTCTAACCACAAAACCACAAGTATCTGCAGCTCAAGAGAGTATCTCTTGACTGATGAGAGGAAAAGAAAATAAAGAAAGTATTAAAATATTTCAGTGGATGACAGAACCAGTCATTCATGTGGCAGATACCACATTATTTATTCAATGCATATTTTGATTGCCTGGTGGGGTTCAGGACTCCTGGGAGTGATACTACCTGGGCAACAACTGACTGCTCCATCATAATTCTCCATTAGGATAAAGCCACAAAGCTAGGAAAAGCCTGTAGTTAATTTGAATAAAAGATGGAGAAAGGCATGTACTGTGAGCTGCATTCCGTGACAGTCTTAATGTTGTGGAAAAATGCTAATTTAATCTGTTCAGTAATGTTGGTGAGCTAACTAATGTTATTCAATACCACTTTATATTAGCATTTTCTCCATTTGAATTATCTTCATACATAATTATATATTTTCAGGTTGTTTGGTCAGGGAGGTGACACAGCCGGAGAGGGAATATGAATGACTGCAAGATGTACTGTGCACAGTAAATGATGATGTCAGATAGCCAATTTTTTAAAGATGATAGACAGGAAAACTTCTAGGGAAGCTGGATTTTCTATTTGAAATTCTGACTTGATTCTGCATGAAGCCACAGTGTTGCGTAGTAATTGTTTTCCTATACTTTCCTTTTTAATTTTCCAGTAAATGATGAATTTAGTTACCAATTCCATATTTAATCATTTTCATAGAGATCAAAATCCCTTGGAATATGAAGCACTCTTTAGCATATATTTTGTAATTAGCTGTAAAAATTTACATAATGAATTAAGTAGTTAATTCATGAATGTGATGCATTTCTGTGTATGTAAGCCACGGACCGATGCCCAGTGCCCATGATAAGAAGTTCTCAGCTAATCAATTCCTGTTCTGGAGCCTTTGAGTCTTCCAGTTTGCTCTAGTCAATCATCTCAACATATTTTCCATGGTTAAGAGGTTGCTAAGTGCTACAAATTAAAATTGTAACAGTTTTACACTTCTATTACATGTCCTGTCCATAGTCACTGCTACTGGAGCAAAAACACAAGGAAAACCATATCAACGATGTCTTGTCAAAGATGCAGTGCAGAAAAACACACAACTATATTCATACTCATGTCTGGTATAATCTAATTTCTCCACTGTTGCCTCCAAATCCATGCATCTGAGTGCATTTTTGGGGGGAAATTTTTACAGTACTAGGTGGCATTCACCACGCACAGGCCATGGTGTGGCAACAGTTGTTTCCTACAGCTGACAAGTCAGTGGAAAAAGCCTGTAGCGTCTGAGATGATGGCACAGTCTGAGGATGACACAATTGTTGACCAACTTGCATTGACAACTTCTTCAAGTTGTACTAGGGTGGGAAGAAAATACACGGAGGGAAGAGTTTTCATTATAGGAAATGATCATGGTTGTTTCCACTGAGTAACGATACTATTCTAAACCTTCCTTTAGAGCCAGTGTTTGTTTACATCTTAGGAGCTTCTGAAGAACTTGGTGATTTTCTAGATGCGTCAGTAGGGGAAGTGAAAGAAGCCATCCTGTCATTTGAAAAGCCCAGCTGAGCATGAAGTCACTGTACCCATGACTCCTGGTGTCCAGCAAAGGGTGATGGGCCCACTGGGGAGTCATCAGAAAACCACTACAGCTCTAGTAGGTAGCAAAATAGGACTAAAGGTGATGGGCAGAGGAGTGAAGAGCCCACAGTGAACTCAGTGGCTTAGCTTCTCTGAGCACTGAGACAGCCTGAAACTGGGGCTATGCCCTGCCCTGCCTAAATAGCACAACCAAGGCTTCATTTCTCTCTTTTAGAAGATGGGTGTTCTTCATTAAGGCATGTTTGCTCATCTTAATAAGCTGTGTGAATCTATTAAGTAGGGAGGCTTGACTTGAATTGATTTGCTTTGTTTAAACATGCTCTAGCTTTTGCTCATGTATATAGCTCATAAAAAAGAAACCTGTTTGAGTTTAGCCCAGTATCCCATGGTGATTACTTAGATGTGCTGTCATAGCCAAGAGCGTTGAGTCTAGGATTTT
Source organism: Rhynochetos jubatus (assembly GCA_027574665.1). Lineage (NCBI taxonomy): Eukaryota > Metazoa > Chordata > Aves > Eurypygiformes > Rhynochetidae > Rhynochetos > Rhynochetos jubatus. The sequence continues at coordinate 62,273,056 of CM050649.1, forward strand.
GTTGGCAGCAGTGCAGCTGCAGTAATTACAATGATACGGAAAACTGAACCACAACTTGAAAACCAAGAGAGCTATTGCAACTCTTGGAGGTCAGAGATTGCTGAGTAATGTCCATTCAATATATGTAGGTAACATTCATGATGCTGCATTATTTAAAATAATTAATGTGGGTCAAATCTATTTCAGATGCCATTCTCTAGTTGAAGCAGGCAGGTAGGAGGTTTATTTGGCGGTTTTGTTTAACCAACTACTTAAGAGTCAAGAAGAAGTTTTAGTGAAATTAATTTTGGCTAGTTAACACTTTAAAAAGCCTTTGAAGATATTTATTGCCATATATTTGTTAGATTTTATTCATACAGGTTGAGGAACGACATCCTTTTGTCTTATAAGCAACTTCTCTTGTGAAAAGTACTTCAACAACTTTTTGGACCTGTCAGCAGTATTTTTTCTTGATCAGAGCCTGCAAAGGCAGATTTATGGCTTGGATTTTCAATAGCTCCTGCCAGAGCGAGGCACTGAATCCCCCTGAACGCCGTGTGCCCTGAATTCTGATCCTTCACATCGACTAAAGCTGTCACACATAACAATAATGAAGAGCCATGTGAATTTGGCATGCACAACTGTGGCCTTGATTCAGTCAGTAGGGATAAGAAACAGTTTTTGACCCAGCTGTGGCTGGAACTCAGCATCTTCTCTGAGGCTGAATTCGGATTTCTTTGTTGAGATTTCTTTCAATGGAAAAGTAGTTAGTTTGCTTAATTCAAATATTTTTATTTGTAAGGTATTATTTGCCCACATTATAAATAGTTCTTCTTATTCCTCCTCTGGTGACAACTAAAGATTGAAAATACCAGCCTTTCACTGGGAAGTCTGCCTGTGAGTGTGCCAAACTTGATTGCATTTCTGAAATTTATACTCTGCTCTTACTATAAATACTTGTTTAATACTTGGTTTGGAGAGTGCTGACTTTGAGAGAATGGTGGCAATGCAGGAGAAATTAATATAATTTGAAAAATGAATCCCTTAATGGTTGATTGTAATGTATGAATGAAAGACAATCAATGTGCTCTGGTGATCTTACAAAAGAAGCAGTTGAAAAGCAAAATGAAGGCTGAGAACGCGTCTTTTCTGGAAAAAAAATAAAAACCCAACCTGGGTTTTATGACTGTGTTTCCTCAACACACAATTCTATATCTGATGTAATCGAAGAATCTGGGAAAATGACATTGCTGAATAATTTCTGGTAATTAGAGACAGAGACAGATTTATGGAGGTGCCTGCTATTTTGAGCAACCAGTAATTGTATTAGCTACACCTCACAGACGAACTTTGTCTTCTGTTTAACAGCAGGTTCACCATCCTGTCTAACCAGGTTGTTTGGTAACCTTGAAGAGATGATTTTCTGCTTTTGAGAGAATGTTTGAAAGCCATGGATATGATTTTTATGTATTTGGGCAATCAATCAATTTTATTGCTTGGCTGCCTTCCCAGCTCCTGGTTGCTTTTACTACTTAATTTTGCGTCGAACAAGCAAATAAATGTTCTAATCATATATAAGGAGAAGTGTTTTGATTGTCATGTTTTGAATTCTTAACAACAGCTTAAAGTATTACAGCTCTATGCTATCAGCATATTGTGGCAAGTCTTGTGAATTAATTTCACTAATGACTACAAGGAAAATGCCATTAAAACCCTGCAGTACAGCTCTGACGTAGTTTTCATAGCTATTTCCTTGTAGTTTTTGTCTGAGGAGGATTCGTTTTCCTAGAAAACGAGTCCCTCGCTGTGTTTTGTAACTGCACAGTGTTTCCGAACAGCACGGGTTTGAATCGCACTGCCGCCTCCCTCGGTCTTCCGTGGTTTGGGTGGGTTACGGTCACAGGCGACAGTCGACGTTTGTGATACCTGTTGGCACAAGGAGCAGAGGGTCCTGCGAAGCAGAAGCAGGGTGCTTGGCCCGTGCAGCCCCCGTCGGGCATCTTCTGTGCCTGCATAGAAACCACCCTGGCGAGAAAACACTCAATACATAGGATCTCTAGCCTTGGTAGGCTGGGTGCGCTACGAGGGATCATCCAGGCACTCCAACCTGAAGTTTGCTGCAGTTCTCTGAGACACCTTCCCGCAGCAGCTAATGCTCCTTTCTTTGCCATTTAAATCCCTGTCACCTCCTCTCCTTTTCAGTTGCTTCCTATCTTATATGTGCCTGATCCCATGCCAAGGTACATTACTTGGAAAAGCTCGATGAAAGCAGCTTCTGAGCTGTACCAACAGTGATGGTGCAAAGCGCTGGCTAGAAAATGGTGTCTCCTGATGTTTCATTGGAAGTAATTGGCTTCTGGGGAGAGAGGGAGGTGGCTCCACTTGGCATACTTACAGTTTGGCCTGTAAAAGAAAAGAAAAAAAAGTAATTATCTCACCCCCCAAATTACATACCTGTTAAATTTCTTGCTTTACATTGGAATAATTTCACTGTTAAACTTAATAAATGGGGATAGTCCATAGGCTGCACAAAACTAAGTAGGCATGTCAAGGATATACCTTACCTCTTTTTTATATGTACTTAAATTAATTGTATTAATCAATCCCTTTTTTTCCTAAAAATAATAATCCAAACCCAAACCTAAACCAAAATTCTATTAAAAAATAAGACCCTAAGATTAAGGAAATCAAGAATGCTTTGTGCAGTGCTATGTAAAATCAAAAGAATGAGTAACCCATTAAAACCCTTAGCTCTGAATATACATACTTCTTTAATGACACTCCAAAAATTAGACTCAATGCAACAAAATAGATATGGTTGCATAAGGTATTGGAAAAACTGGGGAAAGTGTAAGGGTGGATCAAGGAAATGCCTGCACAACTGGAGAAAGTGCCTTAGAGGGAAACCTAGGTGTTACCCAAGTATTTGCCAAGTGTATTTGTGTATGCACAGCTCTGCATCAAATTCCAGACCAGAGCCAGCTTGCATCCTGCCAGTTTACACCCCAGGCAAAAAATCTGTGTTCAGTTTCTGTCTGACCATGCAGATTTTTCCTGGAGTAGTACAATCCGTTGTCATAAATTCTAAGAGAAAGGTACTAAAACTAAAGGGCTGTTAACAGCAGTAGGTTAAAAAAAAAAAAAAAAAGGCATAATAAAAGCAGTTAACATGTTAGGGAGAGCTGAAAACTAACTAGTTTCGATACAGCATTTCTAATGGTTATAAAGGTGATTCTGTGATGTGTGCTGTCCTGTGAAGACTGGAGCTAGGTTTGAAAACTTGTGGTGGGCAGGGTATTATCTGACCTATGTCCCTCAGTTGAAGGCAGACCAAGTCAAATGGAAAATCAGGTTTAATAACAGGAGTGATAAAACATCACATTAAATAAATAGAATAAAGATTTCCAGGAGAGATTTTTCATCTTGTTTAGGCTTAGATCAAAAACCTTCTGAAAGAAGGGTTTCTAGTTCTGAAATATAAGGTAAGGAGGTCACTGAGTCTCTGCGAGGACGGTTATGATGTGACTAAGAAAAGACATAGACTAGGGTAGTTAGGTGGGTGAGTGAGTTCTTGGGAAAAGAGCAAAAAGTCGGGGTAGATGGGCAGGAAAACCAGTTTCATTATTCAGCATCATCGTAGAAGTAGAATGACAGGCACAAAGAATGCAGTCTCCCATGGATAATTTTCATTATACCTGGACACCCACTGTAACAGGACAAGGTAACATCAGTAGCTACTCCTCTTCAACTACCTCTGACACATGTAAAACTGGGCAACTCCTTTACTTTCTTAGTACCCATAAATTCCATGACTGCTATAAATTATAGTTTTAAAAAAGTGGAAATGGAAATGTTTTAATATTTTGTCATCCGTGTTTATTCTAATCATCTAGGCAAGTGGGAATCTAGGCAGATTCCTGTATTTCTGATACAGTCAGTGAAGGAAGTTCACCTTCCAGACCTTCCTTTGAAAGATCCCACCGTCTTCTTCAGACCACCAGGAAACTGCAGTGCCTCTCAAAGCACTGAAGTTGGATGAGTAGGGTTTGTGCTATGGACTTCCCTTTATATAATAAGGTTCTGGTTTTTTTTGGTGGTTTGGGTTTGTTTTTTTTTTTTCCCCCCAGATTTCCTTCTTATTTTTCTTATCCAGTCCATTATCTAGGGTAAAATATACATTCATTTCAGTAGGAACAGAGCTATGCCAGCACCCTGTGTGTTGGGAAAGTGCTCCAAATAAATTAAAGCGTGAGACAGAAAAAATACTCAAATGCTAATACCCCACTGACTTTCTCCCTATTAATAAGCTAATTAATTCATGCTTTTATGCAACTGTAAGAAGGACCAAAAGCATTTTGTTTTGGTTTTATCACTGAACTTCTGATGATAAACGTGTTAAGTTCTGCATTCACATCATTGCATGCAAGACTTGCAGTTAATGTATAATTAACTCTAATTTTCAAGGAACTTCTGCTTGTTTCCTGTATGCATTTCATTAAAATGCTTTCCAACATAGTAGAATTTCATTAAGGGAAAAATAGAAAACAAAAAACATGCAACGTACTTGCTGTTCGTCTATTCAAACATGCCCTGCATTTTCAAATCCATAAACATTATGCCAGAGTAAGAACATGTTCACGAGTGACAGCACTGATGTCTAATGAATTCTATTAAGACATCAGGATTGGCCCGATGAACTTTGAGTGGGGAGGGCCGGACCAAGCTTGTCTATCCAGACCATTGGTCACAGGTCCGGTGGGATGGAAGTGACCTCTTTAACCCTGCACTGATTTCTATGACATTCCCCCAGGTCTGGCAGGTCCTGGAAAAGGAACCTATGGCAAGATGCATGTTTAAATAACAGGACAGAGATGAGGACCAAAAAAGACCCATCTGTCTCCACAGCTGACTGGAGGAAGTAGGACACAAGCTAGCAAGTGGTTGGTGCAGATGTAGCCGTCAGTCACGGGCAGATGGATTTCAGTTATTTACTGTGGGTAAAGCCAAACAAGCTTGCACAGAAGATCAGCGCAGGAACTATCTGAACATTGGGAAAAAATTTTACTTTCAGTTGTGGGTGCAAAATGTGAAGGAATAAGCAGAGAAGCTTTGAATTGCCGGTTCACTCTCCCACTGTAACTGAGGGTGTGGCAGAGGAGGATGTGTCAGGACACTAGAAAAAGAAATCACAAGTCGAAAGAGATATGATGGATCAATGGAAATTTGGTAGGACAATGTATGATAATGACAAAGGAAGTAAAAAAAAAATGTGTAGAAATATAATATAGGCTTGTGTTAATATGGTTTAACAAACAGGAAGGCAAGATTAATATAAAATATTAAAGAAGTTTGCAGTCAGGAAAGTAAGGTTTATTCTCATGGCTATGTAGTTCCAGGACTGGAGTTTGTTGCCAGAAACCCAGCCAGGCCAGAGCAGCTACAGATCCACGGCATGCTGGTTGTGGCTGGGATGGTGCATCTGGAGCACTTTGATTCCCCCGATTAGAATGCAAGACAAAAATAGAGGTGCAGCCCTCCAAGAGCTAGGCACTGTTTACATGTTATAGCATGACTCAACTTGAAAGAAGATTTAAAATCCTTTATTGACATTAAAAAAATTAAAAAAAAAAAAAAAAAAGGCAACCCCCCCCCCCAAAAAACAAAAACCAAAACCAAAGAAAAAAAACCATATTACACACCAGACTAAAAAACCCCATCCCAAACCCCAAGCCTCCTCACATTTATCTTTTCTATTATTTCCTCATGGCCACTAAAGCATTTCTGAGAAAAAGTTGTTCAAAAATGTCTTAATTTACCTTCTTCCAACTAATTCACGTCCGATTAATCATTGCCGTTGTATTCTTTGCATGATGATAGCTTGCCATGTATTTTCTTTTTCATTCATGATGTTTTATCTGGGTTTTTTTTCCATTTTGTGAGATCCTCAACCTTTACCACAAAATACCTTTTTTCTGCCCTCCCATTTTGTATCCTATATTCCCCACAAGATCTAGAAAAGAAGAAGGGGTAGTATGTTAAAAAGTTGCTGTGGTATTTGGTGGCAACTTTTTCTATATGCCCTGTATGGAGGACGAAGAGCATTATATAACTGTGAACTTTTCCAAGCCTGTCATAGTTGATTTTTCCCTGGTTTGGTATGATGAGACTTAAAAGAATTTTAATGGCAGGTTTTCCAGCATGGCTTAGTTGAATGTCTTGATATTAAATTTTAATCATCTCAAATGAAGCTCTGTGTGGTGCAATGAAATTCAGCTGAAGTATGCTGTGCTAATAAGCTGCAAACTGTTAATACTGAGCTGCTTTTTGTCTGTCTGGTATCAAAAGACTTCCATGAGCCATAACATGAAAAAAGTTTCAGCTATAAACTCAAAGCTCATCTGTTAAAAATAATTGAGGAAAAGGAGGGCATCAGTGGATTCAGTGTTATTTGGATGACTAAAGGTGACAAAGATAAGCCACTGCTATAGCAGCTTAGGCTTTCCTATACCTATGAAAAAGATAAATGACCCTAAGATGTATTGGGTGGTGTTTACCCAAAAGAAATCAGGAAATATCAGCACCAATTTATGTTGAATTCCATCTAAAATAAAGGGTACTGTCTTCCTCTGTGTGTTTAACAAAGTTGAATGCAATCTGAAATAGAGAAGACTTTCTGAGGTAAACAGAGTCTGCTTTAATTAAAAAAAAAAATGTCAATGGGGCAAATCATAAAACCAGCACAAAGGTATTTAGAGTAAAAGACAATTTACAAAAACAATGAGGTATAAACTAGCCATTTATAGTTTTAGGCTAGAAGTTAGAAAAAAGTTTTCCACCAGATGGAAATGTGAGATTATGGATTAGGCTTCCATAGGAGAAAAAACCCATTTCTAAAGTAGAAATCATAAATTTATGAAGGAATATGACATGGTGCATGTGGATATACCCATGATTTTTTATGTTCTGCTCAGTCCATGAGCAGATCTTAACTTTAATTGCAGATAGGTTGCTTGTACAGAATCTTACACAGTGATATAAAAATCAGAATCTTCCGGCTCTTTTGCTTTCTATTCCACAAACCCAGACAAAAACCATAGGATTAGATAACATCTTTTATTGTTTATTATTGCAGTGATTTCTATAGCTTAACCAAGATTGGGACTCCCTTGTGTAAAGAGAAAGTGATTAAAGAACTTGCAATAAATAATTTACCACTAATTGAAGCAAGTCAACCATTAAATTAATTTAGAAAATTGCCATTGTATTTTCACTCTTAAGAGTTCTTATTAATTATTTGTCACAGATCAATTTTTACATTTCAATAGAGAAAGAATTAATTACAAATGTATATAATTACTGTGCTGGGTTTTTACCCTTCTTAATAAACTCTGGCAATTTTGCTAACAAAACTGTTTGAAACCTTGGGTTCAAGCAGCTCTTAAACAGCACTGAATACTTTCCCCAGCTGATGCTACATTTTAACGGATCGAGGACAGAGCGTGCTGGAATAAATGTGATAAGTGGCCAGGAAATAGCTTATAGGTTACAGAGATGTCTTTTGCATGGTCTGATGACTTTTTAATGCCTTTTCAAAATTCATAATGTTTTTTCCCACTGCATTCTTTTCAGGTAGATTGGGTAATGTGATATGAACTCTGAATTAGAAATTTTTCAGTTCCACACTTTCTTGTGAATCTGATAGTCTTACCATTTGTTATCATCACGGACCAAGTGTTCGTATCTGTCGGGCCGTCCCTGTACTCATTGGTATGCTATCCACGTCGCCTTGCAGAAATGCAGAGCTGTGAACAGATAACTGGAAGTCGCAGCTTTTGCCACGCGAACGTGTCATTTGCCTGCTTTGATGTTCTCACACGCGATAGCTCATCCTTTGGCTTCAAAGGGATCCCACTAAACTGTAACTGCAGTAAAGGCCTACGGGAATCTCACTATTTGTAGAAAAGAATCACACCTTTTCTATGGCTCTTCTAATCTTGTGATGTTTTAAATATATAAGCCATGTTGCATGATAATCTTTCCTGACTCACCTGCATACTTAGGTCAGGGATTTTCATGAGTACTGGCTTTTCTAGAATTGTGTCTTGAAAGGTTCTACAGTCTGTGTTTTTCTTTCTCAGTGTCTGAAAGGAGCAAGATCTGCTCAAAATGTGAAAGTGATTTTTTGGTCACTTGGACAACACATCAGAGCTTTTCCTGCCGTTTCTAGAAGTTGAGTGATGTTGAAAAAAGTACATTTTTAAACCCTTTTTCTTACTGATTTCTATCCTAGCAAAAGTAAGTTGGAATATCTACTGGAACTTCTAAGGTTCCACTAAACCAGGCCTGTGTTTGATTTTGGAGCTAGGTGCTAGAACTTTGTATTAAGCCATTGGATTTTCATTCCAAATTAAGGTTTCCTTCTTCCATCCTTTTTGTGCTTTTGCAGAGCACTTCAGTTTTCAACATTTTTTTACACAAGGTATGTTACAGAACGAATATTACTTGTATTTATTTGTTCTTTAAACTGTATATGTACCAGCGGTAGGTTTCTCTCTAGCATCAGTTATCAGTTTTGTCACTTCCCTATTAAACTGGTCTTATTTCCCCTCTTGCAATTAAAACAAAGTCTTATATAATGACAGATTAGATGTTTCTGCTAGGAATTAATGCACGACACGTGTATTTCCAGCCACTAAAAGGATTGCTCTCACTGTTTTAGAAGTACCAGATGCATCCTCTTCTCCCTCCTTTTATTGAAAAGCTTCAGAAGAGAGAATTCAGTTGGAAGGAGGGATGTACAATATACACACTCCCTTACCATAAGCAAAACCAGACTTTAATGAGGGACTGAAGGAATACAAGAATGCAACTGCAGTAGAGGTAAATAGAGAAGTGACACAGAGGAAGAAAGATGTTGCCCTGGATTTCTGCGTCGGGCTAAGCTGCCCTGCCAGGTATTGTGCAAAATGTACCACGACCCTACTCCCAGGAAATATCTTTGTAAATCTTTGATGACGTACTTGTTGCATACACAGTTTTTTTGAGAGTTTTGGATACGATCCTACATTAACGTGGTACGAAATGATAGCTGTGAGTCAAAGCTTATGCTGAGACTGTGTAACTTCTGCTTATGTTAAGAAAATATATCTTAAAAGAGCAATGATCAAAACCAGGTTTATTAGAGCTAAAGAATGTAGTAATTTGGAACAATGCAAGTCAAGCATCTTAAATGGTTCGTTTTCTGTTAGAAATTTAAATCTCCTAAAAACCATTGCCAAGCTGTAACAAGTCCTCTATTCTGCAAAAACAAAATGATGTGGAAAGTGAATATTGCCCTCTAGCAAAATTACATTCCAGGCTGCCCAAATGTCTTAAACTGTTCTCTGTTCTCTCTGGCTCAGGCTTCCCTGTCTTCCTCATTGATTTAGCTGAGGCAACAACAGAGAGATATCTTCAGAGAACAAGCATGCAGCTGTTTCCAAAATAGGGACAGGGAATATTGGTGATTGATTTGCCTTTTTCTCAATCACTTTCAGAACAGTTTAATAGAGAATGACTGTTAGTGAGCCTGAAGTCTTTCTGCTTCACCTCCTTCTCTTTGGGATGGTAATTTTAAAACAGAAAGGAAGGCTGAATACTGTGCGGAGTCATCCACACAGACCGTTTGGATGTGTATTATGGATAGCTGTGCCTATCAGAAAGGAGCAAATTACAACTTTCTCACTGTGAAGTCCAGAAATTTTGAAGATAGCGTATTAGACAGATACTGAACCATTTGGGTAGAGACATGAAATTCTGTCTGGATAATATCAGGTGGTTCTCTGTTTAGGAAATATCAATAAACTTGCAGTTTAAAAATCCAAATATTTTTCTGTAGAAGGGAACACCGAAATTCTCCAGTGGTGTCGTGAACAAGTCTTCACCCTCTTGGTTATCATGCGAGATAACCACTGTTGTCCCCGTTTCTCATTGGAGGACAGGAAAATGCAACCGTGTCCACACAGGTTTCCCACATCTCAAGGTAACTGTCCCCCTGGGGTAGAAGTAGCATCCTTGTTTCTTGCTAGTTTCCCTCAACCAGTAGCTCATCAAGGTGTGTTTTAGCTCATCGGGAAATTATATGTTCAGTTTGGGAATGAGTAACTGTGGAATCATGCCCTGCATCACACGGGAGCTCAGAAAGATGGGCTGTGCTGGTGCTCATCTGTGCAACACCCAGGGTGGGGTGAGGCTCCCTCTTCTTCCTGGCAGCCCTGTGCTACAATTGTGGGCATACCTCAGCCATTCCCATGTTTTCTTTCCACCTCATTCTCTGTAGATTGTGTTCTTGTTGAGTCTTTTAGAAAGATTTTGGGGTATAATCATCCCAAAATATAATCATCCCTCTTTAATTCAGGTCAAGACTTGTATCGTTTCGAGGCTCACTGGTGAGGGGGTGATGTCTCACAGCTCTCACATGCAGCAGCGCCTTGTGCCACTGCGCTGTGCCTGCAGCCTGCGGAGAGCTGCTGCCGGCAGCTGGGAACGGGATATGTTCCTCAGGAAAGCAGAAGTTGACCGTTTGCTGTAAGCACAAACCTCCTGAAAGAAGATCATGGATACTGGGAGGAGAGGATAAGGGAAGATGAGGGAAGTGAAGCGAGTGTGTATGAAGGATGACTGCATGGGGATTAGTTCCTCCTTTGATGATTTTGGAGGCTGGACAAAGGAAAACACTAAGTTTTCTGCACCCATTAAAGCTGTTGGGACAAGCAATATGCAGAAGTCGAGTACAAGGTGGAGGGGTCCCTTGGGAGAGTACCCGGATGTTTCTGGGAGGCTTATATTTGGATGCAGAGGGTATTTCTAATCCAATCATCATTTGTATATTAAAGCTGTTTCAGAGCCCAAGTGGCATCTGGACATTTGCCTCTTCTCATCCACTAGCTACCACCACCGTTACAGTGCAGATGGCGGTATGTCTGCCTTGGGGTATAACTTATAATAGGGAGTGAAGGTCAGCACTTGCCAGAAATTGAATTATCAACAGCCAAGGGTCTGAAAAAGTGGAAAAATTAAACAGAGATAAATCACAGAGCATCGATGGCTGCCATCCAAGCACTCTGAAAGAACCAAACAACAAAGCAGCCAAGCTGCTAACCCAAATATATAATTTACCCTTAAACTAGCGCTTTACCTGCCCATTAAAAATGTGTTGTTCCAGAGCTTTTTACACAGCTAACCGAATCACTTTGTCCCCAAAAGTGGTGGTTGTCCCCTGTGCCAACGCGGGACACTGGGGCTGGGCGGTCGCTCCGAGCCTCACTGCGACCCCGCACCCCCCAGGCAGAGCTGACACACTTTTCCAGATGGGTGCTGGATCAGCTGCGCTGCCCTTTCCCGCAGGAGGGAGGGGAGGCAGGAAGGGGACCCACCACCCTGCCCAGTGACATGCATGCCATGCCGTCAGAGGCTGGGTTCAGTCCTCTGCAGGTGCGAGTTGAGCTGTGCCCTAAACACAGGCATAAGGAGGCTCTATGGGGGATGAAAATCTGCTAAAAACAAAGCAGTGTGGTTTTTATATGTTGCGGCATGCTGCACCAAATTTTTGCATCACAGCCTTTTGATCTTGCAGCGCTGCTACTCCGGGGCTCTGCAGCAATTCAGAATGTATTCAAAAGGTAGCATTCAGATCCAGACCTGCTGTAAAGTTAGTCTGTGAGAATGGCATGCTTGATTGCATAAAAGTTATTACCTGATTTCTTTCCCAATATGCGAGGGGTTATATTCCTCAAAAATGCCAGTATGACAATAAGCAGAAATCAAAAACCTTTGTAAGTCTTTAGATCCAGTATCCTGCCAGTTACAGTCCTCTACAACCCATCTTCATAGTGTCAGGATCAAAGCTGTCACCATATTAGAAACAGTAATCTATGGTGAGGAGAGTTTATAGTTTCTTTCTTAACAAATGCTGATAATACATCAGAAAGTGTAGGAAGGATAATTTCATACATTATTGATTCCCTGCAGAGGATGCAAAATTAGAAGAGGTCTAGTCTTTCTGAGTTTGTGTTTCTTAGGTAAGAGAATGGGAAAAAAAAATCCAGTTTACCTATATTTGAGTTATACGTGGGTATAAGCAGACTAATGAGAATCTATTTTCTCCCTCCCCCCTCTTAAATGCTTGTCCCTGCAGGGTGTGCATCGAAGGAAAAAAGAGTGCTGTGACTATTGCTTTGAAAAAAGACATAGAATCGTAGAATCTTTTAGGTTGGAAATGACGGTTAGGATCATCATTTCCAACCGTTAAGAGAGACCCCTCTACCCACTGCTGGTTTCGTCCCTGCTAAATAGAGAGCAGATGCATACAGAAATGTATTCATACAGTCGGTATGCTTTCACCATAGCTGTACATCTCTGTTGACCAATCCAGCAAGCTCGGCTACCGGCACTGTAGTACGACCGTAGTTGCTCTGTACCTTGTGCCCCTTCTGCATATGAGAAATTTAGACATGGAGGAGTCTTTCACCAGCACTTTTTTAATGAGTTTAATTGATGAAAATATCTCCAGAAAGTCCAAAGCCTGAATGGGAATGCAAAGACCTGTCTGTACAGGCATTCCCTACAACTGGTGTAAAGGACAGTGGCAAAGACTGACGGATTTTTGATCAGAGGAAAGACTTAAATATCGATTTTTGTTCATCTGGTACCTTCCCCAAGCTGTACCTTTAGAGATTTTTTTTTCCTGAAAAAAAGATTTTTATGTGGTTAAAATTACCTGTTTCTTTCCTAAGCAATCCCCAAATGAGTGTGTACCCTTTCCAGCCAGACATAGGCTTCCAGGGGTATTTTTTCCTGATGAAAGGAAGAATTTCCACAAACTGTCTAATGAGAACAATTATCAGCATGGGTTGATACTGGACAATACACAGGTTGTACATTCCTAAGAGTAAGAATTACACAGATGCCCGAAAGTCAGTCTGCCTTCAAGAAGAATGAAAATACCAGAAGCACTGAATACTGAGACAGAGGAGCTGTGGCTCCTTGCTCAGCAGCTTTGGCTTACATTGCCTGAAATTCCAGGTCAGCATTAGCGAGGAGGTGCTATGAAAGATAATTGTTTTAAGGCCCCATCACTGAACAAGGACAGTGCATTAGAGTGATCATGCTAAAAGTTCTGGAGGAGCAGCCAGGGAGGTGAGATGAGAAGAATAGAAAAGTAAGTAACAAAACAGGATAGTGAGGGAGAGATCTGAAGTTTCCTAGAGATGAATCAAACTAAAATTAAAAAATCAAACCTTTCTTATATGAGTGCATCCCTGAAAATAAGAAATATCTAATTTTATAGAAGTAAGGATAGAAAGGAGGTGGAGTCCAGCATACAGGGCAGCCTCTAAAGCAGCAATCAAAAGACATTGATTCTATTCTTGGCATTTTATTCTTCTGCACTACTTTTTCCTATCCCTTGGCTAGCTAGTAAGATCTCTGCCGCAGATTAGTAGCTGAGAGAGCTGTGTGATTGATAGAGCGGCAGCAAAACTGCCAGTTCTTACCTGGGATGCATAGCTATACTATCGTTACTTTAGAAATGATGTCTTGCAGTTTGCTTAAGCTCAGTCTGTTATGTGCATGTGCATACAAAGCAACACCAAGCCCAACCACCACAATTATCTTTACCTTCTTTGAGTATCAGAATGTGTTTGTCACTTAGTGTTGGGCTGGGTTTGGCTGGGATAGAGTTAATTTTCTTCACAGTATCCAGTACGGGGCTGTGTTTTGGATTTGTGCTGGAAACAGTGCTGATAACACAGGGATGTGTCAGTTCCTGCTGAGCAGTGCTGACACAGAGTCAAGGCCTTTTCTGCCTCTTACACCCCCCCACCAGAGAGTGGGCTGGGGGTGCACAAGAAGTTGGGAGGGGAGACAGCCAGGACAGCTGACCCCAACTGACCAAACAGTTATCCCACACCATATGGTGTCACGCTCAGCATGTAAAGCTGGGGGAAGAACAAGGGAGGGGGGGACATTTGGAGTGATGACATTTGCCTTCCCAAATAACTGTTACATGTGATGGAGCCCTGCTTTCCTGGGGATGGCTGAACACCTGCCTGCCGATGGGAAGTGGTGAATGAATTCCTTGTTCTGCTTTGCTTGTGTGCAGCTTTTGCGTTACCTATTGAACTGTCTTTACCTCAACCCATGAGTTTCACTTTTACGACTCTCTCCCCTGTCCCACTGGGAGTGAGCAAGCAGCTGTGTGGTGCTTAGTGGTTAGCTGGGATTAAACCATGACAAATGTGCAATGATATCTCAGTTTTTTGTCTTGAGAAGTCACAGTTATTTCAGAGGCATTCACAATACGAAAAGAATTTAAACGCTTCCTGCAAGACTCGTTATCTTTCTACAGCATCAGGTTTTTTTGTGTCACCCAGCTATATATGAGCCTTTGGCAAGATCCTCCTGGAAGTTCGCACACTCTTTTATTTTTTTTGTTTTCCCCTAATCTTGAGTGTGGTGAATAACACTGAGTCATCTGCACGCATGCCCAGTTCCCCCATTTTGTTCTTGGTTCATTATTAGTACAAACTGAACACTGGGTTTCAAATCACCTACTTGTTGAGGTTTAGAATGCAGAGGTTTAAATCTGAGTCAGTGTCCCCAAGCTCCCTTTGCAGTCTGTGGAGAGGAATAAACAGTTGTAGGACATGATTCATCTCATCTTAAACTAGATTTGTGAAACAGGTCAGATGAATCACATCTGAGAAGCCCTCTACAGATCTAAGCTTGCTTAAGCATGAAAGAGTAACAGCCTAGTGCCGTATCTGGAGAAAAGGAAAAAGCAAGGCTGATCTTGGAGGAGTGAGAAAGGATGACAGCATTGCTACCCAAGGTTATTTATGTTTCCTTACCCTAAGCCAGATAACATCCTGGGTATAGGCTGGCATGAGCCAGGACAATCAGTTGTACCAGCAGGCCCGTGTGGAAGGAACAAAGAGCGGCAGTGATGCTGGGGGATAACAGCCACCCCGCCAGGTAATCAGAAACCAAGTTAGCTGTGACTAACCTGGCCCTAAAGCTGCACGACTGGGGGAAGGGGAAGCCCTATCCTCTCACAGCTCCTCCACCCCAGCTGCCTCCCCTCCACCAGCTCTGCTGCCTCTGCTGCCAGAGGGGAGGGGTGACTCGCTGATCCATGGGAAGGCTATGTCCAAAGAAAGAGAAAAAAGAGAAAAAAAGTTGATTGAAGCTGGATCTGAGAGCTGCTCAAGCTCACTGTGTGGGTGCTAGGGCTGATACAGGGGAAAAACCAGAAAACTTCTGGGGAAAGGGAAGGTAGTGTTTACAAAAATTATGGGTAGTTCTCATGTCCAGAGTAAAAGGTGTATTCTGGACGGCTCAAAGTTATTCTTGCCTGGAGCTTAGAAGTAGTATTGCCTTCTTCTTTGTTTTATTTCCTTTGACTCTTCAAGGTTTTCGTCCTTGAAGTTCTACAAAGCAGAGACACTATCAGCCTCTCTCTGTTACCTCAGAGGGTGTGGAGCAGAATATTTGCTGTGGTGTTTTTGTGGTAATACCAAAGCTTATTACAAACATACGTCTTCACACTGGAGGTTTTTATTTTTGGTTTTGAAATGGTACGCAGCGATACTCAGAAAATGCATGCTCTTTTCAGGAAATGTAGCCAATGGGAGAGTTGTTTTGCCATCACATAATGATTCTCCGCTACTGAAATCTGGCCATTAATTGAAATTTGATTTTGTGTATGAAATAACTAGACAGTGTACTGACAAAGAGTCCTGCTGGAAAGTTTTTTTTTTTCAGATCTCCAAGTATATATTTCGTATTGGCTTATGGAAAGAAGCTCCTGCACAGCAGACTAGGACATGCTGGTTGCGTTCTGAGTTTTGACTGACACCTTTGGCACTTGCCGTAAAACAGCACAGGAGGTCTTAATCTATTTTTAAAAAATCAGTAATAGGTGAAATTTGAAAGACTGAAGTTCACATCTCTTAATGAATAAGAGAGGACCATCCAAGAGAGGACAGGAGAAGCCAGACCTGCACCAGTGACGATCAAGTGACCCGGCTCAGTTCTGGGACATTGTGGGAAATGAGGTGTCATCAACGCAAGAAGGGAAGCAAGATTTAGAGGTGCAAAGATATGAGATGATTTGAAATTAAATTGAATTTGGTAGGATTTGGCTAGCTTAGAGAAAATGTTTTGAATAAATAAATTACACTTGCTTGTGAACAGTAAGCTGTTCATCTAGAAAAGAAAGTCAAGAGGGGAACAGCTCAAGAGGAGTGCTGGTGCATGTTTTAGTCAGGGCACATGTCTAATACAATATTCTGAAGGAGAAGGCTGCCAGCAAAAGAATGCTGGGCCTTTTTTTTCATCCTCACTGGTACTCTTTCATACGTATGTATCTGTCCTTGATCATCAAATTACACAAGTTATTCGATATCTTATCTTTTAAGCTACACAACCCAAGGTGCACTGGGAATGTGCAAGTCCAGAGCTGAGAAACTGGAAACAAATGATAGCTCTATTTACTTTGCAGAACTATACCAGTTTAAATCAGTTGAGGACTCAGCATCTTTTCTAGGAAGACTCATGCTCCTAGCTTGCTCTGAAGTACATTGTCATTTTGTGATCTTCTAAAAGCCTTGCTGACTTTTATCTTCTTTAATAGCTTGACTCTGTATTACTTCCAAAAACCTCTTTACTTGAGTTTTGTTCTTGATGGAAAGTGTCAATATGAGGACATTGTGATGTGTGTGTCCCATATATGCCATATATTTTGAGGTTTTAAATGAGTCAACAAGTCACAGCGTAGAGCTAACCCACTGTAAGGAATAAATATCACCCAGGAAGAAAAAGAAACATATCTGCAATTCACAAATATAGAAATTAAATTTAATACAAAAACGTCACCAGGGATGAAGAGGAAAACACATCTGAAAGTGTATGTAATAAGAATGAGGACATTCTAAACCATCTTCTCTTCTGTCCATAAACGATGAATCTCCAGATGCTCACTGTGAGCTCCTTTGTCACAATGAGGCAAAGGGATTTTACCTGGGCCTGTCCTCTTGTGTCTGGTCCGTTTGGATGGAAGGAAAAAGCTGTGAACTGGATCAAGGTTGTCTTCCTCTATCCTCAAAAAGAGACATGAGAAGGATTTCCACTGCAACACTTTTTTTTGTCCAAATACCTGTCCCAGGGTGAAACCGGGGGCGGGACATGTTGTTTTCCCACCATTTCTCTACAGGGCTCTAAATGAGCCTATGCAGCTGCCAAAGTCATACTTCTCTTCAACCCATGTGAAGGCATACCAGTAGGTAATAGAAATGATGACAGAAGTTCCCAAAACAGGTGTGGTGGAATAAAACCAAAGAAAGTCATCTCATAGCAACAAGAGAGCATACCAGAGGACTTTGTCTCTCTGCAGTGAGAAACCTGGGTGATGAGCACCTGAACTCAAGAGGAAGAGAAGGGAGATGGCATCTAATTTCCAGCAAACATATGAGAAAATATTGTATGTATCTATTATTGTATTTGCTATTCTAAAAAAAATAAAGCCTCCTCAGTCAATAATCTGGAGGAAGTTTACCCACAGGAAGCTGAGATAATCTTTCTCACCATGGGAGCTGTCTATGGATCCCACTGCCCTTGTCCTGCTGACACCACCTCCTAAGGTTACTTTTTCAAGTTGATGGCAGCTTATTTCTTTTTAAGCCATGTCCCTGCTGAACAGAAAATACCAAATATTATACAGCTAAGTACTACTTGCATGTTTGGAAAACCTGTGTATGCAGGAATTGTGCTAAAATGGGAGCATAATTGAATAACATCCTACCTGGTGGTGCAATTAGCAGAATCACACATGAGGATTTCTGTTGCTTTACATGGACTACCTCCCTTTTGTACTGCTCTAGCAACCTGGTCTGTGAAGCTGTTCAGGAGGCTCTTCTGTGATGAGTTGATATTTTGGCAGCAATGTGAGCTGCTGGTAGTGAAGGAACTGAAGCACTCTTCTCACCCTGGAGTTTTGATTATTTTGATTAATGAGTACACAAGAGCTGCTGGGGTGTTTGTTGAATTTAACAAGTTAGAGGATCACTGGACTAGGCCACACACTTCTCCTGCAGAAGTTGAAAGTAGCT
The DNA here is from genome assembly GCA_027574665.1 of Rhynochetos jubatus. Lineage (NCBI taxonomy): Eukaryota > Metazoa > Chordata > Aves > Eurypygiformes > Rhynochetidae > Rhynochetos > Rhynochetos jubatus. The sequence continues at coordinate 62,291,181 of CM050649.1, forward strand.
AAGCCAGACTGCTCAGTTTCTGAGAGCAACTTCTTTTTTTATTTTACTTTTCCACCTCTGATAGAGAAAGCACCTCTCAGAAAGCTGAAGGCTTTTTTCCCCATTTCTCTTAGTACAATAGGTTAAAGTTACATGGTTAAGAAATGGAACCATGAAATGCCTTTTTTTACATTAACTCTTTGAGCAGACAATGTTCAGACGATCCCAAGGAAGAAAAAAAGTATTAATTTATAATTTTTGCCCAGTGTGGATTTCTGTTTGTGTCATGAACACTGATGCTGAGCTCTTTTTTCACTGCAGAGGCTGAAAGATGACACACAGAGGCTGTTGTCAAAGGCTGACGTTAGGCATGGGAAACCCTTCTCCTTAGACTGCTTTTAAACTTTGTGGCACTAGAATGGATGACTCAGAGAAGGAGCAGCTGAATTTAGGTGCTCTCGCTTGCTTGCTGGAAGGCTGTAGACAAACTAGTCTAACTGAAGTTGTGAGTGTATGTTTTAATGACCATACCCAAACCGTATGTGTTTATGCTCGCTATTTTGATCCATGGCAGTGCACCCACATACTTTGCCAGATGGATGTGTTCCATCTGTCTATTTCTTCAATGGCATATCAGAAGCATCAGCGTGAACAGTAAATCTGTGCTAGAGTTAGCTGTGGTATATTATTTCTATTAATAGTCCATGACAGATTATTGATCTGAAAAAGTGCCACAAAATTATTCAGACTAATAAAGGAAAGAGAAGACTGAGGGGGAAACTTGTAAGATACCCAACAGGCAACAGCCAACATTTTGGTCCACAGTCACATACTTGAAAAAGTTTGAAGGATTAGGAGCCAAAGTTTTGCAAGTTGTCACCATAGCCACAGCTGGAATTAAGGGTCAACCAGTGCCATAGGTACCACTGGACATATTAGGATTTTCTGCGCTTTAGTCAATTTAATTCCTGCGAAATTTGGCTGCTAATGCAGAATGAGAGACGATCTGGAGTTCTTGTGTTGCAGAAGCCAGAGAGGTCATCAAATGCACAAGGGCAGGAGCACGGCATAAATAACAGATGCTGTGCTTGCTGCATTTATGATCACTGTCTCTTATGGTATAGCTCAGTATACAATTGGCTGCTACATGCCTTATTTACCTGTGGGGTTTTGTTTGTTTCTGTTTTCCTAGAAGTCCTTTTAAAGTAAGCAATTTGTAGTCCTGAATAGCATGCCGTGTTCTGCTATCATGCACGTCTGAGCAAAACTTGCGTCCCAGCCCTTCTGTTAGTCCCGGACAGTGCAGGAAAACTCTCTTAACAGGAGTCATGTTCTGTCAATGGGGCCTTGTGTTCTTCCACACCTACCCAGTTTGTAGACTGGTAAACTCCGGGTTTGTGTTAGCAGCCTGGAACCGCTTTTGCATTTTCCACTCAGTGTTGTCATGGAATGACCACAGTTGCGAGCTGGTCAGAATTCGGCAGCCCTGTTCTCATTGAGAACGGCTTTTGTTTTGGCTGGAAGATCTATAAACAGGTGAGCTGAGCTTGTGAGAAAGGTCAATTGATTTTGGGACACCTTACTTTGGGGAGAGAGGACCACAGGATGAGGGAGATACCAAGCTTGCCTCTGAAGACTGGAGCAGCCAAAGCCACAGTTTAATAGTGTCAGCAAGGACGGTGCCGTGACAATAGGGAAGGAGGCTCCAGGCAATACTGCTTCATGTCTTCTCCTCCTCTCAGTTCATGCTTTTCCTCTCCTGGGGTTTGCTCCACTTTGTTTCCACCTGCTGCCTTGCTGACAGAGCTTCTGTACCTCTGCAACGCAGCATCTATCAGATGGTAGATACTTGCCTCATTAAGAGCGCTTTCTGATAAAAAGCATCTCCGTTGCCCGGTCCAGGTGCTCAGAAGCATACTCAGTTCTTTCATGAGCAGGACAACATTTCCCCTTGCTGCTGTGCAGATGCCAAAGGGTAACTCTGTGAGTCAGAACAGCAGACGGCAGGCCAAATTCCTCAGTGCCCTCTGTAGAGATACAACAGCCATAGAACAATGTACCTGTGTGGAGCTTTTGAACTCTTCCTGCTGGTATCTTCAGATGCTGGATAGATAGGTGGCAAAGAAATCTTCTTTGTAGTCCTCTTTCCACCATGAACTACAAGTTCTCAGCTCTCTGCCGTGCTGGGCAAAGTTGCAGCTTTCCCTAAAATGGGGAATGCTTGTGTTTTTAACACAAAGAATGCAAAAGCATGGTGGAAAACTTCTTTGGCATATGTAATTAAAGAAAGTTGACTCTGACTTGCGATTTCTGCTGAAGTGGAGCTGTAGCTGCCCGTAACAATTACAGGATGATGAGTTAGAGTTGAATGCAGGAAAAATAGTAATTGGTAGGTGGCCTCCATCTCATCTTCATCTCATCTAAATCAAACCTAAGTGACATAGTCCTTGCAGGAGCCTCAACATTGCGTTTTCCTTTGTTCATCTGTTTAGTCAGTATCTCAGACGTTACAGTCCCTGATCATTCATGCAGTATCTGTCCATTCTTTTTTCTTCTCTATTTTCCTTCCACAGCTGACCAAAATTCCCATTTCATGCTTTTTATGTCACTGTGATACAGACACAGGAAAAATATGCAACCAGTCAACTGGGCTGGCATGGAAAGCAAAGGAAGGGAACTTTAGATGTTCAAAAAAAGGAGTGCTAATAGTGTGAAGAAGCAGATGGACATAAATGGGAAGTTGATGCCAAGAGGGAAACTCAGGGGACCATGAGCACTCAGGGGCTGTGTCAGGCTCTGCTAATGCTGAGGCTCCTCTGGGCTGCCATGCGACTCATGGTGTCAGAAGGCTCACCGAGAGCCACCATGTGCCTGTCCTTCAGGTCCTCTGACTGCCGTTACCACGGCAAAGTGAGCGGAGGGTGCACAGTTCAGGAACAGGCATTGAGCTGTGCAGGTGCTCAGAGGTGTCACATCCTCTCAGCCAGCATAGTTCTGTGGGATTCTTATGGCCTTCCTGAGGAGCAGATGGAAAAACGTAGTACTGGCTTCTCTGTTCATCATCTTCACCTGAAAAGATGCTGCACCAGGCAAATACATGTTGGAAAGAAAGGAATTAGGCAAAGTAGCAATTGTATCCCCATCATATACATATCTTTTCATATGTGGATAATGGTAAGTAACTCTAGCTGTCTTTTGGGAAATTATGCTCCTTTTATATGTTATTAGCTAATAAGTTTCTGACAACTGAGTCATGAAATTACAATAAAGTAATAGTAAAATATTTTTAACAGTGAATATTTTAGCCAGTGTCTGGCAATTATGTACTCACTTGCTTTCATTGGAAAGATTATTTAGATAAGAACAAGAGACATATCCACTAGGAGAAAGAAATAGGGGCATGTGTCATTCTAGAGGTATCTGAAAGCACAGGGAAGAATAGCAGAAGGAAAGATAAATGTGACAGAATTAGAAATTAGAGTATTTTAGCAGCATTAGCTGCAGATATTCATTACGTAGATTCTATTCCCCCTTTTTTTTTGTATAATAGCATACAGGAAATAAAAAGAACCAGTTGTATTGAAAACCCTATTATATAATTAAACTCAAAAGAAGAATGGCTGCTGTTGTCAATTAATAAGTACTCCAATAATTTTAAGTCCTGTGGCAGACAAACTGAAAAGGTATGAAGAAATGTGTCTAAATATTAATTTTGGCATACGTTTCAGCTTGTTGTTATTGCACATCTTTATTCTCTTCGCTTATATCTATCCTATACAGAGCACCTTTTTGCTATTGTGTTTCTGAAAAATTGTTCGAGTCACATTGGTAGATCATGTTTGATCATTTGCTCACATTATTGAACACTGGTCTTTATTAAGACTTTTTTTTTGAAAATTACTTTCTTAGTATATTTGTGCATATTTGAAATATTCTAAAAACTAGTCATTGTTGTTAACTTGTAAATGTGTAATACTACACACACTGCTAAAAACACATATACTCTGACCATGGTACAAAGAAGAAATTGGGTTTCTGTTCACGGCCCTGCCACTGAGTAAGCACATGACTTGGAGCTGTGTTTTGGCACCCTTTCTCGAGTAGGACGGCACCTTGGTCGGCACGGCACTCGCACCAGTGAGACTGCCTCCCTGGCAAAGAGCTGCCATGCACAAATAAACACCAACAAGGACTTTGGCGGTTAATGTTTCTGCCCTGTGAGCAAAAAGAAAAGTTGGGGAGTTGATTTGTTTGTTTGTTTTCCTTTCCAAAGCATATTCTGATCTTTTGATGGCAAGTAGTTTACAAATCTGTAATGATGACATGCTTCCCAAGTAAGCAAAGTAAATAAGCTTAGTAATGATAGCTTTGCTCTAGTATGCGATTACTCTGGGCACTGTACAGTCATAATGAAGGACAGCGGTTGCTCTGCAAAACTAAAAAATTTAGGGAGAGGAGATGAGACAGACATAGCAAAAGTTAAATCCCAGAAAGAATGAGATTGTACCAGTCAGACTGAAAAGCACTCGCCTTGCCACACTGGTTATCTAACCACCATTGTTGTTGGCAATGCAGAAAAGAACAACTTCAAGGTCAGATGAGAGGAGAGATTAAATTTAACTTAGTGAATGTTCTCAGGAGCCTGCTTTTCTTGTACTTATAGTGGCATTAGCAAAATCCAGGAGAGTCAATAATGTTGCCCAGTCCATATGGGTGGTGAAGTTGTTGGACCCTGCACTGTGCCACAGAACACTGCAGCTGGTCAATGTCTTCTGTACCAAGATAAATATTTTGTATTAGAAGGGACTCCTCCATTGGCAGTGTGAGTGGCAGCCTCCTAAGAAGCTGATAGTGCTTTTTCTAATCTCCTTCCTTGATGGGCTGCCTGGAGAAGTAGAGCAACAGCCAAGTCAGCATAAAGCTTCATTTATGCCCTAGCTCCATTCATTGTTACACTAGTTACTAATAAGTTAGTATGACCAGGTTTTGTGTACCTGAACAATTACAGAGCTGTTCATGTGGGTTTATATAACTGCCAGGCCAGAAGAGGAATGACCTGAACAACTCTCTTCTTCGACAGGAGTTAATAACTTCTGCATTTCTGTACCACCTCCATACACATAACATCAGTGAAAGTAAACAAAATTGCAGACCTCCAAGAGGCCTATAGGGAGCCCAAGAAATTGTCTAGTGTTTTTCATGGGTCAGTGTTGTTGAAATGATACAACCATTTCAAAGAAATGTGTTTATACTATCTTAAAACTGAAATCTAAGCATTCTTTAAAAAAAAGAAAAAAGAAAGGAAAAGGTCACTGGGTAATTTATATAAATTCACTAGGACAATTTCAGAGCAGTAATACTGTCTAGGTTCCAAATATATAAAGATTATTAAATCCCCATACTGTAAAACTGAAGGGGACTGAAGAAACTGTTCTCCTGTAAAGGATTTTAACAAGAGCCGTGATTGTCTTTTGTTATTTAGCTTGCTGTTGTGCCTGCAGGCCTTCCTGAACTCTTACTGTAAAGACATACTATAAAGAGGCCTTATAGCTCACAGCCTGGGTTGTGACAGGACAAAGCAGTTTGGGGAACATCACCGATGGACCAGGGAAAAGAGTAGCAAGACAGGCCCTTTACTGCAGCCCGCATTGCAGACTGTTTGCCCAGTAGTTTAATGTGCCTGTCAGAAAGACTTTCTTTAGCGTGTGTGAAGAACTGTGTATCTTTAATTTCCCCTTCTTTTGAAGGCTGTTTCTTTCATAAGAAGAGGTGAGAGAAGCTATGTGCAAGAAAGGGGGTGGTGGTTCCTTCCTGTGGGGCGCAAGGGAGCAGATCATGAGGTCCACCTCAGGCCACGAGGTGGGAGGGCGGAGGGGAGCGTGGAAAACACAGTGAGGACCTGGAGCCCCAGTCCTCAGCTGTGTGGCTGAAACCATCCCGGGGGGCGGGCATCTGTGCGGAGGTTGACACAGGTCAGGAAATCTGGGATTCTGTTGAAATCAAACCAGGCAGTAAGGACTCACCCTGAAAGAACATGGCCCACAAGGGGAGCATGCTTTGGACAGCCTTCACCTTTCCTTCTGCTGGACGTAGTCACAGGGGATGGCTCAGTACTGTCATGACTACCTAAAGTAAATACCCATTTGGTCTTTCTTGGAAAATTCACTGTGTGGAAGAGGTTTAGGCAAATCCATCTCAGTGCTCTAGTGTACTGTGTCTGGCTGGGATGGAGGTGGCAACACCTAGCTGACTTGGAGTGCTACCACAACATGTAGCAAACCAGGTGTAAGACATCAGGAAAGGAAGAGACGGGTGTGGCAGAGTCAAGACCTGCTGGTCAAACTAAAGGGCCAGAAGGAAATGCACAGGCAGTGGAAACAGGGACAAGTATCTTGGGAAGGGTATAGGGACTCTGCCCAGTTGTGTTGGGATGGGGTCAGGAAGGCCAAGGCACAGCTGGAGCTGAACTTGGCAAGGGCTGCAAAGAATAATGAGAAGGTCTTCTACAGGTATGTCAGCCAGAAAAGAAAGATCAAAGAAAGAGTACACAGACACATATCTTCCTACCCCCCCCGCCCCTGCCATCTGAGGAACAAGACTGTTGGACTGGTAATAGCAGACAAGGAAAAGGCTGAGGTACTCCACAACTTTTTTGCCTCAGTTTTGTAACATGACAGCAAAATTCCTCATATCTGTTCTGTGAAGAATCAATAGCTTAAAAATAGAAATGGAGGAAAGAGAAAGAGGGAACCTTCTGAGACCAGCTTCACCCGTAATTTTCAAAAGCCTGCTTTATTTTTAAAATCATTACTTTCCTGGTGGCATTATCAAAGGAGCTCTTGCTGGTGTATGTGTGTTTTTATATCATTGTAACCAACTTAACTCTGTTTTTGTTCATCTCTTCTCTCCCAGTGGAGTTTTTATACTGTGATTTGGCTTCCATGAAGTCTATACGGCAATTTGTGCAGCGGTTTAGAGCAAAGAATTGTCCACTCCATGTCCTGGTGAATAATGGTGAGTTCTGTTCCTTTCTTCTCATATCTGCAGGGGAAGATGTGACAAACAGGGCTGTCATCTATCCCTTCGCATTTCAGACTGATTATCTGAACCATATGGCAGGTTACAATTTGGCTGCATTAACAGGGATGTCCTTCTAGGAGTAAAATTGCATTTTTTTGAGAGATTGTCAGCTGAGCAGACTAAACACCAGTCCCACACCTTCTTGTGATGTTATTGCAAGTCTTGTTCTTTTGCCGTTCTTACAGCTCTCCAACACTGAACATCATGCAACTACACAAGAATCTCAACATCCCTCCCAAAAAAGGATTACTTTCTCTCCCCTTATATTTTCCCTATTGAACATGTTGAACACATCTGTTTGCTGTAGCTGTGTGGTGAGCTGAACTGGGGGATTAATCCACCTGAAATATAATCTAGCGAATTATCCAGCAACCTCAGAGCAGTCACTGCTTAGATCAAGGTGCTGCTGGAAAGTTGTCCATAAAGCTGCATCCTCAGTGGTCAGAGAACAAATTAAAAGGACAACATTTATCTTGCATTCCTATAATTATCAAATGAATCTCATTACTCTTAGGGATTTTAACTTTCGCTATTCACATACTTGCCATCTAATTATGTTTTGTAGCCACAGTATTTTTGGAAACCAGCCCATACAATAATTTTCCTCAAAAACCCTGCATGCTCTGCATGCACTTTCCTAAAGGGGAATTTTCACCTGCCTGTTTAACTAGGGGAAAAACCCGCCAGCAACAATTTAGGCTTCTTTTAGAAGTTTTCTGCCGTTACATGCTGCTGTTCTTGTTTTCTCCATTATTTGCATCTATTTTTAATAAGACATCCCAAAGAACATTTTCTATTTTCCTGTGCACCCTTCAGTCCTAGTGACGGTGAACATGCTGTAAATAAATGGTTTTGTTACATTTATTGATGCCTTGAAGAGCCCTCGGTAACACAAGCAAATATTGCAATAAAAATTCAGGAGTATTTTATTTCCTGATTGATATGAAACATTCATGAAGTGTTCAATTAAATGTTCATTCTTATTTGATTAGTCAGAAAAGCCCACCATTATTATTTTAATTGTTCAATAATTAAAGGTAGTGTAATTTAATCCTGGTTACAAAATCTTTGCAGTTTGACATGCCTACTTTTAAAGATGCACAGTACAAACTGTTACACAGATAGGAACAACACTATTTGAAAAAAACAGCATTTTGTGGAAAAAAGATTTTGAGATCTATGCACCCGTCAGGCATGCCCTGTCTTCCACCAGTTGTCTGCACAAGCACATCCAGAACTGTGTGTCAGGGGCCTGGGGGCAGCTTGAGGGAGAAATTAATGGGACTGAAGCAACAGCACAGCTGGGAAGCCCTCTTGGATAAAGGATTTTGTTCTGCCTTAGCTGCTACTGAAGCAGGATGGGTGAAAATTGAAGTTAAATATGTCTTCTTAATCAAGAAACAAAATGATATGAAAATAGTTCTAATGTGCTTAATAGGATACGAGACCAAAAAGTGTACAATCAAGGCTTCTTTTAAGAAAGAAGCTTGAGAGTAATGTTTGCCTGAATTAGTCTGTAGTTTTATGTCGGGCAGGAGTGGCATTCGATTCCACTTACGCTTTGTTACCAAATACAGTTGGCAAGAGAAATCTGTTGTTTAAGAAAGTCCTGTTAGAAACTACAATAAAATGCATGGTCCAACTCTGCTTTTTACTGAATCTTTAACAGAATCACAGAAGTGATCACATCCAAAGCTGCTGTAAAGGTTCCCATGTAATTAGGTTAGTCTCCAACCATTACTTGGCAAGTCACCAGCCTCCACTTCTCAAAGCTCTTTTTTTTTTTTTTTTTTCTGGTCCTTTTTGTTTGTCCTTGTAAATAATCTGCAGCATTTAGTTTTGTTACTTGTTTCATAATGAAAGCCCAAGTGATTTCTTGGTAAATGAGAGGAAAATTAACATACCTTAGGGAGGAGAAATGGCCTGATGCAAAAACCTTTGACCACTGTAGTGCAATGCACTAAGAAAGAAGATTAAGTCCATTGTGGACTGCAGGGCTGGAGGCACTACTCAAAAGCCTCATCGCAATTGCCAGCTCCCCTCCTGTCATGTTTTGACTTGGCTGGCAATAAAATATTGTGCAGCTGCTCGCTCACCTTGCCCCCCTCCTCCAGTGGACGAGGAGAATCGGAGGAAAATACAAGGAAACTTGTGAATCAAGATAAGAAAGATTTAATAATTGAATATAAATTAATATGATAGTGTGGCTAATAATATTAACAATACTATTAAGTAATTAAAATAATAGAAAATAAATCATATGATACAATTGCTCACCAACCGTGGACTGAAACATGGCAAGGTCCTGAGTAAGAAGAATCAGAGCCAGAGAGCCCGAAAGCCAGAGCCCGAGAGTGATCGTAGCAGGGTCTGAGCAAGCCCCATGAGTGACAGTACGATGGGAAAGCCAACTGACCAGGATAGCCAACTCACTAACAAATGAGCAAGCAAGCAACTAAGAAACAAACAAGCTAACAAGTGAGCAAGCAAAGGAGCTATAGCCTCCTGGCCCTCTCCCCACTTACGTACTGAGCATGACGTGCTATGGAATGAAATACCCCTTCGGTCAGTTTGGGTCAGCTGCCGGAACTGTGTCCCCCACACTGCCTGCGGCAAGAAAGCTGGGATCATAGTTACAGTATCAGAAGCTGAGAGAGACTTTCAATTTGGTGCAGGCACTCCCCAGCACCAGCTAAAAGACACCTTATCGGTACTTCTCTCAGGGCAAATCCCAAACATAGCCTTATACCAGCCACTGTGAAGAGAGTTAACTCTGTCCTGACTAAAACCAGCACAATTCACTTTACCACAAGATGCCCTGGACACAAACTTTGGTCTCTGGAAGAGGACAAGGCTTGCAATGTTTAAATGTCTGGTGGGATTGAGCTGTTGGGCACGTGGTCAGTACACTTTCTGTCAGAAAACTGTTGTCAATAGGAAGACATTTTGCATGACCATTAGTGGCTTGCAGGATGTCTCATAATGGCATGGCTGCTTTTCTTATGTCTCAGTATATGCATCTGGAATAGTAGGTTTCTTAGTATTCCCTACTACTTTCTTATTTCTTACACATCTTGAAGCTCTAACATACTTGAATGAAGAGGTATTTTAATTTTTTAGCGTACGGGGAAGAGCCTGTGGGCCAGGCATCTGCACAATGCATTTGTAGGCAGTCATATGCTTTTAAGAGTCTGACCCAAAGTCTGTTGGGGCTAATGGGAAGCCTCCATTAGGTTTTGAAAATCAGACTTCATGTGGGTCCCATGACTTCTGAATCAGACCATTGGCAGCCTAAAAAGAATTGTCCTCTCTATCTTCATAGGACCAAGCATTTTATTATCAATGATTGTATCCTTTTCCTAGATTTAATGTAAAAATACCAGGAACTCTTACATTGCATTTTTTGCATCACTGTTAGTATTATTAATTGCATTAAATCAAAATCTTTTAAATTAATTGATATAATCCTAATCATGTCTATATGTTTGTGAACTTCCCACATCTTATCTCCATGAATATATATCCTGTATGTATGTGAAGGTATAGGATATTTGTTGTGGGCTTGTGTGAACCTGTCAAAAAAGCCAAACATTTCAGGATGAATTGGGGGAAGTTCTAACATTATTCAGTAATGCAAACTGTGAAATTAACGTGGAAATATTTTTAAAGACAAATGATTTTTCATGAATTACTGTTCTAGGTAAATAATAAATACTACATTTCTGCCTAAGATCATTATGAAATTCAGAAGTTTTTCAGGTCACTGGTGTTTTTTTTAAAAATTTGTCTTCAGTACTTGCTCTCCATCACTTGCCTAGCTCAAGGATCTAGGTGGAAATTAAATGAATACTAAAATCCAGAGTTTCAAACTATTTTCATAGAGCTAAACACCCAGTTCCCACAAAAATTTTTGTAAGGTTTAGGTATCCAACTAATTCAGGCACTTCAAGAAGTCTTACGTGAACATTTAGGGTGTTTCAAAATGGGGATTAGTGCACTAGAGTCACCCTCTCTCTTTTTCTTATAGCTGGTTTTTGCATACACATTTAACTTTCTAATTTCTAATTTAAAAGAAAAAATTTGGTTGAATGCACGCATTATTTCAGCTGACAAATAAAGGCCGGTTGTTCCATTACTATGCTTTCTGCATCGGTAATGTGCATGCTCAGCTCTTGGTTTTTAAAATAAACAAAATGTATTAAAGATGCAAATAGAGTATTACATAAACATGTTTTAAAAAAAATACAGTGTGCTAGTGGTAAAAAGAGAAAAATGCTATGACACAAAAATTAATTTTCTGTGGGGAAAAAAAAAGTAAGCTAAATAGCTGAATTATGAGCCACAGAAAGATGGATGCAGTACAAGCAGTTTGGAAAACATTCTGACAGAAGGTCAGAAGAATGTCTTCTAGTCCACTAATTATCAATTGGGTGACAGTTTTTTTGTTTTTGTTTTTGAAAAGAACTGTGCCTTTGTACAGTTGAAAAGCACTCAAAATGGTATTGGTGTTGAGGTGTGTTAAAAAGCCGGCTATCTTCCATGGTTGCAGAAGGGACAGATATTAAAACACTTCATAAAATTCCATGAGCGGTAGTCACTGTTTCATGCCAGACAGGTTTTTTCTAACTTCAAGTCAGTCTCTTTCTCCATGTGCTATAAATGTTTCTCAGTACCTTATAGTTAATGTTTGTACTTATACATTGTTTACGGTACTTAATAATCTTAATCACAGGAGAGCTAAGACCAGAATCACAACATCTTTAGTAATAAGAGAGTACCTATGGATACCAAACATGCATGGTCTAATTCATTAACAGTGAAATACCAACTGCCTTCTCAGTTGCACTTTATTGAATGGTTTGTGATTTTGGCTACAGGTTAGGAAAGGAGGGGGAGAAAACTACGAGGACATTCCTTGGCATTAGGGTATTCCTTGGCATGCACACAAACACAAAAAAAGAACTTGGAGGTTTCAGGATATTATTAGACTATTGTAGACAGATTACAGTTAATATATTCCAGGTTGAGACCTATCTAAGCCAATTTAAAATCAATATTTCTGAACGGCTAGCTAATTGAGAGGTTCATATCTCACACTTCGTGGATCATCTGAGAAATCTCAGTCTCTTAATAGAATTAATAAGTCTCTATAAGCTTCCCTCTCTAGTTCCTAGGGCACAATAAAAGCTGTATCAGTAGGTAAGTATGTGAACTATCCATATTTCTTTGTGTTACTTACACAGAGTTCAGCCACGCGCAGTCCAGCCGTAATCCTTTGTAGGGAGCCATTTGAGTAGTGCCATGGATGCTGTCATAGTTTATCACATATTGAATTATTCTTGTGTTTGAGTATTTGCAGGATCAGATCTTCAGAAGAAGCATGAGATTTGAGGGGTGGGAACAAGTGGATATATAAAGTACAAACATTTTTATAGGTACCTACCTATTTGCACCTATTGTTGATTAGTTAGGTTTAACAATAGTAACTTACATTATCATAGTGGGGTCTACGAAAAGATCTTGTCCCACTGGATTAGGTAAGAGCCAGCTCCCCACTCTGTAGCAGCTGCAGGCTACACAGACTATAAGGTGAAAAACAGAGAAACCCTAGAGATGTGGAAATTCACTGGAGAAGGCCTTGATGGAAAGTTAGTGAGGAGGGTTGCTGTTGACTCCAGTGGAACTTGGATTTCATCAAAAATAATGCTTCTCCTCCAGCCACATGGGAAGGCTGTGGTGAACTGAGGATCCGCTATCTCATGAATCTTGTTCCTGTGTCTTGATTACAGCATCGTGTTTCATCTTTACCCTTCCATGAAGGCCAATTAGAGCAATATGTACGCAAAGACAAAATGGAAAAGGTGTAGAGGGACAGGGAGGACAAGCAGAGGGGCAAGTGTCCTTTTACCTGTATGTAGTGGGTAATAGATACTAGACCTCATGGTACGCCAGGGAGATATTTAGAGCTGGAAAAGGTAATTTGAGGTGGTGGGGGGACTGGCTTAAAATGGATATTCCATGGATGATGGGCAAAACTAGAAGAGTCATAAGGACACTAACATGCAGCGTTAATTTGTTCTGAAATGAGAAGATACTCTCAGGGCCATACGTTTTTAAGAAGCTCAGTGCATGACAGATGCCATTTACTCAGAGTTTTCAGAAGAAGTCATCATTATAACAGAAGTAACTGGAAAGGGTGGGGGGACTGGCTGACCACGCACACCGGTCTTCACAGGTATTGGGTACCTGGGGTACTGGAAGTAACCTGTGCAGAGCATCATGGTATTGCTGATGGTATCCAGTCTGTGTTGTTCAGAGCAACCAAGAGTTGTGCAATGCCAACATTTACCTAGTGCTCAGATTTTTAGCAGCAGTCATCTGCTAGAGCTTTTATTATACTTGAATAGCATTGTTGTCTGCCAGAATGATATGTATCCTATATAAAGATATCAGATTTTATATAAGAGGTTTATTTTTTATTAGAAGAAGTAATAAGTTGAAAGAGTAACTTTAGGCTACTTCTGACTTTCAAACTGTAAGAATTTCATTCATGAAAATCCTGACTTTTGTTTGATACTATCTTTGTGCTTCTAATTATTGTGCAAAGCTGTTTCTGTGTCTGTGATATCAAACACTTTGTGAAAAGGGAAATATCGCAGGCTCCACATGCTGCAGGTTCTTGACCCATTTGCTTTTAAGTCCTAAATGTGGATGTTTTATCAGTGGAAGACAGATACAAAATTCAGCTATTGATGGATTAGGAAACCCAACTGTTTTTCCTTAAGTGTGTGGAACATTTGCCACTGGCTTTTCTGAGAGGCAGGAGTGAACCATGTTTTATTCTTACCTAATCCTTTCATAGCTTTTAGGTAGAAATATTTTTTATACAAATTGCAAAACAGGATATTTTACTTCTAAGAGAACTTCCTATTGAGTTAGAAAGCTGTGACTGACTTTCCTGTTTTCTGAATATGAGTGGGATAACGCACCATTGTGCCAACCAAACAGTGAGCATATCTTTAGGAAACAAAGTTGGGGTTTTTTTTCCAGCCACACCCAATTATGAATGCTCTGATTTATTTTAGTGTGAAAATAAAACATCAGTTGTGGATCATATTTTCTTTCTTTACCTGACTCCTTTCCCAGGGAACTAGCCTGTGCTTTTTGTGTTCCCTACGTAGCAGCATGTGAACCAGAATCAGAAAATGAATCTCTTCTGAAGGAGGTATTGAAGCCTGTTCAGTTTTGTGCTCAACCTACCAAGATTTGGTTGTTGTTCTCGTAGTTCTTGAATGTGGATTGTCTGCATTTTCTTTCTTTCTTTTTTCTTTAACCTACCCATAAATTAAGAGCTTGTCTCCAGTGAAAAGATGAGTTGCATTATCTTCTTTGGCACAGCTAATACAGTCCACTTCTCCCTTGTGAACATTATAGGTGGGTCTGGGAGCACTAGCAATAGACATATTACTCAATTTTCAGTTCTTTACTAGTTAGCCAAACTTCTAATATTTGGGCTAAGAGTTTCCATGCCAAGCGTTTGCCTGAGGCTAATGTATTTTTATTTAATTTTTTGTAATGCCAAATAAAAGAGTTCATCTGTTTCCAAGAACGATAAGAAAAACATCTTTGGGTTTTTTTTTTGGTTTTTTTTTGTTTTTTTTTTTTTTAATGTCAAAAATGATGGCAAGTTTCTTTAGAAAAGCTTTGGTGTTGTCACAGTTTGGAATGGAGACTTGAATGCAGGCAAAATGCTGCCTTTTGTCAGAGGCAGATGCACCTTTTGTCACCCATGGCATAATCCCACAATGGGTCGAGACAGAAGCCTATTAAGCGCTGCAGTTTGAAAACCATCTTTTATGTTTTAATCACGAAATATTTTTCCTGTGCCAAGCATGTCCTGAGTCAAGACTGAGCAGGTCTTTCTGCTGGAGTCACGACCCTGAGCCAGGGTGGGAAGCACTGTCTGCAGGCAAAGGCACCGGCACTGAGGCTGTGCACCAGCGTCCACTCTGCTCCCTGTGGCTGCCTCTGAGCTGGTGTGGAGGTGGGCACCAGGCCTCACTTCAGGCTCATCCTGGTCTCTCCACTGTCCAGACTGGGAGCCTGGGTCCCTGTGGTCTCCATGACAACTTTGTGTCCCATGAAAAGCAGACTACTTGTTTGGGAGAAGTGGGTGGGAGGTGAAGGGTGTCAGGGTTTTACCTTGATATACAGTTGGAGCGTGACTGTGGAGCTGGGATGTGATTTCAGCACTCTCGGGACCTAAAGATCTCACCATGGCTGGTGAGCCAGTGTAGCTGGTGACATCCATTGGCTAGTGACCACATCTGTCTGGAAGAGATGGCTCTTGTGTTTTTAGGCATAGTGAGAATAGCGTGGAAGAGGAAGAAGCCTGGTTGGAATGCAGATGGGACAAGACCGTAACTTCCAAGAGAGGCAGATTTACACAAGAAGCCTTGGTGTGGAGAACTGAAATAAAAGAGGGGCAGTTGAGGCTGGGAGGTTATCAGGGAGAGACAGCAGAAGGTGGAGTGAAGAGCTGATGTGGGGAAACAGGACTGTCAGACAGGAACCATTAGGATGGGGGAAGACTTGATGGTAGTACATTTGAGTTTGCTGATTGAAAGACCTTTTAAAAAACCATGAATGTAGCTTATATTCCTGTTCAATATCAGGAAATTCATAGGAGAGCAAGTATGAGGTAGGGAGCGGGAGTGGTTAGTGAGGATAAAAAGGTGTTAGGTATGTTTGGGCTATGAGGGGAGGTCTCACTCAGAGTTTGTGAGTCCTTAGGCACCACACAATTCATGAGGACTGAGTCCCTGTGTTGAGGACCAGACTCTCTTTTGTGCACACGCTGAATGAACTTTTTCTTGCAGTGAGGGAATTCTTGACTGGTGTATTTTTTGCAAATTTACTGACATATAACAGAGACGAGTTACCTTCCCCGATGGGGATGTGATTGGAACCTCTCTCTTCTGTCTGGCCATTGTCTTCGATGTAACTTGTACAAATTAATTCTCATCTACCTCTGTGTCACAACTGGTTGACACTGAAGAGGGAATGGGGAAGCTGGTTGGAGCCTCAGAGCCGTGGATCTGGCCTCGTAAGGAAGCCAGCCTCAGGATCGAGGGAAGGGTGAGCGAGGTTTGTGACTGGCAGATGCCTGCAGGATCCAGGGTGAGATCTCATGAGATTCAGACACAAAGGAGCTAGAGCAGCTGGGTAAGAAAAATGGGGAGAACAAACTTACCGTTTGCAGGGAAGCAGAGAGGCAGATGAAGCTGATATGCACGTCTGGGGCTGAGCCTCTCCCCTCCTTCTCTCACACACGCTGTTCCTTGATAAGATCAGCATTGGGTCACTGGATTTGGGGGATAGGGAAGGGAGGAGGGAACAGCCCAGAGCTTTGGCTGCGGAGCAGCACACCATTCTTGGCTTCGTCAGGCCCCTGCGTTTTGGCTGGTGTGGGGAGCTGAGGGAGCTGTGAGATAGCTAGTGTGTGGGAATGGCAACGGGCAGAACACAGCTCCTTGCAAGGGAGCGGGAGGCAGGAGCTAGTGGGAACTCCAGCCTCAGTGCTGGAGCAGAGGCTCAGGCAGGCTGCTATGGAGGAGCTGTTCTGTGGAGGAGGCACGGGACACAGAAGCCTCTGGGGATGGCTGTCCTCCACAGCCAGAGCCTGGGTCCCAGTGCTGCCCTGCTCCTCATCAGACCTGTATTCACAGTGACCAATCCCCTCCAGGGATGGTCCATTCATGGGACACTGTCCCACCACTGATGCAGACAGGTTGACAGCAGAGGTCTTTGCATGGCCCCAAGGGTCAAATGCATTGGTGTGGACTCTAGGAGTTATCCAGGTGTCATCGTTATGCTGTGGGGTAAAATTCATTGCCTTGCCTCAGTTGTCTCCCAGTTTGCTTTAGAAAACTGCTTATACAGAGCTCCAGAAGATACTAGGAAGTGCATGAGTCTGAACTCTCTCTGAGGAGACAGGAAACAGGACCGTAACATTGGAGAGCTTGGGCCGTACCAAGTTTCATTTGTATTTTTCTGTTTTTCTTCTTAACTGTTAGGATTTTCGCCTTTTCAGCTTGCATACGCTGTTAATCTGGCTTCTGTGTGTGGTCCTGTCTAGACTCAGAATGCTTTTCAGGGATATCAGTGTGCAGCATACCAGGGGCACCGGGCTCTGGGTTACAGATGTGGCTTTGCCAGCAGTGTGTTGTAGCCGCACTGTAAATTCACCTCTGCAGCCCAGGCGAGGCATACCTGTAAAAAGCAGTTATGTGAGGACAGTTGTGTCTCCAGTAGGCACTTGTGGGGGCAGTTCTTATACTAGGGCATTGCACCTTTTTGTTTCTCACTGCCCAGGAGAGATCCACAGGACAGGCATATTCTGGGATATTTTAGCCCAAATGAATGAGATGGAATGACCAATGTAGTATAGGCAGCCTAGCCAGGGGATGTTGCTGTGTGATTACTGAGATATTCACTCCACTACAGCTGTCCCTGTTCAGGAGAGAAGTGGGCTTGTACTGTTCTATAGCTATAGGTAGATCCACACATAGACCTTTTGGTGTATGAGTGTGCAGAGCAGAGTGGATTTAACACTCTGAGGTGGGTTGCCGTGTGTGACTGCACCCATGGGCTGGCAAATGGTGCTAAATGAATCAGCTACACCAGTACAAAGCCTGTATGGGGAAAAGGCTTAGTGCTTGTACTTGGAGTTACCTCCTCTATTATAATTTTTCCCCTTGGGAACACTTTTGGTACAGTATGTATCTCTTCCTTGTAAGTAGCAAGAATTGGGTGAATGAGATAACACAGGATCACCTCCTGCTGAGAAGGTGTTACATGTAAGCTATGCGGCTGACCTCTTGTGTTGTCTGCCCAGACTTTGGGTTGCTGGGGATAAAAGGAGGAGGAGGAACTGCCTCCAAACCCTCTCCTGTGAGCCTGGCTGGGAAGGAAGACGTTCTGTTCTGTGTGCGAAAAGAAAGATTTTAAATCTTTCTTTTGTTGTGAGTTTGAGAGAACTACCTTTAAAACCCCCAGGTAACTCACTGTTAATGCATCTAGATGAGGTAAATACTTGTATTTTTAAAGCTCTTAAAATATATTTTATAATGGAGCTGATGGATGTCTTTGCAGTGGGAGGTACAGGAATTACAACAATGTTTACCATCATCTGCAATACAGGCAGGCATGGTACAAATTCTCCTATATAATCCAATAAAAATATGGTATGTCTGGCCTGTAATATTTACGACTGTCATAAACTTTTTGGTGATGTTGTGTGCAGTGTCAGATCCATTATGCCCTTAAAATCATAAAAGACTAATTCATTGATGTATCCCAAATCAAGAGTCTCATTAGAAACTTTTCTAGAAAACCTTGATAAA
Source organism: Rhynochetos jubatus (assembly GCA_027574665.1). Classification (NCBI taxonomy): domain Eukaryota; kingdom Metazoa; phylum Chordata; class Aves; order Eurypygiformes; family Rhynochetidae; genus Rhynochetos; species Rhynochetos jubatus. Next base: position 62,309,645 of record CM050649.1, read on the forward strand.
TGACTGTTTACAAAGATAGTTCTCTTGAGGTGTAGTCACTCTTTGGGAGAGAAATATGACTGTTGACTGGTCATAAATGTAAAAAAGGATAGATTTTTTTTCTTTTGATGCATTATAGCTAATTAAAAAGTGTATAATTTGTATGCATTACAGTAAATGCATAACATCAGCACAGCGGAATGTATGACTATATAAGAAGGACAGTTGTTCAGCATAGTTATGCTGCAAAATATTTTCCTTAATCTAATTTATTTCTACTCTTGCAAAATGACGCATCAGTGTGTCATTTAGGTAGTTTTCTGCATGCATTCTGTCAATGATTGGCTTGAATATTTTAATAACAGCTAATCAATTACAAAGTAATAGCTCATGTTCATCTTACTTATTAATTTTCTAATGCCATGCTGATATCAGTGACATTTTAGAAATAAATCTTCTGGAAACATTCCAGGTAAATCAGAGGGAAAAACATACAAGAAAGTTGTATCAGAACTGAAGTGTTTGACATTAATGGTCTGTGTGCTGCCACTTCAAATTTCTCATGCACTCCAAGAAACTGAGAAGACTGACTGTTGTTAATTAAAATCAGAAAGTTATTGGGTTGTATGTGTTATGTACCAGAAGAATAAGCAAAATCCTTCTTAGTTTACAGTGAAGAGGTAAAAAGAAAAACAAAAAGAACAAACAAAAGGCATTTTTTTTCAGATATTATTGAATTAATTGAAAGAATTAAAAATAGAATCAGCTTTCATTCTTTGAGTTACCATTTAGGGCCATTGAATAAAGTTGATTATGTTTCTGGACAAAAGAAAATCAATAGCATGCCACTTTTAGTATTGACTGAATGTTAGGTAGTTAATAATTTAAAAAAGAGAGCTTGCTGCTACACTTACAAGGTTTTCCTTTTTGTTGGAGAAGCAGCCAGGTTCAGTTGCCTGTTGGGTATTCCTTTACACACTCACTCCCAGCAAATAAAAATGGCTTCTCCTCAAATAAGAGAAACTGCCCTCAAATTACAGGGCAGGATTTTTTGATAGCCTTGGTAGGAACCACCTCAAAGATGAGAGCTGTTAAGAATGAAACAAAAAGTCTTTCAAAGGTCTTTTGGATTAATATGATTTGATCAGTTCTCAAAGACAAAAAGGGAATTATAGTAGAAACAAATCCAAGCAGAGGTGATTGTGCCTGCTCAAGGACTTGACCACAATTTCTGCTCAGAGGAAGTTCCTGTGGAATGATCAAAATAATTTTTGGGAACATGTTTTGTGTTGCATGAGTGAAAATTTTTTCCATCTCCTGACCTGAGCTCGGATCTGTTTCTTGTTTCCAGAACGTGCAGCACAGATGGTGGAGACTAAGCAGGGTGGAGGGCAGAGCCTCTGTGTGCTCTTGAATTCCCACGCCTCTCCGGGGGTTGAGGGGGCAGTTCCTGTAGCACAGGTGTCCTCAGGGCTGATGCGGGCAGTGACAGCCTCCCCGGGTTTGCCTTTTGATGTTGATGCAAAGCTGAATGACTGTAGCAGCCATCTACCACGCTTCTCTCCGCACAAATTCCTCCATCCCTCTGTCCGACTCGGCCAGCAGAAGTGTGTGTGTGCATGGAGGTGCTTATAGTGAGCCCTGATGCAGCTTTGGCAGATGCAGAAGCAGCATTTGGGGTTCACATCAGCTTTGCTGTGCCACAGCTGTTGTATGTTGGCTGCCTTTTCTTGGGCTTGCATTTTGCCAGTGTTGCTGCAAATAGACCTCTGGCAAACTGCTTCTTCCTGCCTTTTCCTAGTGTCAGAGTTTTGGAGGGCAGGTTGGGCCTCAGAGAGGTACAAATGTTTTCCTTGTGCCAGCCTGGATACTTAAAGATGTGGTGCTGTTCCCATCTGCCCTTCAAGAGCTCCTGCTAAGCCCTGTCTGTGCTAAAGCTCGTGCTGTAGCAGGCTGAGACTTGGCCCGGGAGCTTGGGGTTTGTTGCCCTTCCCACACTTACTTTCTTCCCAGAAAACAGGAAAAAGTCACAGCAGGACTTGTCTCATTTTTCTGTCCGTAACCTTCAGGCCAGTGCTCACTCCCAGCCACTGTTCCACGTGCCTTTATAGGCCACATAGGCAGATTATGGAGGAAATGGAAATCTGTTTCCAACTACGTAAGCATCCACCGTGCATCAGAGTAAGTGCTGCCGAGGATGGAGAATACAACGGGACACCCAACAGACACCCTATAATTTATGCCTTTCCGTTACTGAAGTTGAGATTTGACACGCGGAGAAACCACACCTGGCAGCTGGGTTTTCCCATCATTCTGAGGGATCTGGGAAAGTGGCTGTAATGACAGAGATGCCAATCAGACCTTTTGTAGAGCCCCATCATGTAATTTGTGTTGAGTTTCTTTCATCATGTCATCAGCCAGCATCGCTCATGTTCAGTCTTAAGTTCTCTGCTTTGCTACGCCCAAACCTTTTGTTTGCTCTGCTTTTTTCCCTCATTCCTTCCCCTTACGCTGCATCTCCGGTTGCCTTCCTCTCCCTTCCTCACCTTCACTTTCTTTTCCATCTTCTGGTGTGGCTTACATTCTTTGTTTACAACCTTTCACCACTGCCCTTTTCCCACCTCCCTCATGCTTTTTCTCCCCTACCTCTATAAAATCACAGTCCCTACCAACAGTAGAGGCTAGCATTGAAATGGCAAATCTCTGCTCCCACAGAATGCCTGTGTTTTACACGGGGCTGTGCTCTCACACAGGGCCAGCTATTTCTTTGTCATGCGGGCCTGACAAAGACAGCCCATAGGTGAGTCGCTGTGGGTGTTGGCCGTGCTAAAAACATCATGAAAATATCTCTCCTTCAGCCCAAGTGACAGTAACAAAGCAGGACTGTTGAGTGTTGGGTGGTTTAGTTTTTATTTAAAATGATAATTTAATATGCCATCATTGGTCTGATGTCAAGAAATGGAACATTAAAGGGGTTTCAATGGACATAAGAAGTAGCATAAGGATGAAGCCAACATCCTTCTATGTCGGTGGGCAGAGCTGGCCTTTCTGCTCTATCATATTCATGTGTTTTAGAGAGAAGACAGATGGCCTGCAACGTTATTCTCCATGAGCCACGTCCATCTACATTTAAATTACAAAGGTCAGATCCACTTGTAGGATAATTAAATTTTAATAAAATAAGAATAATTTATAACATTCAAGTCCACAGTTATAATTGACCGGGATAGCTATCCCACACACAGCTTCAATACATGGTGTAGTTTATGCATGAGCTCAGGATTCCCTGCAAGATGCTGAAATCAACTTTGCACGGTAGGGATGTGGATGCTTATTATAGGCACTGAGTTCGAAAATTGTGGTTTGTAGAAATATATGCAAAAATATTGCCAAAATAAGAATTCAAAACCTCATTTCAATATGCAGCTGCTTGTAAGCACAGTAATTAAGACATATTGGGTAAATTTACAGCATCTTTTCTCACCCACACCAGTGAGATAGAAGTTGCAGATTTCAGACAAAGACACAACAAATCTTTAAACTCCAGCCAGGACTCAGCAGAAAGCGGTCTGGGAGAGCAAGTCTGCTGCTTAGCCTGATCTTGTCTCCACTGCTCTGAGCTATTTGATGGAAGGAATGTTCTTGTGATTGCCCAGCTCCCACCTATTGTAGATGGATTAATTATTGTGAATCTGGAGCATTGAATCCTGGCAAACCAGCAATGGGTGAACTCAATTTTTAATGTCCTCAAAACACTTTTCACAAATGAACTCATTTATCCTCCCAGTCCTGCAGGGAAGGAGGGAGGGAGAAAGTCAGTCTGTGAGTTGTCTGGATAAAGGGAGCTGAAGTGGGGCTTTTGACATTTTTCTTGTCAGGAATCAATCAGTGTCGGTTTTACACTTCACATGCCATCACCAATCACTTGTTGATCTAAATGCCGAGTTTACACTCTGAAGCGGGAGATCCGTGCTACTTCTAGCTTGCTGCCTCTCTGAAATAAATCAACAGGTTTTACCTCTACTTTCTCCTCCAGCTGGGGTGATGCTGGTCCCTGAAAGGAAGACGGAGGATGGGTTTGAGGAGCACTTCGGCTTGAACTACTTGGGACACTTCCTGTTGACTAACCTCCTCTTGGATACGCTGAAGCAATCAGGAACGCACAGTCACAACGCTAGGATCGTCACTGTCTCATCAGCCACCCATTATGTAGGCGAATTGCACCTGAGCGACTTACAAAGCAGGTACCCATCTGGTTTTGGTATTCATTGATCTGCAGTAAGGGTGTGCAGATTAAACTCCAAGAGTGTTACTGAATACCGAATGTGGGAGTTTTTCATTGTCTGGTGGTTTGGTTTTTTTTTAATTAATGGTTATTTTCAAGCCATTGCTTAATATCTTTCAGGCTTGAACAAAGCTTGCAGCCTTCAGTCAAAGATACAAATAATTTATAGGCTTGTAAATTGATTCTTTTATTCTGAACCTTGAAAGCCTTACTTGCCTCTCTGATGCTTAGACTGCGGTGATGGTTGTGGTGCAGAGCCTGGACTCGTCACTGCCTAATCAGCGAGACTCAGTAACTGGGATGTTTTAAAATGGCTTGAGCGAATGCTAATAGATTTCGTCCTCAAGTGAATGCATTCGTAGAGGCCCTGATCCTGCCCTCAGATGGGCGCAAGCAGATGCCTGTGGCTGCTAGCTGCCTGCCTGCTGAGTGCCAGGATGCTGACTTGGCTCCAGGGGGGCAGGTAGCCCCACCTGCCTGGCTGTCTGGCAGCTTCATCCAGCCCACGCGCTGCCTGCTGCTCCCTCCTCCCTGGCAGCTCTGACTGCTGGCCTGCAGCTCCCGGCACACTGTCCTCCCTTCCCTCTGCCTCTGGCCTCCGCTTTGTCCTGAACTGCTCCTGATATTCCAGTCCCCCACCTCTGCCTCCCTCACAGTCCTTCTCCAGCTTCCCCACCTGCCTTCCCATCCCAGGGCTGTGTCATCCATCCCATCCCTGTGGTCCTTGCCCTCTCCCACATCAGCCTGGTGTTTCACTGCAAATGCTGGAGCTCCTGTGTGTGTTACCCCCTGTGCTTCCCCGAGACCTTACTGAGATCCATGCGTGCAGCCAGCCTGAGGTTTTAACACAGTAACATGGGTTAAAATGCATGGCCTTATTTTGTCCAACTACCTTCATTTAGGAAACTGTGGGTAGACATCTAGGGGATATAGACTGAACATCAGGAAAAAATTCTTCCCGGAGAGGGTGGTAAAGCAGAGGAACAGGTTGCCCAGAGAAGCTGTGGGTGCCCCCTCTCTGGAAGTGTTCAAGGCCAGGCTGGATGAGGCTTTGTGCAACCTGGTCTAGTGGAGGGTGTCCCTGCCCATGGCAGAGGGGTTGGAACTAGATGATCTTTAAGGTCCCTTCCAACCCAAACCGTTCTGTGATTCTGTGGTTCTATGATTTCTAACATTAGGAAGTCATTCAATGATGCAGTAAATGTCTCTGGTGTCATACAGGAACCATTTGGAGTTCTTTAGCAAATTGAGGAACAGGCAGGATAACTGAGATACGTTTCATAATTTCCTCATGCAGTCACGTATGGCGATTACGTGCTTACCAACAGGCTCAAACAACGCCTGTCTTCTGATGGGCTCCAGAGCGTTTCTGCTGGGACAGAGCCAATTTTGCATCATTTCAATGGAGAAATTCTGTCCCCGTCCTTTGACAGGGACGCCGGCGTGTGTTCAGCGGCACCTGGCCTGAGGTTTCATTTCTGAACAAAGACTGAAATTAGGAGGCTGGGCTGTTTCCACTGCAGACATTTTACATATGAATGCTGCATTAAGCATGTCAAACTTTCTGTTTGACTTGTGATTACATACTACAGCATCAGTTTTATTACAAGCACATCGTTTAAACTCTGAGGGCAGTCTGAGGGTAGTCGCAGTTTAATCTATTCCTTGTAAAACAACCAAGGGAAATTACTCTTACTCTTCACTTGATGTATGTATTCATTGTTTCTGATGGGCATGTGTTGGATGTCACTGCGCAAGGGGGCTAAAGGTAGTGTAATTAGTATTTCATAGGGCTAAAGTGCAAAATGCAAAATGAAATGTGGCTGTTCTGTGTTTCTAGATAACAGTGGTTTCTTTGATTACAGCAAAGCCTCATCCTGAGCCTCGTTTATTTAGGATCATCCTTACCTATGATTCATCATCATTAGCTCATATTTTCAAGGAACCAATAATGTTTCATTTAGGAAAGTTATGGTTGAGCATGAACATGACCAATCTGATGTAAAAAGCAATAATATACCATTGAGATTTACCTGCAGCTTTTGCATCAAACCCTGCCCTTTGCATTTCAATTTTATTGGCATAAGAAGAGCCATAAAGGATTACAGACTCTGGCTGATCTTGCCTGTTTTTTCCCATGTCGATGCTTTGAATGGCTCAGGGGTTGCAGTGGTGCCGACTTTCCATGCACACAGGCACCTCTGTGGGACCCAGAGGGGACTGTGGCTTCAGCTCCAAACTTTTTCTTGGTTCAGGTGGAAGAAGACACTCCTGGCTTTTTTTTTTAGCCTAACCACTGATAAGCCCCCACTGGGGTGAATAGTTAGTTGTCGCATAAATGGTGCTGCTGAAAACAGTGAGATCACTTGTGTGTTTGAGTGTGTGCCTACAGCATGAGGGGGTGGTTTAGCAACCCTGGAGGGCTGTAGCAGGGTACCATACACAGACATTGCCCACATCACAGGGCCTCGGGGGTGCCTTGTGATTTAGAGCAGCATTTAAGAGCTTTAGTGGATACAGTAAAGACATCCTTGGTGTGCACTGTGATAGCGTTCCACTAATTGCCAGTTTCTCAGTGATGCCATCCCTCATTTTTGCCGCTTGTGTGAATGGGAAATCTTTCTAAAAATTTTATACTGGCTTTTTTCCTTATTTGGAGTAGTGCTAGTTGGCCATAATTCATTTCACAACTTGGGTGTACATTCCCAGATTGGCTGGTAGTTCTAAACTCACAAGAAGGCAGCAAAACAATCTGGAGTCATTTATTCAAAGTGGAGAAAGGGGGCTGTACTCTGTGCTGGAACAATTACCGGTGGCAGCAGGCTGAATTGTTTGCAGTGCTCTTGTCCCGTTATTCCTAGATTTTGGTTGGGCTAGTGTCCAGACTGGAGGTGAGTGATGGTGGCAGAGGAAGGATCCATCCATCAAACATGGCAGAGATGGAAAGGCAGAAGACTGTCTTGACATAAAGGAGACAGTAAACCAAGGTTCAGTTCTCTGCTTTACCAGAGATTTTTCTATGGGGTTGTACTCCCACTCGGGAGACTCTGGGCTGGCTGTCATAGCTGTGGCCATCGCTCCCCATTGCTTGTACTTGCTGCTCAGAGATCTGCTCTGAAGCCAGGCATCATCCATATTACAGTGACCACAGGGCGACAGCGTAACACATGAGTGTTGGAAGGTCTGTCCCATGAACAGTGTTAAATGCAGCTTGTGCTACTGCCTTCCACATTTTTTCTTTTAGTTGTTTTCTGCCATCTCATCAGTTTCCTTTATCCTTTGTTTATCTTTTAAGATTCTTTTTGGTGGGAGGGTAAATTTATTTTTTTCTTGATTTTCCTTGCATTTTACATTATTTTTCTTTCTTTGTTATTGCTTCATGCCAGACTACTTGATTCCTATGTCCATAGTTTCATCTTCACCTGTGTCTTTTGAGCTTTTTTGTCTCCATTTCCTTTTCCCTCCTGATCTCATAATTTCGGGGTGGGGGTGGGGGGGGTGGGGGCAGTGAGAGGGTCTTATTTCTGCCCACCAGTTCATTTCCTTCTCTCCCTTTATCTTCCTTTTAACTTCTCCCATAGCCCCAGTCCTGTTTCTGCCGTACAAATGTCATTTCTTCCCCTTTCTGCCCATCCTCTTCACTCATACCAGTGAAAGAGACACAATATGGGTACACCAAGGCAGGACAGAGCTTGTTCCAAACTGGCAGGGCATAGCTTGTTTCATGTGTGTTATTGAAAATGCAAACGCACAAGAGCAATGACTGTTCTCCCAGTTCTTTTGCTGAAGGATATATGAAGAACATCAAACACCTTTGTGGTCTTTTAGATCCAGACCATTTTCAACAGCAATCACATGAGTCGACAAGGGGATCCCTAGGGCAAATCATTCTCCTTCATCCCTACTTTGAATACGATTGTTTTCAAGGAGGTGAAAGTTTAGGAGAAACGCTATCTATCTGCAAGCGTTTCAACAGTGGTGATTTCAGCATTTACAGGCTGAGGGTAGTACACTATGCCCTCTAACAGCAAAGCTGGGATGTCCTTTCTTCTTTTGCCTGCCTTAAATAATACTTTCTGCAATGAGAGGAGAAAAAAATGTGGTGAAGAGAGAAAATGGCTGTCTGGTTTTAGCAAAAGTTGAAGAACATTGTGCTGTCCTCTTGGGTTGAGAAAGGCTTGAACAGTGCGCTGGAGTTCATGGTACTCTCACAAGGCTGGGATGGAGAGCGCTTCTTCAAGTACTCTGCCTACCAAAGTAAGAAGGAGTTTTAGGAAAATAAAGGAAAAAAGACCGTATTCCCTTTCGTAGGCTGTGGGTCACACCTGAATGTGTTCCCTTTCCGTGGGGTTAGCATCTTTGTGTGCTGTCTAGCTTTTTCTCCATGACTAACTATTCCTTTCATCATCCTCTCTTTTTGCGTGCCAAATGGGCCCTGTAATACTGTGAATCACAGATCTATGAACTCCCCAGCCACAGTAACACATCTCCTTTTCTAGTTCACATCTCCTGTGTATTCAGGGACAGTTAGTCACACTTTTTCTGCTCTCCAACTGCAGAAGGAGCTGATGTTTTGTATAACTCTTCAAGCTTGTACAGTCCCCAGATAATTTTTTCCCCTGTAGCTGTAGTGCATGAATCATGTCGGAGACAACAGAAATTGGATGAAAAGAATTGCAAAAGACCTTCTGCTGCATGTGCATCCTAGCTGGTATAAAATAGGGTAAACAGCTCTGGCCAGGAGCTGAGAGGATGCTGGGGTGACAAGGCAGCTCCAGTTAATCTCTGCTAGCTGGTTCATAAGGGCTTTAACAGGAGGTGTCAGGTACTGATGGGGAAATCTGTCTGCAAAGTCCCTGGAGACCTCCTGTTCTTGGGTGGGTGTTGTCCTTCATCTTCACTCTTGGCGTGTGTGTGATGTTTGTTGGTAAATGAAGTTGTATTAAGTTTGGGCAGAAAGTTGAGGGTTTTGTCCTATCAACATTGCTGAGATTTTGAAAATATTATCCATGAATAGCAATGAAGAGTTAAAGTGTGAAATTACTTTTGGAAAATATTATTCCATTTTTCAGACTAAAACCATTGATTTCAGTGAATTCAACATATTTCTAATTTATTTGTAATTATCCTTATGAGTACATTGTTACTCATATTTTGAAGTATAATGTTGATCAAACTGAACCCCCAAACCTTTCATTTATAAGTCATCCCATTGAAATAAGGTAGCTCCAGTTTCAAATTACTATCTTTTCTAGCTGGACATTTGTATAAAAAAGATTTTTTTCCCTAAGAATAGTTTGATGAGTCAACATTTTTCTCAATGAAAAGCATGGGGGTATTTTTTGGGAAAATTTCCAGTTGGTTCCTTCAGTGCCTTTTAACATCTGATGTATGACTTTTACTTTCTGACCGAAAAAACTTATGGGATGTATAATATCTTCAGTTCAAGCAAAACCAAACATGAAGCTGGTGTACCATAGTAGTAGCATAGTACTATTGTTTTATTTCCAAATTTTTAAATAATAAAGGAAAATTTGTAAGAGGAAGTAGGACAGATTTTAAATATTGCCCTTTTATTTGTGTGTTTCAGAGTTATAGAGAGAGCGCTGTGTCACTGGGCTGCTGCTTATTAAAATGCACCGAAAACTACAGAAATTGTAATCATAAAAGATTCTTCTAGCCAACAAGATAGATACATGTTATTACAGATATTACGTTGCTCAAGGAATGCGTGTTTTTGTTTGAGTTGTACTGTTTAAGTAGCTTCCCCACAATGACTTTTACTGGATATTCTGGTTCTATGTGAAAGATAAATCATGTTCCCTTGACAGGATCAAATGCCAACTATGGCACACCGCTGTATTCAGCTAAACGTGTCCTTCCTACAGCAAGTTTCCAAGTTTTCCTGTCTATAGTTAGATGATAAGTATCCAAATGCTTAATGCACCTACATAGGGGTATTTCAGTCCTGCTTTGCAAAATGTTTTCTGTATAAATGCTAAAGGATTTCCTGCTTTGCAAAACGATCCATTGCTTTAGCAGCAATTAGCATTAATTGCAAAAATTGACTTGCTGGCCTGGAAAATTAGTGTTCTGGTAAAGGCACAGATCTCAAATTCTATAAATTTTAATTTAAAAAATAAATGGGCTATTATATCAGCAGACCAATTAATCAGTCCAAAACACAGCGTTTGCGTTCATATACAGTGTGTTTTACCCGTGTTGCAGGCCACAGCTGATCCCAATCCGTTCCTGCAACCAGTAATGAATATTCAAGTCAGGATGCCAACTTGGAAATATTTTATTTTACATTTATCAGTGTATTTTCGTTCTGTCTAATCAAAATACTTCCAGGGTTCATTGGTTTCTGAACAATAACACAGTGTAACACTACTATCACACAGGTAACGCCAGACTAATGTATTCAGGGAAATTAAATGTAGCTACTCTGTGTGTCATGATGCTAAATTCCTTCATGTCTAAAAGGGATTAATGGTCTTTACGAAGGGATATTAGGAATGGTTAATGATTTAATAGGACACAGTGTTTCTGAACTAGTTCAGAATTGCAACACGCTGGGAGGTATGTGATATATGGGTGTTCCTCCGGCTCAGCCTCTCCCTGCGCGGCGGGTTGGGTGGGTGAAGTCAGCTCTCTGTGGCACACAAGGCAGTGGATATGGCAGACTTGCTGTTTTCCAAAATGGCAGGACAGTTCGATGGTAATTTGGAAGTTAATGCACTGCACTCATGTGACAGAGGAGGCAAAAGGGACTTGCAGAGACAGCCGACCGGAGGTAGCTTGTCACCCTTGAGAGGAGAAGGTTAGTGTAACGTCTCCCTAAGAGCAAAAAGACTCTTTAAGGCTGAGTGAACCTTGAAAGTTTTGGAGTTCAGATCCTGGACGATTATTCAAATTATTTTAGCATTCCTCTCAATTGCTCTAACTACAACCATCTTCCCAGTACCTTTTCAGCGGCGTTGTCATTCGAGCTGCCTAGCGTAGCTGGGAAAAGCTGGCAGGTGTGCCTGCAAGTCCCCGGAATAATGTGTTAAAGGGAAATGCTCAAAATGATCAGCTTGCCTTCCACAAATCCCCTCTGGGTTCAGCCCTGCTGTTGCTCCTGGTTCTTCACAACCATATATCCCTGATCTTGCCACGTGCATTAAGGACTGCAAGCTGCAGTGGAGGGAGTCAAAGGCAGATTTCTGCCTCTGCGATTACAAATGATAACTCTTAACCTTTCCTCTGCTCCCCATCCTAAACCTCTTCATCTGTTCAAAAGTAGACTGGCCGTTTGAATACTTAAACCTGTGAAGAAAAATTGGTCTTTTGATTAAATTGGGTTCTCTATAAAAAATGTGGAGTTTATGAAAAATATACTTTCTAAATAAAATATGCTACTGTAAGTGTAAAATATTATAGACACAGGGAGGTTTAAGACTGCCAGGATGTCTTGTAATAGCTGTAGAATCGTTGCTCCATTTCTTCTGTTCTTGTTATGTGTCAGGCGCTGTGGTTCCCCTGCATTTCTTGTCACGGGAGGTGGAGACTGTACACAGCACCATCTAGCCTCCCAAGAAGGACTGAGACTGAAGTGCACTGTGGCTCACGGTAGCTTTCTGAGAAGCACAGACCTTTTAACAGCAATGCCAGCTGCAATACAGCACTGCAGAAATGCCTAAATTAAAATATAATTATTTTTTCATGAAATCTTTTGTTTCTCAGCTCAAAGGTGTATGTGTGTGTTCAGTATGGGATTTGCCACCAAAAGTCGATCAGTCTGCCAAAGCAGCAGTATCCTTCAATTTTTTTTTCTTAGTGTGGGCTAGGGCAGGGTAGCTCTGTGACTGTGTGTTGTTTTTTAAGGGTTTGGACATGAAACTTCTCGTCATTTCCTGGAAAGCCAAACCTGCCAAACTTCACTTGCTCCTGGTGTGTTTGTGAGTGGGAGAGATCTCTTGCGCTCTGGCCCCAGGCCATGCCATGCCCCTTCTTAGGAAATGCTTCGTTTTCCATTACAGATCTCTGTTTACAGTGCTCCAAGGTGACACAGTATTGAGAAATTTATGAAACAAAACTACAAACCAACTCTAAGGCTAGATGGTAAAGAAAGGGATTGCCGTCGCTGTCCCTTATGCTACTTTGAAATAACCACTTCGTCACCCTGGCTATGGACCACTTTCAGACACTGTATGTTATTAGTTTCTTGCAGGTTTTTTTGTTTGCTGAAGTTGGCTTGTTTATCTTCTTTCAGTAAGCCCCCTCACTCTTTACAGGCACTTTTCATACTCTTATTTAAATCCTGCATCTTTTCTGACAGTAGCAGAGGGGCACTGGTGACGTACGGTCTCACTTGAATTAAAGCTCTTACTGCCATCTCTGGGGTATCAGTTATTTCACAGGGGCAGAAAACTTCCACAGTTTAATCTCTCCTGTACCTGTTGGCATTTTAGTTGTATTTCTTCTTTAACCTAGAAAGTTTTTCCAACAGAGGAGAAGACTAAATCGTGACTGATTTTAACAAATAGTTCTCTATGACCTTGTTCCTTGTCTTAATTCATGTACTGGAAGTTACTCAGTTTTATCTCTCAGTCTGACGCTGTGATGTTCATATCCTCACGACATAAGAAAACTTTGAAAAAGCAGAAGTTATTAGGTTCTTTCAACAAAAAATGATTTTAAAATTTATTTTGAAGTGCCAGGCTTGATCAAATTGTGTTGCTTATGTGGACAGAGTGGTGGCATAGAACTTTCTGCACAGTATTTATAGACATCTTGAAAGAAAAAGGATTTTGCAGTCTGTGTGCCCATTCAAGCCATGTCTCCCCTGGTAAGACAGAGCAGTCTTCAGCATGCACTTGCACAACATGTTCGGTACCTCCTCTACTCCGAGTCAGTGCAGTTGGTTCAGCCCACCATAAGACGAAACCTTACATTACCCTCACATATAGACCAACAAATTCCATGTAGTCTACTGGAAAACTGCTAACCACTTATGGTGCACTGCATAGAGTTTGAAATGGCAGCACTTTATTATGCATAACCAGACCTTACAGTTCCCTTTCAGTCCCAGAATCTGCAGCTGGTCCACAAAAGTCTACACCAGTTTTAAGGTGGTTTTATCAAAACTGAAATAGTATTTGGGATTGTTCAAGTTATTATTGGGCCATTTTATGGCCCTATGTACGTTCTGGTGGAAGAGAAGAAATCATAAGAAGACCCATTGCTTCCTTCAACTTAAAAGCTTTATGGCAGAAGAGTTAGGAAGCTCTCCACAAGTGGATGGAGAGTGTGTCAAAATTTTTCTGGTTGTAATCCACAAGATGAGATGATAGATAATCTTAAAAGATGTGTGACAATCTTCAATAAACTGAGATACAGATTATCTAAGGGATAATATGTCAAGATATGTGGCCATTATGTTTCCCTATCACTCAAAGGGGTTATGAGGACACATAATATAGGTCTTGGAGTCTTGACCTGTTTGTTGACTGCAGAAATGCGAAACCTTGCTTGCTTCTATTTATTTACTCACTCATTTGTTTGATGGAGATTTTTAATTGAATGAAGGGATACCATTATGCTCAAATACCACTTCAAATATTAGCAAGTACTTAACACCGCATCATATGAACCAACTGTAGAAAAATGTTGCTTCAGAAGAGGCAATTTATATCATTCTTTATAGAGATATGTTTCCTGGGAAAATGGAATTACAGTAATTACAACCTGAACTTGCCATCAATATTTAAAATCCTTAAAAGCATTTGAAATTAATTGTACACAAACAGAAAAATTAGGCTTTTTTTAAGATACTGATTCTGGTGAGGCTTTGTGAAGACCAGCCTTTGAGTCCATGTTTCATACATGCTGAGCACACAGCAAGGCAATCAGTAGAGCAGGAGAGCTCTTGACATCTCACCTCCTGCAATTAGAAGAAGGGATTGACCAAATGAAAAATGCTGCATTGATTCCATCTGGATGACAGTAACGCCCAAGATGACAAACCCCCTGTGTTTTTTACCTTTCATAAATATTTTTATAATAAAAACATTTTGGGTTCCTTCCCTAAATGTAGTCCTCCAAAAGGCACTAATTTAATTTTTGTTCCCTCTGCTGTTTCCTGCAAGCTCTAAGAAGGGGCTAGTCACTGAATGCTATGTATTTATATAGTGAAGTGCTGGAAGTTGGGAAGCCTGGCTTAAAAAAAACCCCACAACCCATCTCCCAGCTTGTGGCTCCTACTGAACTGTGGATTAAGCAGAAGTCAGGAGTCACTGACTTGTAGGTGTCATCTCCTGCTAGTGAGACCATCACCAACATTTTAGAGAGAGACAGCATCTCCCAGCTTTGAGCTCCTACCCTTCTGCATATCCTCTACTTAAGGAAAAAAAGCTATTTGACCACTGTCGAAAGATTTCAGAGGAAGCCTCGGTGCTTCAGATTTCAGAGGAAGCACGTGGCATTGAGGGTCTCACTGCATGGAGAGAGGGCGGCTCCAGATATGGTCAGTCTTTGTGGGTTGGAACGAAAGGGCAAGATGGGCTGCTCTGACAGTGCTGCCTGTCTCTGGCTGCTTAAGTAATACTGCTGTGACCAGCTGGGATGTGAAGGGTTTGCTTTTCACCATAAGTAGAACCACCAATGTAATTCATCAGTCTTGTACCTTCCTTTCTGACATGTCAATCACAGCATCTTGAGGGCTCTTCAGGAGTCCCTGATGTTTGAGTCCTTATTCACTCAAATTACAGCTGCCAGTGTATTGAAGTTCAAGTACATGAGGGTATGCTAAGGCCACCTTGGCTCTTATACGCATACATTTATAAATACATTTTTTTAAAGGCTACTATCAAGTATGAAAAAAATGTACATGAAGTGTTGTTGTTCAGTGAACACCTAAAATAGGAACAGTAGCCTGTAGTAGTGATTGATAACAGGACAGCTATTGTACAAAACAACGGCATTAGCATTTTAGATTGTAGTTTTGTTTTACTAAGGCATATATTTTTTCTTTCAATTGTCAAAATACTAGTTTTCAGTGCTAATACACTTACTCTGATTTCTCCAACTGTGTCTTTTCCTTTTTTTTTTTTTTTACTGAGAGAAAATCATAGTTGATGAGACTCAACAAATGTGTGCACAGGATAAATATATGTAGTACTGTCAGGAAGTTTGCTTAAATCTAATGAGCAATATTTAGGGCTCAGGCTTTGGTTTATCATGGAAAGATAAGCAATATTTAGGACAGGCTTTAGTTTGTCATGGAAAGAAAAAAACCTGCTTATGATAAGCAGAAAAGACATATCTATATTCTGCAATATGGTTTTGTACTTCCTTTAAAATAAACTACATAATCTTGAAAAATCTTGAAAAATCTTGAAAAATCTTGCACTGCATTCCCTGGGGAAAGAAAATTTAAGACTGTGAAAGCTTCATGAGTGTTTAATAATAGTCTTTTATATTCTTGACTAAGCAATGGCGGTGATGTATTGCTAGATTAATACATAAATCATTAGGAAACTTTAGTCATTTTAATACAGCAAGTCTGTGTTTTGCTTAATTCACTGATTCATCCTAAGGCATATATTGAAATTTTGTGTGGCCTTTCATTAAAAACCCCAGCATGTCACCCACGTTTTGCATCACTCGTCTTTTAGTGGAGCACATCATAGGAATGGGGTTGTTCTGCAGTTTGGTCCTGGCGCACTCTGCCCTCCAGGCAAATTAACACACTGGAAGCTGGGGAGCTTGGGGATGGGCGAGGCGAGGACGACAGGCACAAGACGAGTGCGGTGTCAAAGAGGTCCACGGCAGAAAGACTTCGCTGCTAGCACCGGCCAGGTTAAATGTAGCCGTGCATCGGTCAGTACGGTCACAGGTCCTCTGAGTGAGATGTGGTGGGGAAGGGAAGGGGTGCTGTCACGGCACCCTGCTTTCAGCCGGGGTGTATCTGCTTCCTCCCCACGTGTGCACAATGCAAAAACAACCGTTAATGAAAAAGCCGAGAGCAGCGGGAGAGCCCGAGTGCAGGAGGTGTGGAGGAAGTGGTCTGTGCTGAGCAGCAGCCTTGTTTCCCCTGTTACTCAGTGGGTGCCCTGAGCTGACTGAATGCTCTTTACTAAACATGGTATCACTGCACGCATGAGACCTCTGCCGAGCACTGACTAAAGCCAGACAGAAAGGAAACCAGAGTAAGAGTGGCTGCCAAGGGAAGTGCTAAACATGGATCCTGTTTCCAATCTTGGATAGCAGCTCGGTCCATATTTAAACACCTAATTAGCCACTGCAGGCTCCGGTTTGAAATTTGGCTTCTCATTGCGTTTCACAAATACATTTCCCCAGCACGCTAGGGAGACTGCTGCTGGAGACAGCACCATGGAGATGAGTGGTAAAATCAGTTTCTGGTGGGGGGAGGGAAAAAATCAGCAAAACACAAGGCACACACTCACTTACTCACTCCAGAATTGGCTATTTACTTATTTTGTTTTGGCAAAAATACAAAACAATGCCTTTCTCTTCTCCTCCCTGATTTTTGTAATGACTGTTCAAAATTTTCAGTCTACATTGCAAAAAACCTTAAGCTAAAAGTAAGAATTTTTGCTAAAAATTTATTTAACAGAAAATACATAGCCTGTCTTACCCTGATCCTTTATTCATCAGTATAGAATCAATAAAACATTATTTTAAGTGGAAGAAGGTCTTGTATATTGCTGCTCTCTTGGCCAGAATTCAAAGCAGCTAATTAAATTCTGCCTGCCTTAACTCCTTCTGTAGTTTCCATTTAGTGAGTTGTGCACTGCCCTATTTTATCTGCACTGACTCGACAAAATGCTCAAGGAGAGCATCTCCCAGGGAGAGTGTTCCATTCTAGGAAGAGCGGTCCCCAGAAACCCCCACTCAAATGAGTTGGTGGGCATGAACTTCTCAAGCTGTGGACACCAGGCATGCCTCTCCTTCCCACTGGACTTCCCACCAAGTCCATGGTCAGTGCCTTCCCTTGCTCTGCTTTTCCTAGCTGCTGACCCTGCCCAGGGTTGCCATACCCAGAGCGCTGTCTGACACAGCTGGAGCCCGGTGGGCAGCATTTGGCAGGACAGATCCCTGGGCAGTCGAACACCCGTACCTCCTAGCTCTCTAGCTGACTGACCAGCGTGTGTGACCATTGACAGCTGGGAGCTACCAGTCTTTTGACTGGCTGGCCACCCAGTTTAGGAGGCAGAGTTTCTCTGCCTGAGTCTGCCTGCCTTGCTGCAATACCCTGTATTCTCAGGGGACTGAGCATCACAGGGACCCCACATGCACTAGCAGTTTGCTGGTAAGCTCTGTTCTGCTTTGGGCTGTACTTCAGGTGGCCTCTTGTATATGCTTTCATTTAAGACGGCTTTTAGAGCCTTCAGAAAATGAAAGCAATGTGGAAAAGCATAATGTCAATATTGTTATTTTCTTTAGTATGTAATTATAGCTTGATTCAGTGTAGAAAATGTACATGCAGAGCATAGAGTGCTAAGAGAGGCTAGATTTAGATGCGTAGGCTTTAAAGCCAGATAATTCCATGTATAGGATTAATACGTTTTATGCTTTTGAACTGAAAGAGGGTAGACTTGGATTGGACATAAGGTAGAAATTTTTTATTATGAAGGTGGTGAGACACTGGAACAGGTTGCCCAGAGAAATTGTGGAAGCCCCATCCCTGGAAGTGTTCAAAGTGAGGTTGGACATGGCTTTGAGGGACCTGATCTAGTGAAAGATTTCCCTGCCTGTGTCAGGGGGAATTGGACTAGATGGTCTTCAATGGTCCATTCCAGCCCAAACCGTTCTGTGATTCTACATGGATGTGCATGGGAGATGCAATCGTGGTAGAGGTAGCAGAGCCTTTGCACTCCAATTTTTCTGATGCATAAAATGAAGACTGGATGTAACAAAATCAAGTAACCAGTGTTGTTTCTTTTTCCCACCATGGCATTTAAGTGACGTGAATCTAATAAGACAGGGTCTCACAAACAAAGCAGTTGTTCAATGAAAACCCTTGTCAGTTCTGTGTCACAGGTTATTCCTCTGTCTCACGTAGTCCATTGATGTCAGATTCCTGGAAAGCAAAAGGCACACACAGAGAAAATGGGAAGAGAGCAGGTAATCATTGCAGGGGGTCTGCCAAAAGTGTCTGCTCTGTGTATCCAATTTTACAGCCTTCATATCTATAGTATGTTATTGAAGTCTGATTCCCTGCTGCCTTGCAAATCATTTGCATCTCTGCACTGTGATATAAAAGGCTTCCTAGATGATTGGATAGCTTTTTATAACTTCTCAGCACTAGTGTTCCTCTGACATAGATATCTATGCAAAGAACAAGGCTTTTGAGGATCCAGCCCTGGTAGTTTATGCTTCATTGCCACAAGGTAAGTCAAAACAGCACACGCACAAAATGTGGGAATGTGGAGCGTTCGCCATCCTCCTCCCTGGCATCTGAAGGTTACTGAAGGCCAGACTAGACCCAGGCAGAACAAGTCAGAGTAGTCCCCAGCCCTGCTTCCCTTGCCGCTTGCCAGATGAGATCACTCTAATTCAAGTTGGGAAGCTTGTCCCGTGCCCCAGCTTGTGTTCTCCACTGGTGAGGGAATGTTGGCACCGATGGAGAAGTGCCAGCTGGCAGCCGGAGGCGGCTTCGGATGAGTGCTTATTCCCATGGATGGCGCGAGCTCGGTCCCGCACGGCTGCGCAAGGGAAGCTCGTAGTGGCTGAGGATCTGGTCCTTCAAGTTAAAAGGTTTGAAATATGCATGAAGCATAAGGTGACATTTTGAGTGTCTCAGATCAGAGCCCGGACGTTACTGAATTTAAAATGTAACTGCAATTTCCTGACTAATGCCAAGGCACTTTTATATTCATACAGTGATTGTTCTTTATTCTTAAAATAGCCCATTTTACCCGGAGGCACAGGTGATATCTTTATGATGATGGATCTACGTTATCCAGTACATTACAGCTCAGGCCGTTGGCTGGTGCAAGAGCTGTTTATGATCAGCTGTCCTTTTTTATTCTCTCTCAATTTATATATAATGCTTTTGTTGCCTGTTTGTTTATGATTTGCTTGAACAAGAATAGAGCAGGGAAAAAAAAAAGAAGGAAAAATATAAAAGGGACACACTGCAGAGGCGGTGCTGTTGTCTTTTACTTCCTGTGGCTGAGCTGTACAGTTTACCATTGTGTCTCCAAGTTTCTGAGTCCATTCAGATAACGCAAACAGTTAAATTGCTTCAATAGCCTTATACCTCTGCAGAGAGTCAGTCTGTTACCATCCAGGGCTTTCTGTGGTGAAGTGTACAGGATATTATAAATAAGGTATTCAACAAGAATGAGATAACAAAAAGAACTCTGAGGCATATTTGCTATTCATTCAAAATAAAACCCTTGTGCCTAGAAGAACCACAGAAAAGGCGGGCTTTTCAGCAGAGCCGGAGCATCCCTAGTCCAGGCATTTGCTGCACTAAGGATGAAGGTGTAGGGGATGGAGCTGTAGCTGCGGCTGGCACAGAGGCAGGACAACAACTGGGGAGAAGGAGGAGCTGCGAAAGAGACATCTGCTCCTGGGTGGGTGCTCCTCTATCTCCCTCCACCAGCAGTAGCTGCTTCCCCGCGGACCCTAACCCCTGACTCCACATCATCAGCAGCAGCAAGCGGTGCCACTTCCCCGGGCTCTGGCAGAGGCCAAGGGGACTGGGACCAGAACTGTTCTGCTGCCCTCAGGAACACATTCCTTTAGGCTCCTTCCTGCTTTGCCTATGAGCTGTCTGTAATGCCAGGAATTACCTCTGGTTCTGCTAAGCACGAGTAGGCTAGATGACAGGCCGTAGTAATTACAAGAGTGAATTGTCACGGCATAGGAATTTGTGGAAGTGATGCTGACATCCCAGTTGGGAGGATTAGTTTAAGCAACATACCTGCTAATTTGCCTGAAACTATCCTGCTTATTTAAAAAAAATACCCAACCCCACTGCTGCCTGCATGCAGTGAAACCTAACTAATCAGCAGGTCCTAGAAAGTTTGACTTCAAAGAAAGGCAGATTCGGCATCCAAATGAGAGAGATGCACAGGACTCTCAACAGGCAGTATTTTGCCGTAACTCCCAGTATCTGTGTGCCTTTGTCTCACCTCCTGTTTGGCATAGACCCAGCCAGCTGCCTTTGCTCTACAAGCTGTAAATAGCGTAACTGTGGTTACACTTGCAGCTGCTCTTCTTACCCCTTCTTTTTATCCATCTCTGTAGCTGTGCGTAATCTGATGTGTCACTGGGGCAGGTGCAGTGATTGCCTTACTCATCTGTCCTGTGCCCAGCACAGGAGCCTTCGTCAGAAACCAGTAGGTCCTGCTGCACTATAAACAATAATAGTAACCAGAAGTAGTATGATCAGGCACAGCTTTGCTGGGTGGGAACTGGGTATGTATGTGTGGGAAGAGGGCAGTGAGGAAGGGGAGCGTAGTCTGAGAGCCTCTAGGTGATGATATCCTGGAGATTGGTGCCTCGGCATTTCTAGTTTAAATAGTTTAACATAGACATTCTGGCAGGTACTGTGTAATTTTATTTTAATTTTTTTTTCCTGCCATAAATCAGCCTTGGTGTCTGACGGAATAATCACCAGAACTCCAGCAAACAACGCGCCTGCCAGTGATAAGCTGTTTCTTCTGTCGACTCAATGTATAGCTGTTTGTTTGCTGGATATCACAAAATGCAGTACATTTGATGCTCGTGCAATGCTGTTTTCCTTCTGATTATTTTTGTGTGCATCTCCCTCTCTCTCCTGTATGCAGATGTTCGTATTCACCCCATGGAGCCTATGCCCAAAGCAAACTTGCCCTTGTGTTATTTACCTATCGACTACAGCATCTTCTGACTGCAAATGGAAGCCACGTGACTGCTAATGTAGTAGATCCCGGAGTAGTGAATACTGAGCTCTACAAGCATGTCTTTTGGGTTATAAAAGTGGCCAAATGGATGACAGGCTGGCTATTTTTCAAGGTAAGCAGTTTTTTTAAAACATTTTGTTGCCGTGCCCCTACATCGTACAAACTGTAGTCAGCACAGAGCTGAAGGTGTTTTGGAGTTTATCATCGAGTATGGTATTTATTGCATTTTTCTGGGCTGATGAAATGTACAAAATTGATAAAGACAGGCCTTTCCCAGAACAAACATTTTAAACTGTGGGAGCGAGCTCTCACAGTAAGGGAAGGGAACGCCTTTCACTGTGCCCATGCACTGATTATCTCTGCCCTGATCTAGCTGCGTGCCTTTGTGCATGCATTGAGGCAGAATGTCATCCTAACACGAACCCAGGATATGCAAAGTGTTCCTCGGAAATGTCTTGTACGTCCTCTTAATGAGAAGCAGACGTGGTCTGGCACAGTCTACATGTACGCAACACATTATAGAGAAGAGGGAAAAGGAAACAAGGAAGCTGTACAAAAACGGTGGTGGGAAGCGGCCATACTCCAGGCTGTGCAGGGCCAGACACTCATGCTTTGGGAGGCAGGACAATTTTCATTTAGCTTTTTCATCCTAACACATACTTGTAATGGTACCTGGTTTGTTGGAGTGCGTCCAGAGGAGGCCATGAAGATGCTCAGAGGGCTGGAGCACCTCTGCTGTGGGAACAGGCTGAGAGAGCTGGGCTTGTTCAGCCTGGAGAAGAGAAGGTTCTGCAGAGATCTTATCACAGCCTTTCAGTACCTGAAGGGGCCGACAAGGAAGCTGAGGGGGGCTTTTTACAAGGGCCTGTAGTGACAGGACAAGGGATAATGGGTTTAAATTGAAAGCGGGGAGATTTAGATTAGATATCAGAAAGAAATTCTTCCCAGAGAGGGTGGTGAGGCACAGGAACAGGTTGCTGTGGAAAAGCTGTGGATGCCCCATCCCTGGAAGTGTTCCAGGCCAGGCTGGATGAGGCTCTGAGCAACCTGGTCTAGTGGAGGGTGTCCCTGCCCATGGCAGGGAGGTTGGAACTGGATGGTCTTCAAGGTCCCTTCCAACCCAAACCATTCTATGACTCTATGATTTTCTATTATCTGTTCCTCATCTGCATTAGGAAACTTAAAGCTGTTTGATAAAACTGAACCAGAGGTGGGGCAGAGCTGGTGATGGTTAACTTCAGTAACATTTTGTGGTGGTGTAAGTACATCAATCTGAAATCAGTTTAGCTGCATACGGGCAGTCTCCTCATGCAGACAGGGCTTAGGAGGGCTTGTGCTGAGAAAATGTGCTGCTTGTAACTCTTTCAGAATATAGTTTTGGATTAAGTGAATGGAACCTGATTCCATTAGAGAAAATTAAATGTCCTAATTAAAATGAAGTATTTTAGATCAAGGGGCATGTCCCACAAAGCAAATTAATTTTAAACTTTGATATGGAAATATCACCAGCTTTAATTTTAGAAATTAATCTGGAGGCTGGAAGAGTGGCTGTAAAAGAAGATGCAAACAAATAAACCCATATTTAAAAAAAATTAATAGTATCTTCTGAGTACACCTTGAATATTGCAATAAAATTGTAATAGGAATGCTCATAATATGTAATGCTTTCTTAAAGAAGCAGAATGCAGCTTTGCCAGACCGTATATATTAAACTTGTTTTGCCTCCTGTGATTGCCATTTTAAATGTCAGTCTCAGGTGGTGTTGTTTTTTCATTGGACTTGCTTCACCTCGCTGACATAAGAGTTTTATGTAGATGTTCAGGTTGTGCTCAGCGCTTCCTCTAGAGCACAAAATTCTGATAAAATTTCCATGTCTGAGGGTGAGAATTGAGTCTCTTGTTTACAGCACTCAGTCCCATTCACTTTTATTGGTGTGCCCAGGGAGACATTTTTGTGTTATACTGACCACGTTTAGACACTGATGGGATGTCACTGAACATGCATAATGGAGTTTGGATTTATCACAAGACGGAGTCTCATACTTACAGCTCTAATAGTAATGCTGCCAATAGTTCCTGATCACTTCCTCTTCTTTGGATGAGACACCACTACAAAGGAATTCTGCCTTGCAATGCGTTGACAGACAGACATACTGACTAGCATGGAAATGTGTTGTGTGTGCTGCCCGAAAAGCAAATGCATCAGTTGCTTTTTGAGTCAGAATAGCTTCAGCTTTGGATAACTGAATGCTTCAGTTAACGAGGTTGAGTTTTTCACATTTTTATGTCACACTCAATGTGTTTTTCCTTCTCCAAAGGAGAAGGAAACTCTTACTATCACTCTCCCTTATACTTCTGAGTTACAGCTCCAACTTCTACTCTTTGCTTGTCGCTAAAGGTATGTTTATGTATTTGGGATTGACTTTCCCTTCCTTTCTTACATTCAGGAGCACTTCATCACGTAGGTATGCCCTGTTCAGCTCGGGCAGAACTGCATCACAAGGCAATGCTTAGCTCCATAGTGAGCTCATATTGAAAGCCTGCCTGGCTTTCAGCAGCACAGTACTGAGTGCTGTAGTATCCAGCATTCAATCCTGGGTGGGTCTTGTGTTGGTCTTGTGCTCTAGGATAGATTTCCCCTGAGAAAGGTAAGAAAGCAAGTACAAGAAAATATAGTTGTCTGATAATATTAACTGATAGTTGGTATTATGGTTTTCTTCTCCCTTGGGATTCATTCCTGAGTGCACATATATGAATCTTCCTTCTAGGATTATGGCGGTAATGCAGTGAAAATGAGGTGATAGCGCTCTAATCATATTGGCTCAACTAACTTTTATCACGCTGAAGTATTCCAGAGCGGTTTCTAAACATGTGCAGGAAATTGCTTCACCCACTGCAACCTGGCACTTGTGAGAGCCAACACAACCCAGATAGCTCCAGTGAGGAAATGCATCATGGATTTATCACACCATGTTCCCTCAGGAGAGAGTCAGCATATTGTTTGACTTAATTCCAAAATATTGTGGCAGAGTCCCCACTACCTTTAAATGCATTTCTGCCAGCACTGGTCCCAGTTGCGTTCAAGTCAAGTACCTCCTAGGGACTGCAGCCTGGCCCCCACTCTCACTGGGTGTTTGAGGTGGCTCAGCGTGGCAGACAAGGCTGTCAGCTCCGCATCCACCTCAGAGCCATGTCAAGATGTTCAGGTACCTAAGCAAATAAAGCTACAGTGTTGTAAATAGGCCGTGATACATACGTATGATTTACTCAAAGTATTAACAGTTTGAGTTTCTCAGATCTATGAAACATGGTCTTCATAAGCAGCTCAGAAAAAAATCTCTGCCAAATCCATTTGGGTTTCTTTCTTTCCCCCAACAAGCTGCAGTGAGAGGCCCTCCTGTAGAAATAAGATAGGCCAAGCTAAATGAGCCCGTGACAGTCTTAAAAATTGTGAAACGAATGCCTGCCCTTTACAAGGGATGGTTTAATTCTTTCTCAGGAAAGTTATTGTCTGCTGTGATACTTGTTCTTTAAATTTTGGTTTTGCAAATGTTTTCTCTATGTTTTTAATGAACAAGAAATACACCTGTCACACACAAGATAGAAATTACGTTTATTCCTTAAAAAAAAGAAATTGATTTCTACCCCTATGACTTCTCAATAAATAAAAGCTGATGAGCTGTCACAGTTCTCTGCAGTGTGGTGAAATATGTTATCCCTTAGGAGTTTTTAACATAAAGTGATCTTCTTTTTGGAGAGATATAAAGTCCAAACTAGTAAACAATAACTAATTAAAAAGATATTAATATCTTAACAATACATTAACGGGATATCAAAATGCTACTTAGCCAACTGTGCAACATGCCAGTTTTAGTGATGGGTACTCTCCAAGCTGGAAGCTGGGAAGGTACCATTTCCCTCTCCAGTATTTCTGCTTCTGCTACAGACACTGAATATTCATTTTTAAGCCAGATGGCCTCTGCTTGTGATACAATTAAAATGCCTTAGAGCAAAAAAAAATGTTGTCTCTCATTAATGTCCAATGGCAGGGACTGTTCTGCTTCATATGGCTTCATTATGTCACTGAAGTACAGACATTTCCCACATAGCAGTGTTGTAAACTTCCCCAAAACCTTCTTTATGACAAGCTGGGTGAATGTGTTATTATCAGATACAGAGTATTGGGTCCTCTTGGCTGCCTCAGATCAGTATTCAGGAAGGCGCCATGGAAGGAAGACTGCGCATCAGATCATCTCTCAGCTGTCATTTCCAAAGACATAGTGTCATGTAAGTGATTATTGACTGACAAACTGAAAACGAGCAGGATTAGTGACCCCACCGGCCTGTAAAAGTGAAGGGAAAGGCTTCAGGAGCACAGGCTAGAAATCAGCCAGTATAGTTCATTTCTTTAGTCTGTCAAAATAGGCTTAACTTTAGCATGATTTTCCTGTATCATTTTTAAAGAAATGCTTCCACTCTGTAAGTGCTGCTGGAAACAAGATCTAAAGAACCTGGATTCATCATTCATGCCAGAGGACATAGTCATGCAGGTCTTATTGCAGCATTTCTTATTCAAACTGTCCCTTTGGCACTGTGAATGTAGAAAATTCATTTCATCCTCCCCCCCCGAGGTGTCAGAAGACAAACACATCACCACACAATAACGCCAGCTGTACAGAACGAGAGCAATTAAATTCTACAGCTGAAAGCAGCAATTCATCAGCATCAACATCTTTGGTCCATGTGAGTGTGTGGTCCTCACGTAGAGCTCGTCTGGAAGTTTCTCGCAAAATGAAAACTCCTTGCAGAAACATGACATTTGCAGTTAATTTTACCAAAAAGGCTTTTCAGCTCAAAAGTGGGATTCTGGTCAAAGTCAGAGAGAAGGAAACAGTCTACCGTATCCCAGTAACTTTGATCTTTTAACAGGTCCCATTTTTGTACACATTGGTGCAGGGATTTAAGCTTCAGAGCCAAGGGGCTTCTTTTTTTTCCATCTCATAAATATTTGGTTATTTATACAGCCATAGAACAATTCTAGGGGAAAGATGGAGGGACCTGCCTTAGAAGGGTAATGAGCAATACACCTTTGAGCTATCACATCTTGGTGATCTGCATATTTTTTCTTGGATGTGAATCCCTGGACCCAGGTGGGCACCAAGGTCCTGTCTGTTATGGGGCATGTGGGTGCAGTTTGGCTGCTTTATTTGTTGTAACTGCTAAATAAGAAGGATTTGGAGCATGGAGTGGTTTGTGTCCATTCTAATTAGGATTAGAACCCTCTAAAGGAGGCTGACTCGAAGTGCATCCCTGCATAGCATCGGACCCTGGGCTCCACTGAACCTGATGTTCCCCTACGTTCCCAAGATCTCATTATTTTGTGTGAGTTTTCTCAGGTCTAAGTTAACTGAAATGTTTATTACAAAAGGCACACTGAGAGTTGCTGGAGAGTGTTTTGGTGGCAGGAAAGTGAAGGATTTGTGTTGCGTGCTTTCATGTACGGCACACAAAAGGGGTAAGGATGCTGTACGGGACAGCACAAAACGGGTGGGATTGTGTTGGAGTGCATCAGAGGGAGTCGAGACTACTGAAGTTCCTGTTTATAACTCTTAATTGGAGCAGCTGCTGGCATGATCTATCCCCAAACCACACACAGGCTTCCTCTTGGAGGGTGCTACTTGGAACAGGCCGAAACAGAGCCATGGAGCAAGCGAAAAACGAAGCCGTGTGCACAGTCAGAGCTCCATCTCACACCCTGTCCCACAGTTTCAGTTGTTTGGTTAAAAAGAGAACAGCATCCCTTTGCTTTTTTCCTGACAGTCTGAAATAGGAAGACTATCTTTCATCTTTCAGAAAAGTTTACAGGACAGGAAAACTCTCTCCATGTCTAATGCTGCCTGCGGGATTGACCCTTTTTAGCCTGGAAAATGGTCTTAAAGAAACACAGGTTAAACCTACACTATGCATTGCATAAAAACCTACTCTTGCCCTGTGTGAAATTGCCTTGGAGTGAAACTTTTGGACTGGTAAGCCACTGAAATGTTGCGATATCGTTTTGCTGTCAGGTCAGAAGCAATACCGAAAACAGGCATTTGTGCTGTGTAAGAAAGGGTTTATCCATAGTTCCTGTGTGGTAGAGGATTGTTGATTTAACTTGACAGCTCAGGCAGATTCTTTCATTCTATCTGAAAGGAATTCAATGTGTATCCGAAAAAGTGAAAAATGTAGTCTATATCTTGCTGTAATGGGCAGAGAGTAAGTAAACAGCCAAGAAATTGTGAAAATGCATGAGCCTAACAAGTGTTAGCACATCAGCATATATCATCTTGTAATCTGTAACTATTTTCATATTCAGAACCCACAGAGTTAGTTAGGAAACACACTTTCCATCAATCAGCTTTTTCCCTGGTAACATTTCTCGGCAGTACTTACCTATGGATTTGGTTAATACCTTTGTATGCTAATCTATTCCCAGTCAGACTGTTAAAAATTGAGGAAACACAAAAGAGGAAGATAATTTGCTGTGGACCAAACACACGCCAGGGACTCGGTACTGAGTTCTGTCAGTTTAAAATAAGGTAACAACGTTATGTCTGATGTAAAGGTCTCAAAAAAAAGAGGTTGAAAGCTTGGAGAATCAGAGAAAATGATGAAATTTCAACTAGACCATTAATCTTTCACTTTCAATCCATAATTTTTATAGTTAAGGGTTATAGCATCACATGACACTACTTCTCCCTCACACACCTGAGAAGTTCTACCTCCATCACCACATAACTAAATTTCCATTTTCTTTTGGTCAGATGATACAGTACTGTTGGAACCTTGAACCCCCTGGATACAGGGCAGCCACTACTATTTCTCATCAGCATATCTCTGTGAAAGAGACAAAGAGCAAGAGACATAGGGTAACACCCCGCTAAAACAACCCATTCAGCAAGAGTAGAAACTGGAGTTACGGGCAGTTTCTCCCTTCATGTGAAAGAGACATAACACTGAGTTAAGGAAAAAGACCACCAGCTTCCCATGGAAAGCTCTCCTGCTACTGAGCTTGCGGGTGAGCAGCAGTTTGGAATTAGACCACTAAAATAAGGAGATGCAGAGGAGGAGGTTGTGGGAGTGCATATTCATATATATATATGTATATATATTTATAAATATATATATATGAGGACAGTTTGCCACCAGGCATGGTGTGCATTATAGATCAATTCATATTTCTCTGGGGATGACCTACCTAAATTCCTTACTCGTTTGCTACTTGCAATGCATCTGTAACAAAACAATGCTGATAAAATTTATATTGCAAAGCCCCATCACTTTAAGCCCCTACTTGCCACAGAAAAAATAATTTTAGGAGTGTTTTGAAGATTTATAAGCACTTTTTTCTCTATCAATGAATGTGAAACTCCTTAATTTACCAGTAATACAAGAAGACTGAAAAACCTTTCAGTGTTAAGTAAGGAAACTCTTCCATGAACAACATTTTTAATGGTTATCCTGAGCTTTCAAAGGTTGATGAAAAATGCCAAGTTCTGCCAAGAAGCTGAAAACATCTTCTTTTTCAGTGGTCTGAGGCATCTGTGCCTGGAAGTCACCACTGCCAGGGCTCCTAGTTCTTAAATGTCTGCAATATGTATGCTCACATCAGGGCTGTTCATCCAGTGATCTCCTTACGGTTTGTAGGGAGTGACTCCTAGTACTGGATCTGTCTTATCCCAAGATAAATACAATTGGCCAGATGAATCAAGTCCTTCAAGTGCCAGTTTATCCCTGTGAACTACAAAGGGGTCCTCTGGTGACTCGCTCAACCATAGATGTCTGTGCTGTATCGAGGTATAACGTTAAGGAAGATGAATCCCATCCCAAGGTACAAGGTGTTTTCTTATTTATTTTTATAAAACCAGAGTTACTGGTAAAGAACTGAAGATAGTATGGTTTTGGACATGTGTAGTAGGAACTGGAAAGGTGTGTTCACATTTCTGGGGCAGAAGCAAACTGGAATCAAGCTAGTTTTTCATATGGCAGTTCTTAGGTGTTTGGAGTATTAGACCATTTCCCGTATAAGTGGGAAATGTGTTCATAGGCATCCACAGATGAGGAAGTCCCGGTTACTTATGAAATGTATTTCTCATAAATGTTTACAATCCATCATGTGCCTCCTACTATTTATCATGTAGATATCGCTGTGCATTTAAATGGGTAGTTAGGTGTAATCCCTGTATGCATTTCTAATCGTGTGAGTTATGTAACAAGACATGGAAAGCAAGCACGATTAACCATTTGGAAAGAACTGGAAACAACAAATATATTTTTATAAATAACAGGATCATCCATTGGCCAATTAATGAATTTTGAAAAGTTTGAATTCGAAAGTCACTTGAATAACTCTGGCTTTAATAATGATTGTAACAATTACGGTTGCCAGCCCCAAACATTTCTGTTCGCATTTTAGAAAGAGTACTGAGATACTGCAAGACATGGTTCACACGTTTCATTTTGTTCTCATGTTCTCAGCTGAATACATGGGATTTGGTGGATTTTAACAGGTAAACATGAGGAGGGAATTTGATGCAGTGGCTCTGGCCCCCATTTTTCTAGAAGAATCTTGATCCTTGACGTGGCACAAGTACAAGTCGTTAATACAGTCTGTCCAGAGTTGGTATTTTCTATACGTTATTACATATTTAAACATTCTCTTTAAATCGGGTCTGTGAATCTCTTCAGGGCAAATGACTACCTTTGGTGGTTGCCAGTGCTGGCATGGGGAAGTACCCACAGGAGTTAGGCTACCACGCACCGGGCGCTCTGCGGGCGATACAGAACATAAGCAGAAGAGGGTTTGGATGAAACCTGAGCAATGTGCAATAAAACAAGAATGAACTTGGACAGCTTTTCAGGGATGGAATTTATAGTGGTGTTTGTTTGGCCCCATCGCACTGACCTACTTTTGTGTCACTGGAATAGGAAGGAAGTGCTGCTGCTGATCCTAGGCTCAGGCACGGTCTGGAAACAAGAGCTGCTCCCAATATCTCTGATCTGCTCACCAGAGTCTTGAAGCTTGCCACTGCCGATTTACAAGCTTAATATATCATCTTATTAATCGTTTTTCCAATTTAGTATATATGTGTCT
The DNA here is from genome assembly GCA_027574665.1 of Rhynochetos jubatus. NCBI lineage: Eukaryota > Metazoa > Chordata > Aves > Eurypygiformes > Rhynochetidae > Rhynochetos > Rhynochetos jubatus. The sequence goes on from CM050649.1 coordinate 62,339,945, forward strand.
TTTTGGATGAATAGCAGTGGCCAGAGTAGGTGCCCTGTGTCTGGCAGCCCTGCATTTCCATGGCTTTGCTGCGAGCGACACTGTGCAGTGGCTCCCCAGCTGCCTGGCATCGTGGCAGGATGTGTCTCAGGAAAAGCAGTATTGATTGACTTACTCAATATTTTTGCCTGCCAAGCTCTTCAGATTCAAAATGCAGTCTTCCACAATGTCTGCCACTTGTCACATACTATCCTAAGATGGTTAAAAATGTAGAAAGAGAAAAGCTGTCCCATTGTTTTTGGAGCTCAGAGTGTTGAAACTACACGCTGTGAGTGTAGTTTGTATTTTGACAGGTGGCTGTGTTCAAAGGATGAATGTAGAAAAGGCACTATGGGGCAGCATCCTTGTCTTTTTGGCTGTCAGGGTTGCACATTGTCCAGGTACAGAGGCTATTTTTATGACTGCCCTAGCTGTGAATGCAGCGTGGTCATTTCTCAAAGGGAAGTTCAGTTATCACCCCTCTCATACATTATGACCAGTAATGACAACTTAGGTCCCCATTTTCCTTTGCATATGAAATGATGACTTATATCACCATGAAGTTTTGGTACTTCATTAGTGGCTTTGCACAGTGTAGGTGATGAGAACATGCTAAGAAAGGTAAATGATGCCCAAACCTAAAACCATCCAGGTCCCAGTATGACAGTGTGTTCTTGTAGCAAGGATTATCTGAACTGACTTCTCAGCCTCTACGTGGAGTATTGTCCTTATGTAAAACATTTTATATGTCCGATCCTGCTCCTTAGAGATTCTCCTTGATCTGGGGCTGGCCTTTTATATTTCTTGCCTGGTTTAGGTTTGTGGCACATGTCCTATTTTATATGCCTATTATCTGGAGAAGGGGATTAAGGCTGGCACAGATACACCAAACCCTAATCGCTTTAGGGGGTTTGCAGGTCTCCAGAGGTAGTTAGTACTTCAAATGTTTATAATACTAGATACAGCTAATACTGCTTGAAATCCATTCTACAAACAGATCTGGAAGGTGGGAAGCAGAGACTTTTACATAGTCTTTCTTTTCCAAAATGTAATTGCCCTGTTAATATTATTTTATATACACTCAGTGCTCAGTTTTGGTTTTGGTGGTGTGGTGGGTTTATTCCCCTCATACTGGGGCAAGCCTGTTTCATACAAAACACTGTTTTCACTGCAAAATATGTCCATCACCCAGTACCTTGGCTGTGTAACTTCTCCTGTGAGAGTTTCAAGCCACTGCACGGCACTGGGTCAAAGGCAGATTGCTGGTGAGTCATCTATTTCCAGCCTTTTGAAAAAGTGATAAAATATAAAATGTGTTTGTGCTGAGGTACCTGGACTTGTCGTCACCCGGTCCTTACACAACAGTTTACTCAGAGGAGCCAAGGGGATTATAAAGCACCTCCAGTGCTCAGAAGCAGCACTCGTACATGTGATGCACAATCTGTGCCATGCTGTCCTGGTTGGAAAGAAAGCATCTGCATCATTAGCATCACAAGGCTTTCTAGATGTGAGCAGGTACCATCCCACTCAAGGATGGTATCAGGGGTTTCACTGTGTGCTGGTTTTAGTCAGGACAGAGTTAACTCTCTTTACAGTGGCTGGTATGAAGCTGGGTTTCTGGATTTGCCCTGAGAGAAGTACTGATAAGGTGTCTTTTAGCTGGTGATGGGGAGTGCCTGCACCAAATTCAAGGTCTCTCAGCTTCTGATACTGCAGCTGCGTTCCCAACTTTCTCTTGCTACAGGCAGTGTGGGGGACACACAATTCTGACAGCTGACCCAAACTGACCGAAGGGGTATTTCATTCCATAGCACGTCATGCTCAGGGCATAAATGGGGAGTGGGCCGGGGGGTCCATAACTCAAATGCTAGCTCCTTTGCTTGGTCATTTGAGAGTGAGTGGATGGGTCGGTTGGCTTTCCCGGTTGTGCTGTCGCTGATAGGGTACTCTCAGACTCTGCTGCGATCACTCTCTGGCCGCAGCTCTCGGGCTCTCTGGCTCTGACTCTCACTACTCGGGATCTGGCTGTGCATTGGACCGTGAGTGGTGAACAATTTTATCATCTTTTCTTTTCTATTATTTTAATTACTGATTAGTATTGTTAATATTATTAGTATCACTATAATATTCTTTTATATTCAATTATGAAGTAGTTCTTATCTTAATTTTACGAGCTTCCTTGTCTTTTCCTCTAATTCTGCTTCTCCACTGGAGGAGGGGGAAGATGAGCCAGCCTCTGTGTGGTATTTTATTGGTAGCCAAGGTCAAACCACGACACACTGTAACCATGAAGACAACACATCTTTCATGTGTTGATTTCAGTTTGACTCTTCAGAAGCTCTAGGCAACAGCTTTTTTTTTTCTCTTTATTGTAACATTATATCATGATATCTAGCAATAGCCTTTAATCAAAATAAACAGGACTGAGGTTGCTTTTAAGGAAACAATTTTGTGAAGACAAGAATGAATTGAAGCAAGCTGACTGGAAATGTATTTACTTTGAGTAAGTGAGAAAGAAATAAGAAGAAAGAAGGAAGAAACTTGTTTCTAATAATTGGAATCAGATTCTGGAAAAAGCTTCAACACAGAATGGTGGCTATAAGGAAACTGTTGGTTTTAGATTAATATTAAATAGGTATGTAGAAAAGATCAGCTGATACGATGTCTGCACTGTGAGGACCAGAGATGTCCCAAGAGGTCCCTGCAGTCCCCTTGTTCCTTTTGAACCCCTTTCATATTTAGAATCCTTTTTTTTTTCTCCTCAGGTTTATCTGTTTTACTCCCATTCTGAAAAAGAAAAAAGAAATCCACTGTAAGGGTCCAAAAATGAAGATTTCCCAACCAACATTCATTTTGGTTTTGAATGTGTTGAATAGCCAGCAAATCCTTCTTTAGGAGAACCTTATGTGAAGATGTGCCCCATTCTTGCACTCTGCTGCATCCTTACCTTTCTAGACAATAATTCTTCTAGTTGTTTGCTGATGAGCTGTGTTGAACTGTGCTTCCAACAGTGCTGGCTGTTGTCTACAGGAGAAGAGTGAAGATGAGGCTATGGATCAGACTGAGGAGCCTTCAATGAAAATGGGATCTTTTATTGTCCTGGTCAAGAAGTGTGTGCATGCTCCTAAAAAATAAATTAGCCAAGGCAAATTGAAAACGGAGCTGTAGAGATAGTGGGTGTAGCTACCCCGTTAATCCCTAATCTGGGTTACAACAGTGTTCCTCTAGGAGTTGGTTGGTGCCCAAGAGGCCCCTTCCATCAGAGAGGCCAGGCAGCAGCAGGTAGCGCGTGGCACTTGTACGAGACACCATGGCTTCCCCTGTGTTTCCACCAGCAGCTCAAGGCCCTTGTCTTGTGCCATCCTGATGATCTGGTTTGCACCTAAAGTACCTTTGAGATGACTGACTTGAGGGAGGCTTGTAGCCCTGCTGGAAGTCACCTGAGGAGCGCCAACTGACAGTGTCCAGATGTGCTGGTTTTAGCCAGGAAAGAGTTAACTTCACAGTGGCTTTTCCTGACTAAAACCAGCACACCAGAGTAGACTAGCTGGGGTTTGCACTATGAGGATTTGCATGCCTGAAACTCCCAGAACAGAGTTTGGTTCAGGATTTTACATGAGAGGAAGAAAGGTGTTCTTAACGTTCTGGTTTTGTGATGTCAGGTCTGCCTCACCTGAACGGGTGTTTTCACCACCACTTGCCATACTTTTATTATGGAGAAATTATACTGCACATTTTAAAATTTGAAAAATAGATATATTTTCCTTCTTCCACCCCCCCCCCCCACCCCCACCCCCCCCACCCCGTTTTTGTGGTCTTTTTTATTTAAACCATGATATGGTATTTTAGAGGGGGCAAAGCTACATACTTGATCTTTCTTGGATGGGTCCTTCAAATCAGAGCAATAGACCTGCTGCAAACTGCTGATCATGGGTCCGTTGTTATAGCTAAGGTGTCGGTGCTTCAGGTTACTGAGTTAAAGCTTTGCCCTCTGATATGAATGGATGCCCAGATTTAAAAATAAATCCTTTGGATTATACCGAAAATTTGAGCTGTCAAGGAATAAATGGTGTGGTGAACTGAAACATAGGTTTCTTAAGCTGCCCTCAATTTAGCTGTGTTTCAGTAACTCTCATTCACTTTTCTTTGCTGTCAGGAGCCTATGGGGTTCCTTTTATATTTATGATGTAAATCTCAGTCTATGAATCATGTCACTGAGACATATGTGTTTTTGCCACTTCAAGGAGTTAGTAAACAGTGCATAGTTTCTCTGGTAAAGAACCCCGCATTGCAGGGTCATTTGTACCAAGAGGTATTTCTTCATGTAAACAGCTTTCTTGCATAAAAAATATCTGATTTTCATGTGTGGTAGGTGGAAGGTATTTTTGTTAAGTAAGTGCATATAATTTCATTTCTTATTTTTCCATATTTTCACTGTCAACCTGTATTTCTGTAAAACCTTTGTTGACAGTAGGTTTTTATTAACAGGTTTATGCAAATATTTTTTTATTACAGTTAGAAGGTGCCTTTATCATAGAAAAATAGATGTATCTAAAATGCAGGAGCCTGGCTGCCTTTCATGTTTTGGAGTCTCTTTCCTAAAATCTGTGGAAACCAGATAATTTGCATTTAAAAATATAATTTACCTTCAAGTATCAAACTTTTTCATACACAAAATTATATTAGTAAAACATAATTTCATTTTAATTAAATATACTAAGAAAAGATGTAGCCTACTGTAACTTTGCAAGTTATACATACATTATTAACTGGTTATAAATAATATTTTTTTCACTTTCAATTTCAGTCATCTGCAATACCTAAGAATTTTTAGGAAAGATAGATGAACAGCTCTAGCAAAATGCAAAGCACTGGATAATTTGGAAGACAGCAAGATCCTTTTTATATGATCTGCTGTTTGTTATTGTCACGGTAGATTATGGGTGAGAACACCTGCAATTATGGTCCCATTAATATACTTTTGAATTTGAAGAAAGGGCAGAACTGTGGTGCAGTTGGCAAAGTAGTAAACCAATCATCATCTCCATTGCAGGCGTATAAAACACCTCTTCAGTGGGGCTTCTTAGCAATAAAATAAGAAAGGCTGGCTTTTCTGACAACCCCTACAACATGATAGATGATACTAACCTTTTCTGTAAATTAAACCTGAAAACCAAGAGTCGGCAGGGCAGTGTCCCCAGGTGCACGAGCTTTGGGATACAGTGTCCTTTCTGGCTCCTCACCCCATAAGTACATATTGTTATGTTTATTTTTAAATTATGTCAATACATGCTCATAATCTCATCTCCATTTCCTTGAGCCTCCTTCACCTCACCCTTTATGGTTTCAAAATAGTTATGTTTGTACTTATTTGATGTAGCAGCAGTTAGTGCAGGCCAGAGGACTGTTTCAATTTTATTTTCTACACAAAAGCAAACTCTACAAGTGTGAGCAGCTCTCTACTACTTGCAAATGAGGTGTGTGCTGAGAAAATCTTCCATCTCGTTTTGTAATTTCTTGTGCTTGCCTAAATAAAAGGAAAAAACCCTGAGTGTGCTTTTTTGAAATGAGTTTCCATTTTCAGAGAAGGAGTTAAAGTGCATACTTGGCTCGGGCATCTATTTTTGCTTAGGGAAACGTTTTCTGTAAGAATATATACCTTAGTGCTATTTTCTCTTCAAATTTCTCTTTGTAGTTATGTTTTGGGGTTTGATTTTATTCTGCTGTGGTCATTTGCAGCTATTTGTAAATTTTTCATAATATTAATTTAGACTAGAAGAGGAATCTGCCTCATTTTTCGAGAACCAAACCTCATTTCTCTATTTTATTATGTTAGTGATTAAAAAATACTGGTTTCCTTCTGCAGGACTGTAGTAAGACACCCAAATCTGGTGATTTCTAGTCACAGCTGGGTATTTATTCCTTTGAAAATCCCCCCCTCCTATTAGATGCTGATGGTAACTCTTGTCAGATGTTCGAGTAGCTGTGCCCTGATGGCAGGTGTGAAGTTGTCTCTTCGTTTCCTAAGCAAAGACCAGACGTTTGTTCTGGGGTAAGCAGACTGATCTGCGGTTAAAACCTAAAGTAAAGGTACATCATTTCAGGCTATGAACCAGCCATGTCTGAAGCCGCGCGTGACTCAGAAAGAAAAACATAAGCGCCCTGTACTCCTGTAGTATTTGTTTACGCAAGTGAAGAACAGATTATTCTCTCCCCTGTGCTAATAGAGGAGAATTCAGATTTGTGCCTGGGACTAGTTCATGTTTTTCCCTTGCTCTACACAGAGATGGCGATAAAAACAAGGCAAAGGGCTACATTTAGAGAATTAGATCAATGGGAACTCATGGGTTCACTTCAGAGACCAGTGATAAATCAGTCTCTCTAGGAGACTTCAGCGAGCATTGAGGCACACCACCTCTAGCTCCAGCCACCTCACGTGCTTCCAGTTACTCTGAGCAGTAAACCATTGCACACCAAAAAAGAAACTGGGAAGACTTTAAAAAATTGAAGTCCTGCAGGGTTGTACCGGGCCCGTGAGAGGTTAGGTCTTGATTCATTTTGTGACTGACAATGTCTTATGAAAGAAAGAGCTTTGCTCAGAGTCCCGTGGCTACAGCGCTCTGATAATAGTCATACCACTGCTGGCTGTTAGACTTATCCATCAGAAGTCTAGCTTCTGTGCTTTATTCTAGTGTCTTTAATATATTCACACTAACCTTTAATATATTCACAGTATTACAGGCAGGAAAAATTACACTGGGATGAAGGAACAAAGGCAAGTATCGCTGAAGAAATTTAAAATAATGTGCAGAACTTGTGTGGGCATTGATTCATGTGCTTCGTGGTGTCAATAATTGTTTGTGAATTGCAGCCATTTTTTTCCTCTGAACAGAGCATTACTCCTGAAAGGTAGTCATTACCTATTGATTAGCTCTATAGTCATTTTCATGCATCAGTGATGCCGATAAAAAAGTAAGTAGCACTTACGTTATACCCGTGCCTAAGATCTGTACATTGTTCGTTAATAACTGAAAGGAGTGTTTAGAATATTTTTTTTATTGCAAAGACCACATTGACATTTTCAGTAGACGTAAATCCATAGATAAATTGAAAAAATCTTAAGGGCTTTTTTTGGTTGGTTGATTGGGGTTTTTTTATTTGATGAGGGAGTTTTAAATGTTCTGCTCTCTCGGGACAGGGCTGCAATAAGAATGGCATATTTGTCACTGGTGCTAATGTAATTTCCTGATTCTCCTACTATGTAACTCTCCTTTTAATCCCAATTGTCAGTAATGTGCTATTTTTTGATTAAATGATGAGACCTGAGATTCAGCAAGGAGAAAATAATTGAAACTATTTGTTTCACAGACTGTCAGCAGCTATTAGGTTTTTTTATAAATTAAGGTTTTTTTCCCCCAGGCAATGTTACAGACTTTGCAAAGTTCAGAAACAATTGTAACCCTCTTTCACTGAGCACAGATTTAAAAGTAACGGTCAGTTGTGTTTTGGTCACTGAGGAGTTTATATAATTTGGCAAATACCAAATGTTTAGACTATTTTTATATAGAAACCTTGCTGCTTGGGAAGCTCTTCCTTCTCAGTTGTGGCTCCCTTACAGAGCTCAGGGACTAAAAACTAGCCACATCTGCTCAGCAGGAGTTAAGGGGGCTTTGCAGCTCATCCCTCGAGCTGCAGGAGTGGCTCACACCCTGGGAAGAGTCGAGCAGCATCAGGGATGGTGGCTGATGCTGGTAGGCTCTGTGCTCGAAGACCAGCTCCGCTCGCACTCATTCTCCGCAGCCCCACACATTGAGCAACGCAACGTGCTGTTGCACCACCGTTTCAATGCCGCTTGCAACTTTGCTGCAGGAGAAGTTTCATTTTCCTCCCTGCTTAAAGGGCTTGGCACTGCTTGTGAACCCACCATTTCTCCCGTCTCCTCAGGTTTGGCTGTGTTAATGTATTGATGAGGTTTCCCCTCATATTTCCCTCTTCTTTCTCTACTATCAATCAAATGTCTTGGGCTTGCTCCTTACTTTGCTCCAGAGACAGTAAGAGCCATCTGTCCCAAGAGCTCATGCTTTGAAGGCTGTTCTCAACCCCTTTTTGTTTTCTGGAGGGGTCTGGGGACTCGGATGAATGATCCGAGGAGAGCGAGTGTCAGTGCTATGCTGGGAGCCCTCCCACCCTGAGCCCCTGTGGAGACCCTCCTCCACATGGCATATGGACTGCTAAATGGGATGTGACCCAGCGGTGACAAGTGCCTGGCATGCTGATGTAGGCGCCATGCACAGTGAGGTTGCGGTGGGGACCTGGCAAGAGGCATTTAGGAATTTGGGAGGAGGAAAAGGGAATGAAGAAGAGCTGGGGCTATCTGCGAGACTGTCCTAGGGCAGGATGTAATGGCAGGTGGAGAAATGGGTGAAAGTTTAGACTGCAGAAGTGTTTGGCATACCACCTAGAGCAGCAGAGTCCTAGTCTTGATTGGAACAATTCAATTCCACTGTGAAGTACATATTAAATAACAATAGGCAGCTGCAGAGCTGTGCAGACTTGCAGGTGAAGGGCAGAATTTTAAGCAGGCTGCTGGGCGGGTGGGAGAGGCAGTGGGAAGGGCTGGGACAGGCGGTCTGTGCTGGCGTTGGAGCCTCTGCTCAGACCTCAGCCTGTATTTTTATGAGTTAAAAGGAGTTACTAAACCGCAGTACAGTTCTGCATTAATTCACCTGGTATTTTTCCTGGGAAGCAGAAGTTTAATCATCTGGAGCATCCCTGTTTGCAAGTGAGCAAGCAGGCGGAGACGGCTCATTGATTGCACTCTCAAGGCAAACGGACACGTAGCAAAATGGCATTACCGAAGAGCGTAGTTCAATACGAGCTCCCTAAACAAAGCAAATTATTTCAGCACCAGATGAGTCCATAACAGGTATTTATTGAACTGCAAAACCTCACTGTATTTGTTTCGCATTCTAAACAACTGCTCTAACCTTTTAGTCAAAAAGCCCTGTGAATATAAGTGCAACAGAAACTCTCCTGCGGCACTTCATAAAAAGAAAAGGTTAATTCTTGCTGCAATTGATATTTTGTTATTTTGGCAATTGATAATTCTGCAAATATAGGTTTCTGGATCATAGCTACCTATGCCCTTAATCAGTCCAGTATCAGAAGCTCTCTGCAGAGACAGGAGCTATCTGAGAATGAAATAAAAGGAATATGAAGATTTTTTTAAGATTCTTTCCCCACAACTCTTTTTTTTTTTTTTTTTTTTTTTTGAGTAGAAGGCTGGGGAAAGCCTTTAGTTGTGGAAGAGATTAAATGTTTTTATCCTTTCCAGTTTTTCATTGTCCTCTTTCAGGTAATGAGATTTGCCACTATGAATCTCATTTTTGGAACTTGAACCAATTCTTCCTACAGCACGACCCAGGACAGTGGGTTTAGTCATTCACACAGGACTGCAGTATACCGTGTCACCCGTACAGCAATGGGACACTTCTGCTGTGGCTTCTGTCATCCGGCAGAGGAAGCAGGAACACAGGAAGGACCACATCTGACAACAAATCCAGTCCTGGCCATTGCGGGGGAGACATTTTTCTCGAATTAATGGCTCCATCTGCTAGCTTAATGAAGGTTTACAAAACACCTTAGAAATAATCCCGTTTATTAAAATTAACAGCTTCAGTGGGTAGTAAATCGGTGTCTTGCTACTCACTAGTACTTAACAATTTTTAGTACATCCAACTTCCCTGCTTTCCTGATCTGCTGGCAAGAACTGCCACCTTTGTTTTCCTCTCTCTGCTCCCTTGCAGATGAGTAACACTGTCACCTCTGCCCAGGCTAACCTCCCCCTTTGCACTACAAGTACCAACCTGCCTTTCTTTCAGACCATTTAGCCGACTAAATGCAGCGGGTTTAAACTCACAAGTAATTGTTTTCAAGATGGATCTTTCTTGCTTCCATTTCAGACCTTGGGAAGCATTTGTGTGGCTGAGAATTTGCGTGTTTGCTCACTCTGTAATGAGCTCTGAGGTAAAAGACGTGATGCCTCAGATCTTGTCTGACATAATTTTAGAAACATGACTAATCTCATTGAAATCAATGGCACTATTTGCCTGTCTAAAGTTATACAGGTTCTTTGGGGCTCTTCAAAACTGAAGCCATTGGTAGGTTCCTCGTCGGGAAGTAATGAGCACTAGGGTCGACTGATTTAAACAAAGAGATTTAAGTTACAGAGCTTAAACTCACTCAGTCTACACAATAAAAAGCTTGATTTGAATAATAAGATTCAGTCCTCCTTTGCATTTGCATTTTTAGTTATTTTGTTAAAAACCGGTTGATGCTGGTGGGTTAGTAAGCATTCAGATATGTCCATTTACAGCTGAATATAGCCTCTGCCTAGAAATTTAGTACTTCTGTTGTGTAACCAAGAGGATAAGCTACGCAGACAGCTCTGTAATCGTATGGTTTCAGAATCTATCTGTGATTTTATGACTTAAGCATTCTGTTGTGATAGCAAATGAGAAACGGTAGTTTCATTTGCAAGATGAGTAATTTTTTCTTTTACATTTTTACAAGCTGCTTTCAGTTGAAATATGGCTTTAATTAAAATGAAGAGAACTGTCATTTTTAAAGGGTTTTATCACTCAAACAGAAATACCTTGGACTTATTGGTCACATTTTTCTCATCAAAACCGAGGATGTATAATCTCTAATTACTGACTTGATCTAAGGAATTGTTTACTGTATCTATCTGTCACAAAGATAGGATTAGAAAATCTCAGCCACTCTCACCTGTGTCTGTTCTTTCACTAAAATAACTAGAAAAATTAGTTTAGTCTTCCATCTTTGGAGTATGTCACTAGGGACAGGCCTAGATTAACCTTCTTGTTTATATCTTTTTGGTTTATTGTTCAAGATTAAATGTTGAAGTTGCTAGCAACTGGAATTACAGGGAACATAAATTTGCAGAATAAGGTTCCTTCCATCCCCACCACTTTTATCTGTCTTCCAGTTGGGGCTTTCTGCTCTCAGCTTGCGGAATATTGCAAAACTGTCATTTAAACACAGTAAATATGGAAAACAGAAAACCAGACCACTTGGGGCATGGACAGTGCTAAGTGTTATTTTCTGCTTGAAACTTCTTCCTTCTAGCCAGTGCAGCCTCTGCAGGACTATCACATTTCAGTCCTGCGGAAGGACTCAATGTCTGTGAAAGGGAAAAGGAGTCAAAGGCTGAGACCTGGGGTGAGGATAAGCACTGCGAGGTGATGTCTCTTTTTCCCCACAAGAGCTTTGTGGCTTCGGGTGCAGAACAGTGTGTGGGCCCCCCAGCCCATCGGTGGGATGTGTTGCAGCTCAGCTAATGTGCTGCTGCAACATAAACATGAGAAATTTGGGGGAAAGTGTATTTTTGCTTTCATCTCTCCCATCTTCCCAGGCACATTTTCATCTTGCATGTTATTAATGCAAAGAGGTAGCACCCTGTAGTCATTTTGGCTTAGTTTGTGTGCTTTACTATTTCTGGTCCCCATCTTTGCTGGCACAGACGCGTGGCCTGCTGGAGTGCTGGATGAGAAGTGTTGTCCACTGACCTTACCTGGTGATCCAGGAAGGGATTTGCACCTACTCACCTGAGTCGTCTGGTTTCACCAAGTGTCTCCAACGGGTAGGTGAGAAACCTGGGCTGGCAGCCAGCCTCTCCCAGACCCACCGCCCAGCTGAGCCCACAGGTGGAAATAGCCCCACTGCTGTTTGGGGTGCAAAACGGGTGTTGCAGCAATTTAAACAGAAGAGGCTGTGAAATAGCCGCTGGCCTGTGTAATTTTGGGTTATTTCATCTATGTTCTGTACAGTCTTCATGCTTTTTGATCTCTTTGTAGTTCATGAAGGTTTGCTATATTGTGGTTATCTTTTAAATATTTAGGAGTTCCATGCCCATCCGGAGTGCTTATAGGCCTTACAAAAAAAATAGCAGTCCTTATGAGAAAGTTGTGATGTCGGAGATATGTCAGTTTCCATTTTCTGAGCAAGAAAACCAAGATATATGGGCAAAGTGACTTGTCAAATGATAAACAGTAATTAAAAGAGTAGGGATGACAGTAGGGGTCTACAAGTCAGAAGTCACCATATATCTTGTGCCTGAAGTCTTGTTTTTTCAGCAAAAGCTAGCAAAGACATTTTACTTTGCGTGAGCAGGCAGGTAATAAGTTGTTCAGCAGTATATGCACTCAGGAGCATCCTCTTCAGCACTTAGAGCCTTGCTGTGGCTCCTGCTCTCTGGGGTTGGCAAAAATGCAGCTACCATTTCAAATGTACACAATTCTCTGTGCTTTTCTGTGTTGTTTCATTTTGATTGCAAAAATCTGGCATCATTTGAAAGAATTCAGCAAACTGAAGATGACCCCTGTACTGGTATAAGATAATGCATAGAGAATAAAAGCTCTAAAGCTTTCATGGTTTGTTGTTTTAAGTCCTCTTTCATTTTGATCCATTCACTTTTTGATTCATGTTTAAATTGTTTTCAACTAAAAAATCAGGAATATAATATGAAATGATGCAAGTGTTCCAGCCACCATCTATTGAAGAGATCACCTCTCCAAGAGCCTTATTGCTCTTAGTCGTGTTTCTCAGAGGGTAATAGTTCAAAACTCTGTAGAATTAAAGCCTTGCGTAGGCAATAAAAATAACAGTATCTTTTCTTAGTGTATATCTAGCATGAATACTAAGCTGTAATTAAGTATTCTTACTTCATGATGGATGCATCTACATCTCAGAATGAAGATTGTATTGAATTGCTCACGTGATACTGTAATTATGGCCATGGAGCTGGTAGTAAACAAATAAATTATGTATTTTCCTTTACAAACACAGAAAAGGAGTAAAAGCCTAGTGCACAAGGCATCAGGATTAGGATTTAGGAGCATCATTCTTTCCTCATCTCTTATCCTGACTTGTGCATTTGCTTCAGTAAATCGCTTGACCACCTGTGAATTTAATTCAATTTAATTCAGACATCCTTAGCGATAGGTATTTCCAGGACATCACTTAGTTTCCAGAGGGCTGGTTAACCAGAGTGCCACACTCCCAGAAGAGGGTCCAGGATTTTCTGAAGTACATGTACTCTCCCGGCTCTGTCCTCCTGTTATTGCCTGCCTTATTTCCTAGAGACTGGATGTTCTTCCAGCGAGTGACTGTCTCTGGCTGGACGTTTATGCAATGTCTGGGGCAGCAGGCTCCTATCTGTCAAATTTTGCATGCTGTTACTGAGCTGAGTGAGGTAACAAGGGTAATGTAATGGGAGTGGCTGTAGTGAGACCTCAGTTCTGACTTTGAAGACATTGCTGTCGGCTGCAAAGCAAGTTTAGGGATTAGCATTCAAGCAAAGTAGTCTTCCTCAATGCGCTTGACAAAATGAACAAAGGATTCAGTTATGATTAATGTTTTTGACCCACAGTTTCAAGTCCCTGCTCAAATTTAGTCATGTAAAGTTGGGTTCTTGTTTCCGTTTTGAAAATTGCTGGAAACTAAACATTGTTCTTCTAGTCCTTCATTTCAATGGCTCAAAAAATGCAGAGTATGGATCCACAAACAATCCTGCTTAAATCACTGTGGTTATATTGCTCTTCAAAGTGAGAGAGATTCAGTTTGAAATTAAGACACGTAAATTTATTTTTGTGGTATCCGCAAGTGTGTTCACTGTTGAAGCTGCTATTTGAAATCAGTGCAGATCTCTTCAGTGTGGCCCAGAAAGCTGACCAGCCAACAGGGTAACGTAGACATCTGATATTGTTTGAGACGACCCATGATGTCTTCCTTAGTCTGAAGCATCTGCTTTGGAAGAGCACACTTCCGAGCCATGGTCACTGTCATCCTCAGTAAACCTTTGCTTATCTTTTGATTCAGAAGAGCCATCCCGGGGCTTCAGAGTAGAGCTGCTTGGCAATTTTCCAGCAAAACAGATTTCTCAGAAGGCATTGCTGTGTCACAAAACAAAGCTAAACCTTCTACTGTTGGCTCCATCAGAAGATTCATGGGAAATCAGGCACCCGAGGCTGCGTGCCTGCCTGCTCCTTGGGCTCCTGGAGTAACAGGCTGACCCTGTCAGTCTTCTGGGGACAGTTCCTTTGTTCCATGGTCTACTTTGTCTACAGGTTTCCCAGCCACCTACACAGGGGCGGATGTGAAGATGAGGTGGGACTTCCCAGGAACTCTGTGTACCTAGATTTTTTTGAAAAATCTTTCCAGAAAATTTTATTTCAATACAAAGGGAAGGAGAGATTCAGGATTTGATACTCTCTATGTTTATTTGCCAGCTATCTCTGCTGCTCTTTGCAGCATCTTGTGCTAGGATGTTCAGGGAAAAGCTTCTCTTTTTCTCAGAATAGGCATGAATTATTAATATTATAAAAGCTCCTTTCCTTCAACATTTTTGTATTTTTTTTTAGTTTTAAAATTGCCTTGTGTTCTTAATTCATCAATATTTCGTCTTATATATTCATATCTTTGGTTCAGAAATTATTTCTCTGCAGCCACAACATTGTCAGGAAAAAGGCTTCACATTTTAACTCAGCCATTTCTGTTTGTAGCTGCTGTCTTTTTTAAAGATGAAATCTAAAGAATTTTATTATGGAGTGAATTTATTAAAGAATTCTCTTTGCCCTGAGTTGGGAATTGAAGAGAAATTAATTTGCTGGTGCTGACTGGGTCTCTAGGGAGAACTGTATATTCAATAAAACATCTCTATCTCTTTCTGGTCTATAATCAAGACAGAAATTGGATAGAAAGAGAATAATAGTGCGCTACATAGGAAAGAATAGGAGGAGAGAGAGAACGCAGATGGAAACCAGGGCTTTTGAGTGAAGGCAGAGATGTCTGAAAAGCTATGCTGCCAGACTTCTCTGGCAGCTTTGGCTTCCTAGGGATCTGACAGTTGGTCCTGGCCACAGGTCTCACCAGGACTTAGTCAGCTGTTACAGCTTTATTGATCAAAGGTTGCGAACGCGTCCGTACACCTGCGTCACGGTTTCCATTCTGGCCTTTGTTTTCGTGCTCCATGTTTCAGCTGATTACATTTTGGCTGAGATTTTCAAAGCAACAATCACGTTAGGAGGTCTAGACAGTGCAGAAGTTACACAGCAAGCGTGGTGCGCACATAGCCCATGTCTTCACCAGGAGGCTGTGACACTGGAGCAGCTGTTCTTATTTCACGTCACAGTCTTGCACTCGTGAGTAACCTGCTTTTGAAATGATTCGGTAGCTCACAGGTCATAGCAATCAGTGTTCCCTGGAATACAGGTAATTTGTTTCTCACAAGTTTGTTTGCTTTAATATTCATGGGAACGCAATCCCAGCTACTCCGTTTCTGACCGTTTTCAAGCTATTCCGTGTTGCGGCAGCTTTGTGTTTGCCTTTGTTCTTGAGAGTCAAGTGGTGCTTTAAGGGTGACTGGGTGTCACCCCCTCTGTTAGCTGCCAGCAAGTACATGAAAGACTTTGCTGTACTAAGTAACAGTAACTTCATGTTCTGATTCTTGTTGCTGAGCCCCACTGTCCATATGTGTAGTACTGTCCGGCAGTGCCAAATGATCACTGGCTTTCCTGAAGAAAGACAGAAAAGGCAGAAAACTCTGTATATACAGTGTTTGGCAGTCCAGAAGCAAATCAATAAAATATTGACATTTACCAAACATTACCAGAATAATAAATGGTGAGAAAAGAATGCTGTCAGAAGGCCCCGAGTACCCAGGCCCAGAAGATGACCTGTTCAGTGCTTGCTCTGTCTCTCTAGATGGAACATGGGAAATGTGGTGCTCGCCAGAGGCGTGTGTTTTTGTTACCCGAGCCAAGAATGGCCTGAGGGAAACTCATCCATTAAAAAAAGTGAAGCCATAAAGCAAACACCTTTAACCCCTGTGCAAAAAAATATACAAACCTGAAAGCAACTTTAACTCATCATCCCATGAGTAGATTTCTCATATAAGCTGAAAAGTGCATGACATAATGGAAGTGGGTACATGACGTAGGACCACCATTATATAACCAGTGCCAAAGAGCGTTCCTACAGCAGTTTACTTGAACTCACAGTGCTATTTACTTGAACTTATTGTGGCGTTCCACCAATGCTTCATATATACTGCGTTACAAATTAGATAGATAAAGGTGTTTTAACATACTCTTCCTCAGCATTAAGCTATTTGCCAGGTTTCCAGGCTGTCCTGAGTGCACGTCTGCCTGTTTGGCCCCTCATTCGTGTCCCTTAAAAAGCAACTGCCATGTCAGTCATTGAGTTTGCCAGCTGCTTCCCGCTCTGTATCCTCTTTGCCCAACCCTCTCTCCTACCATCTCTCAAGGTGGCAACATCCCGGTCATAAAATATAACCCAAATCCAGTCAGCTGATTCACTGGCGTGAAGGGAAGCTATTCCAAACTACTCCTCTGATACCAAGGGTTGTATCTCTACTGCTTTTTCAATCATATGGCCAACTCTGACAACCAATACAGTTTGAAGAGTATGCACGCCATCCCTTCAAACTGTTTGTCATAGTGTTTGAGGCACATGGTGAGGTTCTCACTGTGTGCTGGTAGCTACTGAAAATGGTACTGGGAAAATGAATGGGTTGCAGAAGAAGAATTAGTAGGAGTTAATAAGAGGAGCTTATTGGTTTTGTTTCCTATCCAATTTTATGTGGTTCCTGATGGACATACCATACTGTCTGCCCAAGACATATTCATAGCTCTGAGCTATGAATGCAGGTGGAGGTGGAACTGGATGAGTACATGGATTAATAAGGAAAGCAACATAAAGCCATCATGTATAAGTGATGCAGACACACAATTTCCAAAGAGTTAAGCTGTTGTGCCTGTTGTAGACAAATGAAAAGGATATGACATTTCATGGTGACATGACTGTAGGGACTGACTGTCAGCTAACATGTTTTGCGAGCATTAGTACCTACTATTGACGAGATTATATGGCACTTAAAAATGGATTAATCAAATTGTGTTAATGAGCAAGTCTTAAAAAAAAAAAAAAAAACAACAAAAAACCAAAGCAAAACACAAACCCTCTGAGTATATGTCCCAGTTTCCAGATAACAGAATATTCCATTTCATGCTGAAGGAAAATTATTCTATGATGTTGATGACTTACTACTGAAGGATATTTTTTAAAAATGAAATATCAAAGCTTCTATAAAGAAAATCTTTTTCTTTGAGAATAGATGGTGCCAAAAAAGGGCATTTTGTGTATATAGACTGCAATTTACTTAAATAAAGCAGTCACATATGATCTTTTCTCTCCTTTTACCACAGCCTACCCATGTGTTGATCAATACAAAGATATGTAATGTCAATTAGACCTTTATTTACTGTTGAATGGATACAGCAAACAAATAGTTAATTGCAAAAGAAAATAAATGACATGATCAATACTGTAACAAGCAAAAGAAATTGCAGATACAGAATTTCGTTAGGAAAATGTAAGCAGAAATGAATTTTACTTGTATATGACAAAAGTATTAATTACAGTTGCTTGGATACTAATAATACAACAATTTATAAACAAAAATCCAATTTAATAAAAGTTCATCACAAATAAGTTGATAACTGAAGAATGAAAAAGCATCATGAAATTTATAGAAATCCGTCTTGTCTTAGGACAAGTCCAGCCAATTAATGAACAAGATGTTACTGATCCTATATGTATGTTATTCTGTTACTGGTTCTTTGTGGGTTGTTTTGGTTTTGGAGTTGGTTTTTGTTTATTTGTTTGTTTTGTGTGTTTTTTGGTGGGTTTTTTGTGTTGGGTTTTTTTTTTTTGTTTTTTTTTTTTTTAATTCTGGCACTGTGTAGAGTATCCTCCCCTTCTTATTGCCTGTCTACCTGCAACTTTTGGTATAATGCTTCAGAGCCAAAGTTGGGAACTTGTTGCTCTTTGTATACAGCATCATGACAAACAGCCTGGGTTTTATAGATCAAGGTATTCAACCACTTGCCGGTGATTTCTTAGGCCTGTTATTGGGTGATCTCCTTCCTAGAAGGCCATTCACATCAAAGAATGGGTCAGATGTGTTGCTTTGACAGTAGTCTCCTGCTTGTGGTTGTTTTCCTTTCCAAGGGCTTTATGGTTCCTCCTCATCTTTTGATGGCTGCCATGTGGTCAAAGAAAAACTATGAGTCTCCCAGGAAAACTGGCAACCAGGAGTGAGGCTTCTACTGCTGGAACAATTCATTCTGCTCCCTGTCCAGATACTCATGAATTGCTCCAGTGGTTGCGACCTGCTGCCAGCTTCTTCCTTACCAAGAGCTCCTCGAGTGCTGATACGCAGGCAAGACACTTGTGCATGTGTCCGTGTATCTTTGTTGTAGTTGATCTATGGGTGTGTAGTAGATCCAACACTTTGGAGAAGTGCCTTGCCTGTGTGTGGGCAGGTGGATGTACAGCGCTTTCGTGGTAGGTATGCGCATGATCCAGAGATGGAATCGCAGCATGTGCTTTTCTTCCAGCCTCTCAAAACAGGTAGGTCATCCACCCAGCTGGAAGGCCAGGGGAATTCTGGGGTAGGGCTTCCTTTTTACATTAATTGAAACAGAAAACATGACAAAACAATGGAGATATCCTCAAGTCAGAGAACATTAAAGCCTTCAGCATTAATTAAGCACTCAGAAGATGGAATATGACCATTAATTAATTAATTAGAAATTTTGTATGGAAACTTCTACTCGGCATATTAGATATGGTGGAAAGAATGAGAAACAAATTAAGTCTTGTGAAAAGTTACACAACTGACCTTAGTGGATGGTGACGATGTCACTGTGCTTATTGCCTGGTCACAGGGTGGCCATGTAATTATAGGTCATTCATTATTGACCAAACCTGCTCAATATTTTCTTTCTACTGAAAAACAGGAAACAAATTGCTGTATAAAATGGTTTGGTAAAGGTCTACCAGGGCTGCATGAATAAACCCAATTGTCTTTCAACTCATACATAGCCTTTATTTAACGTATTTGGTGTTTTAAATAGATCCCCTCTGGTGAGGAGCTTACGTGACATCATGAAAAAAATCAAAATCTTGATAAATCCTTCATATCCTGGGAGAACCTTCCCATCGAATTAACAAAGGCACATGGTATTTCTGATGCTGTAGGAAGAACCATACAGACCAGTCTCTGAGGTTGGAGAGAACCCTGCTTGTAAGAACATAACCAAACCGATTCAGCCCACAGGCAATTTTTTTAAAGCATTTTGATTTTGAGCTGTTGTCATCAAGATTTGGGAGTCATCAACACTGGCATTTTTACTTGTTCGTGCTGGAGAGCTGTTGAGCTCAGAAAGATAACATCCAGGAAACCATCGCATGGAGTAATGGTTTATCTTTGTCACTAGACTTTCAAGTAAAGCAGAGAAGTACTTTAAAAAATCCTGTGAGGAGCGGCTGAGGGAGCTGGGGGTGTTCACCCTGGAGAAGAGGAGGCTCAGGGGAGACCTTATCACTCTCTACAGCTGCCTGAAAGGAGGTTGCAGAGAGGTGGGGTTGGTCTCTTCTCCCAAGTGACAAGTGATAGGACAAGAGGAAATGGCCTCAAGCTGCGCCAGGGGAGGTTTAGACTGGATATTAGGGAAAATTTCATCACTGAAGGGGTTGTCAGGCATTGGAACGGGCTGCCCAGGGAGGTGGTGGAGTCACCGTCCCTGGAGGTATTTCAGAGATGTGGAAATGAGACACTTAGAGATGGACTTGGCAGTGTTAGGTTGATGATCTTAAAAGCCTTTTCCAAACTGAAAGATTCTATGATTCTATGAAAACTTTTGGTTTCTCTCTGTCAGGTTCAAGGAATGTTTGTATTCATCATGATTCTGCTACTTTACAGGATTTATATATTTTATATTACATCATAGCTGATCATTATAGTAGCCAGTATTTGAGTATGTGGACTCCAGCTTTCTGGAGTCATCTTGATCCTGCAAAGAATTATGCATGCACATAGCTTTATGTTGTTTAAATAGTCTACTGGATATGAATAGCACTGTTTTCCATAAGGTAAAGAAAGTTGAAGAAGTAGTAGCAGAGTACTAAACTAAGGTAAATAAGTACTTTGTGTTTCTACATAGGATCTCATCTACATACATCATACAGTCATCTTCTTAAAAAATAAAAAAAAATCAGTAGCTACTTGGTCCTGAGTTTTTTTTAACATACTGACTGATACTGTGCTGAGAGAATAGCCCATTGGATAGCTGAATTATCATTTTATTTCATTCAGTGTTGTTTGGAGCAGGACGTGCTCTCTTTGTGTGGTAACTGATGGTAAAAGCTGACTGTTATACAGTGGTTGAAGGAGTGTGTGGTGGTGTCTGTTGGCATCAGTAGTTTTTCCTTCAACTTAAACACCTTTGATCAAGGGTTTGGCATGAAACCAGTGGAGTTCTGTGCATGGAAGCACCTCAGCAGGGCATGTTCCTTCTTCAGCAGTTCTCTTTTTTGGGGAACGTGCCTGTGGTCACACAGGGCATGTTTGTCCCTCACAGGTGCTGAGGGGCTCTTCCTGGACAGCAGCCGGAGAGATTGTGGTTCGGGTAACCTTGCCTTATTGTGTGATTCTGTGACATGGCTCTGACTTATTTGCAAATGAGACCAAATGCCAGATGCATCAGATAAATTAATTATTTCTGATAAGTTGTGTTGTATTTGCTGTGCAGTGAGAAAACAGAGGACTTGTTCTTTTTACAGAATCTGAACCCTGTCACAAAAAGCTTCAAATGACTTAGATTTATATTGTTTTTAATTAGGCACCAAGTAACCTATTCAATGCTGTCTCATTCATCAAGTGAGTTCTTCAGGAAAAGGTATCCTCTCAGGTGCAGCAGACAAAAGCTGTGAGCAGCACTGGTACTCAGAGAATGACTGCAAGGATTGTAACATGACACATTATTATCTAGCAGGCATTGATTATAATTATGTCGCTGATAAAGACAAAACATATCAAATGTTGTGTTTTGAATATTCCCTTTAATAAAAGAAAAAAATGCCATTGAAATAATTTCAGTGATAGCTGTGTGATCCTGCTGAATACAAAATGGAGATATTTTACGTATCCTCGGGATGAAAGGAGTTATCACTCTAAGCTATTCACTTGTTAATTTTCATTTAAAGCTCATGGTATATCAGACAATGTAGATCTTTCACCATTTTGCTTTATGAGACTGAGGGACTCTGATAACTATGGTCTCTGTAAAATGTAGTTCCCTGGTTTACCTGCCTGCTTGGACTAAACTGCAGAATCTTAATTTGCAGTTGTGTTTTTCGTGATCCTTTGCTCGCGTCATACTGTTGTTACACTGAACACATTGCACATATAGCATAGCCTTCTTAAGGCAGAGTACAGACCCTTTCATCCTTGAAGAATGAATAATTAAACTAGGATTTTAATATTTGTGTTTGGTTTTGAAATTATTAGCTCTAACTGCAAAAACTAAATCAATTCTTTCGTATGCTTCACCTGACTAGATCTTGAAAAAATGGACCAGAGTTTTCCATGTATCTGTTCTGTGGCTTTAAACTATCTCACAGGATCACTGTTGCAGAAGTGGACTGTCCTCTGCCAGTTGGATAGGTGGCATTTTTGTAATTGCCGCCCTGAGGCTGGCATACAGACCACAAATGTGATGCAAAACCAGGGAAGCTGATTGTCACTCAGGGTCCTACCTAAGGTCCTACAGTGTAATGTAATTCTTGTGTTGCACCTGTCTCGCCTGAATTTGGTGGGTGTTTCTGTTCCTGCAGACTCCAGAGGAAGGAGCCTCTACAACCATCTATGCAGCAGTGTCACCCGAGATGGAAGGAGCTGGCGGCTGCTACCTTTACAATGAGGAAAGGACAAAATCGGCTGATGTAGCGTATGATGAGGAGCTGCAGAGAAGGCTCTGGACAGAAAGCTGCAAGATGGTTGAGATCTTTGATGAATCCAGCAGAGTTCCCTAGAAAAAGCCACTTCCAACTGGGTAAATGAAATGTATTGACAAGCATTTTAGGTGAATTCTTGCAGCATCAGTCATCATCCTGGAAATCACTGTTCAGTCCCAAAGGCAAGCATGAACAGCTCTGTTCTTCACTTGAATCCCTAATCTGCTAGGGTGTGGGGGGAGCATTCCCGCAGCAAGATGTAGTGGTTGGTTTTAAATCTAACCATCAGTTTTGTAAATCATGATGTTTCAGTCTGTGATTAAAATACAATCTTTAACCTTGTGCAGTGTTGAGTTTTCATTTTTTGTTCAAGAACCAAAAAAGGCTTTCCCTGGTGAGCATGTTCTGTCTGTGGCATGTTGAACTTAAGCCACCTTTGTACATATAACTTACTTACTCTTTTTTAATCAGTTTTGAAAGTTGCAGGGTTTTTTTTCCTTAGGCTTCATTAATCTTTAAGACACTTTATAATGAATGTCAGCTTGTTCTAATGCAGACGTTTGGCATTCATGATCATTATGTTGCTTATGTCATAACGTTAGTTTTATATGTCAGATTTTATCCAGAGGTTTTAAGTGAAGGTCAGAGCCAAAAAAAAAGGCAAATAAACAAGATCTTCAGACAGGATATTGAATTCAGTTGTTTTCCATTTGAGTTCGGCTCTCCTTTAAAGGCAAGCCATAAGAACAAGGAAGGGATCACACATCAGAGTGGCGACATGGGATTTGACAGAGGGTGCAGTCAGCCTGTCGTCTCAGCAGTGTGCTGAGATTACGTGCCCTGTTTTCTCCTGAACCTGTGTAAAATTACATCCGCAACTTCTTGAATGTTCTTTGGCAAGGAGGCTCACTCCTCTACTGCCCGTTGCATGAAGAATTGCCTCCTTTCATTGGCTTTGAACCTAGTTCATACGAGTTTCAAAACTAGTGTTCATGGTTTGGATGACACATCAAACAATTAGTGCCAGTCCACTTTTTTCACATTGCTAAGGGTTTTGGCGACTGCCAACTTGTCCCCCATAAACTGTCTCTTTGTCGTGGTGAATCATAGTCCTTGCCTATTCATCCAACTACCCAGCAGCAACAGAATACTTTCCCTTTTCTTATGTATTTCTTTCCTAAAAATTCCTAACAGCTGTTTTATTTTTAATTTTATTTGACTGTCTGTGTGTGGAGCTGATATCTTTTATGAAACTATTTTTGGTAAACCCTAAGATTTCTGAGTGGGATAGTGGTCAAACCAGATGTCATCAACATGCTTCAGTGTGTATAGTTCAGGGAATCTACCTATGTCTGCCAAAGTCAAGCTTCAAGAATGATGTTTACGTCCATGGAGTAAAGAACAAAACAGACATGTGGCAACATAAAGATAGTCTGAGTCTCTACAGCTGAAATAACCAAAAGGAAAAACTGAGTTGAAGACAGAACAACATTTTGACAGTGGAGGTGATAAACCATGAGAATAATTTACAGAGAAACTTCTGCTGGAAGTTTCAGTCGAGATTAGAAGTCTCCCCAAAACATCTAGACAGCTTCTGGGAGACCTTATACAGCCTTCCAGTACTTAAAGGGGATCTACAGGAAAGATGGGGAGGGACTCTTTATCAGGGAGCATATTGGTAGGACGAGGGATAATAGCTTTATACTGAAAGAGGGTAGATTTAGATTGGCCATGAGGAAGAAATTCTTCATGGAGAGGGTGGTGAGGCACTGGAACAGGTTGCCCAGAGACAGCAGCTGTGGATGCCCCATCCCCGGCTGTCTTCAGGGCCAGGCTGGATGAGGCTTTGAGCAACCTGGTCTAGTGGAGGGTGTCCCTGCCCATGGCAGGGGGGTTGGGACTGGATGATCTTCAAGGTCCCTTCCAACCCAAACTGTTTTAGGATTCTATGATGCCTCCTCAGGGAGAAAAATTTTCCAAATGTGGCACCTGTAACGAGACAGCCTGAACTCTTGCTATTAATGGAGTAAGCTCTACCCTATTCCCATTTCATTCATTTTAGGTGTCGTCTGAAAAAGCAGCATAATCCTATAAATGTTCTTGTATTTTCTTTTCTGATATATACACAGCAAAAGAGACCAATAGGTGGACATGAAGCTTGCATTCACTTTTGGGCACTGGAAATCACTGCATGACAGGGCTAAGTGCAAACACAGTGTTGTGCTTTCATTTGCAGCAGACTAGAAACAATATGAATGTGTTCCTACGCATTGAACCCTGGACTAATATCCCTTTTGGGCTTTTTATCTCAAACCTGGTACTTCACTGACCACATCTCCAGGTTTCGGTTTAGAGCCAGATCACATGCAACTGAACGAAAGCATACTAATATGTCCAGAGACTAGCAAGGAGATGCAAAGACAAAAAAACCAAACCAAAACAAAACAAAAAAACCCAAAATAGTATGAACAAAGAAAAGCAGATGAGAACAAAAATAATAACATATCTGAAGGAGAGCATATTTCCCATCTGAATTAAGCCATGCATGGTTTATTCCCAGCTGCGTAGAGTTTGTCTATACAAGGGTTAGCAGCAGGAAATTTTATCACTCAGTCACTATAGCACTTGCTCTGTATGACTGGCTGACTTCTTTTTTTTTCTTGGTAAGTGAATGCAGTGCTTGTGAAATGTGCCAGACTGACACTCAGGGAACTAAATTCCACTGTTTATTCATGGATCATGCACAGGATGCAGTAAGCCTGCTAGACAGCCAACATTTTGATGTTGCCATAGCATTCCCACAGAACATCATTGCTGCTAGAAGTATGTCCAGGATTACTCAAACGAAATGGGACCAAATTACCTTCAGGTTTAACTCTCTCGAAGCTCCACGATATTTGCACAACCAGTTTCAAGTGGCACAGGGATTGGTAAAATGGCAAACAGTGAAGAAAGCGAGTCACGCTTTCAGTGTAATCTGAATCACTTTGTTAGCAGGCTCAGTCCAGTGAAATCTGTTTTAACAACACTGAAAACATGGTTTGTGAGAACCAAGAACACAGATTGTGCCTGCACGAGGGAAAAAAATGCTGTGTCCTAAAGCCAGGGATTTCTAGAACATTGCAAAGCCATGAAATGATAGTTGAGCTCGTTGCAAAAGAGTTATCTCAGGAACTAAAAGGAGAAAACTCTGTCAACTCTGCAATGTCACATAAGCACATGAGCTTGTCTTGAGCAAAATCCAGTGTTTTTATAAAGTGCTGCATGTCGCCGTGAGCACTCACTGGTGATGCTGTTGCAAAAAACCAAAATAATCCTTACCATATCTATTTAGGGAAAAACAGATATATCTGCAGCATAGAAACAGAACTTCTGCACACAGCAGTGGTAAGAGCTGATCTACTTTCACATTTCAAGGACATGGAATTTCTGGAGATCTGAGAAGCCCTTTCTTTCATTTCACTGAAGGCATGGCTGAGAGATGGCTTGAGTCCCTGCAGGAGGTGCATACGTATAGAAAAAAATACCTGAGACCTTTTTAACCTTGCAAAGAAAGGCAAAACAAACTCCAGTAATGGTAAATTCAAGTTAGACAAATGAACCTCCCAACAAGAAAACAGATCCTCTCTCTGTGAGAGTATTTGTGTATTGGAATATGAAGATCTGATATCTGAAGAGAATTAAAAGGTGGCTCTGGAAAGATAGCTGGCAAGGGAGCCAGGCAGTCTCCTAAGGTCAGTCACAGAGAAGTCATGCTCAGATTCTTTCTCACGTCCCAGGTGACAGCAGTAATTTTGATCAGTATGAGAGTGACTCTGCTCACCGCTTCTACAATGGATATTTTCATGCCAGTACTCCACTCAGGGTAATGTTTAATTCAAACACCTAGGTGCCTTTACCTAGTGTCAAGAAGGCACCCAACACCTATAGTCCAGTTCCAATCTGAGATCATCTGCTAACGGCCACCATGTTCTGATCCTATTGCACTTGGTGAGGGAATGAAACCATTTCAAACCAGTATTTTATTATTTTCTAAAAGAGAATTACTGTTCTTCTTCAGCTCCAGTGAAAAAGAAAAAAGTAATCTTAAAAACTACAAAAAGTATGTTTTCAGGGACAGTTCAAAGAAATGCTATAGATCTTATTGCAATGAATGTAGTTCTCTAGGAATTAAATAAGACAATGTTATTTAAAAGATGATCTTGCACAGGAAATAAATAACATGCTGACAAAGGGCCCTTAGTTTCTTAGGAGAAGTGTTCACTTTTTCATTAACTAACTAGTTTCATTAACTAACTAGTTCATTTGTAAACTGGGGGGAAAGTAATCACGTACTGAAAGAATAAGTGCTATAATTTGTATGTGAATATTCTGTTATTAGCACATAATAAAGTAGTTGCATCCTTCCTTCCAGTTCCGAATTGATTGAAGCCCTAAATATGGAACCTCCAGCCACACTTCCACAATGATGTTTTATAAATATTTATAAATATCTAAACTTTGTAGTTGAATTTTTGCACAACCATCTATTACTTTAGTACACAGTGAGAAGTGGTACAGCATAGAAGTGAAGGACTTCATTATTTGACATCAAGCTTGCTACTGCCTCTTCCAAATGCATGGTAGCATTAGCCCTAAATATAAGAATACATGTCATATTAAATACTCATTTAAATAAGCTATGTTCATCCAAGCTTTGGCTCTTGTACAGTTCTGACCTTAGACTGTCCCTGCTCATTATAGGACATGGTTTATGCTCCACCTTCCTCCATGGAAAGACAAAATCAGATTCCAGTGAAGGTAACATGAAATCTCTCACAGATCAGATAAAAGCATCTATCTATCTCAAGTGCCTGACACAAGATTTGAAGAGGACAAAGGCTGAGGACACTGACCAAGGTGCAATAGTTGAAGAAGTCAGTGCAAAATGTGAAGTGTACTGTACAACATCAGGCCAGGCAAGACAAATAAGCCATTATTAGGAACAAATTTTTGAAGGTAATTTCATTCTTTTTTTAAAATAAAACCCACTGTGTTTCAGCTACAGACTGTAGTAACATTGACAATGCTGAGAGCCTTCTCAGGAAGAAAACAGACCAGTGGCCAAAAGTTCTGTTTCCAAATGTGTGTTTAGTATTGGCTTCCATACTGTACCCATCAACTCTTGTTAGCATTTGGAAATGGACCCAAGCCAAGAATTCCTTTCACACAGGCAATTAAGAAGAATCAAAACCTAGTTGTAGTTGTCATTTATTTAGACCAACACTTGTCTAAATTGAAGCCAATCACCTTAAAGTGAAAGACTTCCTAATCCTAGAAAAGAGGGGGGGAAAAAAAAAAGGTTCAGAATCAGGCTATGATGCTTCTTGAGTGTTACTGAACCTGGTTACCTCTTCACAGAGACAATGCAAGACACATGGTGTAAACAGGTTTATGTCCTTCCTAGAGAACACAGACCAACAAATTTAGCCTTCCCCTTTATATTTGCAGCGCTTGAACTCCCACTCAAGTAACATCACTGTTAAAGTTGACAACAGAGCAGATCTGTTTCATCTATTATTTTTCTTCTCTTTTCTCTTCTCTTCTCTTCTCTTCTCTTCTCTTCTCTTCTCTTCTCTTCTCTTCTCTTCTCTTCTCTTCTCTTCTCTTCTCTTCTCTTCTCTTCTCTTCTCTTCTCTTCTCTTCTCTTCTCTTCTCTTCTCTTCTCTTCTCTTCTCTTCTCTTCTCTTCTCTTCTCTTCTCTCTTCTCTTTTCTTTTCTCTGCAACTAGTAACAAGATTTGTTCCAGCTTGCCCACATTTATGGTAGCCATTATTTAGTCCCTACTGATCTGCATATGTTCAAGAACTGTGATGTATCATCTAAGGCTTTTTTAGCAATACTGAAGGAATAAAAAAATATCCTTTTAAGAATTACAGTATAGCTAAGGGCCAAATCCTGCATTATTTTCTCAGGAAAAACTTCCATTGAAGACAATGTTGGTTCTTTAGAAGAAAAGTGAGACTGTGCTCAAGAATGTTAATGTAATATATTTGCACGGAACTTTTCCCTTAACTACATAGTACTTCTCTGCTGAAGTTAATGAGACATCCCAGAATTACTGTAGAAAGACATGTAGCTTAATAGCAGAAGAAGCTATTAATGTTTTCTTGTAACACATTTGTTAGGGCCTCAGAATATTATCTCTGGAGTGAGAGTGTCTTCGTGGTTGTACTGATATATTAAAGCCTTCTCTTTGTCTCAAAGCTGTTAATCTAAAAAAAAGTGCAATCTAAAAATTCTACTGGTATGGTATATTGAGAAAAGAGAGTAGCATTCATCTCACTAAAAATAAATCAGCTAAAAGCAGGATGGATAGTTTTTAAGCTAGTCAGTTAGGCTCCATCTGTGGTCAGCGAGTGTAATGGGACAATTCCTCTGACCTATTTGAGTGTGAAATGAGCCATGATGCCATTTCTGGCTGGCCAGCGAGAGAAAATAGACAAGTAGTCTAAAGTAAATGTCCAGTGCCTCTACATTATTGAGCTGTAGTTGGCTCAGCCATCTCTACATGCAGTCAAACTGCCTAAGAATAAAGCTTTTCCTTTTTGAGATTTTTTTTTTTCCCCAGTTTCTTAGCTCAAAAAGCACCATAGCACTCATGGTTTGATTTTCTGCACAACAAAGATCAGCTAAATCTGATTTGAACTGGATCATATCTTCCAGATAGCCATCAGTCCATGTTTGGAAAATTCCAGTAGAACGTAGTGCAGCTTGGATATGTTCCTTCCAGTCATAATTGCCCTCAGCTTAAAAACCTGAGCTTTACTTCCCCTCTGAATCGGAGTGGCTTTTCAGCTCCCAGCTATTTGATCTAGTTACACTTTCATCTGCTGGGCACGTTGTGATCCTGGCAGAGACGGCCAGGAAGGGAAGTAGTCACTCCTTAGCATATTTTTGATAACATAGCTTGATTAGGCTCTTTGAATCTTTCATTAGAAGTCATGTTTTACATCTTGTAAACATTTTCGTGTCTCTTTGTGAATCTCATCCAATTTCCAACTTCCTTCCTGTTTTCTCAACAGCTGATTTTGACGCACACAGGTAATACAGCCTCACTAGTCAGCTTGGTTTTCCTCTGTTCCTACAGCCCAAGGCCATATGGACCTGTTTCCCTGAAGCATCATAGAAAAGCTCAGGTTCAGAGACTCTCTAAGCCTTTTTGAGACCCACGAGGTCTTATTCTTCAAATACATCCCACTTTATTTTTCAAGATGTATGATCTAATAGAACTTGGAGTGCTTCTTTTATTGTGATTTATTTCCACTGTTAAAGCCCTAAATCTGCACTAAAGAGTGCCTGAGAGGACTTTGAAGCTGTTGAGTCAGGAGGTGCAACAGGGACAGGGAGTCGGAGCACTGACGTCATGGAAACGTGTCATAGTTCAGCAATTAAAGCCATAGATAAAATAGTGAGCAGTGACCCGCCTTATCTGGACATAAGTAATTTCACCAAATCAGCCATTTCATTCATTTTAGGAGTTATTTCTGTTGTTTGTCACCCTGACAGAATCTCCCAGAAGACGTTTCTCTCTCATCCCAGCAAGGATTAGCTGGATAAATGCATATTGCTCTGCACCTGCGAGGTGAAGTGATCTCCGGCAATTACCAGTACTTCAGCACAGTGCTGAAGCTTCAGCAGCTTGGCTCCAAACCTTGCCTCTAGCAGTGATTTAGAAAAGCAGATTAGGCTCTCAGAGATCTTTTAAAAAAATTATTTTAATGTAATACTAATCCTTCTTCTTAATTTTTTAACTCTCTTTCCCTCTCGTATGCAACTTCATTATGCAACCCTCTGTGCAGGTGGGAGACTTCTCCCAAAGCTGATGGAAGTGAGTTTGGATCCATTTGGCATGACAGTTGTGATTGCAATATTGTAACTCCCTCTTGCTCTGCTGGGTCCTATTCCTGGACACTCAATTCAAGCTGCAAATTCACTGTTTCTCGGTTTGTTAGGAGGAGAATCATTACCATCTGTTTTATGGGACCCTGAACCACATTTCATACCGCATTTACTTAATACACCGTAGCTGTTACCACATTTATCACCAACGTTCTTGTAAAGCAGAAAGCATTTTAACACCAGCTCATTCTCCAGGAAATACTGAAAAGTACAGCTGTCATCCTGTGCCTGAACTAAAACCCAGGATGTGGGTATTTCCTGCAGAACACAGGTCCTGAAGTATTTCTTTTGGAAAATCAAAACGGTCTAATCAAAAGGTTTAATTTAGATAATGTTAAAAAGGCAATGGCAATATTACTACTAAAAATTTAAAATACTCAACATTCCAGAACATGAAAAATAGCAGCATACCAATTTCTTTAAATACTTTGTAAGCAGAAAAATTATATTCAATTTTGAAGTGATGTGGATCAGTATGGCTGTGTTACTCATACTGTTTCACTTTGTGCAGTGCAGTATTTTTTTTTAAACAAGCTCAAGGAAGAGGCCTTTAGTGAAAGACATGTCTTTCATTCTGGTCTGAAAATAATATTTTATGTCTTTAACCATTGTGCTTTGAAGAAATTTTTCTTCTGACGAAGATGACTTGATGACTTGAACTGCAGGAGAGGATTCTTTGCACAGAAATCTTCTTACCACATCACACTGCTGGGGCCCATGAAGACCCAGAAAGGAAGATATAGCACACATGCTTGATTGTTTTTTATCTCCTCTCCCTCCACTTATTTCAGCTATGAAGGCTGCATGAAAAGAAAACAGAAGGAAATAAGCAGCAACGTACTTCCATTGGAAAAGAGGAAAAAATAAAAGAGCAGTTATCCAAATCTCAGTCAGACCAAGCACTTCATCTCCCTGATGTGTTCATATCTCAGTTTTGAATAGACCCTTGAAGAGTAGCTCTCAGGGCTGCTGGACTTCAGAAATCTGGTCCCACCTCTTAGAGTGTGTGACGCCTCCTCTTAAAATGCAAGACTCGTAGTTTCCATGCTTGTTCAACCTTAATTTCACAATAGCTGGTAACATACAGTGGCTACTGTTTTCAGTGCAGCTGAAAGGGTCAGATTCTGGGTGTTGCTATTCTTGAAATATCTGTCTTCTCAATTCATTGACAAATTCATGCAAAATAATTTTTATTTTATTTCAAAGGCTCTGAGGTCAGAAGGAAGCAACATGGTCATCTGGACAACCACCTTCAAACCTGAGTATCTGCAAAGTAGTTTTATGAATGTTTTGATCCTGCAAATACCTTCCTATCCTCCGTTCTTCTAAAGCAAATAAAAGGCCTGAGTAATAGCTTAAACTGAATCTGTAATTTTTTCCTCTCCATGAAGTTGTGTAAATCTGCATGACCTAATTCTCCAGAGAGCAGATGTTTTGGGACATTACAGTCAGACTATTCATCACGTCAGTTCAGCAAAACACATTAGTATAAAAGCGTGTGCTTGAGCATATTCTAATAAATAAATTGCTTTTAAGCATGTGCTCAAATTTCAGCATGTGCTTTGCTGACTTGGGGCTACAGTGTGTTGTGCTGCAGATGTGGGACAGCTGAAAAAAAGGTTTTGAAATCACAGCCAGGTAGGTATAATACACAGCAAAGTTGGAGAGCTAATTTTTATCTATACAAAAGACCAAGCCAAATGGTCTCCATGTTTGAAAGTCTGTCATAAACACCAACACTAACCCAAACATATGTTTGAACTTTAAGCCTTTTAGTTCAACACATTTTAATTAGAGTCGTAGAATCATAGAGTGCATCTGCTAGTCACTTATAGAATCACAGAGTTATTTCGGTTGGAAAAGACCTTTAAGATCATCGAGTCCAACCGTCAACCCAGCACTAAACCGTGTCCCTGAGCGCCACATCAACTTGTCTCTTAAATACCCCCAGGGATGGTGACTCCACCACCTCCCTGGGCAGCCTGTTCCAGTGCCTGATTAGAAAGTCGTTGTGTCTGCATAATCTCCAGCAGAAAAATAAGTGACATCATTAAAATATATTTTTAAAATAGAAACCCAAAATTAACTCCATACTGCTGAACAAACAGGTGTATACCACAAGTTCAAACCATACATCAAAGCTCACTAAGGATAACAGGCGCAGAGTTTTGGGAGAAGACATGGGAGAACGGTCCCCTTGTCAGAGTGTTATAAATATGATAACTATTATTTGCAAGTACTTGATTATGTACAGTGCTACGAGACAGCTCAAAGCTCTGCATTTCTTTGCAGGAACATAAACTGGAGTGGTAGCTGTATGTCAGTGTAAAATTGTTTATTTTCATGAATGGAAAATAAATAAATTCAGAACCACTTAGATTTCTTACATTCAAAAAGCAGTTGATTTACTGAATACTGATGAACACTTGTACTTTTTCCTATTTTTCTTCTGCCCTCTTTCATTTTTAATAAGTCTTTTGTTAGTCAGATGCGATAAAAAGCTTTAGATCAAACCTCTTGAGGTAAAATCCAAAACTCTGGGGAAAAATAAAAACGATGAACTTGTTTAGCTTCTAAAAACATAACCACATTGCCAAGAGCTTCCAGCTGGAAGGATAGAAAAAACCTCCCTCCCGATTGCAAATTGCCAGTTCTAAAATGGCACAGCAGCATCTTCCCACCCCGACTGCCTACAGCTGGCCTGCCTCTTGCCTCTCCTCTGCTAGGCAAAACAGCAGCTCCCTCTTGCCATCCCTTCCATCTTCCTTCTCCAAAATGCATCCCAAGTGACGAAACACGGTTGACATTTCCCGTGCGTTTGAGGTAAGCCTGCACTGTAGATGTCAGGGCTGATGAGAGGAGTGAGGCAAGGTCCACCTCATTCTCCAGACCAGCTGGTGTGGCTGTGGGAAGAAACAGGCAGGCTTGCTGCTCATAGCCCTTCTGCGGGTCTAAAATAATACAAGTGCTGATCTTTAGAGTAATTGCTCTCAGCTTAACTTCATTATGCTAATCAATTAGGCAGAGAAAGGTTGACTGGCAGTTGTGGGCCTGAGGGAGTCCTCTTGGCCAGAGAAGGCAAGAGCTTTAAATCCCAGCGGGTGGAGAGGGTTGCACAGAGGAAACTGAGGAGTGGGATGTTTTCATGGGAATTAGGTGGCCTGGATGTTGCTCAAGCTGAAACAAAAATTTAGGCAGCTGCTTGTTAGATGTTCCAAAGACATGGTGAGGCTGATGGGGCAGGATGTGGGCAATGTAGCATGCTAGTGCTCTTAGTAGCAACGAAAGTAAGCGCATGCTTAAATTAAACATGCACTGAGATGATTCACCGGGCTGGGGGAGGCAGCAGGGCTGACACCCCCCTGCTGCAGGTGAGTGCGTGTTCAGGAGGCTGCAGAGGCTCAGGCACTTTTCTCCTGGATTTGTGTCCCTCTGCAACCTGGCAGAGCTTCAGCCCTGGCTGCGGAGGAGGAGACCGACTGCCCAGAGCAGCTAATCCCTTGCTGCTTGTGCTGTGCTCCTGAGAAGGGGGAGATTAATTGAGGGAGAGAGGATAGAAAAGAGAACCTGGCTCACTACCCAAGCACTGAAGAGGCAGCAAGCTTGCATTTTTACGAACAAAACAGTCCCGGTGCCAACTGGGGAGTCCCAGCCCTACAAGTGGGTCTTACAAGAACTCAGAGTGCTGAGTATAGGTCAGATGGTGAGCAGGTTTAAGCATGGCTCTGGCTGGTTCCTGAGTGAGAGGTTTCACATAGGAGCAAAGCCTCAAGATGCAGGAGGCCCCAGCTGCGCACAGCAGCGGGGTTCTGTGCACTGCAGGGTAACGCAGGTGAGATGGGGAGGCTTCCAGTGTTTGTAAGGTTAGGCAAGTCTTGAGCTGGAGTTCTTTCGGTGGGATATTTGGATATTACAGTGTTCATCCCTGGTGTATTTTAGAGGGTTTGTTTGTTTGTTTTCTACTCTGAACTTTGCTAATTCATATTCATTAGGGAGAAAAACAGGGAATGCCTTCCTGGAGCACAGTGCCAGAGTAGCCAGGTCTGAGGTACTTTGCTCACTCTGTGGGAAAGCAGCACAGGGCAGAGGCTGGTAGAGGGCTAAAGGGCACCTGCCTGCCCTGGGCATCAGGAATTCTCCTTTCTCCGGGCATGGAAAGGATCACCAGAAGCAAACTGTTCTCCTCAGAAGTTACATAAACATCCTTGGCAGAAAGATGAAACTAGCATGAAAGCCCAAGTGTTGCAGGAGATGGCCATTGCACTCTTATGTGTCTGTTTTCCTCCCCTCTTTGCTCCTACAGAGCATGAGACAGCTGTAATTACAAACAGCACCTGTGTCAGGTGAGATCCAGATGTCAGGTGCAGTGGGTGCAGGAGGGGGCCCTGATGGGATGTGCCCATGAGTGCTGAGGGAGCTCACGGAACTCATTGCTAGGCCACTTTATGTAATCTTTGAAAGGTCCTGGAGAACAGGAGAGGTACCTGAGGACTGGAGGAAAGACCATGTTACTCCAGTCTTCAAAAAAGGTAAGAAGGAGGACCTGGGTAACAATAGGCTGGTCAGCCTCACCTCCATCCCTGGAAAGATGGTGGCATCTCAAAGCATGTTGGGGAAAGGAAGCTCATCACGAGTAGTCAGCATGGATTCAACAAGGGGAAGTCATGCTTGGCCAATCTGACAGCTTTTTATGATGGCATCACTAGATGGATGGACGAGGGGAAGGCATTGGATGTGGTCTACCTTGACTTCAGCAAAGCTTTTGACACAGTCTCCCATGGCATCTTCATAGACAAGCTTAGGAAGTATGGGCTGGACCACTGGGAGGTGAGGTGGATTGGGAACTGTCTGGAGGAAAGAGCTGAGAGTTGTGGTCAACGGGGCAGTCTAGTTGGAGGCCTATAGCTAGTAGTGTCCCCCAGGGGTCAGCGCTGGGTCCAGCCCTAGTCAATATATTCATCAATGACCTGGACGAAGGGCTAGAATGTCCTCTCAGCAAGTTTGCTGATGATACCAAACTGGGAGGAGTGGCTGCCATGCCAGAAGGCTGTGCTGCCATCCAGCGAGACCTGGACAGGCTGGAGAGCTGGGAAGGAAGAAATCTAATGAAATTCAGTAAGGACAAGTGTAAAGTGCTGCATCTGGGGAAGAACAACCCCATGTTCCAGGACAGGTTGGGGGCTGTTCTGCTGGAGGGCAGCTCTGGGGAAAAGGACCTTGGAGTCCTGGTGGACAAGAGGATGACCATGAGCCAACAGTGTGCCCTCACGGCCAAGAAGGCCAGTGGCATCCTGGGATGCATTAAGAAGAGCGTGGCCAACAGGCTGAGGGAAGTTATCCTCCCCCTCTACTCTGTGCTGGTGAGGCCTCACCTGGAGTACTGTGTCCAGTGCTGGGCTCCTCAGTTCCAGAAGGACAAGGAGCTGCTGGAGAGGGCCCAGCACAGGGCCACTAAGGTGATTAAGGGCCTGGAGCACCTTCCATGTGAGGAAAGGCTGAGAGAGCTGGGTCTGTTTAGCCTGGAGAAGAGGAGGCTTAGGGGGGATCTTATCAGTGCTTATCAATATCTAAAGGGTGGGTGTCAGGAGGATGGGGCCAGGCTCTTCTCAGTGGTGTCCAGTGACAGGACTAGGGGCAGTGGCCATAAACTGGAAAACAGAAGGTTGAAAGTGAATGTGAGGAAACCCTTCTTCCCTGTGAGGGTGACAGAGCACTGGGACAGGCTGCCCAGAGAGGGGGTGGAGTCTCCTTCCCTGGAGGCTTTCAAAAGCCGCCTGGACCTGTTCCTGTGTGATCTGCTCTAGGTGATCCTGCTCTGGCAGGGGGTTGGACTAGATGATCTCTAGAGGTCCCTTCCAACCCCTAACACTCTGTGAATCTGTGTCTCTTTAAAACAGCCTAGTGTCTGTTCCTCTAGAGAGACTCTTATCTATAAACACTGTGGAACAAAGGACTGTTTAAGCCGGAAGGCAATGGTGGCGTCACAAAGAGGAATAATTCAGTGATGAATGAATTAGACTGAACAGCACTAAAAATTTTTGTTACCATCTGGGGTTACAGCTCAACAAGAGTTTCAATGGTATTAGGGGGATTAAAGAAATTGAAGTCTCTTTAAAACTGGAGTCCCATTAGAGTGGGGACAGGTAGCAGCGGACCTGAGCTTGATGACCTGAGTGACTTCCTGCAAACCTAAATTCCTTGATACATTTAATATCACACATTTATAGAGAGTGCATTTTGCCTTCTGGTGAAAGCTGGTTAAAGGGTTTTTAGGAATGACAGCCCTAGGCAAGCCTGCCACTAGCAAAAAACCTCTTACACTGACTAGAATTGCAATAGAAAGGAGAAATTAATCAAGGCTTCTACAATAAGTGTAATTCAGGAAACAAGACACGCTAGGTTTGAGCCACAGTAGAGGCTTGTGCTGTAGCTAAGCGTCCAAGTATAATGAGGGAACAGAGCACTTCCCTCCTGCTGCTTTGGGGATCCCTCTCTTTCCAGGGGAACTTGATCTCTGGCATGCTAAAAGGCTGCTCCTGAACAGACCGTTGAGCCCTTCTGTGTCTGCACTGATTTCTGATTCCTCATACCTGTACACAGCCTGTATAAGTGGTGAAGTGGTAAGTGCCTGGATTAACCCTCCTTGTGGTGTTCCCAGCAGCCTGGACAGCTCTTCCTCGTCACAGAAAAAGAGGGGAAGGTTGGGAGAGAAATAGGGTCTGGTAAGAACGATTTAGTTTAGCAGCTCTTGAGTTCACATCCTGGTTCTGAGTGCTTTAAATCCATGTCCACACAACACAGGCTTTGATACGTTTGTCACTGATCACATTACAGGTGATTCTTTTGGGGCCAGCAGCTTCCCAGCAGCCATATGTGGTGCTATGCAGGCCTGGTACTCTCTCTTCCAAGAAGCGGGGAAACCTCCCACTGAAGCTGAAAGAAAACTCCTTCAGCTTTCCAACAGACTTCAGTCAAGCACTTCTGCAGGGTTTTTTTGGCTAATTTTGTCTAAGAATGCTTCTTCCCCTCCCACACTTCCTGATATGTGGTAGATTATTTTATTGATATTGTGTTCTCAGAAATTACTGATGAGGTGCAGATAGCAGTGAGGAAGTTGTGCTGCCAGCAGGGACTCTGGGAAGCTGGGGCTGGCAGGCAGCTCCTGGGGTTCCTGTTCACCTTCAGCAGGTTTTTGTGCAAGGGTGAGGGTAGGGAGTGATGAGCTGCTGTTGGTCAGCACAGGCCATATGTGTTCAGACGAGAGGATGTTTTTTGGAGACAGCTTTCACCTTTTTAACTTTTGCTGTGGGTGAACGAAGGACAAGAAAACTAGTCTGTAGGCATAAAGGTAGAGACTAGCAGCTCAAAAATGGACTTGGGAGTGGGCATGGGAGTTTGGGTCATTCCTAACATTGAGCAAAAGATATGGCATTTGAGAGAGGGGAAAAAGTGATGGAGCTTTTTTTACATAAAAGCTTCACTTCTGAACCTGACTTTTACATGAACCCGACTTTTACATGAACCCAAGAAGACTAGGAGATGCTCTTACTGCATCCAGGTTACTTTTCCAACAGGAGAAGTGTAGCACAGGGTACAGAGACTCCGCTCCTTTGCAGTGTCCCAGTATTGCTGCAGGGCCAGAGATTAAGCTCTGAAACAGAAATACTTCAAAGACAGAAGGTGTTATGTTCGGATGTGAGGTTTTCAAACCAGTCCAGGCTTGAGAGGGACTTTGCTGCCTGGGCAGGCTTAAAAGGGATGGAGGAACTGTTAGAGAAAAAGATCTCAAGAAAGCCAGAGGATACAAGTGAAAAAGAGTAAAAGGAAGGGAGTAAACTTAAAAAAAATCTATAAGAGAAGAAATATTAGTCCCACTCATCCAGCTTGCTTCTGCATTTTAGGCTCCAAGTAGAACCATGCTCTGAACTTCAATAACTCCATCACTCACCATAGAGTCAGTGGAGAGCAGGAGAAGTCTTTGTGGTTTCCCAGGGGGAGGTCTTGTCTGGCCATGTTTAGGTATGGTAGTTAGCTAGACAGGAGCTCGCCGAGGACAAGATTTCAGCAGGGAAGTGCCTAAAGGCAGAGCGGAAAACAAAAGCAGAAAAAAAATAAGCCGGATAAGGAACATAACAAGAGGTAGGACAGAGCAATTTCTAACAGAGAGTGAGATAATGAAATATGAATGATGCAAGATATGAAGGAGAAAGAAAATCTTCAGGGAGAAGACTGACTGCGGAGAAGGCAGCTGCAGAAGGAAACAGAATATAATCCCAGCTAAGCAGCTTGAGGAAAATGGAATAAACAAGCGGAAACTTTGTTTGTTTTGAAAGGCTACTTCAGACATTGCTGCCTGGAGAGCAACATCTTTGCTTATTACTATTTTAGTGCAAGGGAGTGGGAGGTTCTGATTATTCCTGACCTCCTGTTTGTCTTAGAAGTAAATTCTTCACATGTTCTGTTTGCTTGATACATTTGTAAATGACTATTCTGATCTTCTTAGCGTAATCTCTGAAAGAGAGAACTGAAGCAAACATATTCTCTCTGGATCTGCGCCTCTAAGGCTGAGAGGAAAAAATGAAGCATCAGTGACCAACAGTCATTGAATTAAACATGGTGAAGCAAACTACAACTCAACACTGGGTCTTTTTTCTAATTCCAGTTTTAGTTCAGAACTGCAGTCTTGAGATCCTCTTCTCCAATTTGCTGACTCATTACTCCACCAAAATATCTTAAAAGTCTCTCAGCTACCTTGATTTATGTCTCTGCTACATTCTGCTCTCAAGCAAGCCAAAGTGCTTGGTGTCTTCCTCTCATCTGGCCTAGGTTGAAACCCCTGAACGTGGGAAAGGAGCTTTCCCCTAGGAGTTAAATACCAACTGACTGTTACCTCTATCAAGAGAGTAGAGACATGTCACACAATTCACTTTTAAGAACATCTATTTGTTTGTCACCAGCTGAAGACCTCTGAGATCAAGACCAGGCATCCAGCCTTTAGGCAGGATGACTCTCACTTTAGGTGTTCCTGCCACAGAGGCAGGCAGCTGGTGTCAGATCAGACGTAGTGTATCTTGAAAGGACCAAGAAGTACGTGACTTTCTGAGAGGGATCAGAATGCCCAGAGACTGGGAGCTACTTTAGCCTGGGATGGACAAAGCTCAAGCAACCTTATCCTGGCCAGAAGTCCACCCTGCTTTGAGCAGAGGGCTGGACCAGATGTCCTGCAACATTCCCTTCTATTCTGAATTGCCCCCTGAGACTATGAATTCCACATGACTCTGCAGTACCCTGATGGAAAACTTCATTCTTTTGGAAAGAGAGAAGAGAAATCCTAGATTCTAGCTTGCCAAAATTATTTTTGTACCTTATCTTCATTTGTTCATTGAGTCTGGAGCAAGGAGGGGAAAAGTAGGCTAAGAACAGTCAAAACCTAGCCCATAGTTCTTGAACTTTGTGTTAATAATAGGACAAGAGATCTGTCCTGCCTAACCTTCAGTCTAGGTGAGACAGTCCAGCATTGAGGCTATAAGGACTCCTGCATTATAAAAAAAAGATTAGCTGTGCACTGCATCCATCACATAAAAGAAATCTAGAAGTATGCCTTTCTCAGCCTTTTGAAATGAAGGATAGCAGCATTTAACCTTCAGGACAGTCTTCTGGGCTGCATTTTGAAAAAGACACATCTCATTGCAGAGCTGAATAAGGTAGCTGGGGGATGATGCTCAACATTTCACTCTTGCAAACCAGACAACTCCTGGCTCAAACAAACTGGCCTTTTTGGTTCCCGTTTTAAGACACCAAATTTTTTCCCATGACAGAGGCTTACTCAGAGTCCTGGATTCAACTCTGAAGGGCCAAGAGCCTCAGAACTGATCATGAACAGACCCGGGCCTGAGAGCTTGACTTCCTGTTTTTCATCCAAAACCAGACATCTACCTCAGCAGTTGGAGTCCATTGTCTCTTTGTGGCAGGTATCTCAGTCCCAATTGCACCAATCCTGTGTCTTTTTTCCATGTGTGACCTTTCCATGCTATTGCAATATAATCCATAATGTGTCTGATCATAAGCAAGTTCACATTTACATCTTATTCTGCAGTAGGGAAATATTGTAAGAAAAAGGAAAATAAATTAATAAAACACAGTTTTATAAATCTTATGAGCAGAATCAGATCCTTCCTCCTCTGCAACAAAGGCAAAATCCAAATTTCTTCAGAAATAATCTTTGATGATTAAAGGGTTGTTGACAATGTAGCCACAGAGGCGGTTTATGAATTCTCTGTGGTATTTCTAGACGCTCTCTCAGATAGTTGGCCAGCAGCATGGGAAGACTCTAGCGTCCTAGATCAGGAAGCAAAGAAGGAAAAGATTTAAGGCTAGAGTCTGACCTGTCTTATCAATTTATAAATAGTAAGCCCTGCCATGGAAGTGGAGGGAGCTATGTCAGTGCATAATCTGTTACTGCGATATTATTTTCTGTTTATATAGTATGTACATCAAACATACATCCCAAATGACACAAAACATTTAATTTTTCTTGAATAATGAATGTCCGTGGGTGCCATACATGGGCTTCTGTGTATCTGCAAGCTTATCCTTTCCTTCCTTCTCTCAGCCATGGAAGTGTTTGTATAAAACAATGTCATAGAAGTATGCAGTAATGTTCTCTATAAATACACTGATTTTGCAGGTAGATATCTATGGCATGTTCCAGGCTATATGTTAACCATTCTGTGCCTAAAAGACAACGGATCTTTCTCACTCTCCAGCAGGTTTGACACTCAAAAAGAGGTTTTTTATTCTATTACAGTGTGACAGTAGGTCTTTCTATTCTGAAGGTCTTTAAGGCATACTGCTATATTGCTTCTCATTTATAAATTCATATCACAGACATAAGGGGTGAGACTGGATAAATACATGCCCACAATGGAAGTATTCTTGCATAGCAACAGTAGGCTTGTGAAAGACCTGAGCTGCTTTAAAGGTTCATTCTCATGAGAATAGCAACCTTCAGCCTTTAAGAAACAGTGGTCTATTGAGCGTTTCTTTTCTAAACCTGTTTCCCCTTTTATGCATGTTCACAAACATACTGGTTTTGCCTCAGAAATAAAATACATGGAGACCACAGTGTTCTTTCATTGTTGGAATAAAGGCTGAGCACCTATC
This sequence comes from Rhynochetos jubatus, assembly GCA_027574665.1. Taxonomy (NCBI): domain Eukaryota; kingdom Metazoa; phylum Chordata; class Aves; order Eurypygiformes; family Rhynochetidae; genus Rhynochetos; species Rhynochetos jubatus. The sequence continues at coordinate 62,380,967 of CM050649.1, forward strand.
TCTGTGGGGCTGCCAAACAACAAGGACAGCTGCGTTCGTATTCTGGTCGTGTTTCCTTACTGTCTGTACCATCCTGCCCATCTCCAGAGCACGGAAAACTGCTTGGGGGGATGTAATTCTGTTTAAAAATCTGTCACTGTGAATTACTGGGAGGAAAAGGCAAATCACAGGGTAGCATAACAGTACTTTGGTGCCAAAAAAATCCCAGACCTTTGTAGTGTCAGGAAATAATTTGCAGTGAATATCCAAGTTCCCCTACATCATTTTCTTGAGGCTAGAAACATGCTAATGTCTTCTATGTAGAGAAACCCAGACTGCACGTTAAAGGCACATTTGGAAAGGGAAGCCAGCACTTCCAATTTCTACCACTGCCAAATTTTAGTCCTTAGATCCCACTTGTAAACAACTGTTTCACATTTGACATGATCAGGTCTACCTATTTTTGAAAGATTCCCTCCAGTGATACAGTGGCTGCATTTGCAGTTTGTTTGCATCAAAGTTTTTTTTCATCCTGTTTCAAAAATTGCATAGCTATGTTGTCTTCAATGAATAGGATGTTTATAATATAAGAGCAGATGAGCCTGGGGTGCTTTGGGAGACTGTAGGTCACATTTAAAATAACTTGCATATAAAATTATTCAGCAAAAAGTAGTAGCCTGAAGTGAGTCACTGGTTCAGCTACACTCTAGTGCAGTTAAGCAGCTGAGAAGAATTTGTTACTGGTCCTTGTAGAATTGTCATTGATCCTTGAAATGAGATCGTTCCTGCTTGTATTTTCAAAAGTTTCATTTGGGAAGGTTGTCCCTAAGGAAAAGACCAACAGAAAGCCAATGAACCAACAAAATTGCATGCTAATCTTCGGAGCAGGGTAGTAGCAGGATGGAAGTCAAGAATACAAAGTAAGGAATATATCTTAGGCTGGTTCTCTGCACAGCAGCAGATTTCATTTCTACAGAAGCCTTAGAAAGGGACAAAGACCCAAACAAAACCCCCTCACCTCCCCTGTTGTTAACTGAATAATGATTAGAAAAGTCAATTCAAGCAAGTGGAGAGATTGCACAGAAAATGTCAATGCCAATCGTCTGTTCAGACAGGCAGACTTGGCTAAGATCCACAGATCCCTCATCATCATTAGATTCCCTAAAACTTTTGAAATATAGGTTGCAAACTCATTAAAGAGAAGCCTCTCTTTTTTTAGGTAAGGTTAGTAAAGGTGGCAGAACCATCACCCATTTGCAAGAGTCCCAATGTCACTTAAAAACAGAATCTCCCATTTCAAGTAAATTGGTGCTACATCATGTGAGTGATTTTTTAGAAATGGGTAGGATGGACACAATAATTTACTTCTTATTTTTAAGCGTAAATGTTTAATTTGAACAAAGTCCTTCTTCTCCATGTAATAAAAGTGACTGTTCCCTCTTAATACTCAACAGAACCTAAATTGGATTGATACTAAATGATTACATTTGCCAGTGAAAGGGTTGCCCTTTAATTGTCTGCTGGGACTCTCTCTGGAGACTTATGTTTTGCCCTTCTTACGTCCTTTCTGTCCAATCTGAAAAAAACCCAGTCTTATTTCACTGTCAAATTTACAAATTAAACAACTTTGCTACAATGCATGCAGTGCCTGGCTGAATAGGGCTCTGATTAGCTGGCTGTGCCTGGCTCACCACTACAGCACTAAGAAAAGAGGATAGTTTAAAAAAATCTGCTTCTCACCCTATTTGAATTTAAAAAAAAAAAAGAAAAAAAAAACAGTAAAAAATGATAACAAAAAATATAGAAAATTTCATGAAGTGATGTTTTTCATTCTCTCTCTCTCTTGTTTTAAACCATTTCATTTTTTCCATCCAAAACTTGATTTACTCTTTTTTGGGTCTGCATGCTTTTAGTTTAAGCACAAAGAAAGAAGGCAGGGATTTGGTGTGGGAAGGTCTTTTTTATTAGTTTTTAAAAATTACCCTTATCATGCTTTTTCATGTTTTTTAATTTTCTGTCTTTGAATTTTGCTTTCTTGAAGAGAGTAAAAAGTGAATGCAGAAAGAGAGAAAAAGTGAAAAAAAATTTAATATTTGAGTTTTTAGAAACAGAAACAGAAAGAAATGGCATTTAAAAAAAAAAAGGGGCAACTCTCTTTAAAATAACTCCACCTTTGCAAATGCACTGACAGGAGTGAACCATCCTCTCATGAGCCTTCCACAGTAACATTTGCTGTTCCTAAAACCACCTCAGAATGGTTTTTTTTTTCTGCTTCAGGTGCTTACAAAAATCACTTAATTCCATGACTGTGACTTGTCATTGTCATTTCGGTTTTCCATTTCAGTCACTCTTACTGATTTTATATAAATCACTGACTTCATATTTTTCAGTGAAATCAATACTACCCACAACAGCTAAACATCTACTGCAGCGCTTTGATGGGCACTTTTAATAGTCTTTTATGTTTTAACATGTTTTGAGCAATATCCAAAATGCTTTTTTAGGACTGGTTGAAGCTACGAAGCTTTATAAACAAGTTTATAGTGACGATGCATGGAATTGAAAAGCATTAGGCACAAGAAAGGCTGAAAGAGAAAATTATTTTGATTTGTGTCTTGAAAAATAATTTTAGGCCCCTGGAAGCAGAAATTATTCTTCATCTCAGAAACAGGTTGCAGCATTTGGAGAAAAGCACAAGATTGCAGTCTAATTATAAAGGGCTGCGCTTGTACCATTTTCCCTGTTTGTTACCATCAAAATCATTAAACTAAATTAACTTAGCACTGTGCCATTTTATCTTGCTATAATCTACGTCAAGAGAATAAGTAAGAGAACGAAGCCATTTGCTCCCGTACCTTATAAAGACGTCGCTACAGTATTTCATGTGATGCAAAAGTCCCTGCCTTACCCGCAAGAGACTGCAGTGCTCTGGGTGGCTGCGAACTGCAGTGGTGCTGTCCGGGGGAACCCACCAACTTCTGGGCTCCAGCCTGGGGGATGCAGATGTGATTATGCTCTGTTCAGTGCTCAGCAGTGGCATCATGCAGCCCGCAGAGTGGCATGCCCCCGGTCCGAGTGCACCAGGCAGAGCAGCAGTGGTGGTTTTGCTGCTGGATGTTCCTCCTTGGGCTGGCACGGTGCTCTCAGCAAAGTGGGGGAGGACAGCACAGTGGCTGTTTTCCGATGGGGAGGGTGTTGTCGTGCGCTCCCCATGAACCACGAAAGCGAGTTGAAATGGATAACAAGAATGTTGGGGGGGGGGAAGCAAGCAGTGAAGGGGATAATGATGACTCAAGGCAAGGGGGTATTTTACTGCTGCCATCTCTCTGGGCTATGCAGGCACTGCCACCTCAAGCCTCTGGATCACTCTCTGCCCCAGGGAGGTGGGAACCCAGGGAGTAACATGTCCTGGACAGATGCTGCTGTATCTAAACTACTGGATGAAATACAGCTGTTGTTACAGCTCACATCCAGCCTTTCACAGAACCAGCCTGGGGTCACCAATTCCCCTCTCTGCTCCCCTCACCCCTCTCCCCAAACCCCAGTATGCAAAGACACTGCTTGTCAGGAGAGGTGACAAATTTGCAGTTTCTCACAGATGCCCACCGCAGGTTGGCAGGGAAGCACCAACATCCAGAAGACAGGCCTGTCCCCTCCCTCTGGCCCAGGTGACTTCGGTTACAGATCCCCTTCTCTTGCCTTGCTGGATTCTGTGACTACCACAGGAGTGCGGGGCCAGCAAGGTCTCCTGGGCCCAGCACGAGTGGCATTTGTGGCTGATTTCCATGCTGGACACCAAAAGGCAAAAGCAGCTGTTCTATTTGCGCTTTCACACCGGTCACGCCAGGCTAGTCTTCAGTTGCCTGTACAACCCTCGGTTGCCTGTACAACCCTCGGTTGCCTGCACAACCATCCACCTGTTCCCTTTTTTACAGCTATGAAGCGGCCTGGAATTTTTACAAGGTTAAATATGTCTACTGACAGAGTTTCTTAAACAACAGGCACTTTATATTTAATCATCATGTTTAAATATCTTTAAGTCACCCATGCGCACAGATTTTTCATTACATTGTCAATGGGCTAATAACTGTTCTGAGCCTGTGCACTACTTGTGCTCACTCTGCCAACTAAAATGCCAACTGGCACTACGTGGTCATTTTCGAATGCAAAGGCAGATGTCTGCTCTTGTAGGCAACATGGTCAGGAAGTGTGTTGGGTTTTTTTGCGGAGGTTGTGTGTACAATCATCTTTTTTGACTGATACGGGAATATTTTTCTGATATGAAGGTTGGCTTCCCAGAACTCATAAGAACTCCCTTTCATAGGAGAGCAAAGAGATTCCTCATGAAAGATGCCAAGCCTGTGTAACTATAGAAGAAAGATGCTGGGAATTCATTTTCCCTTTTTCATTTGGTCTGCCAGAGTGAATATTTTTGTCCATTCTCCTGTCACCAAAGAAGCTTCTACTGAGTGCTCTGTGTGCGACTCGACTATTATTGTATTATTTAATTGGCATCGGATTGATAGTCATAGCACATATTTGTTCTTTCTGTCTGAAAGAACTTTTAACAATTGCTCCATGAGATTCTTTTCTGTAAAGCACCTCGTCACATCTGAGCTCAGAGTCTCCAGTTCATTGCCCCACTGTGCTGGCAGCATTCAATGGCTCTGGGCTCTTTGGGAGCATGAGGAACATGAGCCCCTTCCCTACAACAACAGGAACAGGGACCATCATGTGGGAAGTCACAAGCCTGCTGGTGCAGCCTGTAGGTCTTCCTCAGGCCACATGGGATGGGGCTTCCCTGCCCTGTGATCCCAGCTCCTAGAATGTGGTCCTGTTCCTCGCACTCCTCCTCCTCCCCCCCCATCAACTTTTTCCATTGGCTTTTCATTGCCCCAGTTTCACTGCTTCTCCCCTTTTACTGCGAGTCTTTTGCCAACAAACAAGGTTGGCAGAGGTAGCATCTACACACAGCTTTAGTCAGACTAAGATTTCATACTACATGTATTTAATACAGTGTACACATGGATGTACGTTTGTCATGTTACCTTGACGTATGCAAAATAAACCAAAGGGCCCGCAGGAACCTTTTTCTGTAGCCATTATTCTTCCATTTTCCTTATCCCTCTCCCATCCATCATATGCAAATATAAATTATAAACTCTTTGGGATGAAGAGTGCTTAATTTTATTTGCCTAATGGCAACAGCAATCTCCTACATGAGGAATGAATAAATAATGATTAAATTTTTTTCTTTAAGAGTGTGTAATGTAGGTTTGGGTTTGGTTTTGTTTTGTTGGTGGTTTTTTTTTTTTTTTCCTTTTCTTCAGAATACAAATAATTAGGTAAAAACCCCTCCACCCTTTTTTGCTTCCTGTAGTGCCTCTGGAGAGCTCCTTCAGGATTAATTTCAATTTGTGGGAACCTTTAATAGAGAGTGTTTTTCTTTACCACTTCAAGAAAAAATATTATTGTCATAAAGAGATCCCTCCTATGCAATTAGAAAAACATCTTTTAAAGAGTAAACATATATTTAAAAAAATCCCGTTGTGAGTGGAATTGAAGATAAGTTAATCATCTTGTATTCTCTGTCTTTCCTGCCTTGTTCTAAGAACTTCATCTCCCTCTAGATTAATAACAAGACAAGAGTTAGACATGAGATAATTTACCACATCATTTATTTACACATTTTAATGAAGGAAAGATCATAGAAGCATAACAGAGCTGAAGTTTGTTGTCAGTTGGGCTAGGAGATGTATATAAATTCCAGGAACAACTTAGTCAGTACCGTCACAATTTTAATTTTAAATGGAAATTATGCAGCTAACAAGTCGTATCCTGTCTTCTCAGTGCTGTTGATCTGCACAGCAAGGATCCTGGAGGGCATAATGGGAGATCTCACAAAAAATACTTCTGAGAAATAAAATCTGATGTGTAATTCTTCTGCTTTAGCTTTAGTTTTAACTGCACTGCTGCATAAGCATAAAAAGATTTGAAAGCCATTTTAATATGCCTTGAAGATTTTATTTTCAAATTTTGCAATCAAATATCACAGACCATAACCTTAATTGATATCATCATCACCAATTCCTTGGAAACATCACCTTTTGAGTTCCTGATTGCACATCTGACAGTGACAGAATTATTTTGGAGTGAAGTTGCCCTAACCCACAGCTGCCTTTGCAATGGGGTCTTTTTTCAGTGCTTAGGGATATTTATTGTACAGAACCAAACACAGAGAAAGATGAAGGAGCCAGGTATTGATGAGCAGATGAGAGGAGAGATGCAGAATTTGGAAATGTTTTGCACAGTCCAGGAATGAAGGGATAGAACAACAAAACATGGATATCCTCCCTCCTGCTTCCAGCATTGCTTCTCTGATTCACAGTAAACAGACACCAGAAAAAAATCTGTTGGAGGGTTTGGAGTAGAGAATGAGTGCCCAAACTGGTAGGCTGGGAGTCGTTGGTTTCTTGTGTGGCTGGAGGAGCCTTGGATCCTTGTCTGCAGGATGAAGCAGCCCAGAAGAGCATACAGCCTTCTGATAAGGATACTCTCCTGGGAGGAGGTCAGTATGGGCTGGAAACCACTCAGGATGGGGTGGGAACTGCTCCAAGGCATTTTGTAATACTGCTGTGTTATGACACAGAACAGGTGGGGCATGAGTCATCCTCTTTCCCTTTGCATCAAGAGGCATACCTGTAGCTGCACTGGATTCAGACCCACTGTGAGGACATGCTTTGGGAACACTTATGGCACTAGTCCTTCCAGGATTACAGGATGGACGAATGCCTGCTTTCTGTATTGCAGTTAAGTTTAGTCATGAACATGGTGTTGAGATGCCCAGTCCCATCAAAACTGGAGCATTTCTGGACACGTAACAAGGCATAACTCTGAAACACACACAGTTACCTGGTGTTTTTCAAGATCACAGGTTTGGATGGCACTGTGCTCCTCTGCATTCCTGGGTTCAGGGCAGTGCAGTGGACCCAGCCAAGATGCATTACCTAAGTGTAGACATGCAATTGTGTACCTGAGGAATGAAAACCTACAGATAGGCAGCATCTGAGAAAGCTTCAGAGTGAAAGAGAAAGCTTCAGATAGCTGAGTGTTTTGGTGCCTATGCTCTTGTCCATACCATTAAAAGCCCCACGTTTACAGAGGGTCTTTTTTATTCAGAGTCACGGGTGCAAAGTAGATCCCCCTTAAACATCTGTCCTTTTCTTCAGTGACAATTTACTGCTCATGGTAGGATAAAATATAAATGAAACCTATGCACTATTCTAGACTTGTAAGTCAAATAGCAAGTAATTCTATCTATTCTTTGTTTCCCATACAAGGAGGCAAAGATCAAACTTCTTGGCTATCTCCTAAGTTAGCATTTCTATTTTCTTGTTAGCAAACAAATCAAAATTTCAACCTTTATTATTATTCATGTGGGAAAGGGACACATGATAATATAAAAAACACTTGTTATGGTTTAATTATTTGAGTCCATATCATCAACTTAGATGAAGTCAGCAGAAATACCAAAGCTTGTTCTTCATTTCCCAGTGGAAATGTTCAAGTTTAAAAGGAGCAAGTGTAGGTCTTCCTTGATATTTGTAATTATCAGTTGATATTTCCCCTGAAGACATCTGTCTGAATCTTCACAGCCTTGCCAAAAAAATCCTTTCCATGATCTGGCTTTACTTTCCCTCATTCATCATCTTCATTTCATGCCACCATTTTTTTTATTAAACCTCCTGAAAACCTTCATTCCCTTGTCCCTTATATCACATCATAATTAGACTCAGGAGCCCAAATCATATGTGGGTTTAAATTTTTGTTATTCATTGTATCGAACATTTTTCTGAAACTAAGATCACACTACTCAAAACTACATGTTGGGAAATATGTCACATTCTTTTTCTTTCATGTTGTCCCCATGCATGGCAGAAAACTCTGTCTGCAAAATGACTTCATTGTCCAAATGCAAGTCTCCCCTCAAAACTTGTCTCAATTACAATGCCTGAAATCTGACAGTCAGACAGCTGGCATGTTGTAAATGATGCTTTTCATTACCTACCAGACTGCCTCTTATGTGTTTTCTCCATCTGTTGGTTGTAAGTACCTTTGGTCCTCTTGTTATTGATCTTGAGACAAACACTGCCTATTTACACATAAAATTCACAGTTGAGCTCTGGTTCCTACTCAGTGCCTAGCAGTATCTTATCCTGGTGGAAATATCTGAACTGACTTCAAAGTGAACTGCAACAGGATAACAGAAATGCACGCAACCCTTGAAACAGGTATGTTACTGCTTCTAAAAGTGTATGCAAAGTGATGTACTCATGATCCCCTTTTATGAATATCTGATAAGCTGATTTCTGTGGTGCCTAAGAGCCAACTGTTGAATTAGCTGACATTAAACCCTCCACCAAGGCATTGTCCTTTCTCTAAAGTACAGGTATTAATAAATCAAACATCTTCTGAAAGAAAGATGTTATATACTACTATAACCTGCATATTCCACCGTTTTCATTATTTAAGATACTGTAGTTTCTTTCCGTTCTCATTTCTTCTGCTCCATAGGTAAGCATCACGCGTTTCCTTAGCAGAGTACCATTTGACAAAGTTGTCACTTATTGGTGCTTAAACCAAAGCAAGCAGATCATGATTAATGCAGAAGGAAAAGCTGCAATTCTAATGCTGTAGACACAGATAATGACCAGGTTTTATGGGGTTTAGTAGATTACTGAGATGTGACAGTTTTAAAGTCTGAGAGATGAATGAATCAGATGGAATCACACCCTGAATGCACAGCTATAGCCAGGGGTCTTTGTAAGGGTAGTTTTTATAAATATACATGGATATGAAAAGCAGCTACCATTAATGGTCAGAAATGAGGCCAAAGAATCAATAAGTATCTATTGTTCCAGCTATTGTAAGTTCAATATTAGGTCACACAAGACAAATCTAATGAACAAGAGAAAACACGCTCATCTGCTTTCCATAGAAATTAAACAAATTTGAGTAAAGAAATAATGGTAGTAGGAGAGGATGAGCAGAATAATCCTGCCATTGGGAGTCAGTGTTCTGAGCAGAAGCAGAAATTTCTTATTTCTTAATAGGAAATAAAAGTTCCTGTGTATCTTAAGTTCCCTAAACTTCAGTTGACATTCACTTTAGCCTTCTTTAAGGCTGGCACACCCCAAGGTGTCTTCCAGCCCTGTCCTTACAATGGCTCTTATGAGGGAGCTCTTCTTGAGAAGCCAGCTAAAACTTTGCCTTTTTAGTCATTTGGCAGAGAACACTTCACTACCTCTCTGACTGAGTTCAGCTTTTCTGAAGAACCGGCAAATGTGAGTGAGAGACCCCTGGGCAAAAGAGGTCCATCAGTCCCTTGACACACACCCTGGGCTTCACTGCTTTTACCCATGCCCTCCCCTCCCTCCTCCCAAGTCCTGATGCCATCACAGCCTGCTGCTGGGGTTTCTCCGAGTAGGGAGGATTCGCAGCTACTTTGGCCAGATTATCAGTTGCAACTGGTTTCATTGGGGATGAGCAATACACTCATTTAGTTGTCTCCACAAACATTTCTGATAGATTTGGCAATCACAGCTGGGTGATGAAGTTGTGATGACAAGCAAAGGAAATGCTGACTTGTTCAAGTTGCTAATGGGAACATATGGTTGCAATTAAATGTTTTCAGAAGGATGGACTTCTGGTAAAAGACTGTGACAAATGGTTAGGGTACTTACTTGAGGTAAGGAAATTGGGGGGCCAAGCCCCCATACTGTTTTCTGCATGGGGGAGAACCTGAAACGTCTGCCTGTCAGGCAAGTAAATGGTCTGTTCTGTTGGCTGCATACAACTGAAGTGTTCTGCTGTTGTATAACCTAGAGGAACGTGAGGCTTCCTCCACCTTCAAAACCTGAAGAAGTCTGAAAGTGATTCTGTATCTGATGGCACTGTAGGTAGGACAGTACAATCGCTCTCTGTCCAGATCTCCCAGCACTTCAAAGAGTACTGTAATTTTTCAGTGATTTCTCTTGGATGTCTCTCTAAATGAACTGTTCTTTAGAGCTATATCTTTCTGTAGCAATTTGACAATGTTTTTTTTACACTATTAGAAGTTATTTTGTCTTTGCTCTTTCCTAATTTCTCAGAAGAAACTGTCCTAATAACAATTTCCACTGTTCTATGTAACACAATGTGCAGATTAGCTTTTATTTCAGCAGCTCAGGAATGTTCTTCATGGAGTGGTCAGTTCATAACCAGTCCTGTGGTTCCCAACACCTCCCTCATTACTTATGCCTGATAATCCCCACCAGACCAAAAGGCAGAGAGTTATACTGAACAGCTAACTCGTAAGCAGGTTCTTCTCCACTGGAGGGCCAGGTGCTGTGTCCAGTTGTAAACATGGTGCTGCAAACATTCACAGCAAAGGGGAAGGAAACAGTAACAGGCAGTGGGCAGAGAGGGCTGTCATTAAGCAGGCAAAATATCCAACTGCAAAATCAGTGTTGCTTTACCATGCTAGCAGCAATGAATAGAAATTAATGAGTGACATGGCTGTGATCCCCTGCCCACTTAACTTGTGACTTTGATTCCTGATCTATGTGGAAAATTGATTGCGCTTGGCTTAACCATCACCAAAGGGAAACGGAGCACAACAGGTAGCAGAATGTCAATCTCAAGACGTTTTGTGCAGCTGCCTTTTTCTGCACTGTAATATCAATATTTATGTTTGAATGGTATTGCCTTTCTTCCAAGAGGTCCACCAATGATATAGCCAGAATAGATGCTTTTATATGAAATGAAAATGGGAGCTAATTCTGCAGACTCTAGAGAACATTTCATGAGCTTACAAAATGCATCAATGCTGACGGATATCCCAGCCTTTCATTTACAAACATCACACTCCTTTTGCCTGTTGAACAAGGACTTTTGAGGTCACAGAGAAACACAGTCCTACTTTATAACTGTATTTTACTTGGCCTGGTATCAATGTTTTCAAAGTCCTACTTTATCAGAGCTCTTTGATGTGTAATGCCACATTGAAGTATATATTCTGTAGCTATGCCTTGAGCTATTGTGTCTAATAGGCTTTCTGGTGGCTTTTCAAAAACTTTAAACATATGTAAGGTTTAAGAAGATTCACAGGCAAGAAAGCCAGTATGCACATCCATCCGCTACTAGGCTCAGCATGAGAGCATGAGACAACTTCAAAGCTTCCAAACACAAAATTCAAAAGACTCAAGAAAGCCTGAAAACAAACTTCTGATCATGCACTTTCCCTGAATCTTCTGAAGTAGGGTGATATCCACAAGAGAGCAAAATTACCACAATAACGCTCGATCATATTTCTCTGGAATTTAGGGGTTTTTTCCTCTGACTTCCTGTACATTCATGCTTCTTTGCACTTGAAAGCTAAATCACATTCAAACAAATTATGAATTCAAAGCACAGTTACTGCTTCTGAATCATGCCATAGGTGGATGCTGTCATTCCACAGTGCCTGAATTGCTCCTGCTCAGTTGGAAGCTGGATGAAGCCCAGACAGAGTAAAAGCACTCTGGAAAATATGGATATTTTTATGAGTATAGCCACAGCTCCCAGGTTTTGTATAGGAATAGACTTGAATGTATAATGCCAGGCAACTGGAAAGTTGTATTCTCCCTGTTTCAGAAACTAACAAAATGGTGACTTTATCTTTTTGAGCCATTCTATGGAAAACCAGTGGCAGGGAGAAAATTCTGCCCCCATAGTTTTTGTCCCCAACTGAGGTCCATTACATTGTGGCCACAGTCACACAATTAACAAGGAAAGGAAGGCACTTTTGTGTTCTCCAGAGAGATCTCCATCTGCATCATAGAGTGCTCCTCTGGACTGCACAGAGAGATCAGTCCCCTCCAGAGGGTGATCTAATCCATTGGACTCCAGTGACATGCACAGAGATATTTACAAGAACCAGTAGGCAATACTGAGTGTGTCCATATCCCCAACATTTGTTCTGTCTAGCCCAGTTCTGAGATGGAGGGGAAAAAGTAATGCAAAATAAGATCGAGAATGAGATTTGGGGGAGGGGGGTGTGTTTGCTTGGATTTTGGTGGGGTTTTTTTGAACAGCCCATGGGTATCTTGTCCCCTCAGATGATCCTGAACAGTAGGCCACAACAGTACTGCTAGGACATTGGCATATCTGGGTGTTGGATCTGGAAGCACGGCCTGTGTCCAGCATTAACCACTCAGCCAGGACCTCTAATAGTTTTTTTTTCTCTGTAGCTCTTGATTCCCCATCTACATGGTAGACTGTCTTCAGCCGAGGGCCTGAACAGTGTGCCCTGTGTATTGGAGAAGTGACCTTCTGCTACTCTGAGTAGAGTGATACCTACAACATCCAGCTAGTCAAGGTGGACTGCACTGCTGCTAGCTACCAAAATTACATATACTACCAACAGCATTTAACATTTCAGCCTTTTATCATGAGGTTTATGTGAAGTTGATCTAAACATTTAAATCTAAATGTAGATTGCAAGAGAATGTTTGACATGAAAGTAATGGACACACCACCAGAGCAGGCATCAGTTTGGTGATGAAAGTCAACATCCCAGAAACTTCTAGCATAAAAAGGGAAGTATTGATTGAATTAACATTTTCTAGCATTAGGCAATCCTGATAAGATTGTATGACTTTCAAAAAGTCACAAAGGAACACAGGTATCTAAGGTCTACAAAGGTAGCAAGAAAGTTAACAAGATCCTACCAAAGTTACTACGATTTACCTTCAGAAATCAGCTGTCAAAGATCAAGAGGTGCAAGGAAGATTAGCTTTCAACATTAAATTTCTTTCAAAAATTTAATTTCTTGATTTCTTTCTATTTTTTTTTTCTGTTACAGTGGGTGGTACCCGATCAAAACAGATATTTTGTGATTTTCAGACTTTTAGACTTCATAACTAAACCTTATAATAAATTTCAGACTGTACAAACTGGGAAAAAAGCAGGAAATGGAGTTTTGGATGGAAGTCACACAAAAATTATTTTAAATAATTTCATTCTTTTAGCATTTTCAGGCTAGTTGATTCTGTTTCCTTTTTGTTTTCCTACCTAAAGCCAAAATCAGGGAGAGGCACCATCATCTCTGGTGTTTGCAAATTTATAGGTATGAAAATAATCTGCAGTCAAGAGGAACACATTTGTAACTGGTGGCTGAGCATTTCCATTTACACTTCTGTGCTTTCCACTGAGCAATCAAGACCATCACAGTGATACTGATCTCTAACTTTGAAAAAAACTTACTAACACTTATTTCTTCTCTTTTCTTCCCTTTTACTTGTTTCCCTTTCTATCCCATTTCTTATCTACCATTCTGCATTCTTCTAATGCTACTGAGATTAAAAACTGGAGCACCTGAGCCTCTTGACAAGACATTTTTCAAAGAAACCAAGTGTCTACAAAAGGGACATGTTGGTTGTGATGAGCTTTTCAGTCAGGCAGAGGTATACGTTTGATGGCCAGGCTTCGTTTCTCAATGGTCTGTGTTCTGGGGAGGCCAGCTTTGCCCACGACACCGGGGAAGCCTTGCCTACAGGTTGCAGCACACTGGCTGCAGCTGAGGCTCACATGCTTTCCAAATCTTCTTTCTGCTGAAAGGCCCAAAACTTTAATTCACCACCATTTCAGACACTGCAACTTCTTTTCCTGAACCATTCATGTCTGTATGTTCCCATGGTAGAGCTGGTACCCATTTTACTGATCAAGCTGGGAAAAAGAATTGAGAAATTCCTGATTTATGTTGTTTTTCTGTGATTTCAAATTATATTTGTACACCTAGACAATAACTTTGAAATGCCTGTATAAAGAAGCATAAGGAAAAAGAAAAAAATAGTAATTTATTCTAATGCCCCGTAAAACTATGAAATTAAATGACAATAAATCTTACTAAGAGTTTAAAAATCCACAGTTATCTACTTTAGAATTAAAGGGTAAGCGGTTATTTTAAACAGAAAATCTACTCCTCTTCTACTGTGCACTGGAGCAAGATACAAGCAAACAAACCAACCAGTGGGAATATTTCAAACGGTATTCTTTTTCTTCTTCTTTTCCACATGGTAATGCTAAAGACACTTTTTTCTTTCATCTTTATTCCTAGACACCATTTACTCCTAAGAAATACCTGTTCAATATCTGTTTATTTTAATATGATGATCCTGTTTTGGTGTTGTCTCCCACCCCTTCCCCCACAATGTCTCTTGAATGAATTGCAACTGCCAAAGTAATGAAATAAATGGATAAATAATATTAAAAAAAAAAAAAAGGATTTGTCAAATTTTAACTTGATTAATTAACTGGATATTTTTGTGTATTAACAAACATTGTGTTGGCCCTGGTTTTAGTCCCAGAATTTGTGTTGCTATGCCTTGAAAAGGAACATAATATTTATTTTTTCCAGATTGCTTGTTTTTAGAAATACAAAACAAACAGGTATTGTTTTGCCTCCAGAACCCTGAGTAATATTGCTTTGACTAGGAAGAAAACACTGTCATTACCTACATTTTTTTTCATAATTGTCTGCTCTGAAAAACAAAACAACCACTTGCACCCTCTGATTTCCAGCATCTGCAGGTATCTGGGTTGCAGACTGCTGTGCCATCAGGCTAGGTCTCACTGATAGACCACCCATGCCTTTTATACCTACCTCCCCAGACACAGCTAAGGCACACCTCTGGTGCAAGCCATCTGCAGTTCAGAGAGTACTACCCAGATCCCTCCAGTGCCTGAAAGTCCATTCCCAATCCTTTCTAACCTGCTGGGGCTCTCCCTGCCTCACTGATAAAAGCAGTAAGGGAGACAGACAGCTCCTTGGGTCATACCAGGACTTGACCCAGACAAGGCAAGGCATCCACTCCGACCCCTTCCTGCAGCCAAATGTAACCTGTTGATGGCAAAAGCAGAGATGCCCTGCTGCGTCGCTCTCTCCTCCACTGGCAGAGAGATGTGCCCTCAGCCAGTAAAAAATAAAAGCTGCCCACAGAAACAACCAAGCGTCAGGTTCACTCAGCATCATCTGATAACCCCGAGGAACAGGTGATCAATATTCATCAGCATCACAGTCCTCCTGCTAGTGATGGTTAATGGGCTGATAATGCCATCCTCCTTGTAGCCAAATCCCATCAGGGACCAGACAGCTGGAACTAAAGGAGAAAACTTATCAGATCTGGCAGGAGACAGTTTAGGAGGCTAAAATTAACCTTGGACCGTTCACAGAAAGAACTAATTGTTTGTGACTGCTAGATTCCTGCCAGTGGCAAAGGTTTATTGCTGCATAGATCTTAACCTGATACTAGTTTTTCTGCAGCAGGAAAAACAAACAAAAACAGGAAAGAAAATGAAGCAGGAAAAAAGAAATCCCATGGTTGTTTTTAACGGCTTGCTCCCCCCTGCCTGCCCCCCCCCCCCCCCCCCCCCCCATATAAATTAGTG
The DNA here is from genome assembly GCA_027574665.1 of Rhynochetos jubatus. Lineage (NCBI taxonomy): Eukaryota > Metazoa > Chordata > Aves > Eurypygiformes > Rhynochetidae > Rhynochetos > Rhynochetos jubatus. The sequence goes on from CM050649.1 coordinate 62,396,414, forward strand.
TACATATAATGAAAATTAAAGGTATAGATAAAACTTTATGCATTTGTGCTGTAATGATCCTAGTTGCTTCATTGCTCCACAACACATGAATTCATGAGCTAGATAGAGCCGTCATCAAGAAAAAAAACTCCAAACTATCAGAAAAGCCCAAGTCTGCTGAATTATTCTTACTTTACGAAAACTTCCAGGATATAATTTCCTTCCCTTCCTCTGTCAGGAGTACATAAGTTGGAAACTGGTTTTGGCTGGAGTCATCAGATGGAACTCATGAAAAAGGAGACAAATAAACAAACGGCGTTACCAAAGGTGTTGGAAGACTTCTCTTCAGGATCTGAGGATGTGCAAGAGAGGGAAGACGTAACACTTGGCAATATGCTTGAGTTACAGATCTCTTGACACTCGGGCATAGCGATCTTCAGCAAATGTACTGCATAACAGAACTGCAAGGCAAACTCCAGTACAAGAAAGTGAACGTGGAAGCACAGGCCCACACAGCCTGTGTGGGGAAAAAGTGTACTCTGAGATGCAGGACACGTTTGCTTCAGAGAAGAAGAAAAAGAATTGGTGGGAGCACAAGATAATTTGACAAATGAGAAGACTGAAACTTTAGTCCAATAAACAGAGGAAAATGGACAGCCAAGGGGTCCTTGGTAGCTGGTACAGAGAAACTAGAACTGGTACCTGGAAGAGGCCCTTATTAGGAAAAAGAAAGTTAAAGTTCCACCACAGGAGCTGATGTAGAGAAAACAAGAACTGAGAAACCTGACCTAGTTGAAGATTTCCTTGTTCATTGCAGGGAGGTTAGACTCAATGACCTTTAAAGGTCCATTGGGTCCTTCCAACCCAAACTCTTCTATTATTCTAGAACTGGAATTAAGAGACTCTGGAAAATAGCAGGGAGGACCCTACTGAGTGTTTTTGGCATAAAGACAAGAACTTACACTGGAGTGATTCAAGGTTGTCTGCAGGAGGCAGGAGTGATCAAAGAAAAGAAGGCTGAAGTTACGTCTCTGGAATTCATCCCATTCCCAAGAGACAAATGTAAATGCGTCACAAGAAAAATTAAAAACAAACTGATTGGTTATGATAAGAAAGATTTGCCTTCCAGTCACAGTTACGCAATCAGGTAAAAAAGGGTTTTCTTGAAGGATTGACACCACGCAGGTGTCTGGGATACTGAGGCATGGTGGGTCACTTAAAAGTGAGAAATGGAGGAGTGGAGATGTAAAGTGATCTGAAGACATTTCTGAATCGCCATCGTGTTAAACCCTAACTGAAGAGGCCATGTGTGAATGAAGATTCAGTAGATTACACGTTGGAGGGTGCATAGGAAAAAATGTTGAAAAAATAATCTGAGAAAATTTGACGAACCAGTGACAAACCCTGAGGGTTAAATGTATATATGGAGCAAGGATCTCTGTAATGTGATTGTAGAGATGAACAAATACTAGGAATTATGCCCTTAATGAGAGATTTTAATTCACAGATCCACAGAGTGGTGTATATCACCTGAGACCGAGAAATGTGAGAATTGACAAAAGTCAAGCTGAATTACTCATCATGAAAGATACTCACACAGGTAGAATAAGTTCTTCATCTATAAGAAGCTAGGAAGATGAAGGAAATTGGTGTGATTTACTTCAGCCTAGAAGAGTGGATAGGAATATTTTAAAGAAAGCAAGTAAACTGTTAAGTGCATTTCCTTGTCTTGTCCAGGGAGCATGTCTGACACCTGATTTCTTTCATGTTTCTCCCAGAAGATCTTTGTTAGCTGGAAAAAGAATTAATTGGTGACAAAGTCACTTAGCAATACAACTTTCATGTTAAGCTAAACCACTTCCAAGAGCAGTGTTGTCTCCCCATCAGAAGAAGCTCGGGCATATGTGCAACAAGCCAAATTTGGAAACAAGTGTCTGCTTCTATATATGAATGGCAGAGGCTGTGTAAGGCAGGTTGACTTCTATGTCTTCTGTGTCTCTCACAAGTAAAACACACTAAGAATAAGCAGAAGACCAAAACTTCAGGATACTAGTTCTTGGGATAAATATGCATTTGAGACTCAGAAGGACTACAGGATATTGTGAAGGGATATTGCAGGGAGAAAATTAGAAGGGCCAAAGCCCAATTAGAACTTAACCTGGTTTCTGTTGTAAAGCACAATTACATTTTTTTCTATAAATACATTCTATAAAAGGAGGGCTAAGGTGAATCTTTATCCCTTACTTGATGTGGGGAAACATAGTGACAAAGGATGAGGGAAAGGTAGCTGAGCTACTTAATGCTTTCTTTGCCTCAGTCTTTAATAGTAAACACCAGTTGTTCTCAAGGTACCCAGCCCCTCTGTAATGGTAGACAGGGACGGGGAGCAGAATGAAGCCCCCACAATCCAAGGAGAAATGGTTAGTGTCTTGCTATACCACTTAGACACACACAAGTCTATGGGACCAGATGGGATCCGCCCATGGGTACTGAGGGATCTTGGGGAAAGTGCTCACCAAGCCACTTTCCATCAGCTATCAGCAATGCTGGCTAACTGGGGAACACCCAGTTGTTGGGAGGTATGTCAATGTGATGCACATCTACAAGAAGGGCTAGAAGGAGGATTTGAGGAACTACAGGCCTGTCAGTCTGACCTCGGTGCCAGTGAGGGTTATGTAGCAGATCATGTTGAGTGATGTCACATGGCACGTACAAGAAAGCCAGACAATAAGGTCCAGTCAGTATGGGTTTATGAAAAGCAGGTCCTGCATGATGAACCTGATCTCCTTCTATGACGAGGTGACATGCTTAGTGAATGAGGGAAAGACTTTAGATGTCTATCTGGACTTTAGTAAAGCCTTTGACACTGTTCCCCACAGCGTTCTCCTGGAGAAACTGGCTTCTCATGGCTTGGATGGGCACACTCTTCACTGGGTAAAAAACTGACTGGATGGTTGGCCTCAGAGAGTGGTGGTGAATGGAGTTAAATCCAGTTGGTGGTCAGTCACAAGTCGTGTCCCCCAGGGTTCAGTACTGGGGCCAGTTCTGTTTAATAGCTTTATCAGTGACCTGGACAAGGGGATCGAGTGCACACTCAGTAAGTTGGCAGATGACACCAAGCTGGGTGGGAGTGTTGACCTGCCTGAGGGTGGGAAGGGTCTGCAGAGGGATCTGGACAGGCTGGATCACTGGGCTGAGGCCAACTGTAGGAGGTTCAACAAGGCCAAGTGCTGGGTCAGTCACTTGGGTCACAAAAACCCCAGGTAATGCTACAGACTTGGCAGCTGGAAAGCTGCCCAGCAGAAAAGGACCTGGGGGTGTTGGTCGACAGCCAGCTGAATATGAGCCAGCCATGTGCACAGGTAGCCAAGGTGACCAATGACATCCTGGCCTGCATCAGGAACAATATGGCCAGCAGGGCTAGGGAAGTGATTGTTCCTCTGTACTGGGCACAGGTGAGGCCACACCTGGAATCCTGTGTTCAGTTTTGGGCCCCTCACTGCAAGAAAGACATTGAGGTGCTGGAGCTTGACCTCCAGTCAACTGGGCACTCCATGGTTAGCCAGCATTGCTGATAGTTGGTGGAAAGTGGCTTGGTGAGCACTTCTCCCAGCTCCCTCAGTACCCTTGGGTGGATCCCATCTGGCCCCATAGACTTGTGTGCGTCTAAGTAGTGTAGCTGGTCATGAACCATTTCCCCTTGCATTGTGGGGGTTTCATTCTGCCCCCTGTCCCTGTCTACCATCACAGAGGGGCTGGGTACCTTGAGAACAACTGGTGTTTACTATTAAAGACTGAGGCAAAGAAAGCATTAAGTAGCTCAGCTACCTTTCCCTCATCCTTTGGCACTATGTTTCCCCACATCAAGTAAGGGATGAAGATTCTCCTTAACTCTCCTTTTGTTGCTAACGTATTTATAAAAATACTTTAATTGTTTTCAAATTCATATAGCTTCAAATTCATATTATTCTGATAGTTAAAAGTCCATTAATTGGTTTGAAATATTATGAAGAAAAAACTCAAACCAGCATGATAAAACCCAATTAAAAAAAAAAAACCCTCACCAACCTTGTACTAAAGAGCAGTGTATTAAAAGAGTGAAACCATTCTTGTGCTGCCCATGAAAGCAACTGTCCCTTAGCTATAGCTTCTATGTTCATGAACTTGTAGCAAGACAAAGAAATCAACATTTCATGAGGTCTGATAAGCAGCAGGTTATTCGGTCGGCAGACACCTGCAGGTAAAAAGCATGTTTCTTCTGCTTCTTTCTTGTTGGGGGTATAAATAATTCTTTCATTATTAAGAATATTTTGTACTTACAGCTATGGCTGTGACCATGGCTGGCTTTCGGTTGGTACTAAAATATTTTTTTTTTCCAAATTGACCTCAAACAATTTTGTCAATATAGTTATCAAGTCAAAACAATGTGGATAAGCAAAATATTTAACTAAGAACACTTTTAATAAGCATCAAAGAACTGGTTTCATAATAGATATACTTTTGAACATCCTCTGTTGGACTACATGAGATCATGTGTTAAGAATTTCTCATTCTCTTCTGCTGGAGCTTTTTTATTTTTCCCTAAACATTTAATAACAAAGGGAGCATGAATTGGAAGATAAATTTTTCACTTCCCAGGCAAGCACTTTAGCATTTTAGAAGACATTTCAGTTCTTTCTTTGGCCAATAAATATTTACTACTTCTTCCTCCATTTTGCCTCCAAGTTTATCTAACTAGCATTGAATTTATTTTTTTAGAGAAGTTAAAATAAAAAATCAGGATTTTTTTTTTTTTCAAAATATCTGATATTTCATTTCACTTGTTCAAAACAATTTTTAAAATGTGACTAAAATTTTTAAATACTTGTGAATCAATCTAACCAGTAGTCTCATGGTAAATTTTAAGATCACACAGTTCTGCTCATGACAACTCAATTTTGTTACTTGTTATTTTCAATACCTCATCCAAAAATTTCACAGCTGTTCCTGAAGGGGAACAGAACAAAAATAACCCTGACAAGTTCATTTTGACATGCTCTTCCCACAAGTCTATATACTTAAATAGTCAAAACATACTATTTAGCTTCATAATAGTGTCAGGGGAAGAAAAAATTACTTCAAAACCAATGGAGAACAGATGCTTTTCAAAGTATGTCGTACATTGCACACTGAAACAACTTTCATTGTTTTTACTGTCTGCTGATTTGTGCTGGCTGCACTATACTTTTGCTAATTGACGAAATTATTGGCAAGCAGCTTAAGATATTCAAAGGCTAAAGTGCTAAGGACAGGTTGCCTTTATTTTCTTTATCCTTCATTATTTAAGTGGCTGCTTTTAATATTTAAATGGATCAGCCAAGTCATAGCATTCACTGCAGAAACTCATTAGTGCTCATTATCTTATGACCGCTACCCTACCAGGCAGGGCAAGTGGCACGTGCTATGTACCAAGGAGGATGGGTTAAGTGACAAGACAGCACAAAAGAGGAAACAGCTCTTTACCATTCAAAGAAAATTGCTCCTTTCATCCTGACAGCAGCTTCAAAATTGCCCATAGGTCTTCTGCTACCAGAATCATCTAATACTCATTCCAGGAAATAAATACTTAAATAATTTGGGAACTTTCCCTGTTTTTAGAATCGTGGGCTGGAAAAAATAGGGTTTGGTGAGCAGCAGCAGTGTCTGGATATGTGTTTGTATTGACACCACAGAACTCTGGGATGTTTGTTGTGTGATATTAGTTCACATTTCCAGTCCTACTCCTCCTAAGGAAAATAGAAAGCAGCCCAGCCATACCTTAACGGAATGCCTGGGTCACATTTGCTTTCCCTTTGCTGGGTATGACATTTCTCCTGTGAGCGAATATGAAGTTGCCGAGCATTACTGGCAATGCAGACCTACACTGCACCAGGCAAATATTTTGTAAGATCATCAATGCTCAGCACCCTTTTTGTTTTGTGCCCCAAGGTCCCCCAGCCATTTGGGCAAGCAGGGACAGGCAGGGACGGGCGTCTCAGGTGTGTGGCTGATAGCTGCAGCTGGGCACAGAGCTAATCCAGTCCCCACATGGCACCTGGATCCTGGCCTTTAGCCTCTAATTACAGTTTGGCACTTACACTTGCAAATATTGATTGGTGAAATGTTTTATGATAATCATGTGGAAATGTTTAGCTGCTTGTTCCTTAATGACATTACTGGAAACATTTTGTAGCTCATTTGGCCATCCTTTCATCTTGGCACTTAGAGGCTTCACCTTCATACAAAGAAGCCCAGGCTTCACAGAGGGCTTCACATCTAGGCTGACAGCCCCCAGCCTTTTACACAGAGACTCTGCATAGAGCTAGTCTGTTTCTGGCAATGAGAATGATTTAAAAGTGTGGAAAGACAGCTGTACGCTTAAACACATAGCCACAGGTAACTGGGCTTACACCCAGGCGTAAAAAATGGCACAAGGGTTAATACAAAGAGGAGGGAGTGGTAGCAAAATATGAAAACAAAAAATAGACCCATTTCAATTTTATAGTACTTCTTTTTGACTTAGAATCATGCACGCTCTTCTATATATTTGTTTTTAGATCACCAGGGATAATTGTATACAAAAGCTTTCATCATGCCGGAGAGCATAATGTACTTCAGCACAAAGTCCCTGTTACCTCTTGAGTAGTCTCATTCATGTGGGTTTGAAATTCTTCTGGGGTATTTTGAATCCCACAACAACGTACTGCAGAATTAACAATATTTCTTTAATATTTATACTCTGAAAACAGCAAGGGACCAAAACAATAAGAAAGGATCTATTGTGCTGCTAGCCCTAGCAGCAGCATCCCAATATCAAAAAGGTTAATCCCCAGTTTCTTCACATCCTGATGCCTTGCTGACAGTCCCCGTGGAAAGTGTTCATGTGCAGCCTTCTGCATTTTCCTAAAGACAGAATGTGTCTGGTTTTGGGGACAGGAAATGTTTCCTTAATTCAAATGACAAAAAATGAAATTTACATTGATGTAGTAAAATTGAAAAGAATTCTACAGGGCAAACTCCCTTTTTCTGTGTGTGTGAAATGGATTTTACTAGAACAATGCAAAGAGCAATACAGTAAGTTACTGAAGATGGCTGGGATTAAAGAAAGGTTTGAAGCTGTTCACATGAAGTGATCTAAGCAAAGACTAGTGAATAGTGGATTTTAATGATACATTAAAGAAGTAAAAGAGCTCTGAGACAGATGCTTTGTTCCAGAACATTTATAATATGTCTTCATTTTCTCTGCTTTATTTTATACTACCAATAAAAGCGTGGGGTTTTTTAATTGCATATGAAGCTAATGAGTGGCAGGAAAACATGTCTTGTGCTACATGTTACTCAAATGTAAAATAAAAGTTTTCTTTGCAGTTTTGCTTTAGTGCTAAGCACTTAGAGGAAATTAATGTTGAGATCCAGGGTCACAGCTGGGAAATGGCTGCAAAAAACTGAATGGCTTTTTACTGAACAACCACGGAAGCCACATAGATCTTTCTGCTTGATCTTTTCTAGCTAGAAGGGGTATTCGAATCTCTATTTTAGGTATCTAAGCCACCCTTCCTTCTTAGCTACAGAGAGCAGTTGTATGGAAATTGAGGCCATCAAACTACAATGGTTGAGGGAAGGTTTTGGAGAAGCCTCTTTTTGTCACTGGCTAGAGGGAAATGTGTCCTAACACTGGATATTGACCATACGATGTGTAAGTTGTTGACACTGTATACGTCACTGGAGCAGTCCAGATTTTAGTGATTCTACATGCAAAGTCTCAAGGGCAGTATCTAAGGGGTACATTTCATTATTGTTGATGTTGCAACCTACCAAGACCACAGAGAAATTCAGGAGAGGAGTCAGCAGTCCACATCCACTTGCATGGCATGTGAGCTGCAAAACATCATCCTCAGAGACCTCCTCCTGCTGCTGCTCCATATGGGAGTTTTGCCAAGGCAGCCTGGCAACCTAAGCTTTTTATGTCCTTACCCTTAGTCGGTTAACTGCCGAATGACAAAACAGGCAGCTCACAGAAGTCACCCTGCCAACCAAGGGCATGCACACATGTTTTCTTCCTGCAGTGGAAGGCAGAGGATTTTTTTCTATCAATCAGCTCTGTCTGCACAATCAGTAAACAACAGGCTCTGGCAGCTGGTATCCATGTGCTGGCTTGGATGGCCCTGGAGATGAGCTGAGGAAAGACAAGGAGTGCCAGGGTAGACTGCAGGTTCATACCTGCTCTAATTTACTCCCCTGAGTTTCACAACAATTTCAGCAACAGTGACTAGGAAAGCTGCAGAAACGCCTTACTAAGGTCTGTTTTGGTCAGCCTTTAAGCTTCACCAATCTTAAACAGTCCTCATTAAGTGATCCATACACAGCAAACATCTAGCATTGTGTATACACAGATTGCTCCTTGTGTCTCCAAAGAAACTATGTGTCAACACTTAGATGAATGTTCAGATTCTTTTCTGGAGAGCATGAAATAATAATGGAGGGTGGTTTTTTTCATTATTTGTGCAAACAGTATTGTTTGAATACTCAGTGAGTTAGACCTGATCTTTCCCTCAAGCAAATCTGTTTCCTTAAGAAAAATAAAGTACTGTGGAACCTACAATGTATAGAACTATATTCCTCACTCGCTACAAATCAAAGTATGTTTTCAAATTTGGAAGTGAGGCATGCCATAATTAGAGAATTTGCAGTTAATGCCAAAGGGGGCTGACAAGTAGCAAAATAGATTTTAAGGATATCGTCATTAAAACATTTCTTGCAACCAGAATTGGGAAAGAAACATCTCCTCAAGCAGCAGGCAAAACACAGAGCACAAGAGAGCAAGAGGGTTTTGTTTGTTTGTATGGTTTGTTTTTTTTTTTTTTTAATTTTAACAGTGAAGACTCAGTGCTCTTTTCCAAGTATCCAAAGCCCAGTTCCGCCTCAGGAACACCTAAGATTCTCTCTTCTGTCTGGTCCTAGACCCCTGCTAGGAAGACTCAAGTCAGTGAAATGGGTTTTTTTGCATCACTGATGTCCTGTGCTGGGACTGGGAAGAACAATGTCTTCCACATGACTTGTTATGTTGATGTGAATGTGACCCACAGTGGAGACACCTATACTATTGCATGTAGTCTAAATCAACACATGGACTCTCCATTGAGCCTATTGGATATATCTGGTACCAGCTCTGGGGATGGTTACCATGTCAACTGATAACAGAGAGAGACTGATCTGGAGACGATGTGCAACTTTTTCAGCAACATAGGCTGGTGGAAATAAAAATGGTCCTAAGACAATTAACATGGAAGTATGACAGGTCAGTCAGTGAACTGAGATGTGGATAGTGAGAGGCTCACAAGTTTTGGTGTGTTGCTCATGTAAAACCAATAAACTACTGCTCAATTTCTTTTTACAAGATATGGCTCTTAGTGGATAAGAGAAATATGCACTCATTTGTGTGAATAACTTTTCTTTAACTGCAGAGTGATACACAGAGGTCATCTAGAGATGGATCCTTACAGGTGTTCCAGCAGTCACTCCTTAGTGGTTTGAAGGGCAGGAGAAATCCAAACCTCAGTGTGCAGTAAGCAACTCCAGACATGATACCCTCATGATACCAGGCATTTTAGGAGCCTGTTTTTGTCTTTGAAACCAAGGACAGCTGTACTTCCATCTCCTGTGAAAGAAACTTCAAGACAGTAAAAGGAAGTATCAATGAGAGGATCTGTCGGTAGTCATTTATGTTTGGTGTTAGCCCATTTTTGGAGGCAGAAACCAAGCCCTAGTTCTGTTCTCCTGTCTCAGCATCTGTCTAGCTCCTCTCACCTGTATTTCTTCATCAGGCACAATGTGTTTCAGCAGTTATTGGAGGCCTAACAGTACAGTTTGACGTTTTAGTGACTGCAAAAGCTGAGGCATCCTTTTTCCAAAGCTCAACTGCTCTGTTTACTGGGAGGAGTGTAATGAAGTGAAGTATAACATCTTTGACATTAATAGCAACCCTAACCCCAAAACATGCCTTTACCAGAAAAGCTGTCCTTGCTAGCCAAATTCATATTAGCAGTGGGATGTAAGGGGTGCTAGACATGCACCCTTAGAATACAGGCATGTAACAGGCATGTGGGTTTCCCATGCCACTCATGGCTGCTGTACTGTATGTGCTCTGGATTAAACACCAACAGATCAAACATCAGTCACTAAGTGAACCCAATAAAATGCAGTGATGCTCAATGCAACAAGGCAATGCAGTGCCCATTCTGTTTGTGAGAATTCTCAGAAATAATTACTGAAAAGCCTGGTAATTTAATTAGATTCTCTGGACCTTTGATATTGGATTTCACAACAGGCTCTATTGTGAGCACATTCTTTTATCTCTTAAACCACACCTTTATGTGTCCTACCATTCCTGTTCTACCTGGTTTCAAGGCTTTGGAGACATCCATTGAGAACAACTGGAAGGTGTCTTCTTAGATCCTCTATGCTCATGGATTTTTCCAGCATTTTTCCTAGATACAACTCACAAACCCTTATCTATACACCTCAAATTATTTTTTTTCTCAGTTACATAGAATTTATTGCTTTGTTACATCTGCCCTCCTGTACAGCCTCCCAGGCAGAAGAGTTACGACAAGGCATCAACTATGCAAGATTTTTCTTCTGTACTGTACAAAGGAACTGCTACCACTGAAACATTCTGAGTTGTTTGATACAACAGAGCTAGTTTGACACAACGTGCATAAACAACTACTTTAGAATCTTGATAGGTCCCATAGTCTGTCCTTACCCTCTTGTTATCTTGGCTTCACTGTTGTCAAGACCCAAGCTGGCAACTTTAAAAATCTCCATGAGCTGCAATTTGTCTTCCAAGTTCTGTCCTAGACATAACCTTAAAAATAAGAGGGTTGTCTGTGGCTGCTGAATCCTTAGCCTCTTTACAGAAGAGGTTCAGTTTGTAGCTGCTGCAGTCGTGACTCGCATGATGTGCCCGACAAGTGGAATGGAAGAGAGAACATGAAAGGTAATTTTCCATTATTAGATAAATATGTACAACACCACTAGACCATACAGTGTACAAGAAAGTCAAGTCTTGGTAAATAACAAGTAGCCTAAGAGCTTAACTAATCAGTACAAGTGGAAGTGATAAAACCATTTTTGCTTTACACTGCAGTCTGACTTTATACTTGGTGTGCGTATTTTGACATGTGAAATGGCAGCCGTGGTTGAAAACCTAAAGAAAGAAGGATATGACTTGGATATTAATTTATACACGTGTACAGGGTCTGACTGGGATGGAATTTCTTCTTGGAAGCCCTTACAGTGTCGGTTTGGATTTGTGACCAAAACTGTTGGTAACACACTGGTTGTCAGCTGTTGCTGAGCAGTGCTTGCACCTTATCAAAGCTTTCACTGTTTCTCACTCTGCTATGAGTCAGTTGAGGGTGGGCAAGAGGCTGGGAGGGGACACAGAGAAATTCCATACCGTATGGCTCAGCAGTAAAAGCTGGGTAGCAGGGGTTGGATTTTCCAGGGTAACTGCTGCTCAGACATTGCCTGGGCATCAGTCTGCTGGAGGGAGGTGTTGAGTGATGGTGTTTACATCACTTGTTTGTGGATTTTTCCTCTTTTCTTCATTTATTAAACTGTCTTTATCTCAAGCCTCGAGGGTTTTTTGCTTTTGCTCTTCTGATTCTCCATCGATCCTTCTAAAGGAGAGTGAGTGAGTGGCTGATTGGTGTTTAGTTGTTGGCCAGGGTTAACGTCAACCCTTCTACAGCATGCCAGTTCCTTGTTTTAGAGAAGTAAAAATAAGAGACAACAGTCTAATTATAAATCAAATATTTTTAACGGTTAGAGGTATTATGTTTGTTGTGGAATCATTTGTCACCCTAATTGCTGACTGTAAATCTCAAATCCCTTTAAAAATAAAAAGTTTTCAGTTTTCTCCTAAACCAAAATGGTACAACTGTGTAACTAAAGTAGAAGCCAGTATTATTTTCTATTAAAAAAGACATTTTATGAGAGAGTATGGCATGTGAGGACCATGTGTATGCATCAACTTTACGAACAGCTTCAGTTTATATTCTGTATAGTATATTACTGAAATAATGAACCCCATGCACTCAATTTAACACCTTTGACACCTTTTACTCCCTTGACATTTTTCAAGTTGGAAATCTTTTTATAGACATCCCTTCCCTGAAATTGCACAAAGTTGACAGCCACATGTCGATGAACTCAAGACTTTCTGCCAGAGGCAGAGAACAAGGGCAGCAGTAAACCCTATTTCAGTGCATATCTCTTTCTGTTGTTCCAGGGGTTGGCAAAATTGTCATGGGAGTGGAAAATAGCTACCAAATGTAAGAACCTGTCTCCAAAATCCATGTTGTTTTTCAGATTTCCCTCTCTTAACTTCCACTTCTCTTCCTCCCACAGCTTTTACAATAAAAATGGCAAACCTCAGAATAATCTTATAAGTACTTACGTATTTGTGCATTCAGTCTCATCTGAGTGAGGACTCCCCACCAGATAAGGATCTAAAAATATACTTCTCACAGCATTATAAAACCTGAAGAAAATTCACAGAACAAAATAACCCAATCTAAGTCAAAGTTTCTTCATACTTTCTAAATTTCTGAATTAGTTGATCTGAAACATAATGAAAAATTTGTGCATATTTATTTTTATTTTACCCAAACCAGTTGAGCATCGTTAATTTATACCATAGATGATGAAGCTGATGGGGAAAGGACAGCTGGGTTGATTACTTTACTTCATTCATAATGCAGTTTTCTTCCTCTCCCGACATGTGAAACATCTCAGTGATTTTATGTTCTCCCTCCCTTACTCTAAAAGTACCAATGAAAATATCTTCCTCCTGACTGAGCAGATAGTTAATTTTAAATTAAACAGCTGGGTCCAGGCACAATGTGCATATTTCTCATTTGCATAGCGAATGACTTGTAACTGGAATTACCAATGTTTGGGGTTTTGACCTCCAAACAGTTAAATAACATCTGTCTTAAGTGAGTAGTATAAGACTGCTAGTGATAATGCAAAAAGGCTTGGCAGTTTGAGTCCAGTTCATGGTACACAAGGATGGCAACACTGACTGCTGTGCAAAGGACCTGAGAACTATACTGGAGGTTAAAGCAGAGAGGAGGTCTTGGGAGGTGGGGAGTAGCTGAGTGTGTGCTTTATTTTCATGGTGGATAAAAAGCCATTTGAAATGCAAGAGTCATTGCTTTCCTGGGTCAGTAATTGCAGGCAAACTTTAAAAAATACAAGAAAATTAAAAAGCTCTTTAATAAGTCAGGGGGGTACAGGGCTTTGAATATGGGATCCGTTCCATGGTGATAAAATAACACCAAAAATGGTGAGATCCACAGTATGTTGTTCAGGCAAATAACAGGGACAGATATCTTGGACTCAGAGGGAAGTAGCCTTCAGTTCCCTTGGTGCAAGGGAGAAAGAAGCACCTCTGAAGGCTTCACGTCTATGGCTGAGGCACCTAATTAAGTCAGCCCAGCTACCCCTCTGGAGGCCTTCAGTCACCTTGTCACTTGCAGGTAAGAAAGGACTGGGACCGCATCACCAGGCTGCAGAATGCTAGGTGCAAGTCAGATACTTGATGTGGACAGGCTGGTTCCTAACTCATTTTTCTTTCCTGCTAGCCTGTTGTATTCATTCCTGCAATTATTTTCTGTAAGTTGCTCAAGAAGCCAGTGGATCAAGTATGTCATCCACCTTTCTTCTTGCCACGAGCAAGGTAATTTTACCTTTAATTCACCTGTGTGTAGTGTAAAGTAGTTTCACAATGGCTGTCTAAACAGTGCTTAATTCAGCCATGCAGAACTGCAAATCACAAGAACAATGAATCACCGTTTATGTAAACCAGAAAGTCTAGCTCTGTGCTAAGAATAATTCAATCTGTCTATAAAAAGGATTGTCCACAAATAGCTTCTTCCCTCTAAAATGCTTCTACTTGGTTGGACTTCTCCAAGGACTGGTTCATCATTTTGAAAGTCCTATGATGAGGGAAAGGTCAAAAGTGCTAGCAGTAGTCCAAATGATGAGAAAGGCTTTGTTATGTCTTTCTTGCCCCTCCTTGTTTTATATGTTCCCTTTTACAAACAATTCTCCAAAACAATGTATTTCTCTGAAAGAAGTTATAGGAACATGCTTATGCATTTGATTACTCTCTGATCTCATTTCTATGCTGTCAAAGTCTCACTTTAATGTTAATTTAAACCAATTTCAAGCAGCAGTGCATTCTTCTGTAAAAGAATGAGTGGCTTTACATTCAAACCCTGATTTCTCATTTATTGGCACATTAATTAGCTAAGAAATGGCCTAAAGAATGTAAGGTGTGTAAGGTTTTTCAAGTAAGGTTTTAAAGCCACTGCCTGATTTTGTGAATACCAAGTAATTTGCATTTGAAGAATGCTCTATTTTTCTCCAAAGACCTCCTTCCCTCCCTCCCTTCCTCCCTTCCTCCCTCCCAGTGCAGACCAGCAGACTATTGTCCACCTTTGCCACAAGGGTGCAAGGGTGCATTCCTGGCTCAGATTGACTTGTTGCCCACCAGGACTCTCAGAGCTTCTTTGCAGCTGGTGGGTCCCCAGCTGGTATGAAAGGTTATTCCTCTCCAGGAGAAGGGCTTTTCTTTTCCCTTTCTGGATCATCATGAGATTTTTTGGTCAACCCATTTCTCCAGCCTCTCAAGGTCACAGTCAACATGAACCCAGGTCTATAATTTGCTTTTCAGCTTTAATATATAATGAAGCCAGTTCATGAACTCAGATTAAACAAGCAATCCATAATTTTTGTTTTAAGTAAAGCTGCTCTTTTAAAAAAGCATTTAAATTTAGTCACCTTTTTCCAGTAAGAAATGAGAGCAAACAAAAAGCTCTTTTGTTCATCTTAGGCTATAACCCTTGACATCTGTGTGAAAATTCCCATCTCATTTTGTGCTATGTATGTATCTAACTGGTTTTCAGTTAAAAGAATTTCATCTTTTATGTTGAAAAACTGTGTATTCTTGGACTTATATTTCCCATAGGGAAACTTTAGTCTATGGTCAATTGTATTTTTCTGTAAGTCTCCTCAAATTTTGGTGACTTCCCTGTAGTTATCATGCAAGATATATCTCCTCACTCATTGTGTAATTCTCAGGTGTCTCTGAGTTGTCTTCACACTCTCTTTAGAGCTGCTGAAAGTAGAACACAATACCATGTCCTCGTAGTAGTTATACTGGCACTAAAACACAGTAACAATAGAGGTAGGGTTTGTTTGCCAAGTGTAGGTGTCTAGTGAAAATTTAGATGCACGAGTGTATCTTGCCTAGCTTCCAGCTGCTACTCCAGATGGGTCTTCATCTCTGGTGAGTCCTTTGTCATATCTGTGTGACATGATCAGGTGTTTCAGGTGCTGAACAACACTTCATATGGCACTAGACACCTGCTCAGGCAGCGGAGTTTTACCCACAGTGTCCCTACACACAGTTCATCAGTTAAGGCATACATCCAGTCTATCATGTTAATCTCTTGATCATAACATTGCATGAGAAATGATATTCATTTAAATATTAATCTCTGGGTTTTTTCCAGAGTCATTTTTTCCTACGCAAGCAGATGTTATCCTGCTTGTCCTAAAGTCTTATTCTTTTTCTTGGCTTTGGTTGTACACTTCAGTTGGTGCTGAAATTTCCACTTTACTGAGCAAATTAGAATACCCCCAAACCATGTTCTCATTATGGTTTCAATTTTCTCAGTCTGTGAATATCAGAAAGCTGTATAACAATATAAGAAAATTGTTTTTATGTTGTCTTCCAAAGGCCAGAAGGATCTCATTTTAAAGAATGTCCCTTTAAAGTGATTTATTCCTTATAAGTAGAGACATACCAATCAACTTTCTAATGAAAGGCATGTTTCTGCCATATCATTCAGTCTCCTAAATGATTTAGTGCAGTATAACATTTCAGATGCCTTACAGAAATCTAAATATGTCAACACCTTGTGTAATCCCGGTCTGTTTCATTTTCTGTTCTGCAGTTAGAAGAATTACAGAGTTCCCCGTTTACTGTACGTTTTGTCCTTTGGCTTTGATTTTTTATGTACTTAAAGAAAGGTACATCAGCATTAAGACTGTCAGACTGATGTAGTCATACAGATGCGAGAGATTCATTTAAATGAAAGGAGAAGTGGATTTTATCCTGCTGATGTTAATGTCCAGTACATCTTCCTGAAACATAAAAGAACAAAGTGCCCTCGTCTATACAAACATTTAGCTAAAGTCGAGCAGGACAGCACCCTGAGTGTAGCTTGAGGACAAGGAGAAATGGTGACTGAAGGAGAAAGTGCAGCCAAGCACAGCTCTAGCTGCACCATCCCACTGTTTACTGTCCCAGGATGGACGATGAAGAAATCATACGCACCTCCTCAAAAAGTTATCTGTGTTTGAGATCAGTCTCAAGATTCCTACTAGGAGGAGGCAGGGGAGGAGTATCTCTTTCTGCTTAGCAGGGCTGACTTCCAGTTCTTGTGAGCTCAGCAGAAGGTGCAGAATAGTTCTGAGCTGAAGGAATATTTGTCTGTCTGTCCCTGGAGTGCTCTCCGCAGGACACTGGGGACACATCAGTGAAAGAGAACTTGGGCGTATTGTCAAGTGGGAGTCTGCACTGCACTCGTGGGGGAAATGACTCATTGCTGTTTGATTCACCCCCTTCTCCAAGATTTCTTTTCTACCAAAGATTCAACATTAAACTCTTAAATTTATTTCAATCCTATTACATCCTCAAAGGTGTCATTTCCCTGTGCAGGGGATTCCTGAATTGTAAAAAACGAAACACTCCATCCCCCTCCTCCCCAACAAAAAAACCCAAAACCCAGCCTCCCAAAAACCCCACGCCCAAACCTTCAAAACCATTACAAGCAGGAGCAATGTAAGTTTTATATAAATTATTGACTGCAGGCCTTGTTTTCAGAAGTGTTGTAAATGTCTGGTTATTGTTGCATAACTAAAAGAGACCATCTAGATGTCCCAAACCAGGCACTTAAAACGGAAGAGAAATAGAAATCATTCAATTAGAGCTATAAGCACATTTATCTGACAATTGATTCTACCCTAAATTTTATGGTAAAAATGTGATGGTAAAATAAAATTTAAAGGTAATTTCACATACATACAAATATTTGCCCATTTTTTTTTCACACATCCATTCAAATGTATCTATTTCTGTATATTTAAGATGTAACATTTTACTGCATTTCTCCCATTCATTTAAGTTAATCAAAAATGAAACAATAGTGCTATTTTACCCTATTATCTGGGTACAAATATCTGTTGGGAGTGGGGACAGGATCCTGATAACTTAAGCTACAGTACTGTTGGGTGAGAGAAGCATGAAGAGGACAGATGCACAGCCCCTCCAACAGCATCCAGCTGTTCTTTTCCTCTCAGTGTTAAAATTGCAGTAGTTCTTATAGCCAATTTATTACTTTGAAAATGTTTTCAGAATATCTTATGCAGCTAAGTAGGTGTTTTTCTTTAGTCCTACTGTACAATCAACCTGCATGAGTAACTGTCTAAGAATGTTTACAGGACATTTAATCAGCAGGAGATACTTACATTTACGGAGGTAATAGGAAATCCCCTGTGGCTTTGTACCTAATTTAGTCATCTTTAAAGCTTAGTATATTTACTGTTGCAGCTGGAGACAGGTACTGTCAAAGGATCCTCAGCATAGAAAGAAAATTCAGCATCTTGTCTGCCTAAAATGAAATTCCTCGGGTTTCAGGAAGGTGTAACTGTTTTGCTAGATCAGGGAATTATGGTTCTTGTGCCCTGAAAATCTTACGTAGAAACTAGTCCATGAAAAAACACAACAACTAAAAAGAAAAATACTACAGAAAACTTGAAGATTTTTCTGTATGGATAGAGAGTAATGAAAAAGGTGTTCTTTAATAATAAAATATTAAAAATGGAATAAATATTCTCAACACACAGAGAAAAAAATTCACCCAAAATTTAAGAAACAAGCATCAACACTGAAAAAAGATTGGAAAGACCTGTTTCTATATCCTTCAAATCCTACCACATCGGAGCTGGCATGGCCAGCTGCCATCCATCAGTACCTCATTCCGTGTTCAGTCCCTAGCTCTTATATATCATATTCTGAAATTACACTTATTACTGAATGATAGAGATGAGTAATGTGTACTTGAAGCATTAATCAAATTTAAAAAAAATATATATTTTCTGAGATTAGCCAGAATATTTTGCCGACTCATTTTCTTCCAGCTCATGTTGGAATTAATTCTTTATAGGAGAAAAGGGGAGCTAAAATGTTGTTCTCAACTTTTGATTAAAATGTGAAATATCATAGAAGGTTTTGTGCGGAATTAAGAAAGTTGCTGTGGCATTACATAATGCCACAGGAACTGATGCAGTGAGACAAAGCACAGTCTGAACCATATTATTCCTGACATTTAAGCAGATTTTGTCTTATTGTTCTTTTAATTTTTGCACTACTAAGCCCAGATGCTTTGGACTGAACATTTCCCTTTATGCTCTGGGGCAGTGCGGTAGCTTTCATTGCTATTTTTGCTTGAAGGCAGATTCCATCTCTAGTGATACACCACATTTTTTTTGACAGAATGAAGGAGAGACCAGATTGCTTGGTAAAACTAAGAAATGGAGAAAATTTGGTTTGTAGTACCTATTTTACCAAATTAAAAATAAAAAAAATCAGCTAAGTACTTACGCACGTGCTCAAGGACTACTGGTATAATTTGTACCTTTGAGAAACTTAATGGTAAACACTTGCTTAAGTCTGTTAGGTCAAAGAGCTTGTACTATCCATAGTGGCAAAAGGGGAAAAAGGCAGCTGGTAAAGAAACCACATAGCAAAGCTGTTCACAACTTGAAGCACAAATTGCAGTATCATCTTGGAGGGGGAAAGGCCATATAGTATTTTCCATATCTAAAGCCAGATTGCATCACTAAAAGCGGATATATCTGTACAGTTCTCTTGCCTTGATGTTATATCTGAGAAAATAAATATTTATGACTAAGAATCACAAAATGGAGGACCAAGAAAAGAAAAAGTTGATCCACATTGAAGATGGATATAGGGCTCAGTTCCTGAATGTAGCTTAACTAAGTTTCAGTTCATCACACAAAAAACCAAAACGGAAACAGAAACTTTGAAAAAGTCAGCCAAAGAAGCAACTTATCAGAAAACTAGCTCTGACATATGGTGCCTCCATTTCCAAAAAGGACTAGAAAGTTATCCATTATAAATTAACTCCCTCACAGATGTCTCCAAGGGAACAGCTATAATGATCATGATACTTAAAAATAATTAATTCTTTTTCCCAGCTCTTGGCTTCTGGATCTAAGTCTCCTTTCACATGCCCTGGCCCTGAGTCTGGCTTCTAACCAAGTTCTAGCCAAAATTCAGAGCATCTTAATGGCTGGTTTGAATGATGCCAGTGCAGAGGGCAGGATTGTTTGATGTGACTTTATATCTACAGTGTAGATAACGTTCCTGCAAATTAGTTAGGCTCTATGTACCCTGAGACGCAAATGGCTTATCCACCCCACATTAGTTACTATGTTGTATGTACCTGGGTTTTGGTTTTTTTTCGTGAAAACTTAACATTTCATGGTCGTAATCCTAGACTACAGACATGTATATCATAAAAGCTGCTACAGTGGGCAGAAGCTGGTGTTCCCCTCCTTGTGACTGGTCCCTGTTCAGCACTGGTGGGACCATGCCACCCTGGTTACTTACCTCTGGCTGCAGGGCTTCCTAACATTGCATCAGCTTGGTCAGAAGTCACTCAAGTCTGCCTGAAAAACACCCCATACATGCTCTCCATGACTCTAGAAAGGCTGCCCCAAGCCAAGCCATTGTACAAACTGCATCAGAGAGCCAAGGATGTTCCTCACTTATACAGAGGAAGCCATTAAGGATGAGATTGTTACTTCTATAAAGAGGTGAATGATATTCCCTATAGAGCATACACAACCCTGTTTTCTGTGATGCAGAGTAAGAGCAGAATTGAGCACAGACAGCGAACACTACAGGTCACCTTACAGCCAGCTTTTCATTATGCAACGTTGCAGTGCTTGTAAGGTGAGGGTGACTGAGCAACCTTCTAGAGGAAAATCATCTGTGAAGAACAAAATGCCAGCATGATCTTCTGATGGTTGGTTTTCAGTGCTCCCTCTGTGTCTATTTCTGCTCTTGTAAATATTCTATGCTTAATCGGTGTATTACTGGGCTGATTGTTAGAGGTGAACATGAGGCCAGAGAGGCTGGGAAGGAGTTAACTGCTGCTGTGCTGCTGCTGCTCTTTGTTGCAGGTTCCCTAGCCAAGGGTTTTCTTGCATGGTTTTAACTGATGTGATAAGACATACCTGTCAAACCTCTGAAAGGTGACTGGTGACTTTGTGTACTGCCCTGGAAAGGCAGCAATTTAGAGTGATGAGGTCTGAGAAACAAAAATCTTTCACGGTCTCCAACTGTGCATGCAAAAAGACAGAGCTACCCATTTGAATCACTTTGAAAATAAATATACATAATTTTAGAGCTACAGTTTAATCATAGTATGACTGATTACTAGGCACTGCATAGATTTGCTTGCCCTCGAACCGCTGTTTTCCTCTTTCCAGCATGTACCTCTGTAAAATGAGAGTGCTGTCTGACTTCCTTACCTTGGTTTGTAGTATATTATCCTGCCTGAATGCACCGAAAACCATGCTGTGAAAACTCTCAGGGTATAAAATAGCATCAGGGACAAGATCCCAGAACAAATAGCTTGCAAAGAATTTCTGTAACTATGGCTGAAACCAAGTGGATTCCTATTATCTAGAATTATGAAGGTCAAGATGAAGAGCTGACTTTTTCTAGGGTTGAGACTGAGATAGAGAAGAACAGGACCATGGCAGGTTCTGGATATGATCCTATGAATGGCCTGACAATATCTCTGGGGGTAGTGGGTGCATACAACTGGATGCCTGCTCATATTGAAGTTTCTTCAATTAAACGTGGGGGTTTTGCAGGTAATTTTCTGGAAAAGGCCAAGCCTAGATGTTTGGAATCAGAAATATTTATTTATGTATTTATTTATTTATTTATTTATTTATTTATTTATTTTTCTTCCCCTCCCTCATAGTACCAATAGTAGAGTTATGTTTCTAGTCCAGTTTCCCCACATTTTTTGGATTAGTCAGTGGGCAAGCAACTAGCATCTTTTAGGGGAGCTGTGATCTAGCAATCCCTTCCCAATGCTGTGGAACCATGTGGTGTTTCCCTGCCCCCCCCATAGCTCCTATACATCCAGATGTGTGATGGACATATGCACAGTTCTTCCTGAGAAGGCGTCAGGAGCAGAATGTGGCCCTTCCCATCCACCTGCACAAGGGAACAAGGGAGGGATCTAGTCTGAAATTTTCAGAGGTTATAGGCTTATTTAAGGTTTGGTGGGGTTTTTTTTGTTTGAGTGTTTTTAAGAGATCAATTGATAAAAATTTGATGCATTTTGCTGGAAAGTCAATTATGATAAAAGGTTAGATTTTAAACAAACACCTTTTCAAGATATTTTTCTTTTTTGTTTATATTAAAATAACACTGTTGTTAAATGTTTGCAAAATGTGAAAAATGCAGTAGTACATACAGTGTGTTTGCCTTAAGTTAGTATCTGCTTGTCATTGGATGTCATTCATGTTTTCTCTGGGCCAGGAGAGTGAAAGTCGGCGTGCTGACTAGACAGTGTTCGTACTCGTCTAGACATGCCTACCTGGAGGCAGACAAGATATGGTGCCGGACATTAAATTCTCAATAACTGGAGCCAAGGGGGAGAAAGCACGTGCAAGCGCCAGGACTGGAGTTTCAGACCAAGGACTGAGGTCTCTTTATGGATGCTTCACCAGGAAAGTGACTGCCAGGTGCAGGGAGTGAATGAATGCCTAGGGTGGTGAGCCAGATAAGTGAGTAATGCTGCCAGCATGGACCTGTGTGTGTATTTTGGTTTCTGCATTTAAAGCTGAATGGACTCTTAAACACTCTACCTTGTTTTTCAAGGTTATTGCAGACCAGACGTGTGTCCTGACTGCAGAAGACGTCAGGCTGTACTGCAGCTGCTGAAAGAGTCACCGCGAGTCCCAGAGGATCCCACAGTAGGAGCCTTGTTTAGGAGAGGAGTCAGGGCTGAGCAATAACCAGGCACGCTCTGGGGAAAAGCCAGGGGTGGTTTTGCTCCTTGGACCTGGTGACAAACTGAGACTTATTGTTTTCACTTCTCTAAATGAAGTGTCTCTTATCAGCCCCCAAGTAATTGTAAAAGTTACAGAGAGTTTCTAGAAACTATATTTCCATTCTGGAGTGGAAAAAGCTTTGATACAATGAGAATGAATCAATTCCACACCATCCTTCATCACTGGAAGTATCGTTCTGCATGGGCACCTTGGGTGACCATCTTTCACTTTCTGAAAGAATGGCTGGTAATAATGGCCTTGAGGAGGCCTGCGGACTAGAAAAGATAAGATCTGTTAATCACTGTTGCCTGGTTCCATTCTTGTGCCATGTTAGATCCAAACAGTGAGTTGTCAGAAGGGTAAGAATCAATTTTAAGTGGTAAAATACATCAAAGTGTGTAGTGCACTAAATTGTTCCAATACAGATGGATGCCTTTTTTTTTTTTTTTTTAAGCAGCTGTCAAGTGCACAACAAGCAAGATAAATCTTCCCATTTTCTGTGCATTTTCATCAGCACATCTGCAAGATTAACATCTGCTATTACATTTTTGTACTTACATGATATTTTGCAGCCAGGTCACAGAAATATTTTTAAATAGAAAGTGATAATCCAAAATACATAAGAATCAAGGAAACTTTAACTAAAAATGGCAAACTAAAAATGGCTTTTCTTTCTCATTTTGTTTTGTTTATATTTTGAAGAAAGAGGAGAAGAAATAATATTTTTATTACAAACTTTTATAGCTAATCCTACAGCAGGCATGCACCCCTCTATGAGCTTCAGGTATCTTTCCTTTTTTTTCTTGTTAAGAAAATCTTTAGTAGGCAGGACCATTTAGGAGCTGGCTGGAACAAAATGGTCATGCGATGGCATACTTGACACAGGAAGGAAGAAAAGACACACAAAGTCATAGGCGGTCTTTTCCATTTGAGACTGCATCCACCTTTGTTTGCCGTGTGCATGGCTGTACCCACAAGCAAGAGGGATTGCAGCTCCACCTTAGTAAGCATGTTAGGCGTCAAGTCAAAGTCAGTTTCTAGGCTCCCTCTACAGTCAATGGAGAAAAACAGTTACCTCTGGAGGGCAGGTTCCCCTACTTTCTCTGGACATCTATTTTGCAGACCTCAAGGTGGCTTGATATGGGTTTGTGAACAATGGAGTTGTCTGCATACCTGAGAGCACCTTAACAGTAACGGCGGGAGTAAGGAAAAGGCCATCTCTGCTTGCTCTTTTCCATTCGCCACTCTAACATTTATGCATGTTTATTGAGTAGAAAAAAAACTAAGTACTTTTAGTTATCTGTGAAGATGTCTTCTATCCCCTGTGACGAAATGAGACCTTCGGCCGGTTTCAGCAATATATGTTTTTTATATAGGTAATATTTCTTCTTATACATTAATTCTAATGTTTAATAAAGATTCATATATAGGTTGCAGATTATTGCATTTAGAGCCATTAAGTGGAGCTAAGCCTCCTCATTCACATCCTCAACAGGAGATCTGTTGCTTGGGAATTTGTTATCATTAGTTGTCATTAGTATGGGGCAATTTACGTCCTTTATGGTGCCATATTCTCCACTGTGTTAACCATTGTACATGAAGAATATACCAGGCTTCCGCAGGTTTTATTCATCATAACCCTCTGTAGATTTAGCAAGTCTGGTTCAGTTACTTTCTTAAGCTATTCCTGGCTGTGACCTCGTCTGTGATGAATGATGTGGTTTTGTCCTGGGGTTCTTTTGGGGTCTTTTTTCTTGCTTAATTTTTTTTTAAAGGGGCACTGCTGAAATCATTCTTTCCTCTTGTTAAGGATTATGTTGTAGAAGGAGATCTTCAAGGAGATCTGAGTGCTGTATTCATACAATAGAAAAGAACAAGTTGTTCCAGCGACAAATACAAAAGATGAACATTAGGATAACCTTTGCGATAAAGATTCTGTGTGAATTTAAATAAGAACTAAAAAAAGAATGGGGTCAGATAAAAGGCAATGAGATAAATTTTCTCATGTCAAAATATACAAAATTGATTCTCCTTTGGAGATCTAAATTCATATGGATATTGCAAATGCAGGAACCAACTGCAAAAAGAGAGAGGGAGATAGAGGCCATTTCTGTCCTCCAAAGTGGACACTGTCAAAGTCAAGGCGCGATCAGCCGTTAAGTATCCCCTGAGTTAGTATTCACTGCTCCTAATTCCAAGTACCAACCTCTGTCAGCAGACACTAACAGAAAATGGACATTGTTAACAGTTACGGACAGTCCCCAAATCCAAGTCAGTTATAGCGCTCCAGATTTTGTCTCTGATAACTAGCAGGGAACTAGTACTCCTGCAGCATAAGTTTCTTAGCACTACATACTGAACAAAAGTTAATAAGTAATTGTGAAACAGAGCTTTGTTTCCACAGGGGGCAGTAATTAGTGCTCCACTGCATTGTTCCACCACAGCCACTGAGTTTTATTTGAACATGTCATGCTACAGTGGCATTTGAAAACATGTAGGTTTAAGCCACTCTGGTTTGTTCCATACTCTTGTCCTTAAATTAAATGAACAATAAACCCCCTCCGTTATCAGTCTGGAAGAACTGACATATTTCTGTACTTGGCTTTGAAAAGGCAATTTTTCTTGACATTGTGAACACTAGATCCCAGCCTTATTGTTGGTGCCAATTCTTCTGGCAAAGGAAGGAGTTGAGCTCATACATCAAGAACACTACAGTTTCTTGGTAAGATCCCCAAACTGTAAAACACCCATGGGACCAGTAACTGCTTTTCTTCACCTGTTTTAAGTTTTGGTTTTACCTCAAAGAAGATATAAATGCCAAAAGGCTAAGTTCTTCGTATATGTTAGGGAGTAAAAGTTAAAGACAGGATGTTTTTTGAAATGCCATGTGAGCTAGGAATAACTGTCTGAAGAATAATTTGAAGATCACAATAAAATCCTCATAGAAAATGCATTGTATTCATAAATAAAGACAAAAGATAAAGTGATACAATACGATAAAAAAATTCATAGGAGAATTGGGAATATGGAAACCACAATGATATCTGAAGTACCTGTGTGAAAACTTTACGATGCATAGTAGAAAGGAACTTGAGTTTTACTCAATACCACCATCAGCCATGCTCAGCTTTTGCACTACTATGCACACATGTTCTAAAAGTGTAATAAAATGGGTAGTGATCTTTACAGCTCTCTACACAGCCAGCCAGGCAGGCTTGCTCTTCTCTTCTTCCACACTCATCACCACAGGGTTGTCTTGCCCTGAAGTCAGGACAAAAACCTGTTGGGGAAACCTGAAGTGAGACCACAACAGTCTTCAGATCAACACCTAGCCAGTCTCCCCAGGCCTGCAGGATGAGCTGGGAACCCCAAGCTTCTTTAATAATGAAGCACATTATTATCTGGGAAGATGGCTGGTGCCAGTGCTGTTTACAACATAGCTTTTTCAGAGGCACGTGCAGGTGTAGCACAACACATGCGAAGGTTATAAAAACTGTAAGCTCTTCATGACTACAACAGAAATGCCACAGTGGCATCAACAGATAATATATAACCCTCCCCTTCCCTAAAGCTAATGGGAGTGCTTTGGATGCTTTGTTCTTCTGCTGAATATTTTTCCACACTTGTTTTCCCCTGCATTCTCACGGCTCTAATATGAAAAAGTTTTCTGTACGCAAAGTGGTCCTCTCCACATCACCAAGATGTCTCTGCTCAGCCGGTTGAATAAATAATGCTATCCTCTGCCTGGCTGATGAACAGCACAGCACTGCAAAATCTATGTTTACTGAGGACTTCCATAATAGTGCAGTTTTCTGACGAATCAGGCTTGCATAAGCTTTATTTACATGGATTCCCTCAGATCCCTTCGCCTACTCTCTGTCTCCTTGACCAGCTGGAGAAAAGTCTGGTAAAGCTATTTTGAAACAGCTCTTCTGAAGGACCTATATTTCATTCTCCTCTGAATCCCCAGCTCCCTCTTCCCACAGATCCCTCAGCATAGCTCTGGGGGCAATGGACACGTTACCTTGCCCATGCCCCAGGTTGTGCAAGAGACCTCCACTCAAGACTAGCTCTGGTATCGTGCCAGCGTGTTCCCTCAGGCTAGAGCTTCCCAGCCTGGAGACTGCAGCCTGGACCCCGATAGGGCTGCCCCACAGTAGCCCCACGGCTCCTCTGGTTGCACCAACATCACTGCTTGTGGAGCTCGGATGTGAAACCACTGTGGTGAAGTGCTCTGCATGTGTGTGTTTCCAGTCAACCCAGACGCCCCCACAAAAAGGTGATGTCGGTACAGCTCAAGGGGCTGCCTGGAGAAGGACTGAACAGCGAGGGGATGAGAGGGGCTGGGGGAATAGCTCCTTGAATTAGCTGTGCAGCTGAGTGGTGTCAGAGAACTACAGTGGTACCGTACGATGGTCCCGTAGAGGCTTCCTTGGTGTCAGCTGTTCCAGGTGCCACAGCTTCAGCTCTTCTAAGCCAGAAGTGTCTACTCTGCCATTTGCAAATGCCTGTTGCCTTTCTGCCTGTAGGCTTATGGAAACACCCAATTTGTGTGTACGCCAACATAGACTGAATGCAATTATGTGTGCATTAACGTCCCAAATTCCATTCCTACCATCCCTTACATGGGAATAATTTTAGCTTTATAAAATTGCAATTCATTAAGATTTCCTATCTGCTTTTAAAATTACTATTTCTGATACAAATTTTTAGTAAGGTCAGCAGGTGCCCCAGTTTCATGAGTGTCCCGTTTTCATGACAGTCACAGAGATGGTAAGGTGCCCTAGTTTTTAAAACTGTTGGAGAGCTCATGCTGCCTTGGGTGCATAATTATTAAGCCTTTGTGAGAGAGAAAAGGGGACTGACACAGGAAGGAAAAGCATTTTAAAGTGACAGCAAAGTAAAATACTGATTTTGGTTTCTTGTTGAAAGTGCATGAAACTCCCTGGTCATTTACTGTTGTTTTTCTGCCATGCCAGGTTGTTTATATTCATAAATATTTCACCCAAAATTCAGATTTAAATGTACTATAATTTTATTCAATATCAGGATGTGTAGTTACAGCTGTCAAGGAAGCTATCAGATTCCATTTCACCTGACTTTTTCCCCGAATGCTACTGTAGAGATTGAAACCAGCTCACCTATCCAATGCATCTTTTGTTAATAGGTTTTGCTAGTTAATAGTTAATTTGTGTTACGCTGACATGCTAAGCCAAGGTATTGCTTGTTCTTCCCTAATTTCATGCAAAAGGTGAGTGAATCTGAAGTAGCAAGGGAATGGTGCAAGGCAAGCGATAGATGGTGTCAGCCTTCATTTTCCATAGGTAGCTCCAGGCCTGACTGATGAAAGTCCCACCTCCAGGCATGGGCTTTCAGTACCTGCCCATGGTCAAGCTCATAAAAATTAAAACTGGGAGGATGTCAAAAAGAAAACAAGACTTGCAAAGATAAAAGGCTGAAAAAGGCTATCTGTTATGAAAACAGCAGCAAGCTCTACTTAGTCATGATTGGATTTAAATAACTTTTTAGGTGACTACAATGATTCTGTTCTAATGTCTTCATCAGAGCTATGAATCAAAGCATTTGATCCAAGCAAGGATTCAGGGCCAAGCTGACATTCAGAAAGTTGGGTATCCTTGACATTATATACAATAGAAAACCTTATTCCTTTCTTTGCCTTGTTCTTTGTGTTTGTTTAACACTTTCTCTGCCAGTCAAGGACATTAATTAACAGTTCTGTGGATACCTCACTAAATCGTTCAAATTGTTGTGCTTTCACTGCCTCCATTTATGTAATAAAGCAAAATTCAGTCCCCTTCTGCCAAAGCCATGCTTTCATATCACTTTTGATCATGTCAAAGCCCAACAGAGAAAGCAAAATGGACCAAAATCTGCCAAGTCTTTTTTTTAATTAGAGAACACAATGATGATGCTGTGATCTCTTAAAAGGCATAATATGTTATAATCCCATGCTGAGATAAAGCTACATGGCTCTACTATGCTTCATTTTTGCACCTTATTTTTAATTTCAGCTCTAAACTGGACCTGAACGTCTGTTCTTCAGAGCCAAGCACTTTGAATGCTTTCTAAAGGGAATATTATTAGATCCTCACGTTGCAAAACAGGTACTTGTGCATGTCCAGGAGCCCTGCAAGCAGAGGCCTATAAATGTGTTGCTTTAGATGAAAAAGTAAAAAAAACCAGATCGCTCTGTGGCTCTTGGCCTGAAAGGGAACAGTGGCGTACTGCTAGTACCCATTATGGCATTCTCTGCAAAGGCTGTTTCATTAAAACCTTTCATCCTTCTGAAGGGGGTGGGGAATCTGAATCTAAGAGATAAAAAGCCCACAATAACTGCACACAATTTAGCTCCCAAATGGGGCCTAGCATGATTAAAATAATAAGAATCACACTGTGCTCAACAGCACTTCAACGAGAGTAACTAGGGTATAAAACATTAAACATCTCTCCAATGCAAAACATTTTAAATTAAAACTGCAACAGGAAGTCTGGGAGAGCATTATAGTGTCACTAGACTGCTGTCAGTCTAAGTGTGCTGGTAAAGATGGGAAGGGTTTACGGACATGGCCAAGGACTGGTGAAAAATGCAGTGCATGCCTACCCTGAGGCATGCCTTTCTCAGACAAAATCCTATGTTGGAAAGGTAGATCTTGTCTTTGAAAAAATGCCAGTGATTTACATGAATCTTTGCCCAAGTCATAAGTTATTCATGATGCCACTCATTAGGTCCTTGCGTAAATACAGAGGTGGCCACGTCCTCTGGTTCCTCTAAAGTGGCTGCCACCCTCCAGGCTGGAGGGCTGGGGCTGCGGGGACAGTAATCGCATGACACCAGGTCAGCAAGCAGCAGTCGCCAGAAAGTACGCCAAAGGTTGGGAAGTATTAGGAAAGGAGAAGAGGCAAAACAGCATCGTCATCCTGTCACAGTACACATCTACAGGGTGTTTGCATCTTGAACACTTAACAGAGATCTTAGGGCTCCATCTCAGGGGAGATAAAGTAGAAGCATGAAAGATCCACTGAAGACTTAGAATGGCCAAAGGAGGGAAATGGTTTTAAATAAGGAATGACTAAAAAGACTAAAGGCCCAGCAGATGGGAAAAAAGAAGTAATTGTGGGAGACGCAGCGCAGGTAATATGCTGACTGATCTGGACATCAACAAGGAATGGATTTTCCCTGTCTCAGTGCAAGAAACAAAATGTATCTAATAAACTAGAAAGTGGCAGATATAAAGCAAGAAAAAAGAGACTGGTTTTCATATGTTACATATGTAAACCATGAATCCTACAACTGGGTGTGGCCGAGTTAAAAGTTTGCATGAGACCAAGAAGACGTTGAACAAATCAGGGAAAGAAAAGCATTAGTGACTACCAAAGGGACAGACTGTGTCCCTGCTCAGGAAGCCTCTGAGCCACAGGTTGCACAGGACTGGAAGAGTATTTTGAGAAAGTATTTCTGAGTGTGTTAATATTGCTAAATAATTGGTATTGTTAAAATTTTAAACTGCTTTTATGTTGCCAGACCTTCTGGGTGCTGCTGGAGGATACAGGACTGGCTAGAATTTTCTTGGCCTAATGCTTGTTACGATTTTATATTGAATACATTAAAAACCAAACTAGAAAGATGTAAAAATGCAGTCCATAGTTTAAAATACAAGGAAGATACAGCAGAAGATTTGTTGTTGTTGTCATTTAAATTATATTCCACTGTGGCTCTTTGTGAAACTGATCTTTCATGGTTTCTATCAGCCTGGGGGCAGCAAAAATATACAACTCTTTTGCAGTCAGTAAGTGCTGTAAATAATTTTCCCTGGATGGCTGGGTCTCTGGAACATCCACTATTGCCTTTGACAATTCACTGGTCTCTTTGGGAAAGGAAATAATTTCTGACGTACTAAGCTCTGTCTAATAAGAAGGGCTCCCATGGTTTTCTATCACGTGTCAATTTTAACTTCTCTGACTAACTGAAAATCTGTTGATTAGCAGCAAAATCATTCATAATACAAGGAATTTGCTGTGGTCCATACTGGGAAATGGTGGTTCTAGAAAGTCATCATGAATAATACTATTTCATCAGATGTATTTGGTCTCTCCGATTACAGAAAAATAGTATGTGTCATGTGGAAACTGCAAATGTGGCCACTGTCGTCAGGTTATATTAGTGTGATACAATGACAGTAGGCTTTGCAGCCCACACACCCGACCTGTAACAACAAGCAATCTCCAACTATCTTCTGTTGTCGTTTTGAGAATGGGGATAGATAGAAATTTTAAAGGTCTGAGTGTTACCTGAACTTCAGCAGAAAACTATTTTCTGTTGCAGAATTTATTCTTCTGATTTACAACATAGATTCAGGCCTCTGGGCCTTTCAAAACTCCTGAGTGTACTTCTTTACATTGCACTTCAGACTGTGTAGCTACATAGCCTCTAGCTACATAAGCTTTGGGTTGATTGTTATACATTTTCTTGTTTCCTATGGTAGGAATGGTCAGGTTAATAGCATCTGAAACAGTTCAAGTTACCACATTTCTGAACTGAAATAATCTATACCTGGCCACACCAAAATCTTCATACAGTCACTAACTTTTATGACAGCATCTGTCTATTGAACCTGAAAGAAAAACACAAAATACAGTTAGCTGTAATTAGCTTTGAGCTGTACATTAAATTGACTGGGATGAATTTTCTGATTCCTATTCTTCTGCTGTCATTCAGGAACATCTGAGTCTCCATTATGATGTGAAAAAGTTGCTGGAAAAGAATAAAAAAAAAGACAAAAAGCAAAAAATCCAGCTGTCTCATTTGTTTATCTTTGCTTTGTATCACTGAGGAATGATATGCACCCAACAGTTTCTACACTGTGCCCTTTATGTGATATGAATTATTTTCCTTCCACTTAAGAAAACTGAAGTCTACTGTAGAAAAGGGAACTAAACCAATTTCATCCACTGATGAAATTCTTAGATTCTTTTCCCTTGGAAAATATATGACCATTTCTACAGAAGACAAAAATTATGCAGGGAGCAACTAATACTCAGAAATATTTTTTTCCAGACACTAGTTCTGGATTTTTTTTTTTTTTTTTAACACTGTTACGAGTAGAAGTCTCTGGAAGCAAGAAACAGCTAACTCATTTGTGTCCAGGTTAAAGAAAAAATTAATGTGAGAAACGAACTTACAATTTTTCTTTGAGCTGCAAAGTGCATTTTTCTTTTACCAATCATACTTCAGAAACACACATTTTAGCATCTGTATTAAACCCTCTCATTTTTGAAGATGTGAGAGATTTAGCACTTTTTTATTTTATTCATTAACTATACCAGTATCAGAAACCAAGAAAAGAAGATGCAGAAGGGATATTATGCTATCACTTTTATAGTAATTTTTCAAATTACAGGTTTTTGAGGCAATCCAGAAAAGTGCTGGCTTCTGCAATCAGTGTAAGCAGTTAAAGAGAATAGTTTTCACTCTGTAAAAACATCAAGAACAACTATCTAGAAAAAAAAATTCCCTGAACTTCTGCTGAAGCATAAACAATATAGCCGTCTTCAAAAATTAAATCAACTTTTGCTTCGGTGAATTGGAATTCATTGTTAATCTCAGTGGGATCTGAACTGCAAACATAACCTCCGTGAATCCAGTATCAGGCTTCTTGAAGACAAAGATGTGCAGTATACTCGATAATTTTTCTGACATGCACCTATTTGTCTGGTTTTGTTTGTCTTGCTCCTGATGTCTCTTCCCATTCTCCTTGATTATGATTATTCGATGCACGGTGTAGTCTGTGCTTGACAAGTGCTACCAAATTATAATATCTCACCTTTTTATGAAGCACAACATTTCTAAAAGGAGATGGACAAAGCCACAGGGAAGAAGAAGAGCGTATGGAGAGCAGACTGGCTGATATGACTGTGCAACTCTCACAGGCAAATCAAGGTGCCCTGGAGCAGACAACAGAGCCTGTGGAGCTCAGAAGATGAGTAGTGCTCTGCTGGATGTAGGACCTGGGAACCGAGGGGACAATGAATGGTACTTAGTAAGTCACCAGCCACCAGAGACTGGAGGTGGTGGCTGCATGGGAAGTCTTTATGGTCCAGCATCTCCCATTGTTAAGGAAGGAATAAGCGTGTTTTAGTGTCTTCTTCTAAACCTGCCACCAAAACATGAGGATTTCCTCATGTCACTCCTCTGAAAATTTGAGGTGTCTGTCGTGGATGTTGCGACAGCTGTGCTTCTTCTCACAGGATCCTTGGAGATGTGTCACTTCTGCAGCAGAGTCACAATCATCATACTGCTGTGGTGGTCAGCAGATTTGCACACCAAGATTCTGCCTTAAAGCCCCAA
This sequence comes from Rhynochetos jubatus, assembly GCA_027574665.1. Taxonomy (NCBI): domain Eukaryota; kingdom Metazoa; phylum Chordata; class Aves; order Eurypygiformes; family Rhynochetidae; genus Rhynochetos; species Rhynochetos jubatus. The sequence continues at coordinate 62,429,019 of CM050649.1, forward strand.
GCCAGAAGTGTTGCTTGGGCTCTGTTTGGGTACAAAAGTCTTAAAATTCATGACCTGGTGGAGTAAGCCCCAGACCTATTTTTGGGCTGCACAAACATTGGATATATTCTAAAGTTCACTAAAAAAACCCACAAAATACCATAATTTTTTTTCAGAAAAGATCTGCGTTGTCCACTTCATGAAGTTTGGCTGGAAGAAATTGCCCTTTTAACTGGAGTGTTCCTCTCAGGACATGCTGCCTCAGTGTGATTCACCATGACTTCAGATGGGTTGCAAAGGTGCAGGAGCAGCAATTCCAATGGAGTACATCTTGGGTTCATGGTACTCAATGACCCCATGAAGCAAGTGTGGCCTGAATTTGAACCCTAATGTTGAATTATGCAAAGACAAATTCTACTGTGTAGTCTTTGAATTAAAACATTTTAGACAACATAACTCTTCATAAGGATCATTATCTTAAAAAAAATTAAGTGAAACAGAGGTATGAGGAAAAAAATATTAAAATAAGTTCTCATTTAAATGTATATTTATCTAGAGAAAGAAATGTGACTTTCACATATCCAAGTCGACAACAGCCTTCATTGTGCCTGGAAGCTGAGAGATGCCTGATGAACCTTTGTGGCCTGAGATGGGCTGAGACATTAGCAGCTCCGTGTGTTGACAGCTTTCCTCCCATGCCTGAAAGCAATTCTGGTTCTTATTAAGCAAGTTCTGTACAGCAGTTATCACAGGGATGTAATGAGCGAATTTTTTTTATCTTCGCACAGTCCTCTAAAGACAGAGGGCTGAATTCCTTTTCTGCCGTAAAAGAGCTCAGTCTCATCACAGAATCACAGAGTCATAGAACCTTTTAGGTTGGAAAAGACCTTTAGGATCATCAAGACCAACCGTAAACCTAACACTGCTGATTCTGCCACTAAGCCATGTCCCCCAGCATTCATCTGGCCATCTCAACGATAAAAACACCTGTATTACTGAGGAATACTGCACCTATACAATATTTAAAGCTTTTTCCCATTACATGGAGCTTCGGTGGATGATCTGAGTTACAACCTACTGCAATGAGACTTTCCAGGCATGCTATTTGTTTTGGTTTGAAGCACATGAAGTGAGTAGGCATCTGTCAGAATTTTGACATACCAGAATGTTTTCTGCCTCTTTGATGAGGATATCTGGTCTGGCCCTCTAACTAGCTGTCAGACATTTGCATTCTTCCTGATATGCTCCTCTGAGAGCAAGAATGCAGTGTCTTATGGGAAGTACTATAAGGATGTTATAATCAATGAAATTACCTGGACAACAACAACAACATAATCACTGCCCATTCATTTTAGACACTTATTATGTTTCATCACAGACCTTGTTAATTATTGCTTTCAGCAGCAAAGCTACAGACACTTTGTAATAGGGTATATTTTTAACACTGCATGTGGGAGATAGACCTGTAAAGCTTGCAATCTGCTAATGGAGTTTATATCCTGGATTTCCTTTGTGACTCTAGGCTTTGACTCTGTGGGAACACAAAGAACTCATTGCTATTCTTTTACTCTTCCACCCCCACCCCTTCCCACCCCCCGCTTTTGTAACTGGAGTAGCAAAACAAATGCAAGAGTTGGAAGAGTAACTGCATTTTAAATAAAAGAATGCATTTAATAAAGACAAAGAGATTAAAGTAGTTTCAGGAGAAGATATGTTTAAATCATGATAATATCAGGAACGAAAGAATTTTCCATCTTGGTCCCTCTGAAAATTTCAGATATGAATCAGATGGTGAATTTAGGATGGTGAACTCTAAACCACTATCCCAGTTAAATATAGTAAAGCATAATGCTTAGGATCCAACTGGACTAATATTTAGGAAATCATTTTCCCAAAGGAGCCCTTAACAGCAAGACATAATAAATACGGGGGAAACGTCATTGACCCAGTCAGAAGCTGTAGTCCTTTGCAGCTGATGGAGTAGCACAATCAAAGGAGTTCTACTGTCAAAGGGAGATATAGGGAATTATTTTCTTTAGGAGAATTTTCATCTGGTGTGACAGCCCACTAGGCTGGGTGATGATGAAAGCAGAGAAGAGCATATGACTGGAGCTTGCTGCATTCAGGTGCTTTAGTCAATGCAATGAACTTCTACAAATCAGCCAGGATCTTCTAATTTATGCCAAGGGATGTTCTAGTAATTGAAGTCAACACTAAGCAAAGACCAAAAAAATTTAAAGACTCTCTGCTTTGGATCTTGCAGGCCAGATGAAGTCAGTCCTTGGGTAGATCCTTTGCAACAGTAGTAACTTGAAATGCATTTCTTTGTGTCAATATTAAAATTATTTTGCAAAGGTAACACACTCCACATTTGTGCCTTTTTCTTGAACTCATAGCTCAACAACAAAGTACACAATCAATCGAAGCTCACAAAGGATCAATAGTACTTCTGCATTTATCACACTATTTTGAATTTACGATTAGGGTCAATCTCACTGAACTGCTCATGAGCACTTGGGAATAAGCAGATCCGTTAGAATACCATTCACAGATATCTTAGCATGAAAGAATGAGACACAGGAAATGTGTTTGTGTTTTTCTACAGTCACAGAGTCCTCTTCCTAATGTTAAAAGTTAATTTCTATACTAAGAATTACCCTGTATGCAACTATTTAACTTTAGAACCATAATTCCAGTCAGTGTTTTGAGAGAGAGCTCTGCTGGACATACTCTGATTTTCCACCTTGAATTCGAGTGGGTTGCTTTTCCATAATTTACTGTGGGGTTTTCTTGCCTCCATAGCTCCACTTTTTCAAAGGTAAATTCACATCTTATACATGGACCTTTTATTCCTTGGGTTTCAAAACGTAAGCACCTGAAAAAACCCTCATAGACATTCAGTTCTTCCCTACTTCTGGAATTGTTCTTTAGTATATATCGGATTAAATCCTGCTTCCACTGAATTTCCCCTGGCTTCAGCAGTCAGAATAGTATTTTTGAGGTCCTGCAATCTGGGACAGGAGTACGAGAGTGGAGGACAAGGCACATTCATTGTTTGGCCACAGAGAATTTGATAACTTAGAGCAGCATCTTCAGCATTCACACTGGAAGCTACTAATGGAAAGTAGGAAACATCTGTAGAAGAAAGTTGGTATCTGTGGTCTGTTTTCCCTCACCAAATTAAACACATGACTAAAGTAGCTGTGAATTTTTCCAAAACTAAGTTTTCATAAAAAGAATGTTACTAACTCCAAATAATATTTTAAATTGTTTCTTCTTTTGAAAAATATATTTTTTTTCTTTTTTTCAATTTTGAAAAGAATTCTATTCAATTATTTTTTATTTTGCTATGTATGCTGGTTTTGGCTGGGGAAGAGTAAGTTTTCTTCATAGTAGACAATATGGGGCCGTGTTTTGGATTTGTGCTGGAAACCACATTGATAACACAGGGCTGTTTTCATCACTTCTGGGCAGTACTTAAGCAGCGTCAAGGCCTTTTCTGCCTCTCACACCACCCCACCATGGAGTGGGCTGGGGGTGCACAAGAAGTTGGGAGTGAACACAGCCAGGACAGCTGACCCCAACTGACCCATACCATATGATGTCATGCCCAGCATATATAGCTGGGGGAAGAACAAGGGAGGGGGGGACATTCAGAGTGATGGCATTTGTCTTCCCAAGTCATCATTATGCATGATGGAGCCCTGCTTTCCTGGGCTTGGCTGAACACCTGCCTGCCCATGGGAAGTGGTGAATGAATTCCTTGGTTTCCTTTGTTTCTGTATGTGGCTTTTGCATTACCTATTAAACCGTCTTTATCTCAACCCACAAGTTTTCTCACTTTTACCCTTCTAATTCTCTCCCCCATCCCATTGTGGGATCCCATTTAACCGTGACCCCACATGATTTCATTGTAGCATGGACATAGTAGGAAGTATTGCTGTGTATAAAGTGGAACAAATAAATAATGGGGCATTGCAATGTGAGTAGAAACTACTTTGGCTTAAAAAGAAAAATCAAATATTCAACAATTTAATAAGTAGCTAATACCTTTGTTTAAAATGATATTACAATGTGTTTCACTATTATAATCATGATTGATTACTTTGACATTCTCTGGCCCCAAATGTCAGTATTTTGAAATGAAGAGAATTTCCCAAACAATCCTTGCGAGTATCATTCTGCAGGAGATTTTGAAGTGTCTGTTACTTGTTTTTTACATGAGAAAAAAAAAAAAAGAACAAAACAGAGATTCTGAGGGTCTATAATCACTGATCTTGAGAACATTGCTTAAAGTACCTCTATGCCCTATGTGTAAATGGGAAGGAAACTGTTAGCCTTAAAGCTGCTTCTTTATCTCAGTGTAGTGTAGTGGAAGAGAAACCAATAAGCCTTGAAAAGAGTCTTGCAATTGGTTGTAATAAATGCAGGAAATGTGAAGGGAATGGAAGTTGTCCTGCTATAGGCCTTAACAGCAAAAGTTCTCTTTATTAATAACCTTTTTTGTGCAGCTAGTAATTAGCAGGTTATTATGCTGGGAACGAATTGCTTCTTTCTGACTTCTACCCAGTCTAATTAAACCCAGTCATTAATGTAAAGACTCTGTATGAAAGAGACGCTTCATACCTGATCAAACAATTATTTTGGAAGGTGCTTATCCTCTTATTACTCTTCAGGATATTTTTCGGTTGATTGGAGATGTGGCAATGGCACAGCATATTAATAAAGTAATGGAGATGAATGACTATGAAGTTTAAAATGATATTTCTGCTCTGTTGCTTGAATGAAAACTAGGCAAAAACTGTCTTGCAGTGATGACAAGAAATATTTGTAAAATTAGCATGTAGTTCTCTTTGCTTCCAATGGAGCTATCAAGTTTTTAATGAAAAAAAAGTCATTTGAAATTTCACAGTACATCGGTAAATATTGCAACACATGTTATCACTGTATACAGTATATAACTCATGACTGCACAACTTCAGCTTTCATGGCTTGCTCATTTTCCTGACAAGAGAAAAATTGATATATCTTTTTGTTTTCTGCATGTACTTGTAGGCAGATTTAACTAGATTGTTGAGACCTATATTGCCTATGTATCAGAACTGGTTTGCTGTCAGGCAAGAAGACTGCTTGAGCAGTGATGTTCTCCGTGTTGGTAAGGCTGTCAGTGTCGGGTCCCCAGGACTGTTATAGCGGGGTGTGAGCAGGCAGGGAGTAACGCTGAGTTTTGTCTGGGGCATGTATAGCAGTTTATCTTGGTCAGGTACTATAATGAACAGGCTGACTGAAATGGAAAGACTTAATATTTGGTGAAATTAGATGTATATATTAGATGGTTTGTGTATGGGAAAGGATCACCACTCCTTTCAGGCCTTCTGCACAAGCAGCAGATATTCCATGAAGCATGGGGATTTCTCCAGGCATCTCCTTGGGTGCACGTTATCCGGAAAGGGAGGAAAGTAGGAGAAAAGAGGTAGGATCTGCACCTGTAGAGGAAGTGGCCTATGCAAAACTGGTCTGAATACCTGTTAGGTACTTAGTACACCCCTGCAGCAGGGTTTCATGTTCTATGTCTCCCAGCTTCCCCACAGGCAAGATTGTGCCAGCTTCATACGTCTAGCCTTTAGGACAAGTTTTTGGCAGCTAAGGTATTGCCATACTCTTTCAAAAGTTCTTTGTTTCTCTTTCAAGTTAATGAAAAAACTCACACAAGCAATGAGAACGGTACAGAGCAGATGTCCTGCTTATCTTTGAGAAGGTAAACCAGCTAAATGCTCACGCATACTACAAACAACCAAAACAAAAACATAAAGAAGGATATAATCTTTATGCTTCAGGCATTAATCAAATACCAATCAGTAGAAATTGGGAAAGGACTTCTCCTGTGGACAAATAAAATGTCCATTCTGTGGACTTTATTACTGGACCTTCGTATAAAACATCTGTTACCGGTCACTGTCAGACTGGATGGTAGTAGTTGGAAAAGCCATGGGGTTAGATACTGAATGCTTACACTTGTGTTTATACTTTCTGATAAAAGAAAAACAAATGTGTTGCAGAAAGAAAGATGAGAAAAATGATTCCTTGACTTTATTTTTGACAAGTGATCGGTGATTTTAATTCACTAAAGTAATAGCAGTGATCAAAGTTGTGAGGATATTTTTTAGGCTGTCTGATCCTATTGTCTGCCCATATCAAGGGCAACACACTTCCCCACCAGCAATATCTTGTCAGCTGTGCACGTACGTTATTTCCAGGTTCTGAATCCAGGCTAAAATAATCCTTTGAAATGTGGGAAAGGATCAGTATAAGTATTGCTTAGAGAGGGCAAATGAAATATTCAAAAGCTAAGCACTTGCCAAAAATAAAGATGACAAATCTGTGTCCTGTTTGAAGCAGCCCCAGCGCCTGCTGAAAGTCAGGAAAGGGTGAGCTGGAATAACATGGAAGAGCAGGCTATAACCTGCTTGGCATTCCCGAAAACATCGAAACCACACACTGGCCAGTAGCTTAGGATACCCCCTTGTTGTATGAGAGATCCAGATTTACATCTGTCCAATCCCACACCCCTGGTTTCATGTGCATGCCGTAACTCAGGGACCATTTGTTATTGTGTGATTGGACAAAATGGGGGGGAGGGAAGGGAGGGGGTTGGAGAACATGGAATTTGTAAATAAACTTAGAAAAATTTTTCACAAAAACTTTTAGTTTTGATTGATAGACTACTGCTTTCTGACAGAATAAACAATCTGTTAGAAATTTCCATATATAAGAATAGGGAGTTATGCCACAAATTGTGAAAATACAAGTGGATCAAGTAGATTAAATTTGTTGAAGATTCATGCTGAACCAATGCATCAGTGGCCAAAGATATCAGTGTGAATGGCTGTAAAAGTGTTGCCGTCTACTATATTCTTTACAAATCAAACTACTGGAAAAGAGTCAGGGCATAATCCTGGGTCCATACAAGTAAATGGTAAGTTTCTGCTAATTTAAATAGCAAATGTTCCCAAAGAAACATCATTAAAGCATTCTGCCTTCCCATTGCCCCAGTCCATTCTAATTATCATCCAATATCAGCTGATAGTTCCCACAAACAATATTATCTGAAGCAAGAAATGAAAAATATTTTAGGTGGTAATGATCAGTCTTGCAGTCTCATCTTTGTACACTGTGAGATATGAATGCACCTTCTTTCTAGGAAGAGTACCTATAACCTCCCTGAAAGGCAGGTTCATGTGAAGAAAGGGAGCTATACTTATTTAAATAATTTATAGTCCAATTCCCACTGTTCTGTCTTTCAAGTGTCTTATTTTATCATTTTTCTCATGATCTTCTCTGCATCTTGTTCTGTGCTTTCTGATATGTGTGGATGAGATCAGATCCTCTGTTTGAGCTGTAGCTTGCTGGCTTTCATCATCAGCATATCACAGTTTTCAAGACTAGTATGGGTGTGCTGCTGGAACTTATTCACTGGTGGCACCGTCACTTAGGTTTCTAAAACTTCTGAAAGTGAACGAGTCACTTCAGCTTATGTCCAGAAAGCTCATCAACATGTTCTCATACAGATGTCTAGGGTGGGGCCAGGGGAACTGCTCTCTAGAGCTGTTATTTCTCCCCATGGACTAGGGCAAGTAAAGAGAGGCCATTTGATCTGACTTATATCTCTGCATTTTGATGATTACAGTCAAGTGAGATGAACCTCACCCCAAAAATTTCTGTAAGAGATACCTGAACTGAAGAATCACTTGGGGTATTGACTATTCGGTTTGATATAAGCTGTTTGGTTCCACTGATCATGTGGCATATTTATGTTCATAACTAAGTACGCCTCATAGACTTGGATTTCCAGTGTGAGTACCCTTGATTAAAATACTATAATAATTTTCTTCCATATTTTGCTATTTAATTCCAATCTGCTCTTTTTGGCCAACATTTTCACTATCCTGGGTTTTGGAGTATTCATGCACAAATCACAAAAGAAGAGTGAGCCTGCCAAAGTGAATTAATTTGAAAAGAAAAGCAGACTTTTCTGAATCTCTCTTAAAATATTATTCTCTCATTTCTAGTCACACTTTCACTTAGATAATACTGCCTCGAGACAGCCAAGTGCATAGATATTATGAGGAAACCAAGCTGCACGAGATACTGTGCAGATTCTATTGGAAGTCAACAATTTATGCTATAGGGCTGCAATAGAAACTAACAATGTGTCCCAGAAGACATCTTCTGCAAAAACAAAACCAGGGGAAAATAATTAGAAAGTGAAGCTTCTTATAAGCTCGATTAAAAGACTACTTCAATTTTGCAATCCTTATCTCTCTGGCCAGCCTGGCTGATGGGGGAAGCTGGAAGTTTCCTCCAGAGGGCAATTCAGAGCATGGAAAACTAGATTCTCACTCAGCAGAGGTTTCTCAGGCTAAAAGACAGCCAGTAATTTTTAGTAAGAAAAATCACATGGAACAACAGAAAAACAATTTCAGCACTTGGTTCTGAGGTCTATACTGAACTGAGCTTATTCATGATCTGAAAACCAGTGTGGGCTCAGTCTGGGCATGAAAACTATTTTTGTATTTTTCTAATAATTCAGTCACTACTAAATTGTCTGTTTATAAGTAATCTGTACAGAGAACAAAAAAGCAGTGTTGGTAAGTGCATATGATTCTGGTAGAAAGAGAATACACAGACAACCATTACTCCAGGAAAAAAAAAAAAAAAAAAAATTTAGAAGCAAATCACTTATTTTTATTGCCAGTGAATTTATTTAAGTTGGAGGCATAAGTAACCATATTGTAATACAGCATTTCTCAGTACTCTCAAATCAATTTGATCAATATTGCAAAATATGAGAATGAAATAAGTCAATGCTGTAAGAATAGTGCATTAAAATTAATTGTACATGGGAATTTAAACATATTAAGGAGCACAACAGCTTTATGATGTATACTTCTGTAAGTAAATGTTACTGAGATAAAGTATACCATTAGCAGACATTTCTCAAGGGCAGGTTCCAAAGGCTTGAACTTGGCTGCACACAATGCCTTTGAAAATATTCACTGAATTTGTAGGGGAAAGGATGCAAAATGTGTACTCTAGTTAAAATTCAACATTATTATTACTTCATTGCCACAAGATCCTTGGGTTTTAATGTCACTTTTCAGACAAATGTAGGGAGACATTTCCCTGCCCAAAGCACTTACAGAAAGCCTATGACCATGATCCTGTCACTGATAGCACACAGGAGGAATGTTGTCTAAATGGAGTGTCCTTGAAGACAAAGGGTAGTTTGAGGATGAATCAATCAGTTCCTGAGCTGTCATTTCAAGTACTGTGAGTCTTAGACCTTAGCTTTGCTCCTGCTGATCTCTTACTGTTACCTTCAAAAGCTGCAGGATGAGCCCAAAGTCATACAGAGTACAGATAAAGAAACAGAGGTGAGAGGTAGGTATAACACAAAGAAGCAGGATTCAGCACACTCTGTGAGCTGTCACCAGAGCCAACCATGATAGAGCATCATTGGTAAGAAACTGAAGAATAGAGAATTATGGACTAGAGATGGAAGATAATTTTGTTCTAATGGGAAATCTGTTTCAAACTGTGTCTCATTTCTAAATTAAAGCAAAAGTTGATATTCTAAATTTTTCATGGACCCATAGGAAATTCCATAGCATCTCAGTTCAGAAAACCAAGATTTCTGTGTCTCGATAAGATAAAAACCAAAACATAGAACATAAAATTATATGTAAAATATTTTTGGTGTACAATACAATGCAACAATCTAAATAACTAAGCCTAATTAATGCAGTTCTTATTTTCAATCAGTAGAGTTTCTCTAGTCCTAGGTCTCACATCAGTCACTGGGACTGCTTGATGCAACATGCGGCTTTGAAAAATCCTTTCTTAAAGACTATGATAATGCAACCAAGATCAGTCCAGCAAAACAGCTAAATACCAGTTTATTTTAACCACCCTGTTACTCCTGTATGCCTCACTGGTATTGCTCTGTGCTTACTGTGCAGTAAGTGCCCACTGCTCCCTACAAAGGAAACACTGTGACTGCTACGGTCAGAAGTAAAGCTCAAGATGACTTTTAATTTCTGTATCTCAATTAATTGTGGAAGGAGTTTGGGGAGGTCAGCTAAATTGGTCGTTGTGCATACTGCTTGCTGGGTACACCTGCACTAGTGTTTCGGTTCAAACTGGAATCGATGTTTGGAAATGAATCTTCAAATTTCCCCACCTATTGCACCTCAGTTCTTGTCAAGAAACTATTCACAGCACTTGGACTCTTATTCTCAGGTGAAACTAAAACAAAAAGGTGATCCTAAAGCACTCTTCAGTGGATATTCAGGACCAAACCAGAGCTAATCCACAAAAAAAAAACCAAACAAAAACCCACAAACACCCCCCCCCCCCCCCCCCCCCCCCAAAAAAAAACTAAACAAAAAAACCCCAAAACCCAACAACTTGAAGTGGATGTTTGGTTTTTAGCAGTGACTGTTACTCAAAAAATGGATGAAAAGCTTTCTTAGTAGATCTAGCCTGGGAGATCCCATTACAGATCTATTGCAAGCTTTGTGATGGAAATACGCACCAAATGATTTATGTAATAGAAATTTCTATGCCATTTTCCTAAGAAATCAGTTCTCCTCAGCAGTGTTTTCTGCATATTAATATTTAAAACCAGGACACTTGGGCCACGGGGCACAAGAACAGACTCCATGACAAGAAAGTGGCTCTTTGGAATGGCATTTACAAATTTACTATAATGAGCAATTTATACAAGTATTAAACTGTTTATTTATTCTCAGTGTCCGTCATTTTTTCCTACTGGATAAAAGCTTTTCCAAATGCTATGTTTTTGAAATAAAATTAGGTATTAAGTTAACATGTTTGGTGTTGACCTTCTGTTCTAATTGCAGGTTTTATGCTGTCCTGTGGTACCAACAGAACATTCAACACATACCTGGGAGGTTCAGTAGTAGGCAAGTTCCGGCCAGATGTCGTCTGTATTTCTTTGGTAATAAATCTGAGAAAAACACTTATATTTCCATATTTTTTACAGAAAAATCCCTCTAATTTTAAATACAAGAGGAAATAACCTCTAAATATTTTTGTTTAAAAATACAATAAAAGAAAAATACAATAGGAAAAACTATGACCCTTGTACATGATAAGCCTTACGCTGAGTAATGTGCTCATAATCCTATGCATCCTCTGTAAATGCAAACCGATCTTATCATACCTGTGTAACTGTTATCTTGCTGTTGTTTGTAAGGATTCCCTTTGTAACCCCATTTGCCATTTAAGAACTTTCAGAGGTGCTGGTGCATAAACTGGAAAAAACGAAGCAGAGTTGTTGAAATACAAGATGAGTTTGGGGGTCTAGGTGATAAAATCCTTTCTTATTTGTGCACACAGTAAATAGGATATGGAAATTGGTAGCACCTTGAAGGTGGAAAACCACCATCTCATTTAACAGAGTCCAATTTTATGGCAAAAATGTAATTCTACTGCTGCAATTGTGGAAGCAAGTGTGTCCTTGATAATGATTCTTGTGTAATTACCAGGATATATCATCCCAGATCATTTTAACTGGACAACCTTGAAATTCCAAGTCACAGTCATAAAGATGTGAGGTGGGGTTCTTGAGATACTCACCCAGAGGCACTGTACTCAAGGTAGGGATGGAGGCACTTACAGAAGATGATATGCAAGTAGATGTCTGCAACAGATCAGGTAAATTGCTCTCTAGAAACACCTATGCGTGACCAAATAGCTTATATGTATATGTGTACACTGTTTATGACTGCAGCTATTGGATAAATCCGGTCTCTAATACCATGATCCTAACATGGGTTGTGTTGCCCAAACAATCCCTCCTGTGTGAGAACAGCCTGTAGAACTGACTGATTAACTTTTGACCTTAATATACAGTTAGAGAATAAGGTCCTGAAGGTCTTTCTATGTTCTTTTATTTGAAGGGGAAGGTGTTTTCTCATGTGTTTTGATTTGTTGGTTGGGGGTTTTTTTTGGGTTTTTTTTGAGGGAGCAGGGGACTTTTTAAGGGGTCTTTAATCAGTTAGTGATTATAAGTATCATATGTAACTCAAACCTTCAATTTGAAATAAAATACTACTGGGCCTTGGAAAGGTGTGTGTCACGTTCTCCCTGGAAGAAGCTCCAGGATAGGCAAAACACACCTGGCACTAAACGACTTTTGGTATGATTTTAAGATAGGTGTGTGTCCTGGCAGAATCCAGCTTTACCAGGTGATCTAGTGCAGTCATGAAATGAGAAACAAAGGAAACAGGCACCCTTCCCTCCCAAGATATAAGGTGTATTTTGTTTGAAATAAAAGCAGACTTTTTCTGAGTGCAATGGAACTGGTAAATGAATTGCTTAGTCAGACAAAGCAAGCTGGCTATAGGTAGAACAAAGGGCAGAGAACTCCTAAACCATAGACAAATATCTGAGAAATCTCAGGGCAAGAGGATCAGGAATCATGGAAGAGGACTGATCAAACCCCAAAGAATACTTTAGTTATGAACAAAAAGAGTAGAAGAGTCTAGGATCAATTTACATAGTAGTAGTAGTGGTCTTTATTTGCAGAACACATTTTTTACTGAAAATCTCTCTTCAATGTTTACACCAATTTGCCTCCACTGTTGTGTCTCCCAGAATAAGAAACCTCCAAACCAGCCCATCCTGAGGACAGAGTTGCAGAAGGGAGTATTGCTAAGCCACTAGCATATTGGAGAAGTGTGGGCATAGGACCTTGAGAAAAGTCCAGGACAAAGAGTTTTGACAGAAGGTTATGCGAGCGCAACAAGTCAAGGTGAAAGTCTTTGATTATGCATCATCTGTAGGGAGCTTAAAGACCCATATAGAGCTTAAAAGTCCCATAAAGCTACAAGGAGAGTTTAGCCAGATTTGTGAAACATTTTGAAAGAAACAGTGAATAGAAAAAAATGCAGACTGTAAGGAATCTCTGAGAATTGGTATCTGAATGCTCACACACTGTAGACCTCCAGCTTTCCAGCCTGCAAGATCCCCAAGAGCCATCTACCAATACACAGTAGGCTAAATCCAAACCTTCTGATTTGCACTTTGCAATGGTTAAAGCATCCCATCCTCTCAGGTGTCAAGTTGAACACCCAACTCTCAGCCAGTCACTCCCCATTTCTAATCACTCCTGTTTATGTATTAAAAAAGTTGTGTATTTCTCCCACAGCAGAAGTCCTAGTGACATCCAGAGAGATTTTAACAACAGAGAACTGTGTTAAGAGAGCAAACACACTTCATAAATATCACCTTATATAATGATCACCTGCAGGTTTTCACTTATACAGGAAGTAGTGAACGTATGCAGAATGGAATAAAATCTATATTGACTGTTGGTGGTTTACTTTAACAGAGGCCTGCATGGATTCATCATAAATAAACCTTTCCAATGAAAAGTCACGCTCTGAAGTACACACATATTCCTGCAGGAAGTGCCTGTAACCTCACACAAGACATTTTGACTTTGGCAGTGCTTTATGCTGGACTTTTTTCTAAGTGAATGCACATAGAGAGTGAGGGTATCACTGGAATGAGGGCTGTAGTGGAGCCCTTCACTGCTGCAGAAAAGTAACTTCCTACTAGCCACCCTTCCAGTCTCAGTCTGAAAAAGCACAGCAAAGAAAGTATGGAAGAAGCAGTAAACAAAGAAACAAAACCCCAACAACGTTCCCTTTTCCAGACAGCCCCCTGCTATGTACTTTCTCAAAACATGTATACAGTACTTTAATTAGTACTATATTACTCATAGAAAAGCTCCATTTCTTTGGCGGGTCAATACCCAACTGCTTCATGCCTGGCAAGGCAAGCCATTTATTAATTAAAGCTGCCCTGCAGTCTGTCACTCCTGTTCCAGTACACTTTGTTTGTGCCATTCTCCAGCTGGTATAGCCATGATGTCACTTACTTTCAAAGATGACTTTATAATTAAAAGAGAAAATGTGAAAAGCAATCGAGTTAACGCGATGCTGAAGAGGATGTTTAAGGAAGCGTTGTCTAGTGTTACTTCCACTGCAAGCAAAGGGCAGCTCTGTACCTCTCTCGGGAGTTTTTTTTTTTTCCTTTTAAAAGTTGCAATCACTATAAATTTCCTTCTTCACAATGTTGTAATCCATTACTTTTCCACGTCCTATTACTAATACTACTGTGCTTAGCTTTTACGTGTTTCTGTTGTTTGCTGACCTGAAAGCACTTTGCAAAAGAAGCCTGCATCATTATCTTCATTTATACCTTTCTGTTTCCTCCTGATCACTTCCTTTTCAGCAGATCCCCTGCATATGGTTTGCACATAACAGTGGTAGTGTGGTACAATTACATGCCTCAGTCATTGCTTCGGCCCTTGTATTTGATGATGCAAGGGAAGCAACCTAGTGCCTACAGCACACCACGTAGCCCCGTCTGCCTTCACTGGTGGGGATTGGATGGGTGAGGTCGTCCTGTGGCAATGGGAGGTTTCAGCAGAACTGCTCTGTGCCGTCTGTTTTCTGACGAGATTTCTTTTCACTATCTCTCAAGCTACTGATATCAGCTTGTGACTGAAATCTGTCATTTTTTGTGGGGATGCTATATCTCACTGAAGCCTCATCTCACCAGATTTATAAGAGAGTCTGTAATACCTGTGGAAGAGTATCTTCGAGACATTCCAAAAGTGAGATAACAAAGAGAATGCCATTGATGGGCCTGTACTGCATTTTTAATGTAAAGGAAGTTAAAAGGATATATTTTTGCTCTTTATGCATTTCTGCTGTTGTCGCTATCTATGTGGTAGTCTGCAGTAGGAGAAAACCTTAAAGGTATGAAGGTGCTGAGGAGAGTACAGGCCCTTCCCCGTGTTTCTGTCAGCTTTTATCAAACCCCGCAGTGTTAGACCTACAGAAGACAAAATAATAGTCAGCTCTTGTCCCCCAGATAGAGATGTTGATCTTCCAATTAAATTTGCCTGTGTCTTTCCTTGCTTTCCTCTTGTGAGTGTGCATATGTGTGTGCAGGGGGTGGCAGTCTAGGGTTACTATTAGGGGCTAGAAGTGAAGACTTCAGGCAATTGTCAGGCAGATTTATCAAAGGTATGTCTTTTGATATTTGGACCTCCACTGAAGGCTGCAGATTTGGTTATATTTGGATGCTGTGCTTAGGTAGTGCTTAGACCCCTAACTGCGCTGTAGTATGCAGTACTACTGGTGCCCACCTCACACAGATTGACAGCTTGAGCTTGATCTACACGACTTTTCTCCTTCCAGGTTTTGGTCCAACTTGACCTGGCCTCAGGTCAGGCTTGCATCTGAGCAGAATGGGTGATAGGAACATTTGAACTCAAACCCATGTTTCACCCCCAGAACAGAGCCAGACATTTTCCGCAGTGTGGGTCAGGCCTGCGGTGGCCAGCTGGTAGGGGAGAGAGGAGAGGTGCTCATAGAGAGAAGACTGAAAGGCTGTGTCTCTGTCCATGAGAGCAGGACCTGAAGGAAATCCTTCCCAAATCCTTACAACTATCCAGCAGATCAATAGGCAAACAGTCCAAACTGATGTACTGGTTTCCAGATTACATCTAAAACAGTGGATTAAATGCATGGCACTGGAAACAACTGGCAAAGGGTGACCCATGTCTATTTTACTGAATTCTCACTCTCTAAAAGAAGGTGACAACATCCTATTGCCTACTGGAAATGCTCTCTTGCCTGTGCTAAGTCCCCAACCATACCTGGGGATTGTCTGAGAGAATGATTTTCAAGTTTCAGTGTCTGAAAATATCCCCTGGCACTATTCAATCTCTTAATTCATAGTTTATCTATGTACCACTTCTGTTCTATTGGTTTTTTTGCCTGCTTATTGTATTGCATTATAATGAATAATTCTTGTGTAAGAACTTTATTTCTCTGAGGAAGAAGACTCCTCCCTTGTCTTTGCAGGGACTGGCGTTACTCTGAAATTGCAATAATATTATTTTCTAAAAACTACCCTGTATGAGATTATTAGCACCCAGTCGGCAGACCATGTACCAAGAGATTCAGAGGAGATTAAATAAAAACACAAACCAAAGTTGAAATTTGAGGTGATCTGTTGACACAGCTATAGCCTAGCTGCATATAACCACAGTCTGATTTTTGTAAATGGTTCTGGAAATAGAACATGGATGACAAAGATCAGGACAAGCAGTGTCCTCCTGTTATGTCAAATTTTTGAGAGGCTAACAGGAACGGCGGTGACAGGAAGCAGCTCTATTACCCAGCGCTCCTGTCAAGATGATCACTTCAGTTAATAAAGGGGGACTTTTCGAGACAAAATAAAATGGGATCAGAATTACTTGCAAGGATTTACCTCCCAGGGAACAGCACATAGGAAGAAGTTGTGATATGATTCCTGGTTAAATGAAGAGGAAAAAGTATAGCCATCTTTCCTCAATATACTTCCTGAAGAAGCAGGGGGTACCCAAAAAACTAAACTAAAATGAAAAGCAATTTTTCAGGAGAGGAACCATTCCTCTTCGGACATTTCCAAGCCCACACTCTGGCAGGTGCAGGTATTCTTAAAGGGAGCAAACCAGAAGTTGTGCTTAAAAGTATTAGAAATGCTTTCTCTTTAAGTTTGCTGAATAAAGATGTAATTGCAGAGAGATGTGCCATTAGTTATTACAGTGTAAAATCTGATGTGAGAGGTCATTTCCTGGCAGCAACAGCTCTGGGCACACTTGCTCAATGAACTCTGTTTTCCTGCTGGGTAAATTAATTATGTGATTGTCTCTACTTGAAATTAACAGAATCCTACCCTTCTTCACATGAAGAGATCAAACACTCCCATGTGACTTGCAAATTATGCCTCTAAATGAGGGTCCCAGTAGAAATAATTAGGTTGCTTTAGTGTGAGATATTAATATTACTCATTTTCTCATTTATTACTCACAAATGTCCGGAAAGTTCTCTTCTGCTTCTCTGCTTAAAACTGAGGTTTCATTAAACTTAATGCTACAATGTATTTCTGGCAATAGAGGCGTATCAAAACAGCTTAGTGCAGAAGTAGAAGACACATTTTCAGTATAAAATATAAATCTTAAAAACACAGTGATTTAAGCATACCACGATACTAGTGAGTCTCACCTGGGTGTAAAGACCATGCGCAGACACTCAGTGTGGAAGCAAGTGCCATGCCCGGCCTGGAGCTATTGGCCTTGCTGAGCGCATGGAACAGCCTGTGCTGTACCCATGCTGATCCTGCCAGGCCCTTTGAGGGAACACCCTGCACTAGTAGGGAGAAATTCAAGGGAACCAGCTGAGCATTGCTCTACCTTGACCCTCTGAAAGGGACAAAGGGATTGGCTGAAGAACAAGGTCAGCAAGAAACATGAAGATCAAGCACATAGGATGACCCAAGGCAGTGGCAGAGCCTGAAGCCTGATCACGTAAACCCCAATTATATGGATGGAAAACAGTAAAAACATTACATTCACATGCAACCACTGTTGCTGTTATGTCTTTTTTTGAGTTGATTGTTTCTTTGTTTATCTAGTCCCCGTTCTGTGTTCTGAATTAGTAGCGTGCAACACCACCATAAGGGAGGAACTGCATTATATTAGATGTATACATTAACTGGTCTTGTCTGTAAAGAACCTGACCTGGGTATGTGATCATTCCTGAACTTTCATGGGCTGCATTTTGGTGAAAAATTTATATTCAAATATTTACTGAGCAGATGATACTAAAATAATATTTGTTTTGGTAGATCAGATCATTTCTTCCCATGAGAACATATAAAAAAGGGGAAAAAATGGTTAGATTGCCTGCAGATACATGCTTTCTTTCTTTCACCTATTTTTCTGAGGATGCTGTTTAACCCACAGAGTCATGTGAATCCCAGGGTGCCTTGGAAGGCCATGGCACTCTCTGCAGCCTCACTTGTCTCAGGCTAACTGACACCATCTCCTCCAGACTTTTTCCTTCTTTTTTTCTTCTCTGAAAGGGACTTAAAAAAAGAGAAAACAGAAACATAAAATGAGAAGTAGGCCAAAGAGGCAAATAAGGCTTGCTCCTTTGGATTTTAACCAGAGAAGGTATATGGTAAGAAAACTCAGATGAGCACTCTGTTGTTAGAATAATAAAGGAACACCTTTTCAGGTCAAAATTATCATGAATTCATTAAAACCTTTGGAATTATGGCAGCAAACAAAACTGAATATCTGTCTCAGTTAATGTAAATGCTTTAGTCACTGTTCCCTTACACTTGTCCCAAATCCAGTGTATTCACATTTCTCCTGTTTTCACTGATGGATAACAGGTATGGCACTCTTTTACAGTACCTTCCTTGTTCTAAATGGGATAGTCCAGCACATGTCGTAAAGAAGACAGTCTAGTGAACAGAAACCCTCCTAATGATAAGCTGCAAATTAATACATTTTTCTGTTAAACAGCTACATTACAGGGAATCACGTTTTTTTTTTCTCTGTTCTTGTAACCCATAATTATCTTCCGATTTTGCCTTTCAGACCTTGAAATGTCTAACAGGAACTGAATATTTAGCCACTTGATGTTCATTTACTCACAGGAACGCACAGGCCTGTGAGGCTCTGAAGATGAAGCATAGGAGAGAATGTTGAATTTCGCACACACAAAAAAATCCGAAACTGTTAGACAGACAACACAAGCTCCAGGCCTTGATAATAATAACACTCACTGAAATGGTGCAAATACCCTGTTAGCAACAAATAAGAGTGAGATAATGTTTTAGTATTTCTGGAAATTATTCAGTGTTGGAAGCTGTTCAGCAACGTAAAAGCAATACAAAGGATTTTCCACCTATTCTTTTACATGCAATAAGGAGATGGAAGTGTCTGCTTAGAGAATAAGTGCAGACATATGTTGCTTAACCCCCGAGTACAGCAAACATATTTCTACTTAATAACTATGTAGGTCTGTGGACTGAGCCTCTCTCAAAAAACATCCTCCTTGCGTAGAAATGGAAAAAACAACAATCTTCTCACACAGAGGAAAATGTTGCACAAACTTCAAAGCTCACACGTGACTGGTCTCTAAGCTGACAAGGCACGTGGACCCTATGAGCATCGGAGTGTCTGCCCCAGCAGTACCAGTCTGGGAGAGGGGCTGAGGGATGACAGATGTGCAGACAAAAAGTCGGCTGCACCCTGGGCTTTGCCGTCGGAGCTCTGCTGGCACTGCTGCCAAGAGAAGAGAGATGGGAAGGCAGGGGAAAGTGTGCTGTTATTGTTTCCTGAGTCCAGCTTGAGATTTTTACATGCACACAAAGTCCCTGCTGAAACCACTGACAGCCAGTTTGCATCAGGGCAGGAGGAAGTTTTAAGGTTGCACTGTCCTCCTTTTGGAGACTGTGTTCACAGAGTAATGCATACAACTGAGCCAAATGGACACGCTACCAGGCAGATATCTATATGTTTGCAAGCACACATCTGAGTAAGCTTTACAATCGCATCTTGCTCACTCTGAACCAGCTCAAACTTGTGGAAGTGTCCACAGGGAATCAATGTGCCATCGCACAACGGACCCTTTTTCTCCCCACTTGTTTTACCTTTGGGAACAGCAACAGTGGTGTTCTTTAAATAATTGATGTCTTGTGCAGGCAAGACCCGACACTCAGATTAAGAGAATGCCAGAGCTCATTGTCAGCTTAGTGTCCCTGTGAGTGTCATCTGCATGGGGGAAGCAGTGCAGGCACAGATAATGAACATCACTGAACTCCTGCTCTGAGGTGGCAGACAGCTTTAATGTCGACATCATCCACCACCTGCGTGTTCTCTTGTCCTATTTTAGTGTTCTTTGGACACTTCTTTCTTCAGTTTTATATGGCTGTGACACAGTCTTTAAAATATTGAAGGACAAGATTGTCCTGTGCCCATGCAGTTGCAGTGAATTGCAAGAGCATGGTATTCTGTCACGGGCTGCACTAGGGGCCGGGCTCATTTTTAAACAAGGAGATTGGTTTTGTACAACTGTTTCTGACAAATTATTTCTCTCTGCACTGCAGCGGACACAGTTATGTTTCTTTATCTACTTCCAACAAGAAAACCTCCCTGGAATAAACCATTGGTACAAAAGAAAATGGAGAGGAATGCCACAAACCCAGAGTAACTGCCAAAACACAACTGTAAATATGTAAATACTTCAGTACATTAGCTGTTAGAAGGACCATGCCCCCCGATCCCAACATTACCGATTGCTGTTTATCTTCCAGGCTTGATACTGAATCTGGTTTGAAGCCTTTACTAGGACACTGAGCACCCAGACTCCAGGTGAGCTGTATGCTGTGCTGGGGGGCATTTAGAGATAGCATCTGCTGAATAGGGAGAGGTGCATGCATGGAGCAGGCATGGATTTGCCTGGCCAAACACCAGCGAGAGGCTAAGCCCCAGCACCACGCTCCTACGGCTGCCCTGCAAGCGCCTCGTGTTTCATCAGCTCGGGCTACTGTGCATGGAAGGTCGTTTCAGCCACCTCTGTTAGAGACACCAGCAGCTCCGGCTGAATTTTGTCAGGCTTTTGTGCCGAGAGCATCGTTCTAACTGTGCCCACTTGTGCGCTCTGCATGCGGCAGGAGAGTGTCTGCAGGGTCTCCCCGCCTGCTGTTCCTTCTTTCCAGTTGTTTTGGTACTATCCTAAAATATGAAGTAATCTTTCCTTTGCTATTGGCTCAGGCAGGTGATTTGTTAAACTCAGCTCAGGAGAGATTTTTAGTTTCCTGTGTTGATCCTTTGCAACACCTGGGGGTGTACAGGTGGGTTGGCATTCTCTTTGAACAACTATGACCATGTAAAGGCCATTGGGAATAGCTGCAATTCGTCTAAACAGTTTGCTGCAGAGAGGAGCTCCTTATGTTAATGACAAGTGGGTCCTTATAAGCTGCAGAACTGACCTGACTGAGGAAGGCAAGTTAAGCAGAAACGTCTTTCTCTCCTTTTTGCACTGGAGTATTCTTGACTCCTGTAGATAATTTATTCTTGAAGGTGCCAGGAAGAATAAGGTTGTCATGTTGTCTCATAACAATGAGGAAAACCGCGGGAACAGCAAAAGCAGCAGATCTAAACAGTGCTTTGGCTGGCTAAGGTATTGCCATAATGATGAATGCGGAGAAGGCAGTTTTAGTCATGTGTACATCTCATCTCCTGTCTCCCAGGCAACTTTCTAACATTTTTTTGAAATTACTAAAGAGCCACTAATATATTCTAATACTGTGACAAATCTTATCAATCCAGTACAATGCAATATCATTTTCTATTCTTAGTCATATTGACCTACAACAAACCAAATCCGGTGACTAAACACTGATAGCTAAAAGTATTCATTCCCGTGTCACCATGTAAATAAAGAAACATTTTTCTCACATTTGGCATGAACACTAAGTTGAATCTCTACACTGAACATGTACAAAAGCCATATATATAATTCTATTGTATACAGTATGAAATGCCTTGGAAGCAGTTTTCCCAATGTTGCTTACATTTTAAAATTTATATTAAAACAACAAGCTTTCATTTCTCAGTACAAAAATTCTAGATTTGTATTTTGTGACATTCAAAACAATACTTTAAACCCTATAAACAGTAGCATCAAAAATACAAAAATTTCTTTTCCCCAACTGGAAGTAGTTGATAAATAAATCAATAAATAAATGCAGTGAATCTTGACACAGTTGCTCATGGATATCATATGACATTAAGGTTGAGTCGGGATGTCGACTGTCAGGTCCCATGGCATACCTTGACACAACCAAGTGCACTTTTCAAATCTTATTAGAGATTGAAAATTATATTATTACTTTCTTTCAATTGAGACAGAGACAGTCATTGGAGAATAGGAAAGCTTATAATTTTTAACTTGAGTCTGGAAAATATTTCTCTAACCTACACTTCTACCCATTTTATAAACAAAACCATTCTGTATCTACAGGAAAAAAATATAAAAAAAAAATACAGAACAAGATATAGTTAAAAACTTAGGAGTTCCACAAAGGCAGGAAGATATCTATCAGTTTTGAGAAATCTTACTGCTTTCAAACAATAAACTACAGGAAAAAAATATTAAAGATAACAAAAGTAATGTCCCTTTAAAACAAACAATGGGTGTGTTCACCAACCGTTCAGAAGACAGGAATTACCAGATTTAAGATTGATCTTTTCTGTGTGCATGATAATCGCTTTGCTTGCCATCAGAGACAAACTCAGAGTTAAAAGAGAAAGAAACCAATTATTTTTACATATTAGCCCAGACTCCTGAAACAAGACTATATCTCTCTTCTGCCATATCTTAATCACATTCACTGTCCTTACTTTTCAGTGAATGAGAAATACTTCTGAGTGAGCAGTTTCTTCTAGTTTTATTAAAACCTCTTAAAAACACCTGTTTTATTAAAATCTTAAAAAGAAGTCACCATCGGGCTTAGATGAAACATAATTTTGTAAGTGTTTTATTTCTAAATAAGCACACAGATATTTATTTTTAAAAATACTGCAAAACACTTCGCTACCTGAAGAAGGTTAGCAAGGAAAATGATCACCAGGGCTCAGGCTGTACAATCCATATTCACCATACAGGCTCAGAGAATGGCTAGTGGCAGAAACAATTTTTGTTAATACACCAGCTTTAGAAGGTGTTGCCATTCTTTTTCTTTTTTTTTTTTTTTAATATCTATTTGTTAGTAGGATAGCAATAACCATCAGTCTCTGGAGAGGAAGGCTGGCTAGGACACACAGAGCACAGATGAGGTTGGAAGATTGGCCCAGGTTCATTCTCAAAGACTGGGGATTTCTTCTCATTTGAACAAAAGAGAATGAAGTTTTAGGTGTGAGTTGCTTGGGGTTTTTTCATGTTGTTACTGTTCTGCTCACAGTAAAACCTTTGCTCTTGCAGTCATGCCCCGTTGGTGGTTATTTCCACACTGCTAACCAGTACGGTTTGCTTATCGGTAACAGCTGTAATTGCACACAGCCTAAGCTTGTGAAACCTGGGTTCCACTACCATCACTGCTACAAGTGCTCGCCTGCTGCCAGGCACCAGAAATAATTATACAGAAACTCTAACTCCTAATAGTTCCTACCAGTGGAGCAAAAACTATATGACAAATTAGCATACAGACTACTTCTAAGGACCTAAAAAAAACCAGGGAGAGGAATAATAGCCAGAGTGAATTTTATAAAAACATATTGTATCAAATCAAACCATGTTCTTTCTACCACAAGTTAACAGAGAGAAGCAATACATGCCATACTCTTCGGCTTGTATAAGACACATGACACTATACTGCGTAGAATTCTGGTAACCAAACTAAGAGATATTTAGATGAAAAAAAGCAGTTGCCAAAGTTATGGGAAAGATCTATTTGGGAATTCATTAAGAGTGGTTCAGGTACATCCTGAAAAGGACTCGGTAATGCTCTTCAGGGATTAGTCTTAAGGGAGTGGTGCTGTCAGGTGTTTTCTTTATGAACACACCAATAAGATGATAGTGTACACTGGAAAACAGGATTAGAGTTCAATAGGGTCCTGATATACAGGGAAATGCAGTAAAAAAGAAAAGATACTGTTTAATAAGGGCAAATGCCAGACCATGAACTTGGGTAAGAACAATTAACTGCACAAATATAAGAAAGGGAACAAAATGCAAATTTAGAGCTATGCAGGAGTATATTTAGCATTGTTGTCAATCATAGCTTCAACAGGAATCAAAAGGATTGTGTAAAGGCAAACCCCATACGATTAATCACCCACAATGATTAATAAGCTGTCACAACTAAACAGACATTTCAACCAATCCTGCTCCTCTCAGCACTGGCCTCTGCTGAAGTGCAGCAACACTGAGCGTTGAGAAATGAATTCCAAGGAAGGTAGGAGTTACTTGGACAGCTTACAGAGGCTAGAAATTCTGGCAAGAGAAGTGAGAATGAAGGGACATCTGAAAAACAGGTGAAGAGGAAAAATTGGGTGAGCTGGAGTATTATTGATTGTTGCCTCATTACTTTCAGCATAGCAGTTTTCAAACTTTGAATGTTGAATCCTCCTGCAGGAAAATGAAACTACTTGTATGCCCCATAAAGTCCTGTCATGGGAATTTAAAGGCTCTTCTCACTTCTCAGAACCACTGCAAGTGACAGTGAAACAGCTTACAATGTGGCTAGGTTGCCTATCCCAGTTTTTTGCAATTCTCAACAAATCCCCTTCCACACCCTCTGCCAAAAATATCAGCAAGGTTCTTTTACTTCACTTTCTAGCTTGAGAGTCTTTAGGAAACTCTTACTTCACATCTTCAAGCCTTTCACAACTATGACAACTCCTAGGAATGTCTTTTTTTTATGTGGTCTTTTGGATCCAGGACTTTGTGTCTTTGAAAATATGACAGATACCGATAGTTTTGCCAGCAGCGATGGCCCCTGTCTTCTGACACAGCACCTGCTGAACAGGTAGTCACTGCTCAAAGCGATTGTTTCAAGCTATCCCTGGGCTCAAGCATCATGCCTGAATTGCATTCACTTCACACAACAGCCAGAGCTGACGTCTTTGTCTTAAAGAAAGGAAACATGAGAGGCAGAGAACAAGTAAAATCTTCAGGTTCAGCTCCTTCTTCATGCTAGTTGTCTTCATTTTCTAAACTCTATTCAATGTCCTGTGAAGCCTCCAGGGATGTGAGATACTCATTCAATCTGCAGACCATATGTAGCACTATCCCACTTGCCTGGTGGGAGAGACAGTGGATACATCCTGGTCCCTTGCTTGTCATGCCACAGTTTCTAGATAAATAGCTATCCCTCAGAAGGGTCCGTCACAGCAGGAGTGGTTTCTGTGGCACAAACACACACCTGGGAAGCACCACATACATTTCTTATCATACAGAAGAGGAGTTTGCAGTGGCTAGTGTTACACAAACTACATTGCTCTGTTGTTCTGGTGCCTTGATTGTCTGGAGGAGGGATATGACAGGAGGCATTCATGGCACGGGTTTCCTCCTCAAGATAAGTAAGGTGTGGGCTGAGAAGGAATGAGGCTAGTTTGATCTTGTCCCGACACAGCCTTGGCATCTGGCCAGTGCTCACACCTCGGCCCAGGGACTGGGAACGCTCCCAGCTTCTACAGTATGGACTCAGTCACTAAGACCTGAGTTTATCTTGAAAGAAATCATTAGGCTGACAGGAAAATCTGGGTATGTAAACGTCATTCTGGGCATCCAAGTTTCAGATAACACCAAAATTCATGAAATTGCCATTCGGCTGCAATACACTCTGGAAAAAATCCTAAATACCTCAACAACTAACTGTCAACGGATACCACCCTTTACTGTTAATGTTTTATTTCTTGAGATGGATAAAGACTGATACACCAGGGGCAGGGAAGGGGAAGCAAGGATGAAGCATGTGCAGCTCCCCACTGACAGTCACCGTGTGATGCACTCTCCTGGTTGCTTTCTAGCAGAAAAAGCATGTGCTTGTATCATTCAGGTAATGGTGCTCTCTGCCCCAGATGCATGTTAAGCACATGTATCCCCTGATATTTTGCTTCCATGCTACTTCTATCTGCTCAAGAGTGGTAAAATAAGTATGGCTCCTTTACTACCTCACATAGCTTCTTTGTCAGTGCTTCAGTTATCCATCTCTTCTCTCCAGGGCCATTTTACCATTGTGGCTCTTAACAGACTCACCTTCCTTCTTTCAATCAGTTATCAACATAATAATTTTTCAGCTGTAGTTAAAAAGTCACATCAAATCCCCTCAGCAATGACTAGCCACCATGTCCTAATTCATGTTTTCCCATGACAACAGTCTTTCTACAGTGCTTACCTTCCCATGGCCTCCAGGGTGATTCAAGTTGCTTTCCAAAGCCTTGGGTTTTCACATTTTCTTGGTAATTTCTTGGCCCAGGATTTTAAAGAAAATCGTCTGACAGGTTTGCATTCTGTCTTTGCCACTTGCAGTATGTTATTCTACACTAACAGAAAAAAGGTGGAATAGATCCAGTATTTGGCATCTATTAAGCATCTGTATTCCAACTAACAATTAATTAGGATTAAGGGTTCTTGAAAGTATATATTACAGCTGAAGAAAATAATTACCAACTATTAATCACAAACTTTTTTCAGGTACTTAAAAACTAATTGTGTGCATTTTCCAAATGAACTGAGGAGACTTGTGAAACACTTAAATTGCATTACACCCTAGGATTAATTGAGAAATGTCCAAGTTTCTCATAGGCAAACTAATGTTTTACTGCAAAACTTCTGTTGCTCTACTCATGCTACTATTTAAAACAAAACCTTTACATTGTAGTACCCCAAAACGTAGCTTACTGCTGCATAACAAGGCAAGCAAGCTGTATCAACAGGGCATTTTTGTAGACTGTAGAACCACACCCCCATGCCAGTGAACAGAAAAGAGCACCAGCATGGGACACCATTTCTGTGGGGAGGACAGAGCTGACCAGGAGCTCCTGCACTCAATGTCATCTAAGACACTTGTCAGGGGAGGGGGTTGTCAGGTGAAGTTACAGGTTTTTGGTTTCTACTTAATGCCTCATTGATATGTGTCTGGTGCTATCATGCTGATGCGAAAGGATCTGTCAAAAGAGAGATCCTTCCCTATCATATATATTGAAACTCTTCTGCACATTGGCTATTTATATCTAAGTGACCTAGATAGGAAGTTCCCTTTGGTTTCACATCAAAAGATCAATCATAATTTTTCTGGGAAGTCAGTGATGAAGCTGAATCTCTCTGGTTAGGCCTCCGGGTCTAGGAATATACTGTGTTTCAAAATTCAGTGTAATGAACCTAAGCATTAACATTTTTATAATTCATAATAATCCATTCTAGATCTGAAGGCTAATTAAACTGAACATGCCAAACTTGCATGCAACTAGAACTGGTTATATGTCATTTGAATAGAAAAATTGCAAAATATTATTTGCATATCCAGAAAAATCAACAACTACAAAAATATTAAATAATAAATAACCTTAGTTTTTGAGTACTGGAACTCACACATCAGAATAAAAAATGCAAATAAAAATTATGTGAAACTTCTTTTAACTCCACAAGGAGACTTATCAAATACAAAATCTGAAATAACAGAAAAAGAACAAAATACTTCTGGGTATAGTGCGATTATTTTGTAGGTGGTGGATATCAGAAGCATATATGGTAGTACCATTTTTGATTCTAGAGGTACAATGTCTACCTCAGAGCATTGATTCAAGTTATTTTTTTATTTTCTATTTTTCATCATGTGTAAAATGCTGCTTTTCCTTCTATAAAAACAAATTTATATGTAGAGAATTACCTTACTAGCCACTTAGGTTGCCGGCTCACATAAAAATGAAAGTTAGTCCTCTAAGAGAATGACCATCTGTTTCAACTCTTTCTTCTC